>OY979711.1:18703352-19309365 GCA_963855925.1 Inga laurina
AAAAATGAAGAAGGAAAAGAGATGACCGAGTATTAAAATATCTCTTCATCTCTTTTAGGATATTATATTTATTAAGTTATGACATATTGTGATTGGTACTTGGCCTTATCTCCTCCTAATGGTGTCATAAGCTCCACTTGAAATTGAACTAACTCTTCTCTTCCTTTAGCCCATAAAATGACGTCCAAGAGTCCCTTCCAAATCAATTTGGGCTTCATTCCATTAGTCTAATCCTTATGTACAAGAAATATCACTTTATGCTTAATTAAGCATGTGCTCAACTTCAACAATTATAAATTAATCATTTGCCTTCAGATATTGACACTTGGCATGTTTGTGAGCCACATAATTATTTTCCCCTCTTATTTCCTTATTCTACAATTTATGCAATTGCCAACACATTTTATTTTCAAATTTTCATAATAGTTGGACTTTATGATAGATTTTCTACCCTAACTTTGAAAAAGCATAACTAAATTTGTGGATATTGTTTCAGAGCGATTCTAAAGCCTATAGAATCCTTATTTAGTCTAGTTCAAAGAAAAAATATAGAATTTTGCTAGCTGGAATCACAAAATTCCCATATTTTCAATATTTGCATGTTGTTCCAGAAAATGATCAATTTCGCTGGACAAACTTCAAAAATTCATAAATTTTTGTATATAGCTCTAATTAATTCATATACTCATCAAATTAAATCTTAGGATGTCTAATTTCACCCTATAAAATTTCATAATTTTTTCTCATCATTTATTCTTCCAAAACCTCATGACAAGCTCACTGCCTCGCAGGAGATTTCACTGGAAGCATAATCACATTCTTCAAAATTCACCATTTTATTTTCTTTAATGCCCTAAAGATATAAGAAACATTAGAGAATAGATTTGGTACACCTGCTAAACCGGGGCTTAGCAGCCCGCCTAATTTAGGCTTATTCCCAAACCTCTTATCCTAAAATTCGGGATATTACATCTTACTTGACTTGTATATCGAGTTATAAAATGCTTCAATGATTTTAGAATTATGAATTTTTGCTATGATGATTTTGCCTACAATAATGAATTTAACTAGAGATCCCATATATTTATTCTATACTAATATTACATACCTTGTTGATATTTTATGTTATAATTAAGTTCCTGTAGATATGCAAGTAAATAATGAAATTGAGATTTGATGTGATAATTATGTGAAACTATTACATGAGATCATTTTGTTCAAAACAAGTTGAACATGTAGATGTAAGGTATATTTTGATGATTTTCAGAATAATTCTCCTTTATTAGTTTTAGTGTGAAAAAGATAAAGGGAGAATATATTGATAACATTCTACATATCCAAAAGTTATGGAACATGATACATTTCAGCATATAATTAGATGACAATGCATCATGCATGATTCAGATAAAAGGACAAAGAGTTATGTTGTCATCAAGGACAGTAAAAGTAATGTTGTCATGAGGAGATATCAATGTGGTATTATCATCAGCAAGATTAAAAATCATGTTGTACTCTTTTTTTAACTAAAGTTTTATCCCACAGGATTTTTCTGATAAGGTTTTTAATGATACAACTTTAATATGTATTCTGTACTTTTTTTTCTCACTAGGTTTTTATCCCATTGGGTTTTTCTTAATAAGGTTATAATGAGGCACAATATTTATTTATAAACATACAAAGGAGATTGTTATGAATATTGTATTATTATTTGGATGTCCATAACCTTTCAAGAGTGCCTTTTGAAGTTCTACAATCAAAGATATTTAACGCACAAATAAATGGCCACTTGGGAGTTTCTTTTTTTTTTTTTTTTGTTCAAAGCCACTTGGGTGTTTCTGATGATTAATATACATAACCTCCCAATGTAATAGATTTCGCAATTATGTATATTCATTCTTTTGTGTAACTCTTAGAATGTAATTTAAGGACTTGTGGCCTATAAATAGCATGTTGTTCGCCTACCCCCAAAACCATAGTTTTAGAAGTACTTTTTTGTAAATCGAAACAAAACTCATCTCATATACTTATCTCGTAAACTATAAAAGTTATTCTTTAAAAGCTAATCCGAACACACACGAGCTCCTAAGTGACTGTAAGCTTAAGATGAATGAGAATCACCACATATTTCTCCTCCTATTTTCTCTTCTCTTCTCCATCTCCCTCACCTTGAATCTCATATATTTTCCTTTTTCATAACAAATTATTATTTTTTTTCCTCTTTGTTGTGCATGAAATTCAGGAGAGTAAGTTTATCTCTGTATATATTTTTTGATGTTCGATACTACGAGGGAATTGAAATTCAAGTCGAGTTCTTCCAAAAAATATTTTTTTAATTCATAGTGCTCAACTAAAAATCATATAATTGATATTAATGATTCTGTTATGGCCTATACTTTCTTTGTTTTTGTTTTGGTTGGATTGTTCTTGATAATATTTTTAGAACACAACAAAAAATTCATTTCAGTGAATCATATTTTATTTTATTTTACATTACAGTTGATATATATTGAAAAATATAAGTTACAGAGCAATGAAACTCTTTTAAGAGGAGATCAAAGGAGAAAGGAGAAGTCATTAAAGTCATTTTGCCCACATTTTGAAATCTCAATTAGGTCAATGGCTTAATTAGGGATTTGTTGAATTTTTTAACCTAATCTGAAATTTGCCTATTTTAAGTAACTTTATGTGTTATTTTTCTGATTTATTTTCATTTGATCTAAATTTTGAGAAATTATTAGCACAAGAATTAAAATTTAAGGGTTCATGCGCGTCGCATATGAGAATATGTTTGTAAACTAGTTTCTGATAAAAAATATGCTAGCAAAATAATAGGAAAACTAACTATATAGAGTGGGTTATTTATACAAAGTGAAAACTTAAGGTTTTAGTTTTTCTTTTCTGGGTCAGAAAATTAAGGAGGATTTCTTTTTTACCTGATAAAATTAAGGAGGATTCATTGTCAAATTAAATTGACATTTCATGAATTTTGCAGAAAGTACATATCGGTTCTTTCTAAAATTAATAAATTATTACTCCTCCAATTCTTAATGCATGACTTAATTTCACATTTTATTAATTTTTTTAAAATTAACCCTACCTATGTTCCGTCAATAATAATTAAGTAGGATAGGGAGGGAGGGAATTAACTATTAAGGAAGATGAATATGGTATTCAATGATAAACATATCATATTACATAATTTAACTAATATCCTTAATATACTCTGTTGGAATTTAATTAATTCACCCTTATGGATTAGGGACCAAGCCCGATTCAAGATGGGCTATCATAGACAGACACGGGTTATAAAAAAAGATATCCTTTATGGTTTAAAAGTTATATCTATTGTTATATAACCGTATATTTAAGAGTTGCATCTATTCCTATGTGATTGTACGTACACTATCTATATAGGGTGTGGGATTAAGGAAGAAGGTTAATGAAGCTATAACACACACCGAATATTTCTATTTTCCCTCTAAAAGATTCTCTCATAAAAATGTTATCTTCTCTTCCTCTCTTTGATGTATTTTTTATATAACATGATCGACGTCCACATCAGTACTTCGGTTTCGTGTGGGTACTTCAACGAGTCAATCGGATTCTAGGTACGCCCAAAATTCTTACATACTCAAATTAGTTAATTAGTCTTATATTAAAGACTAGAGGAGTATAAAGTAAATGTTACTAAAATTACATAAATACCATCATTATTAACGAAATATGTTATTGTAGTGTAAAAAATAAACTTTTGACGGCATTAAGAATTGGGAAAATTTCACTGCATCTCACTATAACAAATTGGGCCTTGTTTGATTCTATTATTTGTTTTTTTGTTCTCAAAATAGTTTTATAAAACTATTTTTGTAAACAAGTTTTGAAAATTAAAAAACAAAAAACAAAATCTTTTTGGATAGTTAATTCAAAAAATTTGTTTTTGGAGTGACATGATGGCAATCGTTGCCGAAGGTGACGTGTTGGTAGTCATCATTGATAGTGTGATGTTAATAGCGGATAGGTGGCGGCCTCAAAAACTACAAATTAGAAAAACAAAAATAAGAAAACAATTAAAAACTGTTTTTATTTTTTAATTTTTAAAAAATATCTGATTGAAAACAGTTTTTCAAATAAGTTTTTTAATTTTTTTAAAGAATGGTTTTTAAAAACAAAATGAAACAAAACCGATTTCCATTTGTCCCAAAAAATTCTAAAATTTCACTGCAGCTACAATGGTCAAAATGAGATTAAATTTTATGGGTAAAAAGATATTGGTGCTTTTGCTTTTTATAAAACATAAGGAAATTACAATAACGCATTAGGGAATTTACAACGATGATAGTTGAAAATTTCGTAAAATAAAAAAGAGTAAGGGCATCAATTTCTTTTGACCCATAAAATTTAATCTCATTTTGGTCATTGTGGGTGTAATAAAATTTCCGAATTTTTTTTGGCGGTAAATGACAGTTAATTGGCTACAGTGGAGGGTGTAGTAAAATTTTCCCTTAAAAATTGGAGTAAAACTGAAATGTGCATAGGTGGATGGATAATAGTTAAGTAAAAAATATGGGAGATGTAAGGATCAAAACCTTGTTAATAGCACAACGACACGCAAGCGAGTTTCTCTCAGTAAATGTGACACACAAGCTTACACACGAGACGGGCTTCCTCTGTTGGGTTTGACCGGCGGCGCCACCACCTGAATGGCGGAGGAAAAAGTCTCTCACCCTCTCACTCTCCTACCACTTGTCACGCTTTTCACTCTCTCATCCACAAATCAAGCCAATCTCACTTACACCACCACTAAAAACTAGGACTAGCCATTTTCTATTTTATATTAAACCCCTCACAACAACACAACTTCTATCACTTCACATCAACACACATACACACAACAAACACACACCATTCATCTTTAATTGTATGTCTCTTATGGTCAGCGATCAAAAATCCAACTTGAAGCACTTCTGCAAAATCTGCAAGAAAGGGTTTGGGTGTGGCCGGGCTCTCGGAGGACATATGAGGGCGCATGGCATCGGAGACGAAAGCAGCGCAATGGACGACGACGATGATGCCGCCAGTGACTGGGAAGACAGCAAGCTCGGCGGAGATGCCAATGAGAATATTGCTCCCTCCAATAAACGGATGTACGCTTTGAGGGCAAACCCTAATCGGTTGAAGAGTTGTAGGGCTTGTGAGAATTGTGGTAAAGAGTTCTCATGCTGGAAGTCTTTTCTTGAACATGGTAAATGCGGTTCTGATGACGCCGGCGACGAGTCCTTTGTCTCGTCGCCGGGCTCGGACGGTGATGATATGTCAGGTGGGAGAGGTTGTAGTTGGTCTAAGAAGAAAAGGTCTTTCCGAGCCAAAGTGGGAGTTAGCAATAATAACAACCCTAATTGCTCATCATCCAATGAGGATGAAGACCTTGCTAACTGTTTAATGATGCTGTCGAACGACGCTCGTGATTCTTCTACGTTGGCGAGCAAAGAGGAAGGGAGAAGAAACCCTAATTTGAGCTTGATGGCTCCAATGTCATCAGATCATAACAACAAAGCCAAAGAGGTAGGCAATAATAACAACACCAATAAGGGTTTGTTTGAATGTAAAGCATGCAAGAAAGTGTTTAATTCCCATCAAGCATTGGGTGGTCACAGAGCGAGCCACAAGAAAGTCAAAGGTTGCTTCGCAGCCCGGCTCGGCAACCTCGAGGAGGCCAGCACCGGCGCAGCCGATGATGACGTCATTACCCAAGAAGATCAACTCATGCCAACGAATAATAAATCCAACAACAACAATTCGACCCTTCAATTAGATCATGGCTCCAACAATAACAATGCCTCGTCCTCTAAAAGGAAATCCAAAGTCCATGAATGTTCGATATGTCACCGGGTTTTCTCGTCCGGGCAAGCTCTCGGAGGACACAAGAGGTGTCATTGGATTACATCAACCGCACCAGACACCTCAACACTGGCTAGGTTTCAACAATTTCAAGACCAAATAGAACAACACATGAAGAATAATAATACAGTTATACCTAAAGATAATAAGTTTGCAGACTCCGACGACGATCCGATTCATCTGAAGCTCGATCTCAACCTCCCGGCTCCGTCGACGGCACGTAATGTCTCCGCAGAAATGTACTTACAGTCATGGGTAGGTGGTGGTGGTAAAGTAGCAAAGCAACATGAAGATGACAAAAGTCAAAGCCATCAAAATCATTATCGTCATCACGAACTGGACAATGAGAATAACAATGATGAAGGAAAGAACAGTAACAGAAACCTTAACATTAGAAAAGATTCGACGATGCAAAAAGTGGTGGAAGACGAAGAAGCTAACAACAGTAAGGTGAAGTTAGCGAAACTAAGTGAAGACGATGTAGGAGGAAGTTCTCTGCCATGGTTACAGGTGGGAATCGGTTCCACCACTACTACTGACGTCGGAACTGGCACATAAATTAAAACACAGATTTTTTTTCCCAAAAACCACACTCACACACATATATATATATATATAGCACATATAGTCATCAAGATTCAATGTGTTCATCATATAAAAATTCAGTTTTTCTTTTTTCTTTTTTTACTTTGTACATTCTTCATATAATAATTAGTGTTGCCATACACTATTCATTTCTGCTATATATAATACATTCTTTAATTTGTCTTCATTGGTACTAGTTGAATCATGAGAAAATAAGGCCCGCCTCCATAAATTGAAGTAACCACACACACATACATATATATAGCAACCAATGACAATGTTATAATAAGTACTTCAACCGGTTTTAGATTTAAAAGCTAGTATAGATTATCCTAAACGTAAGATTCATTCAACTTTATCTTGCAAAGTCATTATTATTTTCTTTTCTAAACTCTTCCTATGGATGATACATAACTGCATATTAATGGGGTTTCTCATCACAAATTTATTATTGAAAAATTGTATTTATTCTGTGTTATATTTTTTAAAAACTAATAACAAATTTTTGTTGGAGGACAAATAAATAATAACATTTGAGTCATCCAGTTAATCTTAGAGTGGTTAAATTCGTAGTTGAGGTGCTCAGTGACTCTGACCACGACGATAAAGGAAAATCAGTAGTTCTTATGGGATTCACATTTTCCACTTGCTGCAAATTACTTCTGAATATGTTAATTTAGCTAATATAATTTTTTTTCTCTAAAATACCATAATTATTTTCTTTAATTTCTTCTCTCTCTCTCTCTCTTATTTGATTATTACTGAGATAGCGTCAAAAAGAGTAAATTAGATTAAGATTAATAAATATAAGAAATATGTCTTATGTTTAGAACGATTATGATCAATTCCCAATTAGACATTACATTCATCCACATCTTCTTAGGAAATTTGTACTGATAGAAGAGTTCCCTCATTAATGGAGAAGTTCCAGAAGAGTTCTTCAAGCTTATTTCTTCATGATGTTGCTACATTGCTTTTCTGAAGAAAAATATTTTCCTCAATTTGTTAATATTGAATCATGGTTAAAATCTTATCTTGTTAGTTAAGATCATGATTGGAGGTCTTAGTTAATGTGTTAGTGTGTTGGATGTGAAATCCTCGCTAAGGAAGAATAACTTGAGTCTCCTTTCCAAGATCCCTAGGCCTTGTTTGGTATGAGGCACTGGATGGTAGGGACTGAGATTGGGTCATGGATTCGGCTAATTATATTGTTTGATATGATAGACTGAAAATAACCTGGGATTGCAAGTACCACAAAAGTGGGATAGTTGCAAAGCTATCTCTCCCAAGATATTGTGTTTGCAATCCTGAGATTGTAAATTTAAGAGACAAAAATATCCCTATTTATAATATTTTTTAGACAAAAATACCCTCTTTCAGTTTTAACCTAAATCAATATAATTTTGCACATCGGCTTCCATCTTTGTCGTTTGCCACAGGGTTTGTGAACAGGTATTCAGAAACTCGATTTCCCAGAACTGATGCGACCTTGGTTTTTTCTTCATCATTCCACAACACACCTCTTTAAGAAATATTTAATTCCTTCCCATTCAATGATTCCTAAAAAATCATTCAAACCCCAATAAACCTAAACTTCGCAAAACTCAAAACGTGCCCTTTATAGAAAGATGCTGGCAAATTCGTATATGCTTCGGAGGCAAGTCAAAGAAAGCCTTGAGCTTTCTTCGTTATGTCCATGGCTTGATTTTTAATCTGGTTTGGTACTTATTGGATGAGTTGTGTAATTATATTATTCTTTCGTTCATCTTCCTTCCTAATTACTTGATTCTGCAATTTGATGTTCCTTTCAGACATGATGATAATTCGGTACTGTAATCTGTGTTGAGGAAGCCCTATTTTTGACGAATGTATCTGTACTTCAAAGTAATAAAATAAATAAATTATGGGTAATTGAGATTGGGATGGAGAGGAAGATTGGAGAGGTACGGTGCCTAAGGAAGGAGTTTTGTAATATATATTTTTTAATTTATAAAGACAGTATATTCTTTTTATAATTTATGACTAATTATAAAGTAAAATTAATTTAAGTGGTACCTCCAAATATTATCCTATACCAAATATAATTTAAAGCCTTAATCCCAATCTCAGTCTCAATCTCAAACCCTATCTATTAAAATTTAGTACTTCACATTAAACAGGGCCCTAGAATTAGTGTTAATAGATAATCATTCTAAAGAGATGATTATTGTTAAACCCTGATGAGTTGATTTGTATCTTATAAATAATCATTTGTTATCAATAAAAATTCTTCTTGACTTTCTCAACATGTTACCGGAGGAGGACTGAACCCGCTGCCCCTTTGTGGAGGCCCGGTATCTCCTTGCTGCTGAAGAAAATCTTAGCTGGAAGAAAATCTTAGTTTTTTGCATAACGAATTTTCAAGATTCGAGCAATCAAACGTGCAGATTTTCATCCCTACCTTTGATCTGAGTTTTGAGGATCCTCAATGCCGATAATCTTGTATCAATCACGATGCCCATAGATTAAGCGATTGACGGAGAGAAACGAATCATCCCAAGCTCCGTCTTGCTGCCGTCGTCTCGTCGTCCGGCTGCCGTCGTTGAGAATTTTTATCGGATCATTTTGTGAATCTTGGATCGTTGCTGAGTTATCGTCCTCCAAGATTAATGTTTGTGGATTCGCGAGTTCTGTGTCGCATAACAGATTGTTAAAGACGAGTTTCATACGAGTTGAAGATATTCAACGAGTTTTGCGTCAGATCGGATCTTTTCTCGGGGACGTTTTTCACCAAGAATCTCGCAACTTTCTTCGTCTCCTGAATTGAAAAAAATTAAATTGCATATGGTTTGACTTTAATTTTCACCGTGAATCTTGTGGGTTTCCTCTCCTTCGGATCGCTGAAAATTTTGAAGGCAAGATTACCAGCCAAGACCGAAGATCTCGTCTCCTTGTTTGCAGGAAATTTTGAGCACGGAATCCGATTTCATTTTCCTCTCCGGCATTTTGAAGTTATTGGATATGACCATTTCATTGATTCCTCGGCTGTTAATCAGTCTTGGCGTTCACACAAGTTTTGTGAGATCTACGGTTTTGGATTTATGGTCCTCTGAGCCCCTAAAAAAAATGAATGAAAATGACGAGCTTTGGAGAAAACAATTGTCCACATGTTTTCTTTAGGGTGTGTTTGGTTTGAGGGGAGGGGAGGGTTGTTAAATTACAATTTTGTACAAATAAAATTCAAAATTTACTCCTCATTCTTTTAAATTTTGAGTTCCCGCCTAAAATTTACCCCCACATTCCTTTTAAATTTTGGATTCCCGCCCAAAATTTAAATACCTTCAACCCAAAAAGGTAATTTAACCCCCCTCTCCTCCCCTCCCTCCCCTCAAACCAAACACACCCTTAGGGTTTGTTTGGTCTGAGGGGAGGGGAGGGAAAGTGGACAGAGGGAAAATTTTTTTGAGTTGAATTTAAAAAAAAATAGAAAAATGGGGTTAAGAATTTTTAATTAATTTTTGTTTCTTTTTTATCTTATATATTCTCTTTATTAAAATTTTATTACCCCACTTCTTTAATCTTTTAAGATTCAACTCATAAAAATTTTCCCTCCCCTCCCTTCCCCTCCAAATCCCTCACACCAAACATACCCGTAAGCAATGTGGTTGGACAAGTGTGGTGGTAAAATAGTGGTCAAGTATATACTTCTGAAGCTGCAGAGTTGTATAGACAGATTCTTTCAAAGGAAGTTGCTAAAGGTATGGCCAAGGAGGCTTATTTGCCAACATAAACTAGAGGGTGTAAGGTGTATTACTGAATAGGATATTTTGAATGGCAATAAGATGTTCATCATATATTGAAGGCTAGCAAGCATTTTCCATCAAAAGGACGGTGTGCAGAGTCCCACAATTATGAGAATATGATTTTTTCAGTTCAATGGCTAAGGAGATTCGGGAAGGTCCTGGTATCTGTGAAACTGCTACTATATTATCGGTTGTGTTCTGTGCAGATGAAATATTAGAAGAACATGTCTGAGGCATCAGAAGAATTAAAGGCACGTGAGTAAATTTGAAGCAATTGGTGGCTGCCAATAAAAGAAAGCAGCAAGCAAGATAATTTAAGGGTCTACTTGAGCATATAATCTGATCAGAGATGATGCCACGAGTTCAAGCAAGGTGACTACAGTGAAGGGGAAGATGTAGGGATGAGCAAAAGCAAACCGAAACCGAAGACTGAACTGAACCGAACTCAATTTGATTTTTTTGGTTATTTAGTTTGTATCGGTTTCCACTTTTGGCTATTTTGGTTATTCGGTTATCAGTGCGGTTTTCTTAAAAAAAATTTGGTTAAAACCTAAAAACCAAATTTATCTTCAAATTGACCTTTTTTTTTTCTACCTAAGTATATGAAATGAAAAGCATCAGGTAGGCCCAGATTTAAATCCCATTTCATTAGTAGTTAGGCTCAAGTCACTTTTGTCCATTGTGTCTTGTCTCTTGTCCAGTTGTCCACATCTCACAAGTAGCCTGATTACCTGACCCACCAAGCAAGCTGACCTAACTGTCACACTCGCTCCTCTCCTCTTCTTCCTTCTTCATTCCATCCCTCCGTCCTCCTCTCCTTTCGACTCTGGCCTCTTGAGTCTCAACGGTCGAGGGTGGAAGGCTGGAAGCATCAACCCACCGTCAGTCACTCAGTCGATCTTCACCTCAACGGTCGAGGGTGGAAGGCTGGAAGCGTCCTCAAGGCTTCAGTTTCTGGTAAGTGTTATTGTCTTGCTCGTCTAGTTTTAATCTCTGCAAGTCAAATTTTTTGTTGGTTTGATCGTTTCTATTTGCATTGCAAATCAGCAATGACGAAATTTGTTCTTTTTTTTTTTAATAAAAAAGGTACCTTTTGGGAAAGAACATACCTTTCTTACTTCTTTTGTTCGTTCGTTACAGTCTGGAATGTAGAAATTTTGTCACTTTTTCTGAATAAAAAAAGGAGCCTTTCTGGATTTCTTTTTCTTCCTTTGTATGTTAACTCCACCGGACATGGAAGTGAAATTATGTCTTCGTTTGATCATTTCTGTCTGAACTTGCAGGTGACATGGCGTATTTAATTTTTCTTTTTGGCAAGTGTTTGATTTTTGTCTTTCCTTCAGTTGTACAAGGGGCTTTCAGGAGCAAGGCAGAATCAGAATCTGATGTATATCAAGTTTTTTGATGTCCAATATGCTTTCTTTTGATGAATATATGAACTTTAAATTTTAAAGATAATTGGCCAATATGAAAAATGTTCAGCTTGTATTTTGATGTTAGCCAATATGAGGGCAGACCTCCAGTAGGTAGTAATGCTCCAAGCCTTCAGTCTAGTAATTCTTTTGATGTATAAAGCAAGGCCTCCACTAATGCTCAAGACCTCCATTCATCTAATTATAAATTATGTTACATCATTCACTATTTGACAATGATATTGAAATACTTTGATACATGTGTTTGATTAGGTAAAACAAGTATTAAATGCTTGAAGCTGAAATTTGAAAATCACCTTCTTTGATTTTCTTGCATAAAACTGGTATGTACTTGTTAGAATTTTTGCTTGGGTTGTAGACTTGCAGTTTTTTTGCATTAGATAGGCTTGTAGGAAAAAAAAAGGCCAAAAGGCCCACTAACCGAACTATATCAAAAACCGAATCGAAATTAGTCGGTCATTTTGGTTTCAGTTATTTTAACAATTTGGTTTCGGTTCGATCAATAAAATGACTTAAATTCGGTTGTTTGATTTTTTCGGTTACCACCGAAAACCGAACCGAACACCAAATGCTCACCCCTTGGAAGATGTCTTCTTGAAAATTTTATTCACAAGTTGAAATTGAGGAGCTCAAGTTTACTTCAGTCCTCCCCATATTTTGTGCTTCAAGTTGACACTTTTATGAGTTTAAATAGTGTCAACTTGAGGAGGCGTGTTAATATTGAACCATGGTTAAGATCTTATCTTGCTAGTTAAGATCATGATTAGTAATTGGACCCTATAAATAAAGGTCCTAGTTAATGTGTTAAGTACATTGAATGTGGAATCCTCACCAAAGAGAGGAAGGATAACTTGAGTCTCCCTCCAAGATCACTGGTGTTAGAGTTAGTGGTTAAACCCTTAAGTGAGGGATCAGATGATCATTGTTGAATTCAAATGAGTTGATTTATATCTTGTAAACAATCATTTGTTATTAATGAAGATTCCTTTTTATTTTCTCAACACCATTTGTTTCAGTTTAATTTCTCACAACACAAAAACAACTCTTTTTTATATTTCTTCTAACCTCCGTCTCTCTCTATTATGCATCTATGAATTTCACATCTATGAAAATTGATCATTTTACCAAAAAATTAGATAATACATTAAGCACAAGAGGACTAAATAAAACAGAGGTAAGGAGCCACGAGCCATGGAATATACTTTTCATGTCATGATTTTTTATCCACAATATTTAAATATTTGATTTTATTTAAAAGCAATATATTGAGATCCCCCCCCCCCCCCCCGGATTCAACCACAATTGATAGTGCAACCTATTTCTCAATTACGTTCTTAGGTTTTTGTTTGATTCAACTCTTTTTAAGATACCTAAGAATAGTTTTTTCTTAGTAATCATCATATATTTCAATATAGGCATATTTGTTTACGACGTTATTTCAATATAATCAAGTTGGTGAACAGTATCTCCTATAGTTATCATCATTTAGATTTAAAACAAAAGTAATCATCATTCATTAAAAATTAGGAAGTTGGATTCATAATTCTGTACATGTCAACCCTTATTTTTCACTTTTTTTTAATTCACTGTGCTTTTCTTAAAAAACCTATTTATGATTATTGTTATTTTAGTCTATACTTTATTCTCTAACACCCAATTTCATTCCATTCCATGCATATCATGTCCAATAACCAAACAAATTAAGTACTTCGTAACATCCCATTTTAGTAAAATTCAACTCCAACTATTTTTTCAGTAAAATTCAACTTCAACTGTGCATTTTTTTTTGAACATATATTATAAATTTGCAAAATATCTCCAAATTGAGAGAGAGAGAGAGAGGAAAAAATAAAATAAAAAAGGCTGAACAAGAAGGACTGAATTTTACATACATTTTTACTACTTATGTTACTCTTACAAAAAAAAAAAAAAAAAGGCTTTAAATTCAACAAAAGAAAAGTATATTTTTGTCACACACAATCATCTTTTGTGTTGAGATTGACAAAGGAGTGTTTGGCTGAACTCAGAGACTCCAATTCACTATATGTAGCTCATCCATTTCCATATGAATCACATAAGCGCACTACAAAAAAAAACCACTTTTAGCGGCGACATTTGGCGGCGACTTTTAATGTCGCCGCTAAAAGTAGTGAGACTTTTGACGGCGACAAAAGTGTCGCCGCTAAAAGTTACATCTTCAGCGGCGACAACACAATGTCGCCGCTGAAAGTGAGACATTCAGCGGCGACTTTTAATGTCGCCGCTGAAGGTGTCACTTTCAGCGGCGACATTGTGTTGTCGCCGCCGAAAGTTTGTTTCAGTGGCGACTTTTAAGTGTCGCCGCTAAAAGTCTTATTTGAAATTAAAAAAAAAATTCAAAAACACTTTCAGTGGCGACTATTAAAAGTCGCCGCTGAAAAGCACTTTCAGCGGCGACTTTAGTGTCGCCGCTAAAAGTCTTATTTGAAATTTAAAAAAAAAAATTTCAAAAACACTTTCAGTGGCGACTATTAAAAGTCGCCGCTGAAAAGCACTTTCAGCGGCGACTTTAGTGTCGCCGCTAAAAGTCTTATTTGAAATTAAAAAAAAAATTCAAAAACACTTTCAGCGGCGACTATTAAAAGTCGCCACCGAAACTCACTTTTAGCAGCGACTTTAGTGTCGCCACTAAAAGTCTTATTTGAAATTTTGGAAAAAAAAAATTTAAAAATACTTTCAGCGGCGACACTAAAGTTTTGTTTGAAATTTTTCAAAATTTTATTTTTTTTAAAACACTTTCAGCAGCGACTATCAAAAGTCGCCACTGAAACTCACTTTTAGCGCGACAACTAAAGTCGCCACTGAAAGTCAATTTCATATTTTTTTTAATATTTTTCAAAAATAATATTTATAAAATTAAAATAATATTTATAAAATTAAAATATTAATTATTAAATAATTCTATTTAACCTTAATTATTAAAATTATATTATTTCTTATTAATATTATATTTATAATTTTATATTAAAAATAATATTTATGATATTAAATTATTATTTATTAAGTAATTTTAATTAAAACATTTTTTAATTTAAATATATAAATATTTTTTCGTTTTTATTTAATTTTTAATTATTTTTAATGATATTATATTTAATTAATAATTAATTAATTATATGTATGTATGTTTATATATATGATAATATTATATATATAATAATATGTAATAATGTGACATAGGTTCATTTCGGCGCAACTGGTAAAGACTCGCGCGCGAAGGCATCGGCTCCCTGAGGTCGCGGGTTTGAACTGGAGGAGAGTCACTTGGAGGAATTATGAGGAGGCGACACTTGGCAGCACAGGGAGGCGACACGTGGCAGCACAGGCAGGCAACACGTGGCCGCACAGGGAGGAGACACGTGGCAATTGTAAATTAATTTTTAAAAAAAATTCAAAATTTTTTTTTTAAAAAATAATTTTTCAATTTTTTTTAAAAAAAATTAATACTTTCAGCGGCGACAGCAGCGACCAAAGTCGCCGCTGAAAGACTTTTAGCGGCGACTTTTAGACTTTCAGCGGCGACTTTTGTCGCCGCCAAAAGTCTTTTTTTTTGTAGTGGCGGTTAAGGGCACATCATATGTACGACAAATGAGAGATCAATTATCATCACAATCACCAATAATGAACTTGTAACCTTATCGCGTGAAATTTCCTCACTATAAGTGGGAGGTCAAAGGTTTGATTCTTCTTCTAACCCTAGCCTTCAAAAAAAATTATCATCACAATAAAAAAAATCCGGGGGAGTGCTAGCTTCAGGTCTTGGTCCAACTTTTGAGACTGATGACTTGTCTTCATGTCACAACCAGACAACCAAAAATTGCTGCTGAAAACTCGTTTCTTATATAGTGAAAATGGCTGCCAAAGAATGGTAATAATAAGAATGCAACAGATTTTGTAAATATAGTTTCTTCTTCTGCCGTGAAAAAGGAATTCTTTTCCATTGTAGATACTAAACCAGAAGAGTCATCAGAACATGAATTAATGAACAATATTATAACTTACAACTGTTGTGTCCAGCACAAAGCTACATATTTCACCGTTTGGGCAGAGATTATTTTAAAAAAAATTAAGTTTTGTTAAGCAATAATAAAATTGCCGAGTCCATGAGGCGTTTTGATTTCATTTTGCTGCTAATTAATTCTTCTTTTCGATATGCAAAATTGTTGACTCTGTAGAAAGAGCTTAAAAAGCCAACCTATCTCCTTCAACCTGTTACAAATTATTCATAATTTAAGCTCAAATACTGCTAGATTAGCTATTGGAAAACTCAAGATCTAGCATATTTGAGTAGAAAAAAATCATAATAATTTACTTGAAATTATACAACTAAGAAAATACAGATGCCTAGAGTCACTGTCAACGAGAGAACAAGTGACATGAACAATGGAAGATGCACGATCCACGTACTGGTTCATCCTATTCTCTCTTTTTTTAAAAAAAATATTATCTTTCAGTATTGGGTTGGGGTTCATAACTTCCCCCCTCATTAGCATGTGTCTCTTGTCAGCATGTAACTCAAAATGATTATATTAATTTTCTGGGAATATTGCTCAATCTGATGTTGAAATCAATTTGAAATTTTATTCCGCTGACATATAACAACTCCCAAAGAAAAAAGAACTTAGAACTTTTAGTTATACGTTCTTATTTGACTTCAAATTACTTCACTAAAAGTAACAGAATATTACACTTGTATTTAAGTTAGTTTTCTAACTGAATTAGTTCGCTGATTAGTTCATTGGTGCTAGTTGTATTGTAACGTTCTCCATATAAAGACACGTGTATGAATAAAGAATTCAGAATATCAGTTTATTTCTCAGTTTCAAGGGTCTCAGTTCTCTATCTTTCTTCTTTCGTTCTCTCTGTTTCCTTCTCAATATTTCTGGAGATTTCTGCAGATTCATCACAGAGGTGATTTTTGTATTATGGTATCAAAGCAATCCTCGCTCTAATTGCTTCATAACGCTGATTGGCATGGCTGATTCTTCTTCCTCATCTCAGATTTCCGATGCTGCACAGAACCCGTCCAATCCATATAATATTCACCCTAACGAAAATCCTTCGTTAGTTCTCGGTTCTCTTGTTCTAACCGGATCGAATTATCACTCTTGGTCCAGAGCGATCAAGATGGCTCTGCAATCGAAAAACAAATTTTATTTTGTCGATGGCACTATTTCTCCACCGATGATGACAGATCCACTGTTCCCAATCTGGGAGCGTTGCAACACAATGGTCGTCGCCTGGCTTACACGATCGATGTCTGGAATAATAGCTCAAAGCATTCTTTGGATTGATAGAGCTTCAGACATTTGGGATAATCTTCGGAGTCGGTTTGCGCAGTGCGATGTCTTTCGTATCGTCGATCTACAAGATGAATTGCACACGCTTAAGCAAGGAGACTCATCTGTGAGTGAATACTTCACTAGACTTAAAATCATTTGGGATGAACTTCTCAACCTTCGCCATTGCCTATGTGCAATTGCAATACGCGCTGTTCTTGTGGAGTTTTTGAAAGAATTAGTAAATACCAACAGAAAGATTACATTATTTGATTTCTCAAGGGACTTAATGATCGGTATTCGACTGTTAAGTCTCAGGTCATGATATTAGATCCTCTTCCCCCTATCAATCGTGTTGTCTCGTTGGTGTCACAACAAGAAAGGGAAATGGGTCTTCTTCCAACTCCAAATGATGCTGCGGCACTTCTTGCTAAAACAAGACGTTTTCCAAGTTCTCAGGGCAATAATCGTCCTAAAAAACAATGTACTTACTGTGGTAAGCCAAGACACACAGTTGACACTTGTTACAAGAAACATGGCTATCCTCCTGGATTTAAGATTCGCAACAATTCTGTGGTTAATAATGTTTCTCAGACACTAGATGATAAAGAGAATCATGTTCCCTCTGCTATAATTCCAAAGGACCAGGCTCTTAGTGAGAAGCCTCATCTTGGTTTTACAGCTGAACAATACCAAACTCTCCTACAATTGGTTCAAAAATGATCCTCTCCTGCTTCTAATCATGCTATCAACATACTTGGATCAGGTGACAGTGTTTCTTTTTCAATTAAAGATTTCTGGATTTTGGACACTGGAGCTATTGACCATATCTGCTATGTTTCTTCTTCCATTATATCACTTGTTCCTATCACGTATATCCCATATATATTATTAGTCATAATTTTCCTAATGAGCCAGCCCCAATGGAAGATGATTGGTTTAGCTAAAGAGCGGGAAGGACTTTATTTTCTCCCTCATCAACATTCTACTCGTTGCTTGGTTTCTGTTGTGGATGTTCCAGCTAATTCATCATGTAATTCTCCCTTTAATATATGTCATTTTTGGTTAGGCCATCTTTCTGATTCTGTTTTCAAGTGTATTCAGCAACTTAATCCTTATGTTGTTTCAGAAAAACCTTTTGATCATTGTGATTCTTGTCATATGGCTGAGCAAAAATGCCTTCCTTTTCCTGTTAGTTAATCACATTCCAATAATGCTTTTTCCATATTACATGTTGATCTCTTTGGGGTCCTTTTCATCTAACTTCTATTACTGGTCACAACTATTTTCTTACGGTTGTTGATGATTGCACTCGCTACACATGGATTTTTCTTCTTCATAATAAATCAGAAACTAGGTAGGCTCTTAAGAATTTCATTACCTTTGTTGAAACTCAGTTTCATGCTAAAATTCAAATCATCCGTTCTGACAATGGTATTGAATTTCTTATGCATGACTATTATGCTACCAAGGGTATTTTACACCAAACCTCATGTGTCGAAACTCCTCAACAAAATAGCATTGTTGAACTCAAGCATCAACACATACTCAATGTTGCTCGGTCTTTGCTGTTTCAATCTGCTTTGCCCAAACTTTTTTAGTCTTATGCTGTCACTCATGCAGTCCATATTATCAATCATCTTCCTACCCCTTTTTTGAATAATGTCTCTCCCTTCTTCTCTCTTCATTAGGTGCATCCTGATCTCACAAATTTAAGGGTTTTTGGTTCCCAATGCTTTGCTAACACTCTTTCTCGCCACAGAACCAAACTTGATCCCCGAGCTCGAAAATGTGTGTTTTTAGGTTATAAACCTGGTGTAAAAGGTTATATCCTTTTCGACTCAGTTTCTCGCCACGCTTTCCTTTCTAGAGACGTTCATTTCTATGAACACCTCTTTCTATTTCAGTCTTCTTCTCTTCCTACTTCTATACAACTTCTCTTCCTTTGCCTCAGGCACCATATCCTCTTGATTTTCCTGATCCCTCTTGTCACGCCCTTACCTTATTTTAACCTTTTTTTTTAGAGCATTCGCGGAAAATGATATGCGGTTTGGTAGGCAACACAGGAATAGCATAACTATACTGATAATATGTGCATGATTACATAAATCCCCCATAGGGGTTTGTACATGATACTTATGATTAAGTTAGCCGCACAAGGCTACTAGGGTGTGTAAACTCATCCCAGTGAAACAGAGACTTCTTCCCGTCTTTGTTCCACTACTGTAATCCCCTCGTACTGTACTTTGCATTGTTGTTTACATATCTTCTGTCCTCTCCTGTCTAAATTGTTGGTAGGGGAGGATGAGATTCGAGAGAATCTCAGTAGGAAACAGATACCATAATGCATGCATGATTGATGCTATGTGTATGACATGTTAGCTTTATCTAGATGTAAACTCCATAATGACATTTGTGCATGCTCAATGTTTCATACAACAAGACTATGATTACAGTGAAAACAGAAACAGAGCTTCATTTATTCAAATATGCTCTACACAATCAAGTAAAGCAATCACATACATCATTACACAAGCAAAGATATCAAATACATGCAAGTAAGGTAAGTCCCCTACCTTAACCCTTTTCCGCCTCGAAATGTGTGCCTCGTAATGCGTGTCAACAGCTCGGGGCTCCATATTTGATCCAACAATGTCAAATGTACCATTTAGACACTTCCATAGTGTTTTTGGGGGTTATATGAGTCTATATTAAAAAAATTACTCAAATACCCCCGGGGACCCAGCCCCCATCGTACTCGGTCCAGTTGTACTTTTCTCGAAATTCTAACCTGGGCTATCCTAACATATTTTTGCCCAAGGAATCCATTTCCAGACTCGGAATTACCAAATTCAATATCAAAGTATGAAATTGCCCTTGACAGCCCTACTTTTAGGGTTTTAGGAGCGTTTCCGTAATTATGCTTTCTCGACCTTTTCCGAAAAAGTGCCCAACTGTAACCCCACCTAATTTTCCCTCCTGAACTCAATGGAATCATCAAATCATTGAAAATCCAACTCTAAGATCCATTTACATCCTTGACCGAATTATATGGGTTTTCCGGGGAAAATTGGAGTTTTTCGATTTCGGCTCCGTAAACACGTTTCTTTCTACTCCTAACCACTTTATTGACTATTCCATTAGGTTACAACTACCATTTAGTATCAATTTGGGCATCATAACAGCCCCACACACCCATTTTCCATTTTTAAAATCAATGACAATCCGCAAAATTTCACCAATTAAATTGTCTATAACAGCCAGAATAGTCAATATGCAAGAGTTTGGAAGTTACCTCAATCTCCCATTAGCTTTTTCTTTTTGTGGCTGAAAACCCTAACTTCAAAACACCAAGATTTGTGCTCCAAATACCTTACATCACATAGAAGAGAAGCTTAGGAGAAGGATTATACACGTTAGGTACGAATTCACCGAAGAAATCGACCTATCTCGTGAGTTTTCTCCTCTTTTCTCTCTAAAACTCCCTCTCTCTCTCTTTCTCCATAGTGCTGCATGGTTTTTGGCTAATGGAGGAAGAGGATGATGATTTTATAACATTTAGCTTATTTCATCTTTAATTATGATGATGTCATAATTCCCATTTTTGGATTTCAGTAATTTCTGGCAGATTTTCTGCCCAAACTTTTAAAAATCATAACTAATTCTAGAAATATTGAATTGGAGTGATTCCAAATCCTATAGAACCCTTATTGAGTGTAGTTTTAAGGAAAAATATATAATTTTTCTGAATGGAATTACAAAATTCCCAGAATTTTAATCTTTGCCTGCTGCTCCAGAAAGTTCACAGTTTTTCTGTGCTGACTTCAAAAATTCATATCTTTTTGTGTATAGCTCTAATTGATTCATATGACCTATAAAATTAAAGCTTAGGATGTATAATTTCATCCTGTAAAATTTCATAATTTTTTCTCATCATTTGATCATTCAAAATCACATGACAAGCTCATTACCTCATAGGCTATTTCACTGAAAACATCATTATATTCTCCAAAATTCTCCATTTTACTTTCTTAATACCCCAAAGATATAGAAATCATTAGGGGATAAATTTGGGCTCCTGCTAAATTGGGGCTTAGAATCCACTTAATTTAGGCTTATTCCCAAGCCTTAAATCCCAAATTTCGGGGTATTATACCTCTCCTGTTGTGCATTCAGCTCTTCAGGATTCTGCTACTGGTGAATCTTCTGTCCTTCCACGCAGGTCAACTAGGCAATGGCAGGCACCTTCATATTTAAGGGATTATCATCACAGTCTTCTCTCTTCAGCTCAACCTCTCTCTTCTGTGGGTAATGGCTCTTCTCCTCATTCTTTAAATTATGTTCTTTCTTATAATAACCTTTCCTCTTCATATAAACATTTTAGTCTTTCCATATCTTCTCACGTTGAACCAAAAACTTATCATCAAGCTGTAAAACATGAGGTTTGGCGTCAAGCTATGGCTGCTGAGATTTTGGCCTTAGAACAGAATCAGACATGAACTCTTACTACTTTACCTCTTGGTAAGTCTATTATTGGTTGCAAATGGGTTTACCGGAATAAATTTCGAGCTAATGGTAGCCTTGAAAGAGTAAAGGCTCACCTTGTTGCTAAGGGGTACACTCAAACTGAGGGTGTGGATTATCTTGACACATTTTCCCCTGTCACCAAATTTACTACAGTCCGCTTATTACTCTCTCTTGCTTCAGCTCAACATTGGCATCTTCACCAACTTGATGTCAATAATGCCTTTCTACATGGTGACTTAGATGAGGAGGTTTATATGCAAGTGCCTCCTGGTTTTCATTCTCTATCTCCTAACCTTGTTTGCAAGCTTCAAAATTTTTGTATGGGTTAAAGCAAGCTAGTCGACAATGGCATTCCAAACTGTCTAGTGCATTACTTTCTTATGGTTATACTCAATCAAAATCTGAAATATTCTCTCTTTGTTCACTGCTCTACCAGTTCTTTTACAGCCCTATTGGTTTATGTTGATGATGTGCTTCTTACTGGCAATGATCTTGATGAAATTCAATGTGTCAAGGGCCTTTTAGATTCTGCTTTCAAGATCAAGGACCTTGGTGAGCTTAGATTCTTCCTCGGCCTTAAGGTGGCTCGGTCCAAACAAGGTGTTTCTCTTCATCAGCGCAAGTCCACTTTAGAGCTCCTTCATGACTTTGCTTTTCTTGACTGCAAACCCATCAAGACTCCCATGTATCGTGCTGCCAAGTTGTCCAAAGATATTGGCACTTCTCTTCCTAACGGATCTGCCTATCGTTCGCTAATTGGTCGATTGATCTACCTTACTAATACCAGACAAGATATTTCCTATACGGTTCAGCAACTTAGTCAGTTTATGGCTTCCCCTACTGACCCTCATCTTCATGATGCACACAGGGTTCTTAGATATCTGAAATCTTCCCTTGGCAGAGGTATTTTCTTTCCTTCTTCGTCTGACCTGAAGTTTAAAGGTTTTAGTGACTTTGATTGTGCTGGTTGTTTGGACACACACCGATCTATTTCTGGTTATTGTGTTTTTCTTGGTCACTCATTGATCTCTTGGCGATCTAAGAAGCAAAACACTATCTCTGCTTCTTCTTCAGAAGCAAAATACAGCGCCTTAGCTTCTCTAATATCAGAAATTCAGTGGCTCCTTTAATTGTTGTGTGATCTTTTTATACCTCTGTTGCTGGTTATTGTGTTTTACTTGGTCACTCATTGATCTCTTGGCATTCTAAGAAGCAAAACACTATCTCTGCTTCTTCTTCAGAAGCAAAATACATCGCCTTAGCTTCTCTAATATCAGAAATTCAGTGGCTCCTTTAATTGTTGTGTGATCTTTTTATACCTCATCCATCTCCTGCTCTCATCTATTGCGACAATCAATTTGCCAAACATATTGCAGCAAATCCAACCTTTCATGAGCGGACTAAACACATCGAGATTGATTGCCATGTTGTTCGTGAGAAACTGCAAGCTCGTATTCTTCATTTGCTACCTATCCATACCCATGATCAGCTTGCTGACATCTTTACCAAGCCTTTGGATCCCAAACCATTTACTGCTTTCATGTCCAAGCTGGGTTTACATGACTTACACTGCCCAGCTTGAGGGGGGGTAACAGAATATATATTTAAGCTAGTTTACACTTATATTTAAGTTCGTTTTCTAACTGAATTAGTTTGCTGATTAGTTCATTTGGTGCTAGCTGTATTGTAACATTCTCTATATAAAGACACGTGTATGAATAAAGAATTCAGAATATCAGTTTATTTTCTCAGTTTCAAAGGTTTCAGTTCTCTATCTTTCTTCTTTCGTTCTCTTTGTTTGTTTCTCAATATTTCTGGAGATTTCTGCGGATTCATCGCAGAGGTGATTTCTGTATTAAAAAGTTCATAAACAAGACCAAAATGGATCTATAGATTAATCTTAACTTCATAAGTTAACGTGCATTTTTTAATGCAATATGTCTCAAAGAATACCAAAGGGATTTTATATTATAATATTGTGATAATATTATAATTTTATTATTAACTACTCCCTCCGGTCCTAAATATAAGATATAATTTATAGTGCAATTTGCACTACAAATTATATCCTATATTTAAGACCGGAGGTAGTAATATTTTAAATATTAGTGTGGAGATATGGTTGTTATGATATTCTCCATTAGGGTACTTATGTACTAGCATTATATATGTGTCTCTAATCAATCAATGAAAACCATGCAATTCATTCTCATTTCAATACTCCCTCCGGTGCTAATTATAAGATAAAGTTGACTTTTTTGGAAAAATTAAGGAAGTCATTTAAATTACTTTAGAGTGTTTATATTTTTAGTATTCTTAAATTATATATTAATTTATTAGTCAAATTAATTAGTTTGGAGAAAAAAATAAAAATATAAAAACTCTAAAGTAATTTAATTAGTTTCCTTAATTTCTCCAAAAAAATCAACTTTGTCTTATAATTAGGACCGGAGAGAGTATTGAAATGAGAATGAATTGCATGGTTTTCATTGATTGATTAGAGACACATATATAATGCTAGTAATAAGTACCCTAATGGAGAATATCATAACAAACATATCTTCACACTAATATTTACAATATTACTACCTCCGGTTCTAAATAGTTTAGCTCATTGGCATTTGGTAGAAGTACCAACTGAAATGATGAGAACAACAACAACCATATCGAGCTGAGTAAACACTTCGTAACTAATCAACAACTTTTGATGGTAGACCTTACAAGACAATGTAATATATATTTGAGCCCAAATGGTCAAGTAATTACTAAAAGAAACACTTCAACACGTACAGTATGAACCTCAACGACAATCACAGAAATACACACACACACACACACACACACACACACACAAAAAGGAACCAGATTCCATAGTTTTTAGTATATATAATTCCGACTTTGAATAACAGAATCCTGCTCCATCCACTAAACACAGATCATCAAACTGCTAGGGAGCATCTTCCCAGATGATCAGATTTAACTGAGGCGAAAAGGGTAAAAAACACAGAGAAGGGGAAACATTGATAATGTTCTAAGCTTAGAACAAATGAAAAAGGAGAAACGACAATTGAAGTTAGAAAGAGAGAGTTCATAGCTCAGATTTTGAAGAGAAAGAGAGAGTTTTTTTTTTTTAAAATTAAAAAACAGAAAAACGTGAACGGCAGGATTCGAACCTGCGCGGGCAGAGCCCACATGATTTCTAGTCATGCCCGATAACCACTCCGGCACGTCCACATGATTTGTGGTTAAATTTTGCCATATTTCTTACATTAATAAAATAAGCTTAGCCCTCAAGCCCGAAAGAATTGAGTTTAGCTCACTCCTCTGATCTTTTTAATTTGAAAAACTAAAAGTAAAAGATATTCGTTTATGTAAAGTTAGTCCATACAATAAAGTATGGGGTCAAATATATAGAGTTTTTTTTTTGTTATACTGGGCGTATTTGAAAATCAATTCCATGCAATCAGATGTAACTAATTGAACTATTAATTGGACGCCTCAATGGCTTGGTTTTTACCAACAATCCATTACTATGGTTAAATTAGATTGGGCCAGTTAAAGACATGAGAATCGCCATTAAGCCAATAGTGAGATCGAATGGATCTTTTTTAAATTTTTTTATTTGATTTTTGTTATTGGGTTGAAAAGAAGGAATACATGTATAAAAATTATAATAGAACTAAAAGTGCAAAGATAATTTTTTTATTTCTCTTTCTCTCTTTGACCAATGCATGTATTTTCAATTTCAATGCCTATAAAAGCCAAGTGCATGTTAGAGTGAAAACAATTATAGAAACCTTTGATAGTAACTATATTGTGATTGTTTGGACACTTTGATATTTTATTTTTCTTTAACATAAATTGTTATATTTAATAGTAACCCATATCTTTTTTAGTTCAACATTTAATGTCTTTTGCCATAGTTTAACATTTAATTTGGGTTTTAAAATATTGATATCCATGTCTCGTCATACTTTTACTATCTCAGCTAATTGATTAAAATATTTTGTTAATAGATATTTTATGAGTTTTCAAGACCCACTCCATATAATTTGAGAAAAAAAATAGGAAAAGATCAAATTGTTAAGAATCAAGTCCAAATTACTATCCCAACTAATTAACGTATTAACAAAATTTTGGTCAAGCCTTTTCTTACCCAAAAAAAAAAAAACCATGATGATGAATGTAATGTTATTGGAGCAATGGTGGTAGTGAGGTAAGGTCAGCCTGCCAGCCGAATAACACAAGATGATGATGATTATTATTAGCACCACCATCACCACCACCAGGATGACGATGATGATCACTACTACTACTACTATTACTATGATGATGATGACGATGATGATAATCATCATCATCATTATATGTAACTGGAAAAAATACTAAAATATTTTTCATTTTTGTGGTCCATACATACAAATTTAAGAAGCTCCATCATTATAAACGGCTTGTCGCCGTGCATATATAAAACTAAAATACCTGTCATTCAATTCATTGTTATTCAGTCATTCAATTCATCGCTGTTCAACTAACTATTTGATTTTTAAATAGAATTTATCTTGATGAACCAAGTTGCAAGCTGCAGATATTGATTAATTTGTCTTACATTTATACAATGAAAATGAAATTTGAACTGAAGAATTAAGATATTTTCTAAACTAGTCACACATGTTATGTCATCACTCGATATTTAGTGAATTTATTTACTTTTGAAGGAGTTGTTTACACCCCAAATTTTTTTATATTCTATGTCAAATTAAACTTCACATACAAATATTCTATGTGAAGTTTCTTATTTTTACTTACTAAATAATTTTTTTATTTAAATAGATAAATAATTAAAATTGTATATCAATGTTCAAATTTAAACATCCAATTTTACCAACAAGTTGTTGGCTGAAGTGGTAAGCAGCCTCACCCAGTAAGGAAAAAAAAATACAAGTTCAAATCCCGAGAAGTACACTTATTAAAAAAGGCGAAAACCCTTTCCATGCGCTCTAAACCTCGAAAGAGTAAACCCTTTACCAGGTTAAAAAAAGATTTAAACATCCAATTTATAACATATAGATGCAAATATCATTGTAAGGATAAATAAGTATTATTATCATATCAAGTCTTAATTCAATGCTTAACAATGAGCATTAATGCTCAACATATTCATCATTGTGTTTAGATTTTGACCATTTTCAATTTTAGTTTAGAGCTTAATTATATTGTACTGATAATATACTGTGAGAAATTTTTTTTTGTAAGATCTTCTCCTTTCAAACACATTGTGTGAGGTATCTCTTGGTAAGAAGAGTAGTTATTGTAAAATGTGAGAGTGTAATGATTTAAAAAGTGCCTGATTTTAACTTATGAAATTATAATGAAGAAAATATCAAGTGAATTGGTCGGGAACTGAACTTAGGCTCAAGAGGGGAGCTGAATCAGGATAATTCTGAGTTTATGTTTTGTTTTAAGTAAAACGTTGTATTTAAAGTATTTATGAATTTTTACTTAAAACCTCTTCTTAGAAATTGATTTTAAACTCTGATATGAGATCAGGTTGTCAAAATTGATTCTAGCACCCTTAGAAACAAGTTTTGAGTGTGCGCATGTGTGTGTGTCTGTGTTATATATAAATATATAGTGCTATGTTTTTATAAACAAGTTTTTAAAAGATTCGAAGACTTGATAAATTAAACACTCAATTCACCCTCCTGGTGTTGTTGACATTTCTAACAAGAAAAAGATAATATTAAATTGATTATTTAAATTCGGTTTGGATTATTTAAATTTTAAATTTATTTATCTTTAAATTTCAGTTATCTTTATGAGCTAATGGTAGCAAAATTATTTTTAGGGAGAATCCTAATTAAATCCTTCCAAAATAGCCAAATCCAAATTTAGGCCTATATTTTCAATAAATTCCTAATTATGTCTCATGACCTAATTAGGGATTTTAGAATATTGTTAAAAAACCATAATGCGCCCCTATCAGTTAAAAAATGAAGTTTTTAATATATAAATTCTCATTTAATTTTAACCCTAACGCTACAATCTATGCTTTTTTAAATCACTGGAATATAAATACACCTGCTATATATATATATATATATATATATATATATATATATATATATATATATATATATATATATATATATATATATATATATATATATATATATAAGTAAGTTTGACAGTTGCTTAATCTCGTAGGAAATTGAATTCTCATAACGTTGAAAACTAAAATTGGTGACTTGATCTTACTGGAAAGCTGCTTTGTAGCAACCAATACATATGGAGCTTGTTTCCATTTAAAATGAATTTCCATAATGCTTGAAACTTTTGGCCTTTTCCAAAGTTGACCAACAAGACAACAATGAGAATCAATCAAGAATTTCACAGACACCCAAATTGACAAACGTTTGAATCTGTCAAATGCCATGAGGCCTTGTAGATTCGCAGGGCCACAATGTCAGGCATAGGTGTCTTAATATTTTAGCAGTTTATATAGTTTCATATGTGCACCGTTTTTTTTTCCTTTTTTTTTTTGGGTAAGAAACTGATTGATCATATATCACAATAAAAAAAAAATTTGACTGTTCCGCCAGAAACGAGACAGAACTCGATGAATGAAGGGTAAGGATAAGAATTATCACCACACCCTATCCAATTCATCCACACAAGTTCAAGAGTATTCTGGAAAATATCTTCGAATTGATCTCAAGTTCAGAAATTTAAAAAAACAAATGTTGACTGGGAACGGGCATAGTTTGTTGATTCGAAAAAATACCAATAAATCGATGATTTTGATTAACAGTAAGGAAGGAAATCCCAAAACGTTGTCCGGAAGAAAATCAAATTTTTGATATTGATAATGATCATTCCACATACATCCCATATACATTATGGTCTTTCAACAATATTAAAAATCTTCATTTTTTAACTGAATAGGAGCATTATGGTCTTTCAACAATATTTTAAAATCCCTAATCAGGCCTCACGGCCTCACCTGATTAGGAATTTATTAAAAGTGTGGGTCTGAATTTGGATTTTGCTATTTCAGAAGAATTTAAGTAGGATTTTCCCTTATTTTTATTTGATAAACTGTTATTTTAAAGGAAAAATTTATTATACTTTGGGTACAATTAGGTTAGATTTATTTACCATGCAACCATTTCTTGTAATCAATACTTTGGCTTATTTTTAAATTTAATATCCACTTGTCTAATTGCTAGTTTATAAATACAATTAAACATCTAAGTTCTCTCTAATTTGAAAATAGAAAAATGTCAAAATAAAAGATAAAATTGAAGTTATCAAAATAAAAATTATGTACCACTAGTTTGCTGATCATATCAAATTTGGAAAGAAAATCATTTTGTTTTTATTTCCAGTTGGCTGTAAGATATAGTGATTTTTTCTTTTGAGCTTAACCCTCTTTCAATATAAATAATACTACCTCCAATCCTTAATATAAAATCCACTTCAATGAAAAAAAAATTTAAATTACAAGGCAGGGTTTTATCAAGAAACCGAGTTAGTGATAATAACAACCACAGCAAAAACATTTAATTTTGGGGAAAGGGAAGAATTCTCTTTCAAGCAGTTCTTCTTAATTGACACTATACATTCATTCTCTATACTTGCAAAAAAAAATAATGCATTCATTCTCTATATTGACCTAATAAATCTATTGTTAATTAAAGTAATAAAGAATACTTTCAATCCACCATTTGTTCTTTTATTAGAGTTATGCCCCAAAATTCTACGTCTAGTTTTCTACCACTAACTCTCTCACTATGACTTTAGGGGTTCTTTGAAGAGGTCAATCTTAAAGATTGACACTACTCTCATTAGTCAATTACTCAGTTTTCGCCTTTTTGGTATAATGAGATTGTGCACTCTTGTTTGCTATGGAATTTGAAATAACTATGAGGCCAATGATAATTTAACACAAACCATGAATTTAATTTCAATTTCGTATTAATACTAAAATATCCTAACATTTCATTAAATGGCCGCAAGTCATGGAACAATATGACGCTGATACTCTGAAATTTGACATTGGAATTATGAAATTTGACACTAGTATTTCAAAATTGATAATTACTCCTATATTCTAAAGTTGTGTTATTATTAAATTTCAAAATTTCAGTGTTACATTTTAAAATATTAGTACCAAATTACTTAATGATTTTTGGTTCTTTTCTGAAATTTTAATAATTTAAATTCCCAAACTGACATTAAATTCATCTTCTGGTCCCAAACTACTCCCTCCATTCCTTAATATAAGAAATATTTAAGGAGTTGATCTTAGTCCTAAATACTACACAAAGTTTTCATATTTTTCATTCTTTTCCTAATTTAACCCTATTGACTCTCTCAACAATAATTAAGGAGGCTAGGGAGAAGAAAAAGGAAATTAAGAAAAGTGACTAAGGTACATTAGAAAATACATTTCATATTAACTAATTTAACCAACTTCCTTAATCTAACCAAATTAGATAAATATGTCTTATATTAAGGACCGGAGGAGTATCATTCCTCACAAATTAACTATATTATTATATACCTTGCTACTAATTAATTAAGATTTAAATATTGTCAAGTCTCAAATGGACATAGTTTTTTACTATGTCCTTTTTTCCTATCTATAAAATTATGACCCAAACTAGTTTTTACTTAAAAAAAAAAAAAAAAAAGATACCAAATTTCTTCATTCCTCTCAGCTACCAACTAAATATCAATAACTTGTTAATTTGGGAAAGGGAGAGGAAAGCGAGATGTTTGAGAGTGACTAATAAATGTGTGGGGGGAAGCAGTAATAGCAATGAAAAGAATTGGTCTGCCCAAACCCCAAACAAAACGGCATTGCATTCACTTCCCATTCTTCTCAAAAGCAGGACAGTTAGTTTCTCACCCATTACCACTCTTTTCAACCAAAATATCCAAAATTCAAGGCAAACCGCCCCCATTACTACATGATCCTTCTGGTCCCACTTATCACTCGAGTTCCAAATATAAGCCACCTTTGACTAATTCACATGTATCATTAAAATTTGTTAAAAGACATTTGACTTATCATGGGATTTACGTGATTTGTAATAGTACCTTCATTAGAGGGTGATTTTTGGAATAATGATAAGACTGTTGTCATTTGATTGAAAGTCACAGGTCCATATATATGTGTACATATATATCCTTAAAACAATCTCTCCTCTTGCAAAGGTAAGTTGTGTGCATCTATATATCTCTCTTCAAACCCTATAAAGTGGGAGATTTGTGTATCGGGTTGCCCTTGATAACATTACCCTAATTAACTACACTAAATTTCAATATCACATTAATTTCTATTCTTTCTCACTACCCTTATTAAACATAAGCATACATAGAAGAATATTTAATACTCCTTAAATCTATCAAATGACTTAAAAAAGGATAAGAATACCCTATAAATCGTGACTTATAATAGGTATCGGAGTAGTATAAGGTATTTCCGTCCAAATTTGCTCCCCCTCCTTTACTCTCATTTTCCCTTCATCACCATTATTGGATTAAACTTTAATGGTTCAAATTTAACATTATAAAAAAAATATTATTATGATTTTACTTAAAAATAGATAAATAAATATAACTAGCTAAAATTTGATCTAAAGAGGTCACAACTAAATATTACTCCATCCAGTTCTTAATATAAGAGATATAATTACCTAATTTGATTAGATTAAGGAAGTTGGTTAGATAGATTAATATGATATACTTTTTTCTAAAAAGACCCTAATCATGTTCCTTAATTCTCTCAATCTCTCTCTTAGTTAATTATTGTTGAAAGTGTATTAATAGGGGTAAATGAGAAAAAGATTGACAAATATAAAAAATATTTCTTATATTTAGTATCAAAATAAACTTCTCAAATATATTCTATTTTAAAAACTAGATAGAGTATTACAAAGTACATTTCATTAATAGGGTTAAGGTGCAATTTAAAAATGAAGTAGATACAATTTTTTTAAAACGAAGCAATTTTAGCAAGAACTAAACTTATGTCAAGTTGCTTAGAATAAGTATGACCATGACGCCAGTCATAGTGTGCCAAGTGTATTAGCTTTTTCCATATGAGCACTTAACCCCAAAATATTACTTAACACTGATAATCCTAAAAATTGCTGGAAAAAAGTTTTCTTAAATAAAATAAGAAAAAAAAATAGATGGACCGACCAAGTGTGATCTGCAATCATGAAAGCTGAAAACCACAGAGGATGCAGCGCCGATGGTCGGTATCTGCAAATAATTTTTTACATTTGATTGCGTGTTTCGTTTCTATTGCCCGTTTTGCATATTTCAATCCTCCTGCAAAACGATTCGAAATATGTAAATAGCTATTGAATATAGAAGTCTCCCATTGAAGATTAAAAAAAGGGAAAATTCCAAAAAACTACACTCAAAATATACAAAGGACAAATCAGTACAACGAAATTCAGAAAAGACAAATCAGGCGAGTGTCAGAAAAAGGAGTAATCTGTCCTTTTAAAATTTCGGCCAAATTACGAAAATGCCCTTCATGCACACTTTAGAATAACAACATGATCATCGGAATTAACACCTTCGGATTCGGTATTAACAACTGCAATTCTTCTTTTATAATTAACAAATTTCAGGACCAATAACAACACATATCTCGCCATTAACAACTCTGGATTCGATATTAACAACTCCAATTTCTTCTTTCAACACTTAACAAGTTTCAGGGCCAATAACAACACTCACCTCGCCATTAACACCTCATGATTCGCCATTAACAACTCCGATGTTGTTATTGCGACTGAGGGCTGAAGGGCATTTTCGTAATTTGGCCGAAATTTCAAAAGGACAGATTCCTCCTTTTTCTGACACCCGCCTGATTTATCTTTTCTGAATTTCGTTGTACTGATTTGTCCTTTGTATATTTTGAGTGTCGTTTTTTAGAATTTTCCCTTAAAAAAAAAAGAACATATGAGATTTATCGAGTTATGAATTCCAGATAGAATATGCTACCAACAAGAACTATAATTGGTGTATAAAAGAATTAAAAGAAGCCCAAAAATTATAACAAAAGAATCGAGCAGCAATATTTAAAAAAACAAACAAACAAACTTTTTCCAACAATTTTTAGGATTAACGGTGGTTAAGCGATTTTTTGGAGTTAAGTGTTAACATGGAAAATATAATACTCATGGCACACATTATGATTGGCTTCAAGGACCTACTTGATATAAGTTTGGTCGTTTTAGTAAGTTCATTAAATTGGGTCAAACCTCTCATATGAAGTTGGAGGAAAATAAATGGGTCCCACATAAAAAAGAGAAAAGGATGTTCAAGCAAATTTTAATGAAATTGTTAAAATTGCTCAATTTTCAAAAGATTTTATCTTCTTTTCAACTCTTCAAAATTTAAATTATATGAGACGCTTAAAATTAAAAAAAAATTAATGGTAAAATTCCACCTTAGCAATAAGGTCAACTTATTAAGAAAATTCCCTTGGAAGCTGTATCGGCATAACGTGTACTGAGTGGGTCTGGTGGTTGTGTTATGGGTCATGGTTTAGATGACAAGCAAGTGAGATTATAAAATCTGAGGAGCCTTTTATACCTGTTTAAATTAACGGTAGAAATTATTTTTCCAACATAATTTACGGTATATATAAATATGTTAGAGGAGTTTTCTCTAAATTTATGTGAATGTATTTTTTAAATACTAACTCAAACAAACTAACCATAAAAAGGGTGGAGAATGAAGGAAGAACCCTCACTCAGCCACTACTACATTCAGCTTCGCCGTTACAACAAATGCAAGCAGTTTCTCATTAACTTGGCCAACTTGCCACCGGTTTGTCCTGTTCATTTATTGGTTTTTCCGAAAATAACCTTCACCAATGTGTGAAAAAGACAATTAGTTTTTCCCATATTAAGGTGATCCTAGAATTAATAAAATTTTGGATTCAAAACTGTATATATAGGTATAGCATTCATAATAAATTTGCAACTAACATAAGTTTTAAAAAAAATATTTTTTAATTCTAATAAAAAATGTATAGAACTGACATGCTTAGTCTTTTAATTGTTTCTTTTTGGAATTCTAACTTGTAATTCAGTTCTATGCTTTGCTTCTGTAACAAATGACTTCAATTAGCATCCATTAATGGACGAACCCAACTATTGTGCTTTGGGCGGCTAGTTGTTGCTACCCTTTCGTTTGGGTGTAGGGTTGTTACTCTGTTAATTACTACTTTGAACTTCATTTTTTTATTAAAATTATAAAAATATGAAACTCTTCGAATTCTTCTTTTTGTGTGTGTTTATTAGTTTTTCTCCGCTATGCAAAAGATTTGGGAAGCATGCGTGTTCTAGTGGACTCTGTTTCAGAATATTAAATAGGGAAATTATTAAAGATAAAAGTCGTTCCCATAAGAAGTTGATCAACCTGTTGCTGTGTGAGCTCTGTTTGAATTTTTTTTAGATATATGAAATAAACTAAATAAGTTACTTAATCATAATATATGTTCTTTATCATTAAATTATATATTAATTTATAGGTCAGGCAAATTATTTTAGTGAAAAACAATAAATATAAACATTTTAATATAACTTACATAACTTTCTTAATTTCTTAAAAAATAATCAACATACTCTTATATTAAAGAATGGAAGCAATATAGACTAATGTTTTTATTCTTAAATAAACTACATTAAAAAAGGAATTTTTGTTGATTTTTTTGGCCGATAATTTGACGTGAGTTCAATTAACCATTTCGTTCTTCTATGCAATTCAGAGTAATTTTTTTATATTGTTTTCCTCCTCAAGTTGCTTTTTTTAACGGGGACAAGAAAATATATTCCAACACGCTTTCCTCCTTTCTTTAATTTCCGCTCAGATTCAGAGAATCAGACTCAAATAATTCCAATTATCGTCATTAGCATAGACAATAATTGTTACACGCCTCACACAGAATTCCAACATTCTCACCATTCATTGAACTTCAAATCCGTGTCGCTAATATGAAATTGGACGCAACAATCAGGGCCGAAAAATTGTGAATCACTAAACAAAATCACTCTACAACAAACTTCCAGTTTCTTCTTTAACAATAACATTTATTACAAAATTTTCCTAATTGTTACTCACCAGCTTTCACAGCTAAAGTTTGCATGTCTTTCTTAATTTGTTCTCCACGCAATCGCAACTCCTCTGCTCCTTGCTGCCAACCCTCTTCCCACAACTGAACAAATTTATCTTTGATCTCAACAAGTGGATCTCTATCAATCAACTCATCATTTTTGTAAGCTTCTCTCAACATTGCTGTTTTAATCCCTCCTATTAAGGACATATTGAAAATCCCTGAATACCTTGTAAATGCACTTGAGAATGCATTTGAAAACCTATATTCATCACCAAAACTTGCTCCGTATTGGCACTGGAATCCTTTTGTACAACGAAAGAGAAAGCAACTCGTGGAATACTCCAATGGTCCTCTTCTCCATCTCTCTTGACGCTTGATCCAAATGGGACAAATCCTCATACGGAGATATGTAATCAAGCTCAATCCAATCTCTAGTCCACTCCCTCATCTCCTTCTTTAAGAAAAATCCTGGGGGAAGCTTCACCGTGAAATTTGGCCGAACACTAATCCCTGTCAATTTCATCTCCTCTTCAGCCCTTTGCTCAATCACAGATTTTGCAAATTCAGGGTTCCATGAAACCAATTCAAGAAACGATTTTTCCTCCCCCGGACACCCAATTAACCTGAAATAATGTGGGTACTTAGGAATCAAATTAACCAAAAAATCATTCGGGAACCCAAGTTCCCTTTTCACGTGAAGCAATTTATCTGCACTAATCACCTTATTCTTGGACATCATTAGCAATTTACATAACTTGGACACAATTAAGGGCTCGTTCTCTCTGTAAATCCTTTTTTCTTCTTCCAGAAAATTTCTAAGCCGATTGCTAACTCTTAGAAAGTGAACACGCTCTGATTTTGGTTTGATGCGATTGAAGTCGACATCCAACAGGCCAGGGTTTTCATTTAAATGGGTTGTAATATCAACATTAAGATGCATCGTCTCATGCCATTTCTCAAGATATCGCAATGGGATTACCTGACCAGGCTCATTCAGAACCTCCTTAACAACACGAGCAGAGCTTATACCCCTTGTCTTTCTCTATCGCTAGGTCTAATTTAGGGTCTTTTCTCCATTCTACTTTGAGGCTACTCAGATTTTTTCACGTGATGATTGAACTTGTGATCAGCGAAAGCAGCATCTATCCTGTGAAAGAAAACATTGCGAATTTCGTTGAACATACTTGATGCGGACGAGCAGGCTAGCCCCACAACCGCCATGGTGCCTTCAGGCTTCAAGGAACAGAGTGACTGAAGTGAGTCAGCGGGACAACCTCAAATCAATTGACTTTTTCACAGAAGTGCAAAACTAAGATGGGCTCATAGTTTAGAGTTCACATACAGGGGAATCCACTACAATTGAATGGGCCAAAAGCTCAATGGCCTCATTCTATTTTCATTACCAAGCCCAGGTCAAAGTTGCATTTTACTTGTTATCAAGAAGCGCACTCTATGATATACCTGTTGCTAATGAAATCTTCTTGCAGCTGGCTTTTAATAGCAGACATGGCTGCATATTCTTTGTTATTATCCGGAGATTCCTACACAAACATGACCACGTGTACTAAAACTGCATACCAGACAATACCCAAACAAAAGGATATGATTGGGTTGAAAATGATAGAAACAGATTAAGTAAATCAATGTAACTCAACTTACTGGTTTAGATATTTGCTTTCGTTGTGCAAAAATTTCTACCAAATACGAAGCAACTGGAAATATTGCAAGACTGCAGAGGAAGCACAACTTTAATAACATAATGGCAAATAACATTTTAAGAAGTGATCTAAAAACAAATTACCCAATGAATATGTATTATTTAGTGAATTAATTAAAATCATTACCAGCACATGAGAAGAGTGGTCAATCTCTCAATGATTTTGAGCTAAACCAAAAGCCATACTTGATCAACTAACACTGCCAAAAAATTGAAAAATTAAAGCATTGAGCTCTAAAGGAAAAGCTGGGTAGATTAAAGCACAAATATACATCAGTATGAATATCAAGAATAAGAATAAGTGAAAGAGTTTCAAACCTTCATTAAATTCTTAATTATAACTCTGTTGTTCACAGAAACAAGCACTATAGATTCAAGGCTCCACCCAAATATTCTGCAGTCACCTGAACCACAACGAAGAACATCCAAAGTGTGGGGATCACTATACTTGTAAGAGGGAAAAAATATCAAATATTCTGCAGTCACTCAAACCAAAGAATAATGGTTCAAAATGTCAAAACCAGAGCAATATGATAATGAAAACTACGTTACATAGGCAATGTCTCATTTCACATGTATTCAATAAACTATTATATTACCCTCAATGCACCAAGAGTGTAAGAATCCCGCAGATATTGATAAGTATTATTATGAATGTCTATTAAATTACATATGGAGTAGAACAATTCAAGTTATATAGAGGCAGAAATATAGTTTGAATCTGAGGAACCTTAGCTTCTTTCATGTTCGAAGAGCCATTAATATGGCTCAAATCAAAATATACAAGAGTTAATTAAAATCCCCTATAAAACAATGTTTGGAAAAAATAGAATTCATAAAAGGAGGTTACGCACAGTCTCTTCATTTTCCACTACCAGAACAGTACTCAAACACAATGAAGGATTACAATGCCAATAAACAGGTTAACCTCAAATTTCATTATTTTCCCTATCAATTATGAAAATTTTTTTGGCAATGAATAACTTAATTCCTATGAAAGTATCGCAACCATGAACAGGTGTTTCTCAAGCTTCTAGAAATATGTTAAGATCAACTCTCATTCACTCCATCAGACATAGCCCTAACCTTTTAAAGATGCCCGCCCAAAACAAAAGCATGCAAAACTTAATATTTGGGCACTCACTGCAACAAATAGAGAGAGTATAGCCACAATTTTCATCTATGCAGAAATAATAGAAAAAAACAACATTCTTTTTCCATTTATGCCAAAATTAGTAGCCACGATTTTCAGACTACCATTAAAAAAAAGCTGTCCATAACTTTACGAAAGAAAATAATTACCTCCGGAACTGGGCTTCTGGGTGATCTGCGGTCAGTGACTTTGGGGCTTCCTTCTTTCAATGCTCTATTAGTTATTCTCTAGGGGACTAGGCCTGAGTTGGCGAACAGCGCGCGGTGAAGAGAGATGAGGCGCAGAGGAGAGATTGAGAGAGACGAAGAGTGAGAAGTCAGTCGCCGGAGTGAGTGGCAGGAAGGGGTGAGGCCTGAATTCCTGAAAGTGAGAATGAGAAGTGATCGAGCTCGACCGACGAGGAATGTGAGGAGAGAGTGCGGCGGCTAGGCAAATGGGTGAGGGGAAATGCAGGCAGAAATTTTTTTTTGGTTATAGTGTTTGGATTATTGCCTTATTTGATTTAACGTTTTCTTAAAAAATAAATTTTTATTACGTAAGTTGAGATAAAGCTTCTCTCATATATTTATTTCGTATATCATAAATCACGATTTATAAGTATTTATTACCTAAAAATAAGCTATTCCAAACGAACATTATGTCGTTGAGAATAGTTTCAAGAGAAAAAGTAAAAACATAAAAGTGATTTTAGAGAATAAATTTTGAAGAGTATAGATTCTGAAAAAACAAAATGATTTTGATAAAATGATAGTGTTTAGATATTATTATCATAATCACTTTTTTATTGTCAAATTACTAAAAACAATATTATCTTTTGTGATAATTGCATATAAAGAATAATATTATATTTTAGGGAAAAAGCCACTTAAATACTACTTGAACTTTAAAATCCTAAATCATTAATTTCCCAAAAATCTGAGTTGTCAATTGTTATATATTTTTTTTGTTAATCTCATTATTCTTCTTATCAACAAAACTAATTTGAGATTTTAAAGTTTAAGTAGTATTTAAGTATCTTTTTTCCTATATTTTATATATTTTTAACATTTCAATTTTATAACAAATACCAAAAATGAAATAAATTGGAAGACAGGGTTCCGCCACTGATGCACCCATTTTTAACATATAAGTGCTTGTTTGGACTAAAAAATAAAAGCACTCTTGTGCTTAAAACCATGGTTTGTTGAAAAATCATTCAAACATTTAGGGTGTGTTCGGATTAGCTTTTGAAGAATAGCTTTTGAAGAATAGATTCTGAATAGAATAGATTATGAAAAACAAGTGATTTTGATAAAATGAGGGTGTTTGGGTATTGTCATACCCTCATCTTATTTTCACCTATTTCAGAGTATTTACTGAAAATGATACGCAGTTCGGTGGGCAACACAGGAATAGCATAAATATACTGATATTATGTACACGATTATAAAAATTCCTCATCGTAATTCATACTTGATAATTACAATTCATATAGTCGCGTAGGGTTACTTAGGTGTTTAAACTCATTCTAATAATTCATACTTGATAATTACAATTCATACCACTGCCGGTTAGAGCCGGTAATTTGGGCCAGGCTGGCGGGCCCAAAAAAAACCTTAAACGGGTTGCCATTTTGGCAGCAAATGGCAACCCGTTTAAATGCGGGCCAGCCCGCGGGCTAGCAGGCTGGCCCGCGAAGGGGGCGAGCTACACCAACCCGCCCTGCCAAAGATTCCAGCCCGCGCGGGCTGGCCCCAACCCACGGGCCCGCCCGCATTCCTAGTACTACCGCCGGTGACCTTTTACCCCACCCACCATCGACCTTCTTCTCCATCCACCGCACGCACTATCGACCTTCCTCAACTTCATCTTCTTCATCTTTTCCCCCAACCACCATTAATGAACCATCGCCGACCTTTATCTTCAACCCCAGCACCAACGATGGTGACCTGTGAAAGCTAGAACCAAAGATGGGTCCTTAGATCGAGAATGAGAATGAATAGAACAAAGAGAGAAAAAGAGAGATCGAGAATGAACAACAAACAGAGTGCTTGATTCGATTCTTTTTTCTAGGTATTCGATGGAAACTTTTGATTGTATAATATGAAATATCTACAATCAGACCTCATTTCCACAACTCTTTTTTTTTTGGGTAGTCCACAGCAAAAAAAGAGATCTGGATTAATTGTGGTCCGCACAGCGATTACGTGGTGATGGATTTTCTAGAAGATTTCTTTATTTCTTACTTTAGGGGGGTATTTTGGTCTTTTCATACAAAAATTATATCTCATTTTCATGACATATCAAACACACTTTTAAACCTCATTTCCATATCCATTTCCATTTCCATTTCCATTTCCATCAAAATCAATTTTGCGTACCAAACGAGCCCTTAGTGTGTATTTGGGTAAGTCCTAAACCATGGTTTCAAAAGTCTTTTTCTGCAAATTGAGATAAAACTCTTCTCACATACTTACATCATAAGTCGTAAAAGCTATTCTCAAAAAGTTAATCTAATTTATATTAACATTTTTTAATAGCTTTTACGGCTTACGATGTAAGTGTGTGAAATGAGTTTTGTCTCAGATTGCGCAAACCATAATTTGAAACCATGGTTTTGGTACTTGCCAAACACACACTTTTGGATCCAAAATCAAGGTTTTGAAAAAGTTAATTTTTTCTCCTTTTTCAATTTCCTACTTCCCTTCCATCTTCTCTTTCCTCTGGCTTCTCTTTCTTCTGACATTTTATCAATCCTTTTATCTTCTGCTATTTCGCCTTTCCTCTCATCCTAAAATATATATATATATATATATATATATATATATATATATATATATATATATATATATATATATATATATATATATATATATATATATATAATTTACTAGCTTCTGTACTAACATGAAGATGAAGGGTGATGCTCTCACCTTTAGAAAAAGGGATCTAGGAACTTTTAATAACTATTTAGAATGTATAATTTATTAAGTACTATTTAAAAATGATTTGTCTATATAATTTATTAATACATATATTTTTGAGCTATTTATCATATTATAAAATTGAATAATTTTATAATTATAATTTTATAGACAAATTTGTTTAAATTTTGGTATTTATTATGTAATTAAATATTAAAAATGGGTGAAATGGAGCTTTATCTTTTCTATGAAATTATTACATTAGTTAATGTCTTTCTTGGTAATTTAATTATGAAAAAAGTGATTCTGATAACAATTATCTAAACACTATCATTTTATTAAAATCACTTTTCTATTTAGAATCTATTCTCTAAAATCACTTTTTCTCTAAAAGTTAATCCAAACACTCTTAAAAAAAATGTGTTTTAAAATTACCATTGCCTTGACCTTACATATAAAAAAACATTGGAAGATAGAAAATGACAGAAGGAAGTGACATGCGTAAAGAAAGAGAAGAAGGAAAGAGAAAACCATGGTCCAATGGGTAAAAAGTGAAAAAAAAAAAAACTTTTAAAGCTGCTTTTTACATAAATTGAGACAAAACTCCTCATACATATTTGCCTCGTATACCGTAAATCACGATTGAAAAATTGCTTTTAAGCATTCATATTGCTGTTCCAAACACACACAAAAATGCTTTTGAGACTAAAACCTTGGTTTTAAAAAAAAAAGTCTCGAACACCCAACAATTTTAGATAATCTCGTTTTTAAGGAAAACCATGGTTTCAATAACAAAACCATGGTTTCACCGATAAGCTATTTGCCTTCACTTTTTCCACTATTGAAGAAATATATTTGGAGGGAAACTGACAAAAATTGCGTCTTCACTGTTATCCAGGCTGAGGCGCATAAAATGATTATGTTTTAATTTAACATTTAAATATATATCCTATTAGAAACAATTTATTAATATATGTATGTGTGTGTAATATATTTTTTTTATGTTACATAAATCACTAATGTTATAATTTTACATTTTTCAGAAAAATTTATGTCATTTTTTTCATAATTAAAATATCAATTTTTCATAATTAAAAAATTTTGAAATGGAATTTTATACTTTCATATGTAATTTTTATCCAAAAGCTAATCCAAACACTCTCTTAATGTAAATTTTATAGACAAATTTATTTCATTTTTGGTATTTATTATGATGAAATTTAATATTAAATAATATATAAAATATATACGTTAAGTTCCTTCTAATCCCGAACTTATTTGTATCAGACGCCCCTAAAAAAAACTTGGATGTTAAATTTGGACCTTGACCCTTAAATAATACATAAAATATAATCTTATTATTTATATGTAACTATCACAAAAGTTAATGTTCTTTTTAGTAATTTGATCATTTAAAAAGCTATTTTGACCACAATACTCAAACACTTTCATTTTATCAAAATCAATTTTTTCTCATAATCTATCTGCTCAGAATCTATTCTTCAGAAGCTATTCTTCAAAAGTTAATCCTAACATACCCTTACTATATGTTTGGGTAAGCCCAAAACCGTGGCTTCAAAAGCTTTGTTCCGTAAATCGAGACAAAACTTCCCCCACATATTTACCCCATAAATCGTAAAAGCTATTCTCCAAAACCATGTTTTTGTGTAAAAAAGTGCTTATGGAACTTTTTTATGTGTTTGAGTAATTTTCTCCCAAACCAAGGATTTATAAAAAAAAAGTGCCTTTACAAAGTTATCCAAACACACACAAAGTAAGGTAATTAAACCCATATTGGCCATTAAATCCGCTGGGTTATTGGGTCAAAGGTCAGCAAGTCAGACTAGAGTCAAACCGGAACTAACCCAGGGGCAAACAGGTAAAAACTTGAAGATTTTAGGATTATTAATATGAAATTTTAAAGAAAAATAAAAAAATCGATTAAAAGAAAAAAAAAACCAAACCGAGTTTATGACCGGATCTATTTATCGGCCAGTTCTCTATTTTTCAATCCTGTACGGGTTTCAAAACAATGGTATAAGAGCAATTGTTGAAATATAATATATTTATATAAATTATTGTATCAAAAAATATTTACATAAATTATATATACACACCGGGAGGGCCAAACAGGCAGAGCGGCATACCCAACCCTGCCTGAGAATTAGCCCAGCCCGATGGTGCCCCATTTATTTGGGTTGCTATTTTTTGGGTCGAACTGGACAATTTGTTGGCAGGCTCGAGTGGGAGCACCGAGCATTGGGAATTCATAAACACCCTTTTATGTCTCTTGGCTATGACAAAAAAAGTTTGTAAATTTATAAGAGGAGATAGCTCCCAATAGCAATGTTGTAAAAATCGGACCGGACCGGACGGTCAAACCGGTGCCCGGAAGGGCTTTCGGCTCGTTCAGCATGGTTCAACCATTTCACCATTTGGATCGTTGCAAGCCGCTTCAGACTGGCTGTTGGGCCGGGAACCGGAGTGGTTGAATCGGGAATCGTTTATTGGTATTATTGACATGTTATTGTGTTATTTTTAATGATTTCAATGTATTAGAACTTAAAATTTAGGAAAGATGATACATATAAGCTTTTGAATATATTTATTTTTAAGTAATGTTAAAATTTCATATTTTTTATATTTATATAATTATATATGTATAATATTATTTTTATTTAATTATTATGTTATCAGTCCGACTGCTGGTTCGACCATGCTACTCATGACCCGATAGCCTCTTCGGTTCGACGTCCGGTCCGGCTTTTAAAACATTGCCCAATAGTTTTATAACTGGAGGTGGAAAAACAAGCTGGCCCTGATCTTAATAGGCAAACATTTGATGGGTTCGAGCCTAAAAGAACTGGTTTATAAAGCCTACTTTCCTAAAATAATCCTACTTGTGAAGTTGATCCGGCGGGCTTCATACCCTTTGAATAAAGTTTTACTATTATCCCAACTCTTCAAAATATGGAATCGAAAGACATGTGAGTATAAAAATATTATATTGGTAGTTATATATATGATTTAAAAATATACATACACACACACACACACACACATATATATATATATAACAAATTAAAGCGCTACTTAAAATTTAAACTAACTCAATCTTTAAAGTGAAAATGACAAAAAAGAACTTGAAAAATATCAAAGGGTTGAGAAATGTTCTTAATATTCATAATACTAGAGAATATACCAAATTCCAAAATGAGATATTGAAATGGGAGGAAAAAGACAACACAGAAGGGAAAAGACAAAATGCCTCTTAGATATTTTTAAAAAAGTTCCTAACCACCTCGCCAAAAACCCGCCGCAAAATTAAGTGTTTGTTTGGGATAGTTTATTTTTAGGTAATAAGTACTTATAAATCATGATTCACTGTATACGAGGTAAGTATGTGAGAGGATATTTGTCTCGACTTACGTAATAAGGACTTATTATGTAATACCCTAAATTTTGGAATTGGAGGCTTGAGAATAAGCTTAAATTAAGCGGACTGCTAAGCCCCGGTTTAGCAAGTGTCCCAAATATATTCCCTAATGATTCTAATATCTTTGGGGTATTAAGAAAGTAAAATGGTGAATTTTGGAGAAAGTAATTATATTTTTGGTAAAATCGCCTATAAGGTAGTGAGTTTGTTATGTGATTTTTAATGACCAAATGATGAGAAAAAATTATGAAATTTTATAGGATAAAAATAGACATCCTAAGCTTTAATTTGATAGGTCATATGACTCAATTAGAACTATATACAAAAAGATATGAATTTTTGAAGTTAGCTCAGAAAAACAGGAAATTTTCTGGAACAACATGCAAAGATTGAAATTCTGAGAATTTCGTGATTCCATCTAGAAAAATTCTATATTTTTCCTTGAAACTAGACTCAATAAGGGTTATGGAACCACTCTAATTCGATTTTTCTAGAATTAGTTATGATTTTTCAAAGTTTGGGCAGAAATCTGCCAGAATTTTGTAAAATCCGAATTTTGGAAAAATGGTGTAATAAAGTAACAATCATATAATAAGTATCATTCTTCTCCTTCCTTCAGCCAAAACTGTGCAGCACAGGTCTGAAATAGAGAGAGAAGAGTTGGGATTTTTAGAGAGAGAAGGAGAGGAAAAAGCTAGTAAAGGTAAGTGATTTCTTCGGTAAATCAGTTCCTAATATGTATAACTCCACTTCTAAGCTATTCTTCTATGTGATTCAAGGTTTGGAAGCTGATCTTTTGATGTTTCAAAGGTTAGGGTTTCAGCCAAGAAGAGGAAAAGCTAATGGGAGCTTGAGGTAACTTCCAAACCTTTGTATATTGACTATTCTAGCTGCTGTAGATAATTTAATCGGTGAAATTTCGCCGGATTGTCTTTGGTTCTAAAAATGGAAAATGGGTTTGTGGGGCTGTTATGCTGCCCAAATTGATACTAAATGTTAGTTTTAACTTAATGGAATAGTCAATAAAGTGGTTAGGAGTAGAAAGAAACGTGTTTACGGAGTTGAAACCAAAAAACCCCAATTTTCCCTAAATTCTTATAAGTTTCAGCCATCTCTAGAAATGGGTTTTAGAATTGGATTTTCAATGATTTGATGGTTCCATTGGATTCAAGAGGGAAAGTCAGGTGGGGTTACAGTTGGGAACTTTTTCGGAAAATGCCAAAAAAGCATAATTACGAAAACGTCCTTGAAACCCTTAAGGTGGGGCTGCCCAGGGTAATTTTGTCATTTGACAATGAATTTGGTAATTCTAAGTCCGGAAATAGATTTCTTCGGCAATAATATGTTAGGATAGCCCATGTTAGAATTTTGAGAAAAGTACAGCCGGACCGGGTACGATGGGGTCGGATCCTCGGGGGTATTTTAGTAATTTTTCAAGATAGACTCATATTACCCCCAGAAATACTATGAAAGTGTCTAAATGGTATATTTGGAATTGTAGGACCGAGCTGAGAGCCCGAGTTGTTGGCACGCAAATAGAGGAGAAAAGCTGGAGGTAGGGGACTTACCTTATTTGCATGTATTTGATATCTCTGCTTGTGTAGTGATGTATGTGATTGCTTTACTTGATTGTGTAGAGCATATTTGAATAAATGAAGCTCTATTTCTGTTTTCGCTGTGGTCATAGTCTTGTTGTATGAAACGTTGAGCATGCAGAAATGTCATTATGGGGCATACATCTAGATAAAGCTCATGTCATACACATAGCATCAATCATGCATGCATTATGGTATCTGTTTCCTACTGAGATTCTCTCGAATCTCACCCTCCCCTACCAACAATTTAGACAGGAGACGACAGAAGATATGTAAACAACAATGTAGAGTACCGTACGAGGGGATTACAGTAGTGAAACGAAGACGAGAAGAAGTCTCCGTTTCACTCGGATGAGTTTAGACACCCTAGTAGCCTTGTGCGGCTACTTTAATCGTAAGTATCATGTACAAAACCCTATGGGGAATTTATGTAATCATGCACATATTATCAGTATAGTTGTGCTATTCTTGTGTTGCCTATCGAACCACATATTGTTTTCTGCGAATACTCTGAAAAAGTTGAAAATGAGATAAGGGCGTTACATATTATCCCAAAATAAGTGATGTAAAACACTCACTAATTATTTTGGCAAGTGGTGGAGGTGGCCCACTAATGTTTTTGGCAATCTTACCTTCACAACTTATCAAAATAATCAATCCAGCCAAAGGCTGGCCGCCTGGTGGCAGGGTTTCCGGCGAGGTGGTTTTGAACTTTTTTAAAAAATATCTAAGATGCATTTTAGTCATTTCCCTTACATTTTGTCTTTTCCCTCCAATTTCAATATCCCTTTTTTGGGATTAGGTTCCTTATATGATATTATGAACATTGGGAGCACCTCTATGTCCTTTTGTATTTTTCAAGTTCTTTTTTTATTATTTTCCCTTCTTTAAAGTTGAAATGAATAAAACATAAATAAACTAAAAAGAAGGAAATACAACTCATTTAAGTAAATTTTAGATAAAACATTCATGTACAAACAACACATAATCTAGCAAAACAGAGTTATTAAAGTATAATTTTTGACTATCAACTATTTTTTAACTAAAAATGATCTATGTCGTTCAAGCTCAATAAGGACCTATTTGGCACGAGGGAAATGGAGGAGAGGGAAAAATTTTCTGATGAAAGGGGAGCAAACATTTTAATGAGTTCAATTTAAATGAGTTCAATTTAAGAGAAATAAATAAGTGTGTTAAAAATATTAGTAAAGAAAAGATAAAACAATATAAAAACTTAATTAAAAGCTTTTAACCCTACTACTCTAATTTTTTAAATTGTACCCATTAAAATCTTTATTTCCCTCGAATCCATTTCCCACACGCCAAACTGACACTAAGGGTTAAAAAAAAAAGTATAAAATCCAATCTGATGAACCCATCCAAAACTCTTAAAGTTAAACAGACTAATTATTGTTCCAGCTAACTTGAGCTAGGTTTTGGTACCATGAAAAAATATTACAAAACTTCTGCATTTTGCGTTTGTAAGTTAATCCACTTGACATTGAGATAGCTTCAGTTATTAGTTTTTTATCTATCTATATTATTTATACTATCTAGTTTGCTATTTATTGTCACTGATAGTTACATTGTAGTAACACAAAACTATATTATTAATTCCGTTGTCAGTTTAGGGGAGAAAACTTCATTTTAGAACTTAATTTTAAGTATGGGATAACGAAAACTTTTATTTTTCTGAAAGTTAAAGTCTCTGTTATAATTAAGTTTTTAAAAAATATTAAATATCCTAATAAGTTATATATAAGGTCAACTTATTAAGAAAATCCATTGAATGCTAAAACCGCATTTGGTGTGGTATGCTAAGTGTAATGCTTGGGTTGGATGGTGGAGGTAGTTGTTGTGGGTCATGGTTTAGATGACAGGCATGTGAGGTTATAAATCCTGGGGGGTCGTTTTACTCAGGTCGAAGAGCCGGCCCTCAGCCACTACATTCTGCTTCGCCGTTGCAACAAATGCAAGCAAATTCTCATTGACTTGGACCAACTGGCCACCGGTCTGTCCTGTTCATTTATTAATTTTCCGAAAATAACCTTCACCAATGTGTGAAAAAGATAATTAGTTTTTCCAACATTAAGGTGATCCTTGAATTAATAAAATCATGGATTCAAAACTGTATATATAGGTATAGCATTCACAATATATTAGCAACTAACTTAAGTTTTAAAAATTATTTTGTAAGTATGGTAAAAAAATGTAGATTTATATATGTAAAACCAAGTTTGGAAAGTTAGATAGCATGCTAAACAGAAAAAGTCAATAGCTCTAGCTAGAAGTGGTAAAATAGGTTGGGGCCGTCAGCTCATATGCCAGCCTGCCCCGCCTTTTTTTTTTAAAATAAAATAAATCCGAATATTTTTATCACATTTTCTTTGATGTTATGTTTAATTAATTCCTCATACTTTTTATTTGTCACTTTTATTTTCATATTACATTTATTTATTCTATTATTATTAAATTTAAAAGAGATGTGTTTATAGGTTTTTGTTAGGTGAGTATATGAAAAAAAAAAGGAAAGTAAGAATGAGATTGGCTTCCAACACAAATATATAAAAGAAAAAAGTGTGATGTAAGTGGATGAAAGAGAAAGGGAGTGAGAATAAAAAAAAAAGAGTGAACATGTAAAAAAAAAAAGAGGCCAATCTTGGCAGGCTCAGGCTGGCGTCGAGCCCGAAGCACGCTACGAGCCAACCCATGGGCCATTTTACTGGTACTGCCTCTAGGAACCTGTTGAACCGAAGACCTAAAAATCAAATAAAAATAATTATTTAGTTATATATTATGGTTTAAATTAATCTACAAATCTTTATAATTTACCTCAATTTTAAATTAGGTCCTATAATTTTTTTTTGAATTGACTACTTATTATATAATTTGATAATTTTATTTTTATAACTTTGTGAAATTTCATTTATAGATATACATTGATGTTAAATGAAACAAAAAAAAAATTATAGTCTATGAAATTCTATAAATTAAACTTTATGATTTTTACCTACTCAAGAATGAATGCCTATAATATAATGAATCAAATTGTAAAGACCCAATTCAAACCAAATAAATGATAGGGATCTTACTCAAAATTAAGTTAAACTATAAGGACTTGGGGATTAGGTTTTCCTATAATATATATCCATAAATAGAATAGACTGGGAAATTATACTGAAAAAGAAATAGAAATACTTACAAACAAAAATTAAATTACATTATACATAAAAGAAAAAATAGAAGTGGTTTAATAAAAAATAACATGGGTTATGAATGGATTTCTGTCCTCTTTCATATAGGAGATCTTTTACATAATATTCATATAGGATTTAAGACCTTTCCCCTTCAGGTTATTTCGGCACAGCCTTCCTTCGTTTCCTACAGAAGGTAAAACCTCTTTTCTTCTTTTCCTCCATATTCTTTTTTTTTTAACATACTTGTCCAGTGATTCCCCTTATAAGATCATCACTAATATGTTTCATATAAGACTTCCCCCTAAATCCCTAACAGGAGTTTAGAAACTCATAACTTATTCTTATTCAATAAAAGTTTATTAAATGCTAGGTTGCAAGCTATCACAGCAGAGAACTGGTCACAGAACACAGGGATATCTGAGAGAGTGTGAGAGTTTGAACAAGAAATTCTTCCTCTTCTATTTTTTCTTCATATGCCTTCATCATATATAATTGGGATTCTACTCCTTCCTCTTCTGAGTAATTTTCTATTTCTGATTCTTCCTCTAATTCACTCATTAATTTTATTTTATATATTTCTATATTTGGATTTTCTATATCACTATATATTTACTCATCAAATTCTAAAGGTTCTAATTCATATTCATGAGCTTGCTCCAATATTTTCATAGTCTTTTTATCTCTTGGTTTCTTACATTCGGTTGGTATATGACCTATTTTTTCACAATTATAACATCTATATTTTCTTGATTTTTTACTATAATCTATCTTTCTTCCTTTCTAAAAATATTTCCTTGGATTATATTTTCTATAAAACGTTTCTTTTGGATATTTTTTAAATTTATATATATACTTATTATATTTTTTTCATTGGCTTTTTATATTTACTAGATTTTCTCCTTATTCTTTGTTCCTTATTACTAGACACTTCCATAGTGTTTTTGGGGGTTATATGAATCTATTTTGAAAAGTTACTAAAATGCCCCCAGGGATCGGCCCGGCCTCGCTGTATCCGGTCCGACTATACTTCTCCCAAAATTCTAACATGGGCTATCCTCACACATTTCCGCCCAAGGAATCCATTTCTAGACTCGAAATTACCAAATTCACTGTCAAAAGATGAAATTGCCCTTTGCAGGCCCACTTTAAAGGTTTCAGGGGCGTTTTCATAATTATATTTTTTCGGGCTTTTCTGAAAAAGTGACCGACTGTAACCTCACCTAATCTTCCCTCCTAAACTCAATGAAACCATCAAATCATTGAAAATCCAATTCCTAGCCCCCTAACTAGAGCTGGCTAAAACTTATAGGAATTTCGGGGAAAATTGAGGTTTTTGAAACCCTACTCCGCAGAGGTGTTCCTTTCTACTCCTAACCACTTTATTAACTATTACGTTAGGTTACAACTACCATTTGGACCTAATTTCGGCAGCATAACTCCTAAGCCTATTCAATTCCAAATTTTCAAATCAAAGATAATTCGGCGAAATTTCACCGATCAAATTGTCCACAGTAGCCAGAAATAGTTAATATACAAAGGTTTGGAAGTTACCTTTCGCTTCCCTCTGACCTTTCTTGACTTGACTGAAACCCTAGCTTTGTCAACAAGAGAAATTGAGCTTCCAAACCTTAAATTACATAGAAGAGTAGCTTAGGAACGAAGTTATACGCATCAGGAGCCAATTTATCGAAGAAATCGACTTACCGTATAAGATCTTTTCCTCCTTTTTTCTCTAAGCTTTCCCAACTTTCTCTTACTTGTTTCACGCCATGGCTGACGGGAATGAGATAGGAAGATGATGAGATATATTTAATAAGTCCATGCTTATGTCATCGTCTCTTTTGCTTATGTCATAATTTAGACTTTTATGACATAAATTCACAACTTCATGTAAATTGACATTTTAAGCCCAAATTGACATGCAACTAATATTTCTCTCTCTTATTACATGTAATAGCATCCCAAGTATTCCTCCTTTAGGTCCAAATTACGTATACACGTAAAGTCACAATTTTTCCATTTTAGGATTTTCTGACAGATTTTATGCCCAAACTTTGAAAAATCATAACTAATTCTAGAAAACTCAAATTGGAGTGATTCCAAAGGATATAGAACCCTTATTGAATCTAGTGTTAAGAAAAAATATAGCCTTTATCCAAATGGAAGTACACAATTCCAAGAAATTCCATCTATAGATGATGCACCAAAAAATTCACAGTTTTTCTGGGCTAATTTCAAAAATTCATAACTTTTTGTATAAAACTCTAATTGAGTTATATAACCTATCAAATTAAATCTTAGGATGTCTACTTTCATCTTGAAAAATCTCATAACTTTTGTTCATCATTTGGTCATACATAGTCACATGACAAGCTCACTGCCTTATAGGCGATTTCACCGAAAACATTGTTTATCTTTAATTTCTAATATCCTATGACCAAAATTAACATTAGTATTGGCCAATATTATTTTCTTGTATTCCTCTACTTTTGACCTCAATATTGGGGTTTCTAGAAAATCCAAGATTTAATTCCATTTTTGTATATAAATTTCTCATACTCTTTAATTCATCATTTTATTCCCTTTAATACCTCATATATATAAGAAATGTTAGAGAATAAGTTTGAAATATCTGCTAAACCGGAGCTTAGCAGTCCGCTTAATTTATACTTATTTTCAAGCCTCCAATCCCAAAATTTAGGATATTACATTCTTCTTCTTGACCCATTAATCCTTCTATTTCATCATATTCATTTTCTTCTACTGCATTCATCATCTTTACAATTGGCTTTAATATTTCTAATAATTCATTTGTTGATCCTGTACAACATATTATTTCTGCTATTCTATGTGCTTCACTTAGTTCCTTCTCTTCTTCTTTTAATTTTGTTTTTTCTACTTTTATTATTATTATTTTTTTAATTTTTATCTTTTATTTATAGTTTCATTTATTATCCATAAATTATTATTTAATACTTGTTGTCCTTTTATTAATTCTTCTATTATTATTCTAGTTTGTTTTACATTTTCGTCTATAGTTTGAGTTCTTATTTGATCTCTAGATAATTCTAATTTTTCAAACTCCTCTATTGTTTTCATCATATTTAATTGTTTTTCATCTGCTACAATTGGTTGCATCTATCCTGGTATTATTGGTGCTAGTTTATTACTAATTTCTGGTTCTTCTTTTTTATATTCTGTTCCTAAAGATTGCATAATACATTTTAAACTTTGTCTTATATATCTTAATTCTCCTGTATTTAGTTCTACTTGTTTTTGTATATCATATATTTTTTCTTCCATTGGCTTACATAAACTTTCTAACCTATCTGACCTATGTATAGGCTATTCCATTATTACCTTTTCTTTTACATCTTTCGGGACCATTCTTATTGTATCTTCTAAATCATATATTTCTAACAAATCTTTTATATTAGTGTTTATAAATGTTCCTAATTGCTTCATTAAATACATATTTGTCCAATTATGACATTCCATGCATTATCTCCTTGGCCTCCTGCCATGAATGGAGAAAACATATAATTTTCTTCATCTATTATAGGTATATACGAACTATCACGTAAGTTTTTACACTCAATTTCATATATTCTAGGTTCTAAATTTTTAATTATATTCATTTTATACTTTTGACAAACTTTAAAGATTATTTTGCTAACAATTCACGAATGAAATCAAACTATTAACACAGTACAAGAACTTCTAAGCAATAAAAATCGAAAGGAGTAAACAGTTATGAGAGTATTAGGGATCTAGGTTTCCATCTTATCATCTGACCAATAGCTTTGATACCATAAATAGAATAGACTCGGTAAGTATACTGAAAAAGAAATATAAATGCTTACAAATAGAAATTAAATTACATTATACAAAAAAGAAAAAATAGAGGTAGTTTGACTAAAAATAACCCGAGTTATGAAAGGACTCATGTCCTCTTTCATATAGGAGATCTTTTACATAATATCCATATAGGATCTAAAACCTTTCCCCTTCAGGTTATTGCAACACAGCCTTCTTTCATTTCCTACAGGAGGCGTAACCTCTTTTCTTCTTTTCCTCCAGACTCTTTTTTTTTTTTTACATACTCGCCCAATGATTTCCCTTATAGGATCATCACTAATATGTTTTAGATAAGACTTCCCCCTAAATCCCTAATAGGAGTTTAGAAACTCATACCTTATTCTTATTCAATAAAAGTTGATTAAATGCTAGGTTGCAAGCTATCACCGAGAGAACTGATCGCAAAGATCAGAGATATCTGTGAGAGTATGAGAGTTTGAAAAAGAATTTCTTCTCATTCAAATTTTTGGTATCTTTATTCTAATAAAATCTTTATAGTAATACCACCCACCATTATGTACTTCAAGTATTAATCTATCCATTAAGCCCTAGATAATAAGTCTAATCTGTGTTTTAATTCCTTAATTATATCTTCTTTACTTATTAAGTTATTTATAAATGCTTGATATTCCTCCACAAAGTGGTTGCTCAAAATATACTTTTTTTAAACATATTTCTTTCTTCTTTGTTTGCTTTCTTTATCCTTTTTATGATATATTGTATTAGGCTTCTATCTGCACTTGGTATTATTATTCTTTCATCACCTATATAATAATAGTCATTTTCAGGTCCTAATATTTCTCTTATAACTTTCATATTATTTGTAATATTCATATTAACTTTGGAATTACAATTGTTTGATAGTTTATATTAGACATTATTCTGTTTTCTTAAATTCTATAAGGTCTTACTTTTTCCAAAAAGTCTTTTCCAAGTAATATTTTATAAGTTGTATTTTTATTTTCTGCTACCCGTAATACTAATTCTATTATATCTCTCTTATTGAATATAACCATTGTACTTGTTTTGGTTCCTTATTCTGTTTCTTCTATATTATTTTCAGTGTATTCTAATTCTATAGTACTTTTTTCTTTTTCTTTGAAGTGTTACTTTTAACTTTAGCTTGTGCAAAAGGAATATATATTGACTCCATTCACACTCACACTTAAGAACTCTCAAAAAGCATGTTTTAAATGTAACATCCCAAATTTTATTCACCAAGAATATATTGTAATTATTATATATATTCAATGAAATGGTGAATATTTAAGGCCAAAGGAATTAAATATTGAAAATTGAAAGTTGAATAGCGTTTTCAGTGAAATCGCCTGTGAGGTAGTGAGTTTGTCATGTGGTTTTGGAAGACCAAATGATGAGCAAAAATTATGAAATTTTACAGAATAGAAGTAGACATCCTAAGCTCTAATTTGATAGGTCATATAACTCAATTGAAGCTATGTAAAAAAAGATATGAATTTTTGAAGTTAATCCAGAAAATCTAGAAAGTTTCTGGAGCAGCGATCAAAGATTGAAAATCTGAGAATAATATGATCCTATCCAGTAAAATTCCATATTTTTCCTTAAAACTAGACTCAATGAGGGTTCCATAGGCTTTGGAATTGCTTCAAAAAGATGTCTACAAAATTAGCTATGATTTTTCAAAGTTAAGGCAGAAAATCTGCCAGAATTGGCATTATTCCAAAAATTTAAGAAATAAAGTAATCTTCCTTTTTCTCTTAATTATTTTAGAAATTAAGGGATGAAGGAGGAGAAGACAAGTATCAAAATCCAATGAGACCAAGTGTCAATACCACATGAAAGATGATGGAGATAATTGTTGTGTCATAAGTCCTTACTTATGTCATAAGGTTAGGTAGCCAACTCTTGTACCAATTGACTTGAGTAAATGGAAGGAACACTTGATTTAGTTGGAGCATAAAAGGGAGCACGTTTTTGGCCAATCAAGGAAGAAGGAAATGATAATCAAGGTTGAGTGTGCACAAAAGGGAAGTATGGCAAGGTTGAGTGCACACAAAAGGGAAGTATGGTGCAAGCATGGAGGCAAGTATGGTGGTTGGCTTGTGTCACTGTAACAACCTTAGATGAGATCAATGGTTAGGAATCAAGGGAGCATTTTTATGAAGGCTTTCTATTCCCTTCCCTTCATGCATTTTCGTTCAACATAGAGAGGGAGAGAGTTTGGAGAAACTTTAAAGAGTTAGAGGGAAGAGGAAGAAGAAATCTTAAGGTAAGAGTTGATTCTTAAGCTTTCCTTGTAACATTTCCCCTAGATCCTTCTCTAAACCATGTTTCTTCATGAATCTATGATCTAGAAGACTCATTCTAAGCTCAAGGAGAAGAGAGAGAGGACGTCCTAGAGAGAGAGAGACACAAAGGATTAAGAGGTAATCTCCAAAATCTCAACTTCTTTGTGTATTGAAGTTGTTGTTGGTGATTGTTGTTTGGTTTTGTGATTTTTGGGTTGAGTTGTAAAATTAGAAAAGCCATGACCCTAAGGGGTTATGCTGCTCAAAATCCTTTAAATCATGTTTAAGAAGTGTTTAAATAAGTTAATCAAGGATTAGAAGTGGAAAAATATAAGTTTTGGGAGCTAAAACACAAAACTTCATTTTTTTTCCATTTCCCCCTAATATTTTGGCCAGGACCAGAACTGATAGTAGGAGTTTTATTTTCATGAAATAAATGGTTCCATTAGACTCAGTGGGTAAAAATAGGTGGGGTTACAGTTGGGCACTTTTTCGGTAGAGGCCGAAAAAGCATAATTACGAAAACGCCATTGAAATCACTAAATAGGGGCTGTCAAGGGTATTTTTGTAATTTTACATTGAATTTGGTAATTTTGAGCCCGGAAATGGATTCCTTGGGTGAAAAAAAATTAGAATAGCCTTAGTCAAAATTTTGGGAAAACGTGCCATTGAGAAAGGATTTGGAGCCTCAATTATTGGGTTTTCCTTGTTCTTCTATCATTTTACTCTATTTTGCTGATGTGGATTATGATTTTGTGATGAGATTTTGGCATGTACAGACCATAAGTAGCTAGAACCATCAATTAGGATTACTTTTACCCATTGTATGGATTGAAACTACTAGATTATCTAGCTTTTATAGGTTGACGAGTATTATATGTTGATTTTTCTCTATACTTAATGTTATCATATGCTTGATCACCATATGATTAGAGTAATTCAATTTGAAGATGCTTGAGAGAGCTATTTTAATTGTAGAACTTGAGAAAAATCATGTTAGACTTGAAATTTAATGATTAAATGGATGATTTATTATTAGAATAGAGATATATCTAACAACCTAACATAGTCTATTGAAGAATTGTTTTTGAAAGATGGTTTTCATTAATTATAAACAAGAGATTGAATGTTTTTAATGAAGATTAAAAATCAATCTTGACTTGAGAGAGCTTGGTTGATGATTTTAGGATCTTTGACTAGCATATAAACTCATTTAACTAGCATAAGTAATTTCATTGTATAGTTTTGTGAAATACAATGATGAAGAAGTAATCCTAAGTTAATACCTCTTGAAGTTAGACCCGATTTTTCAATTTCCATTGTTTTGATTTGTAATTTTTATCAAAAGTCTTTATACAAATTGATCAAATTCAAATCATTCCATTCAACCTAATTAAGAACACGGTTAAATTAGTTAACTGGCTTTTGTCATAGTCCTTATGGATCGACATTCATTTCTCACTAATTTGTTACTTACGACCCGTATGCTTGCGGAAGCTAAACGGCGAATGATTTTTTGGCGCCGTTGCTGAAGACTATTGACTAAAGGCTTTTGAGTTAATTAGTGTAATTTTGTGATTAATTATGCTTGAGTTTTCTTTTTGTTTTTCTTTTCTCTTTGTTTTCTTTTGTTTTGTTTCTAGTCTTAGGTTGTCTAGTTGGTTTTGTTAATTTTGTTGTTTTTTGTGTTTGTTAGTTTCTTTTTAAAATTTTAAACTTTGTTTATGGATTATCCTTGGTTGACTGATGGGGCACGTGGTGGATTTGTGAATGAAAATGATAATCACAATTCTTATGATGATTATTACATTTGTTGTGATGATTGTAGAGATTATCACTTCAGAGAGCAGTGTCCCCATGCCTTAATATTAGAGTATATAAAGAATGATTTTGCTAGAGCTCATTTTGATTTTCATGATAATACTTGTAGCCTTGGATGGAATCACGAACAACCATTGTCTTGGGATCAAAATTGTTCTTTTCCTTCATATATGTCACATCCTCATATATCACCTAATTATCATGTTGATGGAACTACCCCCATTGATGAGGAGGAGCTTACAATAAAGGATTTGCTTATACATCTTCTAGATGGTCAAAATAAATTCTTGAGAATTTTTCAAAAAGAGAAAAGTAATGATCATGCCCAAAATGGAGAATTTCATATGGATGGAATGATTTCTAATCTTGAGTATTTGAAACAAAAATAAGTTTTCAATGATAAAACAAAAGATCCTTCTCAAAAAGATGAGGTCTCAAGTGAAACATTGACCATGGGGAATGAGGACGTGATCTTAGAAGTTTGTGAATATGTTAGGGATGACTGTGAGTTGGAGATCAATGAGGGAGAGAACAATATTGAGTTTCCAGTTGAGGTTTTGATTTTAGAGCCTGACTTTTGTTGTTTTAAACAAAAGAAAAGTGAGGGAATCACTTCAATTTATGATCTTAATCCTCCTACTGATATTTTAACTCTTATTGATGAGAGTCAAGTAGATTTTATTGGCTATTCAAATTATTTATAAGGCATGGATAACAATTGTGAAAATGTTAAATTTGAGCCTTCTATTAGTTTGGTTAAAACATGTACTAGGAAGTCATTTTTTGATGAAGAAATACGAGTTTCTTATCTCAATGAACTTCCATTGTTGTTAAAATACAGGAGGAATGAAGACAAGGAGGTTCTGGTTTTTGATACTTAGGATTAGTAATTTGTGTTAAAGAGTCAGGCTGAAGGACTATAAATCAAGTGCTATTGGGAGGCAACCCAAGTTATTAACTCAATCTTTGTCATTTTTATGTTTTTGGTTTCATTTGGTATATTTATGTTTGATCTTTGTATTTTGTAAGTGAGAAAGGTTTCCCTTATGAACTTTAAAGTGAACTTTGGGAGACGGAGATGGAAGAGTAACATGAATGCCAAGAAGGAAACTATAAAGAGGAGTATGCCTTTAATAACTATTGAATGTGGTTTAGATCTTGGAATATAGTATTGAGCATTGTGAAGGCTATTCTTGGACTATCATATTGCTTTTGGGTTGTGGATGAATGAATTGTAAGTATGAATGAATTGTAAGTATATTGTGGCATGGTGTTCAATGTGCTTGGAATGTTTGAAGTTGGATTTTGAATGAATTTGGATGATTTTACTGCTATATTGTTATTTGATTAGTTTTGTCAAAATTCGCTGTGGAGTTTGCCATGGCTAAAGTCAAAGCAAATTGGGTAATTTTGAGTGTTTTTCTGACCTGTTTATTCCTCCCAGGATTCGCTGTAGTGAAAGCCAAGAAAATCGGGTCATTTTGGCATGCTTTCTGACTTGTTATTCGCTGTCAGGACTCGCTGTAGTGAAGGCTATAGCGACTTGGGTAAATTTGAGTGTGCTTTTAACCTATGAGCAAAAAGAGAGAGAGAGAGAGAGAGAGAGAGAGAGAGAGAGAGAGAGAGAGAGAGAGAGAGAGAGAGTATATAAATAGATAAAATAATAATAATAAAAAATATCTATATATACATTTTTCAATTTTTTTATATATATGTTTCTTAAAAAAATACAAAAAAGAAGGAAATATGTAACACCCCAAATTTTATTCACCAAAACTATATTGTAATTATTTGAATAATTCAATAAAGTGGTGAATATTCATGAATTTGGATCTTGTGAATTTTGAAATATTCATATTCATAAGGAAATGGGCAAATTAATTCAAAAATTGAGTTAAATTACAAAGGGAATAGCAAAATCATAATTTTGCCAATTTAGCCCAAGATTAAATATTTTCCAATTAATTGGAGTTAATCTCAATTAATCAAGGAAAATAAAGGAAAATGCATAATGTGATTATTCTTAGTGGAATAAATCAAGAATTGAGAAATTAAGAGAGATTATACATAAAATCAATTATGTGAATTGTGGAATTATGCAAAACAATTTTTCTCCTCCCTTCCTCTCATTATTTCATCCATGCATGAATAAAAAAGGGGAAAAATTATTTAATACGTGATCACATGCCATATGAAGAAGGAAATGATAATCAAGGTTGAGTGCACACAAAATGGAAGTATGGTGAATGCATGAAGGGATAGCTTAGTAAAGGAAGGGGGATACTTGATTACATGATGAGAATAGCTTGAGTGAAGAAATGAAAGAAATTGAGTGCTTGGAAGAGGACAAACTTGATTACATGTAGGAGATTGCTTGTCTTGTAAGATGAGAGGGGGTAGGGACAGTTTTTTTAGGGGCAAGCAAAAGGGAGATCATTGATTCAATATAATGGAATTAGGTGGAGAAATTGTGAGGAAGAAGGGAATGGTGACAAGTGTCACAACTTGGGCCCTTGATTGAATCAATGGTTAGGGAGGAAGAAGACCAATTTATTAAACACAAACTCCTTCCTCTTTCCATGTCACATTCGGCCAAAGCAAAAGAAAAGAGAGAGAAAGAGTGAGCTTGGAGAATTTCAAAGTGTTAGAGAGAAGGGAGAAGAAGAGGTTAAGGTAAGGTGGTTTCTTTGGTTTTTCTTATGGCATTTCCTTAGATTCTTCTCTAAAATCTTGTTTCTCATGAATCCATGGTGGTGAAGACACACTTTGAGATCAAGAAGAGAGGGAGGAGGAGCCTAGAGTAAGAGGAAACCAAGTAGCCAAAGAGGGTAACTTCATGAGCTTACCTTCTTGAGTTGTTGATAATTGTTGTTTGGTTTTTATGATTTTTGGTTTGAGTTGTAAAATTAGAAAAGCCATAAACCTAAGGGATTATGCTGCCCAAAATCCTTTAAATCATGGTTAATAAGTGTTTAAGTAAGTTAATCAAGGATTAGAAGTGGAAAAGTACAAGTTTTGGTAGCTAAAACACAAAACCTCATTTTTTTTCCATTTTTCCCTAATATTTCGGCCAAGACCAGAACTGGTAGTAGGAGTTGGATTTTCATGAAATGAATGGTTCCATTGGACTCAGCAAAAATAGGTGGGGTTACAGTTGGACACTTTTTCGGTGGAGGCCGAAAAAGCATAATTACGAAAACGCCACTAAAATAACTAAATAGGGGCTGTTAAGGGTATTTTCAAAATTTGACAGTGAATTTGGTAATTTCGAGCCCGGAAATGGATTCCTTGAGTGAAAATAAGTCAGAATAGCCTTAGTCAAAATTTTGAGAAAACATGCCATCGGGCTGGGTACAGCGGGGCCAGGCGGGTTCCTGGGGGTATTTTTGTAAATTTTTACCATAGACTAATATAACCACAATAAACACTATGGAAGAGTTTAAGATGATACTTAGATAGGTTATGACCTATTTCTGGTACATTTAATATTTTAGGACCGATTTGGAGGCCGGATATGACACGTTCTTTGAGGCACATTTAAAAAGGGGATATTAAAGCTTTGAGATAGGAACATTATCCTTCATACATTATGCCATAGTTATATAATTGTGTGGATGCCAATGTTAGTAAATGCGCTTTATTAATCAATATGATTTGCCCAGAAAGGGGCTAGAAGTGTCAGAGGCACTTATATTGGAGTTGGTGAGAACCCAACCGGTGCAGAATAGTGGAGCTGGGCCCTACTCATGTATACATGCAGATGATATGTTTATAATGTTCATTAATTGGTGCATACATGGCATATATCATATTTACTTTTCGCATTTTCTATGAACGATAGCATATTTTTACTGGAGTTCTCTGGAATCTCATCCTATTTTTAATAAGCACCTCAGCGGGTACCAATGGGTCTAAGGGAAAAGATGTAGACGCCCAAAAGTGAGCGGCACGGGTCTCGAGGCAAGGACAAGATCGTGGTCATAATTAGTCTATTTTGTGATATTTTGGTGAAATTTGTAAATATTAAAACTTCCGTTGTATTTTCTGTTTTTGTCGACGAACGATATTAAAATTATAAATGAATATTTTTATCAGTATAATTGTACTTTTATGTATGCCCATTAAATTCCGTCTTTATTACTCTTCAATTATCGAAATGGAAACGGGTGTTGACAAAATACTTAGAAAATAATATATATACATATATATAATAATTTTCATTTTTTTTATATACATAAAAAAATTCAGATAATCATAAAAAAAAAATATATGTATTAGTCTTCCCTTTTTACCCTTCATTCTTTCATTTTATTCTCAACTTACCCCTTTGAACTTAAACCACATTTTAAGCCATATTCATCCCCAACAACTAAGTGTAAATTCCCTCTTTGCTGGAACCCTAATTCATCCCCACATTCGATCATCACTTCCTCTCTGCTTAGAATCACCTTCTTCATCTCTTCACTTTCAACATTCACGCCTTCACCTCCATCTACACCATCTCTTTTGGTCTCCACCGTCACACACAACCTTCTCCATCATAGATCTCAGCCTGACCTCTCTCTTTCTTTCCTCCCCCATCGATAGCCCACCACAATCAAACCGGACCCACTCTCCGCCTCTCTCTCTCTCAACCGACACCGACACAACTACTCTGTCTTCACTCTCTTGCAATACCAGCATCAATTTAAGTTCCAAGCTTGTGATTTTTCCTTGGGTCTCTCTTCTATTCGGCAAATCTGTCCGTCTCTTTTTGATATTTTCATCTTGTCTCCCAATTAAGGTAAATTTCGTGTTCTTCTCCATTTCTGTGTTGAGTCTGGTTGGATTACAGTAGAGATTCTACTTAGGTGGCTTTAAGAAGGTTATGTGATTGAGATTTATTGGTGAAGCATGCTCGCAGTAGGCTTGAACTGATATGGGTGACATAAAGATTAGCATATTGTATTGCTTGCTTTAGTTCATAGGATTTGAGTTTTTTTAACTTCCTAAACGGCTTTGCATATGATGGGATATCATGAGAACAAAAAAAAATATCACTGAATTTTGAAACTTGTGCTACATTCTGCAACCTTTGGGATGCTATTTAATTTGAGTTTTAAAGTGTTGGAATATCCATTTAATAACTCTGTTTTGAGGCACCATATGTTGCTCACTCTTAAAGGATTTCATGACTATATTTTGACTTTGATTCTCAACAAGTACCTACGGCTGGATGTTCTCTTGATTACCTATATACAAGTATTGAATGCTTTTGGAAGTTCTGCTCTGACTGGTTCAAAGAATTGTGAAAAATTAGGCATGCATTGAGTATGTGATTTGAGGCTTAGTCAATAGAAATTGCTGATGATTTATTGTTTAAGAAAGGTCTTGGTTTAGTTAGATGGTTTTGATTCAAATGTTTAGTTAGATGGTTTTGATTCAAATGTCAAACTGTCTGAGAATGATTGGTTGATTAAGCTCTGAGAATGATTGGTTGATTAAGCACTATAACATGAAATTGAGCTAAGTAATGGGGTGCTGGAATTTTTGTGTTGATGAGTCTAATGTGAACTTTAAAGTTAATGACAATAATCCTCTCCATCCCGGTAGAAGTACATCACTTAGTGAACTCCTCATTTTTTTAAAAAAAACATAGTTTTGACAGTCTTCAAAGAAATTTCAGAACCCCTTGTATAGTTGCTTGATTTAGCATGATTTTGTAATGTTGTGAACTAGTACTTAATAAATCAATTGTGCTCTTGGTGTATGCTTTGGAACATTTCATTGTGGAAAACCAACTCATTCACTAATTTAAACATGGGCATTGAGAACCATTTTGAGATTTTTTTATTGCAATTACTGATTATTGCACAATTCTGAAACCAGTTTCTATTTTGGGTCATTTCATTTTGCTTTGAGAAATGCTTTTGGTCAATTAAATGATTTTTCTTTTTTTGGTTAGTTAACGAGGTCTTGATTTGGGTGTCAAAAAGTATTTGAAAAACATAACAAAAAAATCTATTTTCACTCTGACTTGCTACTTTTCTCTAGCTTTTGAACTGCTCCCTTCTTAACCTACAATGGTTTCTTTGGTTTGTCACAATAATATGGGTTTGTTCAGCTGAGTTGAACTCTCAGATTTTCCTTTTGAGATGATTAAGATATTTTGAAGGTAGTGAGGATAGGTTTAGGTATGAAATTCTGTTTTGGAAGTTTTAGAACTCGCTGGACTTTATGTTTGGGGGAAATTTTTCTATAGGGTAGTTTCAATTTCTTTTCTTTTTAGGTATGTCTTTTGGTTTTTAAATGTTTTTGTGTTTTCTCTTCCTGTCCTTGACTATGCTAACTGCTTGGCTCTCTGTTCGCATGAGACTATTGATGGTCTCTTCTTGGTTCTTGGACTTCTTATTTTAGATATGAGCTACTGAGGGCTCATTGCACAAAGGTTATTCTGCTTTTGAAATAGGTCCTAATGGCCATGTTCTGCTTGATGTGTTTCCGTCTTATGGTAAATGTGGTTATTCATATATGTTGTTTCTTTTGGTCTTATATTTGCTGTGAATGTTATGGAACTAGCTACTGATGGCTAGAGTTCACATTGATTCCAAGCTTTATTTGGGCCATTGAAGGCTTTGTTACCTGTGAATTCTTGATCTTTATGAATATTGTGGATATGAGCTACATGTTGTACAGGTCCTGTTCAGTTCCAATCCCTTCCTGCTGAGGTTAACAATAGGGACATTATTAATCTTAAGTTTGAGGGTGAGTTTGTGTCACAATTTTGAAAATTTTGAAAGAGAAACAAATTTTGAAAAAGAATGAGTGCACAGAAGAAACATTTTTTGAACAAGTTTTATTAGGAAATTATTGGAATATTTGATATTTCACATACTTGAGTTTTTGCTTATGAAAATTTGTTGAAAATGGGCTGTTAGTTTCAGTTATTTGTCAAATATTGTTTGGATGATCTTATGATATAAATTACTACTCTATATGTTATATTAGATAGGAAATTTTTATCAATGTGTATGAATGAGTGCATTGTAGTGATAAAACATGTTGTTCAAGAGTTTTTAAGTAATTTACGCACTATTGGAGTTAAATTTATTGTGGATGTACTTGTTGAAGGGCTTAGTAGAAAATTAGGTTATATGCCTGTATTTCAATTTTTTATTTTAAAATCCACTTTGGAATTCTTCAAACTTTTGATTTATTTCATAAGATTTGAAAAAAATATGATTAGGGTAGTTCATAAAATGCGGTTGAGCCTTTTAAACTTACCTAATTGATGTGATTTTCTTTTGAACCCTTATTTTGAGCCTATTTAAAAAACCAATTAAAGATTCTAATTGAAAAACCTGACACCTACTCCCCTAGCCAATGTGTGAAACCATAATTCCCTTGCTTTGAGATAGATGATAAGTGATTGGGTGGTGGAATGTGGTGATGTTATGCAAAGTTACAAAAGATTTGGGAAAGAGGTGTAGAAAATAAAAGAGTTTATAATGTATAAAAATCAAAGAAAAGAAAGAAAAGAAAAGAAGGCTTGATAGATATGAAAAGTTCAATTTGGTTCAAGTTTGTTGGAGTATGTTTCATGAGAAAAGGAAGAAAATCCTTAAATGGTTATCATCTATCTTAAGGTATTTGATTGATTATCATTTATTTTTTCTTTTGAAAACCTTCACCCCTAACCCCATTACAAGCTAAGAAAAGTTCCTTTGATTTTTAAGTCAAGTGGAGTGAATTAGAAGAAAAGAGGAAGAAATTAGGGGATGCTAAAATTGTTTGTTTGAATATGAGTATATGATTTGAAGTGTTACTTTTAACTTTAGCTTGTGCAAAAGGAATATATATTGACTCCATTCACACTCACACTTAAGAACTCTCGAAAAGAAAGTTTTAAATCTATGAAGCATTCATCTTTGCATATTGTTTTCATTTCTTGTTTAATATAATCTATTGAGCAGCTGATGAGTATCAACTCGTTCATACATAAGTTATGAGTAATTGATTCATTCAGTGAGGATATACTTTTTTGCTTGAGGACAAGCAAAAACTTAAGTTTGAGGGTGTTTTAACTCAAAGAAATCAAGAGTATTCTAGCACATTTTCTTCTCTTTTCACTTAGTTTTAGTTTCAAATTGTGCATATAAAAAGATTATAGAAGAAAATGTGATAGGACAAAGCTAAATCAAAATTTTGTTGAATCATGAGTTAAATGCACATATTTTTGATTATTTATGAAAGTTAAATGTCACATCCTCATCTTATTTTCACCTATTTCAGAGTATTTGTGGAAAACGATACACAGTTTGGTGGGCAACACAGGAATAACATAAATACACTGATATTATGTGCACGACTACAGAAATTCCATATAGGGGTTCGTACTTGATAATTACAATTAATGTAGCCTCACAGCATTACGTGGGTGTCTACATCCATCCCAGTGAAATGGAGACATCTTCTAGTCTTCGTTCCATCACTGTAATCCCCTCGTACGGTTCTCTTCTTTGTTCTTAGCATACGTTCTGTCTTCTCATGTCTAAATTGTTGGTAGGGAAGGGTGAGATTCTGAGGAATCTCAATAGGAAAACAATACAAATATGCATGCAAGATAAGTGCTTAATGCATGACGTGCTTGCATTACATAACTCATGCGCGCACAATGACATATCTGCGTGCTTAATGTTTCAATCAACATATGTATAACCATAGCATAAACAGAAATAGAGCTTCAATTCTTCATATATGTTTCACAAAATCAAGCAAAGCAATAACAGGCATCAATACACCAACACAAATATCAAATACATGAAGGAGAGGTGAGTTCTCTACCTTAATGCCCCTCCTTGATCCTCGAATAACGTGTCTTGATTTGTGTGCCAATCCCTCGGGCTCTCTACTCTATCCTAGAACGTCAAATATACAGTTTACATACTTCCATAGTATTTCTGGTGGTTATATTAGTCTATGGTGAAAATTTACTAAAATGCCCCCGGGACCTCGGCCTGGCCCTGCCGTACCCGGCCCAATGGCATGTTTTTTCAAAAATTTTGACTAAGGCTAGTCTAATTTATTTTCACCCAAGGAATCCATTTCTAGGCTCGAAATCACCCAATTCACTGTCCAATTACAAAAATACCCTTGACAGCTCCTATTTCAAGTTTTAATGGCGTTTTCATAATTATGTTTTTTCGGCCTTTACCGAAAAAGTGACAAACTGTAACCCCACCTATTTTCACCCACTGAATCCAATGGAACCATGTATTTCACAAAATCCAGCTCCTACCCATGAAACAGTGTTGGCCTAAACATTCAAAGAAAATAGAAAAATGTAGTTTTGTGTTTTAGCTTCTAAAACTTGTACTTTTCTACTTCTAATCCTTTATTAACTCATTTAAACACTTCTTAACCATAATTCAAAGGAATTTGGGCACCATAAGCCCTTAGGATTAGGACTTTCCAAATTTACAAACTTGACAAAAATCACCAAAACCAAACACAAACCTCAATAACAACATCATACTAGTTTATATCTAAGGTTTGTGAGATTACCTCTTGAGATCTTGAATCCTCTCTCTCTTCTTGAGCTAAGAATGGTGTCTTCAAGATCATGGATGCATGAAGAATGAAGGTTTAGAGAGGGATATCATGACAAAAATTACAAGAAAAGCTCAAGAAATCACTTCTTACCTTAGATTTCTTCTTCCTTCTCTCTAAAGCTCTCAAGGTCTCCAATCTCTCTCTCTCTCTTCTTTCTCTAGTGTTTGAATAAATGTTGCATGACAAGGGAGAAGAATGTGTCTTATTAAATTCTTCTTCTTTCCTTCTGGCCATTAATTTCATCAAGGGTTGACATGGTGACACATGTCTTCCACCATACTTTTACCATACCTCTTCACTTTATGCTATACTTCCTTCATCATTTGACTTACTTGCTCCCTTACCATCATCCATCATGATCTTTATGTCTATACTTCATGTCATACCCAACTTACCATTGTCATCATTATTCTTTTCTTGTAGCATTTTGGACATGTGCTCATGAAATTAATTTATTTCCCTTAATTTTATGTGTTGGCCGAAATTTCAAGAGGGAAGGAAAGGACAAAAAATGATTTCAACAATTCTATAATTCATATGAATGAACTATGTATAATTTCCCCTAATTTTACAATTCTTGATTTATTCTATCAAGAATACTCCAATTGTACATTTCTCTTTATTTTCCTTGATTAATTGAAACTAACTTCAATTAATTGGAAAATAATTAATCTTGGGCTAAATTGGCAAAATTATGATTTTGCTATCACTTTTGTCATTTAACTCCTTTCTCGAATTAATTTACCCATTTTCTCATGAATATGAATCTTTCAAAATTCATAAGATCCAATTTCATGCATATTCATCCTTTTTATTGAATTCCTCAATTAATTACAATATAGTTTTTGTCAATAAAAATTTGGGATGTTACATTAAAAGAGCTCATGAATCCCTCCTCCTTGTAGGTGGAGGATGACAAGTTGTAAAAGCTCACAAAGATCATAGGAAGATGTGAAAGAAAGGAAAGAATGCAAGAAGAAGAGGAAAATGGACATTATGGAGGAGAAGCCTACACTGGCTGTGGAATCTGCTGTAGCCAAAATCATAGAGAAACCACCTGAAAAATCACCACTTCTGCTTGGTTCTGTATGACCGTTCGCTATGGCATTCGCCATAGCAAACCCTCGGCAAAGGCGCGAAACTGATACTGCGTGTTTTGAAAATTGAAGCAAAAAAAACTAGTATAAAGACATGGGCTAGGTCGAAAATCAGGAGACTGGACTTCTTGAACATAGTGGTTGCTTGGGTTTGACATTTTGGAGTAGGGGTGTTCAAAGTATCCCGGTCCTGGTTATCCTGGCCCGGTCCCGGACATTTTATCCCGGGAATTTCCCGTTTCGGCCGGGACCGGGACTGGGACCGGGATCACACCTTGTGATCCCGGGAATTTCCGGTCACATTTTTTTTTATTTTTCCTTTTGTATTTTTTACCCCATAAATTAAGTTATCATTTGATAAAATGTATATCACATATTTATTTAGAGTTAAATCATATATATCGTGATATAAATCCTAACTATATAATGTATAAACATAATAACAAAAATGATGAATGTGATAATAATATGTTATTCTTCAATTCTAACTCAATTTGTGTAATTTTTATGATCTTATTAGGTGTTAAATAATCACTTTAAACACTATATTATAAAAAATTTAACTAATATAATTATATTATTAAAACCGGGAATTCTTGATCCTAATCCCAGGAATTTCGGTCCCAGTTGTCCCGGGAATGACATCCCAGTCCCGGCCACCCCCCAGGACGGGAACCGGGAATGGGTGATCCCGGTCTTGTCCCGGGATTTGAACACCCCTATTTTGGAGAGCTTGGAGCTTGGGATTGGATTGAGAAAGGATTTGGAGCCTCAATCCTTGGGTTTTTCTTATTCTTCTCTCCTTTTTCTCTATTTTGCTGATATGGATTATGATTTTGTGCTGATATTTTGGCATGTATAAACCATGAGTAACTAGAACCATCAATAGGATTACTTTTACCTATTGTATGGATTGAAACTACTAGATTATCTTGCTTTTGTTGGTTAATGAGTATTATATGTTGATTTTTCTCTATACTTAATGTTAGATTATCTTGCTTTTGTTGGTTAATGAGTATTATATGTTGATTTTTCTCTATACTTAATGTTATCTTATGCTTGATCACCACATGATTAGAGTAATTCAATTTGAAGATGCTTGAGAGAGCTATTTTAATTATAGAACTTGAGAAAAATCATGTTAGACTTGAAATTTAATGATTAAATGGATGGTTTATTGTTAGAATAGAGATATATCTAACAACCTAACATAGTCTATTGAAGAATTGTTTTGGAAAGATGGTTTTCATTAATTATAAACAAGAGATTGAATGTTTTTAATGAAGATTAAAAATCAATCTTGACTTGAGAGAGCTTGGTTGATGATTTTAGGATCTTTGACTAGCATATAAACTCATTTAACTAGCACAAGTGATTTAATTGTATAGTTTTGTGCAATACAATGAGGAAGAAGTAATCCTAAGTTAATACATCTTGAAGTTAGACCCAGTTTCCCAATTTCCATTGTTTTGTTTTGTTATTTTTATCAAAAGTCTTTATACAAATTGATCAAATTCAAATAATTTCATTCAACCTAATTAAGAACATAGTTAAATTAGTTAACTAGCTTTTGTCATAGTCCTTGTGGATCGATACTCGTTTCTGGGATTGGGGCCTCTGCTACCCTAATCATGTTGCCCTCTCTGCTGCCCCCATATTTTGGGGGCCTTCCCAAATATATTTTTTATGGCTCTTTGAAACATTAGATTATACACAAAATGAGTAAAACATCAGACAAATTGGTGTATTTTTTTCACTCTAAACACCTTTTTTTGAAAAGTCTTTGAAAAATCATAAAAAAAAATTGAAAATAGATCCATTTTTTACCCATAATATGTCAAAATTTCACTCATTTGGTGTAAAATCTAATGGTCTAAAGAACCATAAAAAATACATTTGTGAAGGCTCCCAAAATGTGGGGGCAGCAGAGAAGGCAACAAGATTAGGGCAGCAGAGGCCCTAATCCCCTTGTTTCTCACTAATTTATTACTTGCGACCCGTACGCTTACGGAAGCTAAATGGTGAACACCGATGTTGTTGTTCCGAGCTGAGAGGAAGGGACAATTGAAGGGCATATTTGTTTTTTCGTTGAGATTTCAAAATCTTATATTCCTTCTCCGTACAGACACAATATTGACTTTGGATTTCTAAATTACACAGTACTGATTTGTCATTTCCTATATTCCAAGGTACTCCATTCGGTCCTATTTATAAGCAACTTTTTCTCTCATAGGGCTGATCCCTTTTATAAGAAACTTTCACTTTTTATCTGAAAATGTAAGCTTTTCCCCCCCTTATTTTACCCTTGTTAAATACTCATTATTTCTCATATTTTTTATCTATTCTCTCTCCTATACGCTTTTCATAAATAGAGGCATATATGGAAAAAATATGACATTTTTTGCACACTTATAATTTTTAACTACCAGTTTGTTTTACGCAATCAAAGAAAAAGTTACTTATAAATAGAATCGAAAGGAGTATTTTTTTAGAATTTTCCCTTAAAATAAAGTACCAACCTTTTCACAAAAAGAACAAGCAATATCAACAACACTTATAATTTTTAACTATCAATTTATTTTATACAATCAAAGAAAAAATTACTTATAAATAGAACGAAAGGAGTATTATTTTAGAATTTTCCCTTAAAATAAAGTGCCAACCTTTTCACAAAAAGAACAAGCAATACCAAGTTACCAACAACACTTTGCCACGGCAAAATCGAGGAGATAATTGCTAAAAACCGGGTCAATCATTAAATGGGTTGATACAGAGGTTCAAGGTTAGCAGTCCAATTGTAAGGTCAATCCATAATTAAAATAATTTAATTTACCATATATTGAAAAAAAAATAATGTAACTTAATTAAAATATAAAATATCATATAAGACCTTGAAAATATTAATATTTAAATAAAAATATTAATTTATAAGTAAATAGAATATTCATATACAAACAATGCATAATATAATAAAACAAAGTTATTAAAGTATAATTTCTCACTGGCAGCTATTTTTTAATTAAAAAGATGTCGTTCAAAGCTTTGTAAAGACCTGTTTGCCACAAGGGAATGGAAGGAAAAAAATTTTAATGAGTTCACTTTAAAAAAAATTGGATATGTGGCGTTAAAGAATTTTAATAAAGAGAAAATGTAAGATAAAATATTATAAAAACTTAATTAAAATCTTTTAAACTCAATTCTTTAATTTTTTTAAAATTGAATTCATTAAAATTTTTCTTTCCCTCCCCTTTATTTCCTTCTCACCAAACAGCCACTAAGGGTAAAAAGATATAAAATCCAATCCAGTTAACCCATCCAAAACTTTTAAACAAACTAATTATTGGTCTAAGTGGCTGACTCCCACTAGGTTTCAATACCACTAAAAATATATTAGTCTTTTGCATCTATTATACTTATATTATCTAGCTTGCTATTTATTGTTATTGACTATTACACTAAATCAAGATTATTAAACTCGGATAAGCCACTGAACCAATCAGTGTAGTATGTCAAAGGTCAGTGGGTTAGATCTCAGGTAATTAGACTCAAACCAAACCAGCCGGTTAAACCGATGAACCAGTAAATAAACCAGTTAGGTCCGGGCATCAACCCAGTTCACCTTTTTTAAAAAAACAAATCGATTGTTTTTAATTTTATATAGAATTTCATATTAATAGCCTTGAAAACTTCACTTTCTCACCAGTTTTACCCCGGGTTAGCTTCAATTTGACTCTGATTTGACCCAGTACCCTGTCCGGTTTAGTGGCCTATCCGGGTTTAGTAGCCTTAGATAGATCAGAGTCAAATCGGAGCTAACCTAGGGCCAGATCGTCAAGGAAGTGAACTTGAACGATAATATTTTTAGAATAGTTTTAGAATTTGATAATTTTTTTGGATCAAATGATAATATTTTTGAATGATTCCTTTTGCATTAGAAAGTAGACATCTCAAGTTTTCAATATAGTCTTAATTTATAATTTTTGAAAATATGTAGAATGAAATATGAATTTTTGAAGTCAAAAAATTTTGAATAACAATAAACCAGTAGGGCCGAACCGGTTAGGTGACTAGTTCATCGGTTTCGTAGTCAAGCTGGCCAGTCTAGTCTGATTTTAATAACTATGCATTAAACTAATACAAAACTATATTATCAATTACGTTGCCAGCAAATGGGAAAAAATTTCATTTCAAAACTTAATTTTAGGTTTGGGATAACAAAAATTGTTATTTTTCTAAAATTTAAAGTTTCTATTAATTAATTTTTTTAAATATTAAACATCCAAATAAGTTATGTGATTAAATAATTGTGATAGTAGCTTTCTTCAAGCTTAACTAGTCATTTACTTGCCAAGACTTTAATAATGAACTTAATTTGTAAAGGAACCATAATCCTAAAGTTTTTAATATAAGATTTATAAAATCTAAATCTTTAAATATATATTTAATGTTGGGGATCATGAAGAATCAATTACTGCAAATCCAATACTAAGAGCGATCCCAATACAAGGGCCTTTTGGGAAGTGAACAAAGTCAAAGCTAAGAAAAAGAAAGACTTGAAGCAAATTCAATATAGAAACGCCCAAGTCTCGCATGTCACTTGCAGGAGTTTTTTTTTTTAAACCAAAAAAATTTAATTTCCAAATTTATTATGGCCTTTGAACGTTTTCAAGAAATTAAAAACCATAAAAAATGAAAAAGGACACCTCATAAAAAGATAAGAAGAAAGTTTGTTATATTCTCTCCTATTTTTACTTAAAAAAAATAATTATAGATAAATTTGTGTTCCCTTTATTTATATAGTTCTTCCTCAGAAACAGAAACATCCCAAGAAGAAGAACGGGGTATTGGCACTCTGTTTTTCTTTCCATCGTGTCTGACTCTGATTTTCTTCTTTCATGGAGAAGCGCGAGTGCAAGCTCTGCTTCAAAATCTTCGCTAATGGCAGAGCTCTGGGAGGTCACATGAGGTCTCACATGAAGAAGCTTCCGCTACCTTCCAAACCAGAGGAATCTCGATCACCTTCTCCGACTTTACTGAGTTTCGAGGCCGACTGGCCGTCTTCTTCTTCGTCATCGGAAGATGAAGGAGACACCGGTCTGAGCTATGTCTTAAGAGATAATCCGAAGAGGAGCACTCGCATCGTAGATCCTGAGTTTTCCTTTGTTGTGGATCCTAATGGCTCTGTGATTCAAGATAGAGAGAGCGAGACGGAAACCGAGTCATCGAAGAAGCCAACTCGGAAACGATCCAAACGCGCTTGGAAACTCGGTGGTTTAGATGATGATGATGATGACTACTGTCACAAGAAAATTCAGCAGCAAGAAACGGTGGAAAAGATCAAATCGAACGAACTGCGTAAGACCGAGCCGTGGATTGCGGAGGCTGAACCGGCGAGTTCGATCTCCGGTACGACCACCGAAGAAGACGTCGCGTACTGCCTTATGATGCTTTCTAGAGACAAATGGAGGAGACAAAACGATCTGAAAGACCAATACAACGGCGTGGAGGAAGACGAGGACAAGGATGAAGACGAAGATGAAGAAGACGATGGCGATGAATCCGAGGGGGCTTTCAAGTCGTTGAAATCCAGAAATTGCGGTAAGTACACGTGTGAGACGTGCAAAAAGGTGTTTCGATCTTATCAAGCACTTGGAGGTCACAGAGCGAGTCACAAGAAGATCAAAGTGGGGCTCGAGAATCATAATAATGGAGGCACTTCATCTTCTTCTTCAACGTTCCATCAGAAAATTCATGAATGCCCAGTCTGTTTCAGAGTGTTTGCTTCAGGTCAAGCTCTTGGGGGACACAAGAGGACCCATCTTACTGGTTCGTCGACATTACTACCCACTCGAGCTTCCACTAAACTGGTTGGAAATTTCATAGATCTTAACCTTCCTGCTCCGACGGCTGACGAAGACGATATCAGCCAAATCGACAATTCTGGAGTTTCAGATGCAGAATTCCTTGTTGATCGAGTCAGACAGTGAAGAAACCGATTACTTTAAAGGTACAAAGCAGAAGTTTTGGTCAAATTTTATGTATAATTTTAAATAACTTACATGCTTAGTCTTTTAATTGTTTCTTCTTCGAATTCTAACTTGTAATTCAGTTCTCTTGAATTATGACGCTTTGCTTCTGTAACAAATGACTTTAATTACCATCCATTAATGGAGGAACCCAACTATTGTGTTTAGAGTGGTTGGTTGTTACTACTCTTTTGTTTGGGTGTAGGGTTGTTACTCTGTTATTTATTACTCCCTCCGGTTCTAATTATAAGACAAAATTGATTTTTTTTGGAGAAATTAAGGAAGCCAATTTAATTACTTTAGAGTGTTTATATTTTTATTTTTCTCTCCAAACTAATTAATTTAATTAATAAACTAATATATAGTCTAAAGATACTAAAAATATAAACACTCTAAAGTAATTTAATTGGCTTCCTTAATTTCTCCAAAAAAGTCAACTTTATCTTATAATTAAGACCGGAGGAAGTACTACTTTTGAACTTTATGTTTTATTTAAATTATAAAAATATGAAACTGATCGAATTTTTTTTTTTTTTGGTGTTTATTAGTTTTTCTCCACTATGCAAAAGAATTGCGAAGCATGCGTGTTTTAGTGGACTCTGTTTCAGAATATTAAATATGGAAGTTATTAAAGATAAAAGTCGTTCTCATAAGAAGTTGATCAACCTGTGGCTGTGGGTCAGAAACTAACTTCTACCCTTTTTTAAGTTTCTTTGATTGACTAATGTTTTTATTCTTAAAAAAACCTCTATAAAAAAGAGTGTTTTTTGTTGATTTTTTTTGCCAATATTTGAACGTGGGTTTAATTAACCATTTTATTCCTCTATGCAATATAGGGGATGTATTTTTTTAAAAAAATAATAATAAATAAATACCACTTTAACTTGAATTTCAAAATCTCAAATCAATTATTTCTCAAAAACTTAAGTTATCAATTGTTATATATTTTTTTTTGTCAACCGAATTAATTTGGGATTTTGAAGTTAAGTGGTATTTTTTTGACTTTTTTCCTATTTTTTTTACATTGTTTTCATCCTCAAGTTGTTTTTCCCCCTAATAAGGGGACAAGAAAATATATTCCAATACGCTTTCCTCTTTTTAATTTCCGCTATTCATTAAGGCTTTTTTAATGTTTTTGTTTTTTTTACACGGTTTCTACTCTCTAGCTTCAAAATATATCAGAGACTATATCAACGAGTTGAATCTGACTTTCGTGAAGTTTGAGTTCAAAAGATTATGGGAAAAAAATAAAAAAAAAATACTACTTAAATTTTAATAACTTAAATAAGTTTTGTTGACTATAAGAGTATAGTTATTAATTATAAGAGTTTAGGAATTGATAACTCATTTTAATAAAAAATTATTGATTTAGAATTTTGAAGTTTAAATGGGTTTTTTTTTTTACTTTTTTTCAAAAATTATTTTACTGACATTTAACATAAAAAAACCTTTTTTTGCCGTATTTATAGTCTGGGCATAAATGATGTATCTTGTAGACTTTGACCTAACGGAATAAGTAACCTTAATGTCAAACTGAAGATAAAGAAAGTGGGATCCCATATTTTCTCTTTGGTGATAGATCAAAGTTGACCAAGTCTTGAGTTGGACCTGACTTATTTTATTACTCGTATTTTCTAGCATGGCGGGTCAGTTATGTTTCCGGAAAAAACATATCTAAAATCTTAAGTGTTAAAACATTTTATTATAAACAATATCAATTATTTTTAGTTTGAACAATAGAAAAAAAATGTTTGTAATTAGAGAGAACTAAAGACATGGTCAATCGAGAAATGAAAGTAATTCTTTGCTAATTTATTTCTTTTTATAGTCACAGTTTGAAAACCAAATAATGAAATTGAATCCAATTGATACACCTGTTAATTGGATCAGAAACTGTGGTTAAGTTAAGCACAAACAGATTTCTATAATTAGTTTGATAGATAATTTACTCAAATTTTTATAAATTATTTTTCCCAACATCAGAATTCATAAATATAAGCAATAACCCTGTCTTTTTTTTTTTTTTTTTAATATAACGTATATTATAAATTAAAAAAGTAAAAAAGATAATTAATATTGAGCTGGTATCTCTGTGCAGTTGATGAATAAATTATGAAAATATTTGTTTATTTTCAGGTAATGATATGATATGATAAGATAAAATTTAATGTTTGGTTTGTAGTGCTTGGAGATTGTATTTTATTATTGTGACTTTGTCGAATTGGATCATAATGGAAGGTACTGTGGAGTCTTAGACTTTAGGAGAGGCTCACATTTCGGTTGAAATAAAATCAGACTGGTTAACAACTATATACCCAATTACTAATAAATTATTAGCATTAATTTAATAAATATTATATGTACTATGACTTATGGAAAGTTGGTAGCTTCAAAGTTAGATGGCTGGCATAGCTAATAGCTTAGTGGTTTAGAGAAAAGGACCCTAGCTCTATGTTCTTATAGTATCAAACTTGAGTGCATCAAAATAATTACAGTTTGTTAATAGTATAAGTTTTCTTTTTTTAGTCTTTTTATATTGACAAAAAGTTGCTTAACTATATATAAAGTATTAATTTGGTCTCTTAATTTTATAAAATATATTTTCAGTCTTATAATAATAGTACTTTTAATTTTAAATCATAATTTTTTTTGTGTAAAAAATTACTATTTTGAGAAATTTAAAATTTTAGTGTTCGTATTTTTTTTGTTAATGAAACTAATGGGGTTAGGAGTTAGGGTTAGAAGACTAAAAACCATTTTATAAGACTAAACTGCCAAAATAAAGTTTTGTATAAAAGCTAAAGGATTAAATGTATATTTTTGTATTTTTATTTATTAATATATTTAATGGTGTTAAAGTTAGAAAACTAAAAAAACATTTTATAGAATTAAAAGATCAAAATAAAAACAATAATAAAATCAAATTAGTATTCTCCATATTTGCATGGTGTTTCTTTGATGCACTTATTAAAATAATCAAGCTCACTATTTGCATGGTTTTTTAATTTTCAAACAAATGTCAGAGAACATTTTTTCAACTTGATGGGATCAATACCGAATATATTATAATATATAATTAAAAAATTATCATAATATCAGTAGCTTCTCTATATTCTTCACTTTGGAATCTCTTGCTCCTGAAAGGAAAGTGTTCGTAAAAATTTTGGAAAAGCATCCACAAATATTCTGAAACTATATAAAAAGATATTAAATTAAAATTATTGAGAAAATTCTGAACTATAATTTTTTTTGTAAATTTAAAATTTAAATATTATAATCTCTTCAAATAATTTTGAAATTTAAAATTTATTATCAATATATTGGATTAATGGTCTACAATTGCACCTTTTCTTTGTAATCATGTAGGGAAGGCCATCAACTTTTTTCTGCATTTAGTCAAACTGTGTTGTACAAATATTCTCTAAAAATACCTATAAATATATTCCCGTATCAATTCAAGATCAATTTGCAGAGGCTTATTAAAATGAAATATATAAAAAAAAAAAGTAAAAAAATGTGGAAGAATTGGAAGATTCCACTCTGACAAACAGTAAGACTATATTAAAAACGTTGAATGGGTAGTTTGTTTAGAAACATTTGACTAATTTATAACTAAACATTTATATGTACGGCAAAAAAAAACTAAACATTTATATGTATAACAGGTCTTTCACACACATATTCAATCAATTTTATAAATAAGTGACTATATATTATGGTAATTGAAATGCACAGACACTACCAGGTTAGATTGGTGTAAGTGACATATAGGCTTTTTTTTTTTTTTTTTAATAGTGATTAGAGATTTGATTTTTATTCTTTACATATGAAACAAACTTAGTTAAAAGAGACTCTATATCATTTTAATATTATGTAGCGTCGGTGAATATTCTTAGGGGCTGTTTGTTATGAAGGATTTAGAGGGGAAGGTACATGAGGAAAAATTTTAATGAGTTGAATTTAAAAGATTAGAGAAGTAGAGTTAAAAGTTTTTTTTATTAATTTTACTTATTATTTTACCTTATATATTCTCTTTATTAAAATTTTATAGCCCAATTTTTCAATTTTTATAAATTCAACTCAAAAATTTTATCCCCTCTAACAGCCCCTTAGTTTTAAAAGAACAATCCATATTGTTTAATAGGTCATAATGAAATATAGTTAGACCTAAGTGAGAGGATAGATACCTCTCTCAACATAATTTTTTTTTTTGTTCACAAGATTCAAATTCTTAATCTTGGCTGGCAAAAGAAAAACTCTTAATCTTATTTAAAAAGATTTAAAATCACAACAATTTAACTCAACCACATACAGCTAAGTCAACTTATAAAAAATTAGATGGAGCAATAATATAAAATTTATACAATAAATAACATGACATATATATTTAAGAAGAAGTACAGAGCCTTATTAAAAAATTAGGCGAAACTAAAATAACCTGATAAGAAGACAAAAAAAAACTATTATTATTATTTTTTTAAAATTTTAAATTTTAAATTGTATGCTATTATATTGACAGGCCACGTGGGCGTTAGAGTGTGGAAAATTAAAGGAGGATAAAAGGGCAGCGTTGGGTTGGCTAGGTTGCTTGCCGTTAATGGTTGGATACTGAGAGTGAGAGGGCCATAGCTCAGCTCAGTCGGTGGGTCGGTTTTGGTTCCATTCATTCACATAAACAATGTGCTTAACAGTTAACACACAATTAAAGCTATCCTAATAAAGCGTACTCGAATATATACTCTCTATTTGGCACCCAAATATTTATTACTTTTCATGTAATTTACAAGTTTCATCCTGTGTACTTCTCAATCTTTTCTTCCGCTATACATATTATTTCTTTTATATAAAGATATTAAAAAATGAAAAAAAAAATGTTTTTATAATTTTATCTGATTTTTAATCAGATTTGCATTTTTTAATCGGCCCTTACATTTCTTTTTTCAATTTATAAGCATTAGTTCATGTGTTTATAATATTTTAATTATGACCGATGTAAATATCAAGTAAGTGACATGTAAGTTACCATAAAATATAAAAACTCAAAAATAAAATGATGGAATGCACTTTATTTACATGTTAATATTATGATTGGTCCTTATAGTTTGATCGAATTTTGATTTCGATCCCTGTATTTGAAATCACTATTTTTTATCCCTACACTTTCATAAAGACTTGGCTAGCATTAACTTTAATGTCATTAAGTATCGGACTAAAATCAAAACTCATAAGGACTTAAATCAAAAGTGTTAAAAAGAATATGGACTATAGCTGAAACCAAGGTAATTAAACCCGGACCGGTCAGTGAACCGGTCGGGGTACTGGGTCAAGGGTCAGTGGGTCAGACCGGAGTCAAACCAGAGCTAAACCGGGACCAAACCGGTGAAAAATAGAATATTTTAGACTTATAGTATGAAATTCTAAAATAATTTTTTTTTAAAAAAAAATTAAAATTAAAAAATAAAAATAAAAAAGTTGACTCGGACCGGGTCACCGAACCAGACCGGTTTAGTGCCCGGGTCACCGGTTACCGGGCCGGTCCGGCCGGGCCGGTCCGGCCGGGCCGGTCCGGGTTAGAGAACATGGGCTGAAACACATATTGAGTCCCTATACTGAATAGGTTTGGTTCTAATGCCTATGCTTCTATCAAGTTTTCGTTTTGGTCTTTATACTTAATTATATAACTTCCCATTAAACTTACACCATCGACATCCATATGCAATTATAAGGGTAAAAAACCACGATTTGAAATTACAAAGATAAAAACCAAAATTTGATTAAATTATAAATATTGACATAATAAAAATTATTATGCTGGTATAATAATGAACTCCTTAGATATGTACTTTCTCTAGTCTTTAATATGAGACATGTAATGGCACGGTGTCGGGCCACGACAGGTCCCTAGCGATGCTGGATAGGTGTCACCGAGACCCCCTGCTAGGATTTGTCCCCCCTCTACCCGCCGAAGGCTTAGGGATTTTCCTCTTGGGTACTCATAATTTCCCCAAGAATCACCTCCCCAAGGACTCGAACCCTGGACCTGAGGGATAAATCTAAAGCCTAAGAGTTCATTGGTAGCCAAGTGTGCTATAGCGCACTGGCTCCTAAGGATCACATATGGTTTGTACTTGACCCTCAGGTCAAGCCTTCGATCCTTGGGGAGGCAACTCTGTGGGGTTTCGGTGGCACCCAGAGCAAAATCCCTAAGCTTTCGGTGGGCGGAAGGGGGGATAAATCCTGACAGGGGGTCTTTGTGACTGTCACGCCCTTATCTCAATTTTACCTTTACTAGAGTATTCGCGGAAAACGATATGCGGTTCGGTAGGTAACACAGGAATAGCATAACTATACTGATAATATGTGCATGATTACATAAATTCCCCATAGGGGTTTGTACCTGATAATTACAATTAGTGTAGTCGCACAGGGCTACTTGGGTGTCTAAACTTGTCCCAGTGAAAAGGAGACATATTCCTGACTTCATTCCGCACTGCAATCCTCTCGTGTAGTTCTCTTCTTTGCTCTCAACATATCTTTTGTCTTCTCCTGTTTAAATTGTTGGTAGGGGAGGGTGAGATTCGAGAGAATCTCAGTAGGAAACAGATACCATAATCATGCATGATTGATGCTATGTGTATGACATGTTAGCTTTATCTAGATGTATGTCCCATAATGACATTTCTGCATGCTCAATGTTTCATACAACAAAACTATGGCAACAACGAAAACAGAAACAGAGCTTCATTTATTCAAATATGCTATACACAATCAAGTAAAGCAATCACATACATCATTACACAAGCAAAGATATCAAATACATGCAAGTAAGGTAAGTCCCCTACCTTAACCCTTTTTTGCCTCGAAACGCGTGCCTCGATCTACATGCAAATAGCTCAGGGCTCCATATTCGATCCTACAATGTCAAATGTACTATTTAGACACTTCCATAGTGTTTCTGGGGTTATATGAGTCTATCTTGAAAAATTACTAAAATACCCCCGGGGACCCGGCCCTATCATACCCGGTCCGACTCTATTTTTCTCAAAATTCTAACCTGGGCTATCCTGACATATTTTTGCCCAAGGAATCCATTTCCAGACTCGAAATTACCAAATTCACTGCCAAAAGACGAAATTGCCCTTGGCAGCCCATATTTTAGTGTTTTAGGGGCATTTTCGTAATTATGCTTTCTCGGCCTTTTCCGAAAAAGTGCCCAACTGTAACCCCACCTAATTTTCCCTCCTGAACTCAATGGAATCATCAAATCATTGAAAATCCAACTCTAAGACCCATTTATAGCCCAGACCGAAATATGAGTTTTCCAGGGAAAATCGGGGTTTTTCGGTTTCGGCTCCGTAAACACGTTTCTTTCTACTCCTAACCACTTTATTGACTATTCCATTAGGTTACAACTACCATTTAGTATCAATTTGGGCAGCATAACAGCCCCACATACCCATTTCCAAAAATTAAAACCAATGGCAATCCGGCGAAATTTCACCGATTAAATTGCCCACAGCAGCTAGAATAGTCAATACATAAGAGTTTGGAAGTTACCTCAAGCTCCCACTAGCTTTTCCTTCTTGTGGCTGAAAACCCTAACTTTAAAACACCATGAATCTTGCTTCAAATACCTCAAACAACATAGAAGAGAATTTTAGGAGAAGGATTATACACGTTAGGTACGAATTCACCGAAGAAATCGACCTATCTCGTGAGTTTTCTCCTCTCCTTCTCTCTCTAAAAATCTCAAACTTTCTCTCTCTCCTTGGCTGCAGCTCACGTCTGAAATGGTCTCAAGAGGAAGAGGATGATGATATATTATTATATCATATTTTACTTTAATTTTCCAAATTTTCGGATTTTTACAAAAGTTTGGCAGATTTCTGCCCAAACTTTGAAAAATCATAACTAATTATAGAAAAATCGAATTAGAGTGATTCCAAAGCCTATAGAACCCTTATTGAGTCTAGTTTCAAGGAAAAATATAGACTTTTGCTTTCTGGAATCACAAAATTCCCAGAATTTCAATCTTTGCCTATTGTTCCAGAAATTTCACAGTTTATCTGTGCTGACTTCAAAAATTCATATCTTTTTGTGTATAGCTGTAATTGAGTCATATGACCTATCAAATTAAAGCTTAGGATGTCTAATTTCATCATGTAAACTTTCATAATTTTTTATCATCATTTTATCATTTAAAATCACATGACAAGCTCACTACCTCATAAGCGATTTCACCGAAAACATAATTATAGTCTCCAAAATTCACCATTTTAGTTTCTTAATACCCCAAAGATATAGAAATCATTAGGGGATAAATTTGGGCTTCTACTAAATTGGGGCTTAGTAGTCCACTTAATTTAGGCTTATTCCAAAGCCTCAAATCCCAAATTTCGGGGTATTACAGTGACACATGTCCGGCATCGCTAGGAACCCCGTTGTGACCGACGTCGTGTTGTTACATAAAAAGACGCCTTTTTATGTAGGGCCTCGGTGGGTGGATAAGGGGACAAATCCTATCCGGCACCTTTTTATGGGTGGATAGGGGGACAAATCCTGGCAGGGGGTCTCGGTGACACCTGTCCGGCACCGCTAGGGGCCCCGTCGTGGGCGACGCCGTGCCGTTACATAAAAAGGCGCCTTTTTAGGTAACGGCATGACGTCGGCCACGACGGGGCCCCTAGCAGTGCCGGACAGGTGTCACCGAGACCCCCTGCCAGGATTTGTCTCCTCCTTCGCCCACCGAAAGCTTAGGGATTTTCCTCTTGGGTACTCGTAATTTCCCCAAGAGTCACCTCCCCAAGGACTCGAACCTGGACCTGAGGGATAAGTCCAAAGCCTAAGAACTCATTGGTAGCCAAGTGCGCCATGGCATACTTGGCTACTAAGGATCACATAAGGTTTGTACTTGACCCTCAGGTCAAGCCTTCGATCCTTGGGGAGACGACTTTTAGGGAAATTACGAGTATCCAATAGGAAAATCCCTGAGTCTTCGGTGGGCGGAGGGGGGACAAATCTTGGCAGGGGGTCTTGGTGACACTTGTCCTGCACCGCTAGGTACCCATCGTGGGTGATGCCGCGCCGCTACATAAAACAATTTCCCATCATATTTCCTTATTCCACAATTTACACAATTGCCAACAAATTTTATTTTCCAATTTTCAGAATAGTTGGCCGTCTTGGCAGATTTTCTGACCAAAATTTGAAAAATTATAACTAAATTTTTAGATATTGTTTCGGAGCGATTTCAAAGGCTATAGAACCCTTATTGAGTTTAGTTTCAAGGAAAAATTTAAACTCTTACCAATTGGAAGCACATAATTCCCAGATTTTTAATCTTTGGAAGCTGTTCCAGAAAATAATCAATTTCGCTGGGTTAAATTAAAAAATTCATAACTCTTTGTTATCTCTAATTGATTCAAATCACCTATTAAATTAAAGCTTATGATGTATAATTTCACCCTATAAAATTTCATAATTTTTGGACATTCTTTGATCATCCAAAATCCCAAGACAATCTCACTGCCTCATAGGAAATCTCACCGGAAGCATAATTACATTCTCCATAATTCACCATTTTACTTTCTTTAATATTCCAAAGATATAAGAAACATTAGGAAATAAATTTGGGGCACCTACTAAAACGGGGCATAGTAGTCTACTTAATTCGGGCTTATTCTCTAGCCTCAAATCCCAAAAATCGGGATATTACAAGATATAGTTACTTAAATTGATTAGATTAAGCAAGTTAATTGAGTTAGTTAATATGACATGTATTTTTTAAAATACCCTAGTCATCTTTCTTGTTTCTCTCATTCCCTTCCCTTGTTGATTATTGTTAAGAGAGCTCATCAATAGGGATAAATTATGAAAAGATTAACAAAAATAAAAATTATGTCTTATTTTTAGGATCAAGATAAACTCCTTCAAATATGTTTTATATTAAGGACAATAGGAGTATATAATAATCCATAATCTAACTTATTCTCATTTTATTTAGATCCATGTGGCAAAATTAATCCACATATACATACTTAATTACTGTGAGGCACGTCATCATCTGCTAATGTTGTTTTACTTAAAAATTAACAAATTATAAGTAAGATATCAATACCTGTAATTAAAAAATTATAAAGATTTAATAAAAAAAATATAAGTACTTATCAATAAAGGAAGCTAATCTTCATTGTGGAAATACGGAGAAGCTGACCAATTAAAAGAGAAGTTTTTGTTGTTGCAGTGAGAGTTAGTGCTGCTTTTACTTTAGACGCACACTCCAAGTGGTGGGAATGCAGTAGACGGAAACTTGAAATATGAAAAGAGAGAAACAAACAAATTTTCTCACATTGATTTGATTCCTTTGGTTATGTTATGACCTCATAAAGTTCCCCTAAAAGGACAGAAAGAGTCAACAAGGCCATACTTTTCCACTCCCATACTTTTTCTTTATTTCTTTACAAAATTCTACCCTATGTATATATAAAATTTATAATCTTAAATTAAATATAGAGTAAATCACGCCAATTTATTATTTATTCTGAATATATTATTAACATCAATATATTATAAATATAATGTTTTTATAAATTTTATTGAATTAAAATTATACATATCTAAATTGAGTTTTAAAAATTTACATAAATTATTATTAAAATAAAAAGAGAAATTGTAAGATCTCTTTTACTTTTAAATTTTGTAGAGGTTGTATATAGATTGTTTCGCTTTATTTCTAAAACACGCGCAACCTCGATTAAAATAAGATGGAACATTTATTTAATTTTGGCAAAATGAAAGAAGATTTGTGCAATTTAATTACTCACTGCGTTAGGGTTAGGGAGGTCTTTATAAGTTCTGAATATATATATATATATATATATATATATATATATATATATATATATATATATATATATATATATATATATATATATATATATATATATGTATAGGGGATTTGTATAATTTTTTGAAAGGTCTAGTTATGTTTTAGAAGCATATATAGGAGAGATTTTCATGATTGGTTATACAATTTAGATTCCAGTTTTTGGAATTTTTTAAAATAATTTGAAAAATTCAATATATTTTTTATAAGCACATGTATTCTACTTTTGAATGCTTGTTTGAAGCACTATTCAATACTAAATGTAGGTATCTTTTTTAGCTGAAATTAAAATTCAATATATGTTAATTTAACTATTTTTAATTTGACACTTTTGTTTGATCATAAAGTGCTTTTGCAAATTGCAATGGTGCATCTAGGAATTGAATTTGGCACGAAATAATTCATGTATAGGACAATAGCATTTTCATGTGAACCACTAATATTGGAAAGAGGTCACAATACACCTCATGTTTAACACTTTCTTTAAAAAGGAAATTGAACTTTTTACTTTTATTTATGTGACTTTCTTACATTTATAACTATTAGATATCAGTGCAAGTTTTACCCGATCCTCTTACCATTTAGTTCAGGTTTGATCTGGATTGTTCAAGTTTTTTTTTTTTTAATTTTGTAACTTAAATAATTTTTTATTAATAAGTTAATATTTTGAAAATGGTTATGACTATTTTTGTATTATGACTTCTTTAAACGAAATAATAATCGTATAATTTTTTAAACCCTAGATCTTGTCAAACCCAATTCCTCAGGATGTGCTTGGGTTAGCGGTTAGAAGAATAGATTTTAAATAGGGTTAATACAACTTTTGGTTCTTGAGGTTTAACCGTTTTGGTCCCTTAAGTTTACTCCGTTTATAACTGTTGGCCCCTCAAGTTTGAAAAGGATTTAGTGGCCAAGTTATGAAATCCGAACTGGACCCCAAAAAAATGAAGTCCTTTTTAAACTTGAGGGACCAACAGTTATAAACAGAGTAAACTTGAGATATCAAAACCACCGATTTCAAACTTGAGGGAACAAAACCAAATTCGAGTCAAACTTCAGGGACCAAAAATTATATTTACCCTTTTAAATAAAACTGATGATTTTATACAATTGATTTATAAAAATTGCTGAGTGTTTAACAAAACTAACGAAACGTGTAGGCAATATATATAGTTGATTATAAATTCAACGGAGACTTAATGATCAATTTGGAACGAGGGAAATGAAAGGGAGTGAAGGGAAAATTTTAATAAGTTGAATATAAACATCATGGATAATAAGTAGGTTAAAAAATTTTGATAAAAAAAAGATATAAAATAAAAGAGTAAAAAAAATTAATTAAAAACTTATACATTTCTCAAATTTTATTAAATCGAACTCATTAAAATTTTTCATCCATTACATTTCCCTCATACCAAACAGAGATTGTAGTGATAATCGTCCCGGCGCATAATTTTCTTTATTAGCATGGTTTATACTTTCTATTTTGTTCAAAGAGAACCAAGTCTCTTCCCACTTGATAGTTGATATAACACAGTTACTCACACAAAACACATTGTAACTGAAATAACTATTCAAAAAGATGTTGTAATATTGTGAGTGATATGTCCTAAGAGAAAATGCCACAGAAACCCTCCCACAAGTTGAAATTGGGGCCATGTGTCCTTTATGGAGAGGAACAAGATTAAGGGAGAGAGGCGCACAAGGCCCACAACCACAACCTCTTTCTCTTCACTAGTCAAGACGCAATTTGATCGATCCATGTATATCCACCTCAATATGTGAAAGTGGCAAAGTTTCTCCCAAACTTTTCAACTCAAATTAAATACACATAATCAATTCTCAGAGTTACAAAGAATCAAACTTTGAATTGAATCTCTCTTGAAACGGTTAAACCATAAATGCATCGTCCAAAATCAAAGTTCACAAAGCATCAGTTGATCAGTCGGTTGTAATGAATAGAGTAATTAACAAACTCAGAGGAAAAAAAAAGGTCCAAACACATTAGTATATATACTAACTTGACTTCAGTACTTAATAACCGGTTAACTAGGAAGATTAATAAAGTCAAATAAGTTACTTTAAAGTATTTATGTTTATCGATTTTCTCCAAACTAATTTAATTAGTATACACTGATATATAATATAATAATACACAACATATGTTATGATTAAGTCTTTTATTTAGTTTCCTCAGCAACTCTAAAAAAGTTAACTGTGTCTTATATTAAGGACCGGAATGAGTATTTTATTATGAATTAATGGGAAAATGATACCAAAGTCCCAAATAAGGAAAATAATGTTAGAAAAGTTTCATAGCTTGTCAATGACAAGTGAAAGAGTAACCATTAACAAGTGGAAGAGTTTCCATTAACAAGTTATGAGACTTTTATGATATCATTTTTTTTTATTTGGGACCTTAATGTCATTTTCCCAAAATCGATTTAAATGCAAGATTTCTTTCCGAAATACCCAATTTTGAAAAGAAATATTGCATTTCAGAAACTGAAACATTAAAGAATTTTAATTAAAAAAAGCCAATTCCAAAATCAAAATAAGTTTTTGTTAATGGCAACCTAACAACCACTTGTTAGTTAAACAATATCAAGGGAGACAAAATTCATTACTTTTTCCAGAATATGTAATTACTGTTCTACCTAACGTATGGCTGGGAACTTCCACCAATACACCTAAAGCAGTTTAATTAAGATAGTTTCATATAGCAAGCCATATATGTGTGTTCAATTACCATATGTTTTCTTCTATCCTCGATATAAGAACTACTTTATAGTTCACGACAATAGTATTAACTAATTCAAATTTCTATCAACAAAATCTACTATAAGCCTTGTCCCAGTACTGGTTACAACACAGATGGCACAATGTTGTTGTGCTCTAAATTGGAAGAAAGCTAACATGTTTTTTTTTTTTTCGTTTCCTTTTATAATACTCAGACTCTAGGGCTTACTTCTGGTTTGTTTAGCCAATATATTCACATGGTGGGAGTTTGATATTAGCTACTATATATGTATTTATATACTCCATCTGATTCTTAATATAAGAACGAGTTAACTTCTTTTTGGAGAGATTAAGGAAGCTTAGTAAGTAACTTAATCATAACTTTTCTTGTATATTATTATATTATATATTAGTTTATAAGTCAGATAAATTAGTTTGATATAAAATTGATAAATATAAATACATTAAAGTAATTCATTCAGCTTCCTTAATTTTTCTAAAAAAGTCAACTGGATCTTATATTAAAGACAAAAATATAGAATATATTTGCAACTAAGTGGCCTTAGAGATTCAGTAGGTTGCAAACTTTGATACCTAATTGTGACACAAAACTCTTATAAAGGCCTGATTCGAACTTCATGATTCTTGGGCTAATAATATAATCTATAATAATACAGTTTTGAAACTAACTTGACACGGTTCAATTTAATTAACCACTTGAAAATTTCTTACTCTAGTGTTCATCTGTGTTAGTTGTAATATACTCATATTAATTATTAAGACTCTCACCAGGCCAGCTAGCTAGATCGGGCTTCTGTAACTGTTCATCTTTTTTCTTCCGAGTTTCCCATGACTTTGTTTAAGAGTGAGTCTTCGTACGTGCGTTATCGTTGACTTTGTTTAAATGAGTAGCCCAACGGTTAACTTGTGACTTTTCGAGACAAAATCCATCTGCCATATAATACTTTTCACACCCAATTTTTGGCATTCAAAACAGCATGGGGGGAGACTAACTTTTGATCTAGGATTTCAATGAAGTAAAGTTCCAAACATGTTATATATATATATATATATATATATATATATTTGTCGATCGTCTTCTTATCCTAAAGGACGACGAAGGCGTTGCCTTTTGTTCACACCATAAAGGTTATATATATATATATATATATATATATATATATATATATATATATATATATATATATATATATGATTCAAGCATGACACTTCTATTAGTTGCATGTGATTTGTTTAGCCTTTTTGAGAAGAATATGATTTCCACTCTCTTGTTTTGTCTTTAGGCCTTCTATTAAGTTCTTCTCTCCCCCCCATGCCTTCTCCCACTTTCACCCATATCAAGCCCTGCAAACCCTCCATTTTATTTAACTTATATATAAATAAATATTTAACATTATACTACTACTACTACTATTATTATATATTTAAAGAGGCAATCGGTTTCTAATTTTATTAAAAAAAAAACACTTCAAAGATGCTGAAAGAAGACATGCTGTAAAAGAAATATTTATTAATATCTATATTCATAATTTATTACAATAGAATGATGATTACACCATAATTTATATCAAAACGGAGTTCTAAAATACATCATTATTTCCTAGAAAAGTCTAAAAGAAGTTAAGCCTGAAAGAAATTAGGGAGGCTCCTTATTTGTTGCTCTAATTCATCTTCATATAGATATGATTTCCAATTTTTAGGACATTACGACAACAATATGAGTAATACTAAATAAATAACTTTTAATTAATAATGTACAGCTGCTAATTTAGTAGAAAATATTTTAAATCACTATAGTACAATTATATGTGAATATGTATAGAAAAATATTGAATTCATAAGCATCAACAATACCATAATTTTGTCACTTAGACATAATAGGGCGTCCCTTAGAGTGGATCTATAATTATTCACACAAAAATATTAGCCCTTAGGATAGTTCATATAACAATCCTTCTTGGGGAGATTATAATATTTATTGATACAACAATATAGTCTTCCTCTTACATATTCCCATACAATTTCAAACAACTTTCAAATATAAGAAGTATTCAGATCAATCAGATAATTCAGGTAGAAAATATTTAGATAGTAAAATACTTAAAAAATCATTTTGGATAGTATAAATAAAAGCAAGATATATCACTCAGTAAGAAGAACTCTTAATTTTATCTATAACAACTCCTCGATCCTTCTCCTCTTTTTTCCTCCTCATTATTTTTCTCACTTTTCTTTTTCTCTACACTACTTCATGCATTCCATTTGGAAACCAAAGGGGTATATATCAAAGATTTCTTGCAATGGAGTTAATCCTAGTTAGCATTTAGCAAGCATATACTTGGCATATCTATTACCTTCTTATCTTTATTCTACTTCCTTCCCGAGAGAAAAAGATCTTGGTCCTTTTCCTACTTGTTCTCCCAGACTTCTCTAAAAGCTTATATGATACTTATATATATATATATATATATATATTACAGGATTTAGGTGTAATTTTACTAACAAAGTTTTTTCTAAGGGATGTCAGACACAAAAAAGTTTTAGAAGGGCAAAAATACCAATAAATAATTTAAAAGGGTGCAAATTCAACAAAAACGTTAAATTTCACCAAACGTCATTAGGGTTTTCTTTTCTTATAATTTAATGGCCGTTTGATTAAATTTAATTGTTTTGGTAAATTTGCACAATTCTAAATTGTTTATTGGTATTTTTATTCCTTTCAAAACTTATTTGTACCAGACATTCCTTACGAACAACAACTTTATTGGTAAAATTGTACCTTAACTCTATATTAAATGCTCATAATTTTAAATTATATTTTTGTTTTTTTTAGGATGTTTCAAGCACCATGCCATGTCCTGCTCTGAATTTGTCTTTCTCTCTATTTATCTCTATTTTTATATTATTCTGGATATTAATTGATACCTTTTTCATTATTTTAGAATTTCTTATTTGTTTTATTGTAATATAATATAAACATTTTTTTTCTTTGACTGTTATCTTTTCTGAAACTATTTATCAATTTAAATTTGAGTACTGTGAAGACTTATAAGAATAAATCATACTTTATCTTCATCAAACAGAAAAAAGACAGAAGGATATATATATATATATATATATATATATATATATATATATATATATATATATATATATATATATATATATATATATATATATATATATATATATATATATATATATATATATATATATATATATATATATATATATAGGAGTGTTGAGAAAGGAGAAGCAAAAGATGAAGCCAAGGCAATTGCTTAGAATGATCAGGTACGAGTTCATAGCTTCTAAAATACTACATGGGTCTTTAATATAAGATCCACTTTATGATTCAATTTGAATTATAGCGTAAATCTTATCTTATATTAAGGGCCAGAGATAGTAGTTGATGTGGAGGGATGATGTTGGTGTGAGGAGGAGTTTGAAGTAGAACGTACAGAAAGCTAAGCCTTAAGCAGTTTGGAGGAACTGGCGACTATCTCAGAGTTCAGCATTAAGAAGTTTAATATTGAGAGACGTTGGTTTTAAGCTAAGCCTTGATCTAAGTTTTTGGTCATGGCATAAATTTGGAGAGGCTACTTTTGTGCTCGGTGATGGTTTTGAAAGGCTTTGAAGATCTAAAGGCACCAAAAAATGTCACGCCTTATTTTTGGTTCGCTTATTAGAAATGTTTAGTCATTTAATAATCACTTAGAGGATTCAAAAACTTTAAACTTTTTCTTAACTCCTTGAGTTACTATTCTTTTAATAAATGATGATTTTTTTTTTCTTGTAAACTTTAAAAATTCATAACTAATTCAATAAAATTTTAATGAAGTAGTTCAAAGCTTTAATTGAAGCTCTTGAAAACCTCTTTCCACAAAAGAAATTTGACCTAATCCTAAAATAAATCCCTTTTAAACCCAATGGAAGCATTAATAGTTCAGCAAAACCCAGCTCCTTTATGCTCAAATAGTGTTAGCCAAAACAGGGGTACCAGGGAAAAAAAATTCCATTTTATCATCTCTTAGGGGTCTCACAGGTGCTTTGTGAATATGATTTTCCAATTTACGATGAATTGAACATATTCTTTAGCATCAAAATAGTAAGCATTTTCATCCTCAACCCTCAAAAATTTTGGACTCGTTCATGCAATAACAACAACCAACATGTAGGGCCATAAATAACTCTCCATAAGCTTCCACTTATGCCTAACATGCTTATCCGGTTATCCCTCTAGACCCAAACTTTCAATCATGATCTGCTAGTAACATACTTAGCTGAACACTTAAGGCTTTTGGGTTCCAAATCACAAAAAATACCTCACTTTTAAGCTTTTTTTCATAAGACGCTTTTAAGCCTTTTTCTTCAAATTTCTTGGGCCATTTGCAAGTCTGAAAATCTTCACTCATAAAACAAGACTGCTCACGTCCTACACTCATCGAATTGGGCTTGATCTTGACCCAATTGCATTTTTTTCGGCTCTTGATTAGGCACATATCATTTTACGTTTTACCCTTACTTAATTCATTTGATAAATTCTAAAAATTACCCTCGATTACTTTTTTTTTTTTTTTTTGTGTTACAAGGGCAAGCAAAGCTTGAAAGTGACATAATTTATAGGCTAAGCCTTACAGGATGGTCTTGTGATAAAGAACCACAATCCAAAGCAAAAAGGTGAATACATTCCAATGGGGGAAGCCCTAATTCGATGTAGTCATGTGGATTACTATGAGCCGTTCCCGCCAGGTAGTCAGCACAACGAATACTTTCCCTATGAGTGTAGGAAATCTCCAACTCCCAGTCGCTATAAACAAGGGATCTAGTATCTGAAATAACGTCATACAAGGGATGATCAGGATCACAATGGGTGAATAGTAGGTGTACCGCCTGAAGAGAATCTGTGAACAACTTGATTTTCTTCAGTCCCAGCTTTTTGCACAGTAGAAGGCCTTGACGGATTGCATGGATTTCAGCAGCAGTTGGGAAGGTGTGACCTAACTTCTGTTGGAATCCACGTATCCAGTTACCTCCGTGATCCCGAATAGCACCTCCGCAAGCAGCCTGACCTTCCCTACTCACCGATCCCGAATACCCTCGATTACTTTATAAGGATTATATTATTCCTTTATATACTTAATATAAGATATATTTATTTAATTTGATTAGACTAAGAAAGTTAGTTGAGGTAGTTAATATGACATGTATTTTTTAAAACACCTCAGTCATATTCCTTAATTATCTCATTCTTCCTACTTTTTGTTTATTGTTGAGGAAGTATCAATAAGAATAAATTAGGAAAAGAATAATAAATATGAGAACTTCATTTTCTATTTAGGAACAATATCAGCTGCTCAAATATATTTTATATTAAAGATAAAAGGGAGTACTTAATAGACTTATTTGCCTCATAATACTTTCCCTAAATTTTGCAGGCTAAACATCATCATGTAGCTGTTTTTCTCGAATTTTCAGAACATTAGACTTATATTTTCCAAAAATTAGAATTAATTTTTTTTGCTTCAATTTTTGAATAATAAACCTCTTCATAAATTTTTAAATTCCCAAAATACTGACTCATGATTTTTCCGTAATTTTACATGCATCTATTATTTTGAATTTCTAGTTCACTACACGAAAATGAGCCTGTCATCAACCTAATAATTACCTTTTGAGACATTTTTCTTCTAATGTAAATAATATGAGCCTAAAAATATCTTAAGAATCTCTTTACTATTTTTTTTGTCCTTTTTTCTTGAATTTTTTTAGCGTTTTTCTATTTTTATATTTTGCCAATATATTCTCTTAATGATTTGTCCCTATACTTCCTTTTATTTCATCTTTGGGCCCCAATTGGACTCTAATATTCTTTCTTTACTCTTAGCCTAGTCCAATCATGCATATATTTTCCTATTTAATCGGCATATAAAATATGAGATGTTACCGAAGAAGTTCAACTACCTTCCTCTTTTGGTTTGGTCCTCTTTAAATGGTTGGAATCTGGCTGAAAACACAATTTGAATTTTTAGCTAATCTTAATTCCTTGCTCCAGCTGTTCGAAGATTTTTAGCACATTAGAAGTGTCTATGGATTCCTCACTCACATGGTCACAGGTTTGAACGACATGAGAGATGAAAGAGAGAGCTAAGAAGTGTTTATCGTTCATCAAGTTCCAAGAGGTGTTGCTTCCCACTACTTATTCATTCTATGTAAAGGTCATCAACTACCTCTTTGTTTGGTTCTTTATTTGCTTAAGCTTGTTGAATGTGTCTGTTGTTGGTTTTGGCCGGTTACTTCAAGTCAAATAGAGATGGAGGACTTAAGGGAATTTATATTCAAAGGCATGACATTGTTTTCCTATATGAAGGTTTATCTGGTTAAGGCACGTTTGTTTTTATAGAGCTGATGTCAATTTGGGTATCATGAAGTCGTGAATTATGACATTCATCCTCACCCACTGTATACTTAACCATTACAAATCATTTACGACACTACTATCATAGGAAAAGAAAAAGAATAGTCTAATTTGAAAAAACTATCATGGTTACAAGGAAATAAACCACTATGTAAGATTAACTATTGTAGAAAAATATTAAAAGTACAATAAAAGGAACTATCATGGTTATAAAAAGGAATAAATTCCTATATAGTTTAAAAAGTTATTTGTTAAACAAAATCACAGACGAGTAAATTAAAACCTGTAATAGACATTACCATCATGGTTATAACAAACTTTCCCCAGAAAATTAGCCATGTCCAAACAATCTCAAACACCCTCATCTCTTACAATATAATGGGACTTAGGGCACAACAAGACTGAGGGCATATTACCCATCACATAAGCCGACTACAATTTCTACACACACATTAAACAAGGCCATCACACAACATTATCTTTTTGAATAACTACATATTGTATTAAAAATAACCAATAAATGTAGATCCACGACAAAAGTCACGAGCAATAATTCTTATGGCATCCGGCCAACTAATAGCACTGTCTCCATAGTAGCATAATTCAAAGGAACTATTCAAGTTCATATAAAATAGTAAACATATCAAAGTATACAGTGGCATATAAATAGCAATATACATTTCTAGACACAAAGCTTAAACAAGGGAGACGCATACAAAAGTAAATTGATGTATATGCCTCAAATGCCTTCCTTTCGCAACAACCTTTAGAACCTTCACCTGTATAACATTAGATAATCATGGGGATGAGACATAAAATGTCATTAATTAACAGTTAATTTATAAATCATGCAGGAAATGACTATGAGTTAGCGAAGTAGCGCACAATACAATATATATTTATACATGTTTATAATACAAAAAGCAAGTTCTATAAGCTAAGCAACAATTATGAGTAACACTATCGTGTATCATACATGTTCATAAATATTTCAATATTACAAGCTAGTGAAGCAGTTTGAAATATCGTGTATTATAAGCATCTATGACTATCAGCCACACTAGCAACTCAACTTGAAAAAAAATTATCTGAATTTGTTTATTTATTTTCGCCGCTTGATTGTATCAAGAAAACACCCTTATTTTCCCCCATTTTTTTTGAATTAATTAATTAGGCTAGTCCCTGTGGAGTACAACCCTATACTCACCCCTACTACAAAGGAATATTATTTTGAGAGTCGGAATTTTTTTTTTGGTGGCCCCGACACTCATCAAGCTAGCATGACAACAAGGCTTGCGGGATATCAAAATATTTGTTTCTTCTTGTAAGAATATCGGATATACCTGGAGTCGCGATCATTAATCTCTACTAATCATGCTAATTGAATCATATTTGTGGAAGCGATTACGACTTACAGTAAATACACCACCAACAGAAAGAAAGAGAGAGATATATATGGTAGAAAGAATAAGGAATTAGTGTGGCAGAATATCTATATTCAAGTACTTCACAATTGAATCCCTTACATTTATTTATTGTGTTTTATGCACCCCTTTCTCTCTGTTAACGTATTTTTTCATCAGAGACAAATCATATCCTTTTAATTGAGAAACATATTGTATCGATGAAACAATACTACCGATAAAGTCATATTCTATCACTCAAATGATATGACTCATAATAATTGAAAAATATTACATATATCGACCCAAACTTTTATATTATTTATACTCTAACGTCAATCTTATTGGGTTTGAGCCTAATTCATCAATGGTGGACTAGGCTATTTTCCAACACTTATCCATTTAATTTTAAATATTTTCTTAACAATTTGCCCAAACAATTGAGGTGAAATATCCACGGAATTCTCTAGAGTAGGTTATAACCAATGTCTGCTGGCTAACAATCTTCATAACAAGACATGTTAGGTCCTTCAAATTCCATGTCCTAAGGAAAAGAAAAAACATTTTTAAAATAAGAGGTTATATACTAATGACATGAGATTATAAAAGAGATTCAACCTGCAACCTTCCACTTCCATAAGAGATTTCATGTCATTAGATTATAAAGTCATTGGTAAGTTCTTTAAATCCCTACTATTGTCGTCTTTCATTTTTCATTCCCTGTCATCTATGTAGTATGTTCTAATTTTATACCTTAAATAAAAGAACAATCGAGCATTGTATAATCCAAATCCAAGCACTTCCATTAATGGGGAAATTGCCACGATTATTACAGCACCATATATATACAGCATAGCCTGACAAAACTACAAAACAAGAGTCACAAGACATATACAAAGAAATTCAGAGGGAGAGAAAAATGACAAAGAAAAGCAAGTATGAACAACAAAATACCAACAAAGCATAAAACAACCTAATTCACAATCCTCAATATACAAAATGACCAAGACATAATATAGGCATGTCTTTTGATGGGTTTTTGGACACTTGGCCTATTAATTTCACTCCAATAATATCACTCTCACAACTTGGGCTCTATCTAGGCCCCACTTGCCGGAGTGCTTTGCATTTTCCTTTACGCCTTGTTCCTCAAGATCCACATATTCCTCTTTTGGTTCCCTTCATAACCTTCCTTTCAAGTTCTACTGTTTGACTCCTCCGCTCATAATTTATATAGCTAGTTTCAAAATTGATCTTATAATTTTTTTTGCCAATAACTGGTCTTATATTAAATATAAGACCTTGATTTATTTTTTCTATAGTATTTATCATTTTTCCTAAACTAATTTACCTAACATATAAACTAATATAATATTATACATAGCTATTGTAGGGAAATCAATTGTTATATTTGTTATAATTAAGTAATTTATTTAGTTTACTTGATCTATTCAAATTAGTTACGTAGCTCTTATATTAAAGGGAAACAACCAACAAGCTGTTGGTAGAGATGGTAAGCGGTATCATCCTATAAGAAGGAGAATATAAATTCAAATCTAGGGAAGAACACTTGTTTGAGGTGAAAACCTTTTACACTCTAAGCTTTAAAAGGGGAAGCCCTTATATTGTACCAAAAAAGAAAAAGGGAAACAATGACATTTAAGACCCAAAATGTTGTATTAATGACAGTTAATTTTTCAGAAAAAAAAAATCTGAAAAATGATTTACAAATATCAATTCAAACAGTTGTAAGCAAGAACATCAGGAATATCAGGTTTATCTAAGAATTATATTTGAAATTTAAAGGCTTTATTCTTAATTGAGATTGCTGAATTAGCAGTTATTTGAATCGATATTTATAACTCATTTTTAGAAGACAAAAATCATTATTATTTTGATAATATATAGTAACTTACAGATTCTTGAAATTTATTAAAATTAGAATTTTTTTAATATACATAGACAACTAGACACTACTTAAAATAAAAGTTATGTTACACTTTGATCAAATTTTATAATTTTTTAATAACATATCATTCCTGGAAAATGAAAATTTAAAATGAGAATGAAATGTGTAATTTGCCATTTCAATGGAATATTCTTTGTATATCCCTACGAATCATCCTCTTCTTCCCCACCTCTACCTCATCTATCATGACCAGTCAATCTCCAATCTTTCCATCATAATCCAATAGGATCCCATTTTAGTCAGCCTATTTTTAACTTTTGTCATCTAAAATACTCCCTCCATTCTTTAATATAAGATATATTTATCTAATTTGATTAGATTAAGAAAATTGGTTAATGTGACATGTATTTTTTAAAACATCGCAGTCATCTTCCTTAATTCCTTAATTCCTTTTTCTCCTTGACTATGGTTGAGGGAGCATTAATAAAGATAAATTAAGAAAAGATTGATAAATATGAAAATTATGTCTTATATTTAAGAGCAAGATTAAATCCTCAAATATGTCTTATATTAAGGACCGAAAGAGTATTGTTTTTGGGTGAACAAACCATCTAAAATCTTTTACACACATATATATGCCAAAAATGTATTCATCAAAATGTTATACTTTTTTATACAACACAGTATAATGCTATATTAATAGAGCTGGAAAATCAAACCGGCCTATTTAAACCCTTTTAAGTCAAGGGTCGAGCTTGTAAATTTGAGCTTCCAAAGGAAGTCGAGCCTAAAAAGGTCAGCCTTACAGGGCTGTGGGCCAACCTATTTAAGCTTGTTAAATTTTTTTTACTTGCCCAGCCTTGCTACCCAGTTGCCCTGCTCCCTTGCCTCGTGCCCCTCCTCCTTAAGACCCTAACCTTAAAATTGCCAAATTTCCCATGGCATTTTACTCTAACTCTCAGACTCATTTGGTTTCACATTTTCACAGACTCGGTTGGTTTCACACTCTCATAGACTCAATCTCACTTTCTCTAGGCTTTGAATCTGTGATCGACTTTCAACGTCCACTGTGCCTCAAAACTGTCCATTCCTTGGCTAGCTCTCCGGTCGGCGACTCTAAATTTATGATTTTGGCTTGTTATTTGTTGCAAATAAAGATTATGGATGTATTCATCATGCTGGAGAAGAAATTATTGATATTTTTACCCCTCAAACAAAGCCTACTACTCAAAGTGAAGCATAACCAAATGTCCTTAAAAATTGAAATTGATGATAGTGGCGAAGAAGATGAAAATGATAGTCGTCATACTCATGTTGCTTAGAGTGGTTAGCTTCTTGCCTTCTTATGCTTTGTGTGAGTTATTTGTGGACACTATTTTACCTTTGATTATGAGTTAGTTGTTGTGTTTGTTTATTGCATGAGGCGTATTGTTTAAACCTTAATGTTAACAACATTTATGTGTTAAATTAGAACTTTAATTGTTGTTATTTACTAATTATATTTCTATGAAAAAAATGCAGAAAAAATAGTTAAATCATGTGAAAAGGGCTTCTGGCCCTGTGGGCCAACCATGGCCTGTATGCTCTCAAGTAGAGCCGGGAAATCAGACCGAGCCTGTCAGGCAGGTCAGTTTAGGCCCGAGCCCTTCAAGGGCCAGGTTTATGATTTAAAGGCTAAAAAAGGAAGCGGGTCTAAAAGGGCCGGCCTTGCAGCCCGTAGGGTTAGCCCTTTTAGGCCTGTTTAATATTTTTTTAGAATAAATTAATTTATATAATATCATTTTATCAAATTATCAATATGAGAGACACATAAGTACCTAATAGAGTATTAGTAACAGGCAAATACTTATTAAATGATTTGATTTATTTTATGTACTACAATGGTTTTTTCATTTAAACTTTAAAAAAGAGGCTAATTTGGACATTAAATGATTATTTTAACTAAAAATTTATGAGTTTTAAAAATAATGTATCTCAATCTAAAGTAAAATAATAAATAAATTGTAAAAGTTGAAAAAGAATATTTTTTAAATTAAAATGAGTTCAGGCCCGAGCCCGTGAAGGGCCGGCCCTGTAGAGCCACGGGCTTCAAAAATTGGGGGCTTTTTAAGAAGCGAGTTTAAACGGGCCGGCCCGTATTCTCGGCAAGACTCTTGAGCCGGGTCTTGAAAAATAGCAAATTTTCTTACACTGGTCCGTTAAGGGCTAGCCTTGATTCCCAACTCTATATATTAATGGGTCAAAGTGCAAATATTAGCAATGAACTAGTTAGCTATGAGTACTCAACACAATTATCTTTTGTTGGGCTTAAAAGTAGACAAATATTTTTTGAGATAGCATATATAGCAACACCATTAAACTCTAATTAACTATTGTTATTTTTTACACTGTTGGTCCAACCAATTTTTGTTAGAGCAAGCGTTTCACCTAAGAGGGGGGTGAATTGGGTGATACTAAAAATTCATTGAAAATATAAAATTTGACGGTGAAATTAAAACAGTAAAGAGTAAGGAGAAATATCACCGAAGTGTACACCGGGAGTTATACTGGTTCAGTCACAACCACTTTGACCTACGTCCAGTCCTCAGAGCTTCTCTGAGAGTTTCACTATAGCTTCCAAGATTCAGTGGGTTCTTGGCACCTCAGTACAAGCAAGTTCCTTCACCTGGACACTCGCTCCCCCTTACAAGTTGTAATCCAATCCCAACTCAAGGTTCCACAACCTTAAGTTATCTCAATAACAAATATTGAGTTTGAATGAAATATCTCTCTCAAGAGTGAATAAGAATCACTGAAGCATAGAATTACAATTACAACGTAAAACAGAGTAATGAAGTTGATGATATGTTCGTGTGTGTTCTTGTTGTTCTTTCTCTGTTTGGATGTTCCCATATATATAGATATGTTGGTGATGACCGTTGGAACATTTTCTTCTTATCCGTTGGAGAGTGCACACCCATTGTTGACTTTTCCAGTATTTTGAAAATATCCGTTGGCGGTAGATAGGATTTAAACGTTACATTTAACTTTCATTATTTGTTAGGATCTCTTCATTGTTTATTTGTAAATATGCTAAGAATACTAATACAATGAAAGGTTAATCATATAGGAAGCAAAACAATGAACGTTTGAATGATTTCTAAATTTCTGGGTTTGCATACTCGAGTAGTTACTCGAGTATTCATTAAAGGTTACTCGAGTACATACTCGAGTATCATCGGGAAAACTTTCATCAACTGCAAGTCAACAAACGAGTATAAGATTACTCGGGTAGTGCATGTAATAAGCAAAATATCAAGTCTTTGGAAATGCATGTTTACTCAGGTACCTACTCGAGTAATGCACTCATAACTTCATAGGTTACTCGGGTACCAACTCGAGTAAACCTTCAAATAACTTTTGTTTACTCGATGCTTTACTCTAGTAATGTTGGCAGGATTTCAAAGCCCAGAGCACTTCAAGTTTGATTACCTTGTTACTTGAGTACATACTCGAGTACATTTACTTTTTGTGCATAACTTACTCGAGTAATGACTTGAGGTTTTCCTTCAAACATAACACTGCATACTCGAGTACTTACTCGAGTAATCCACTTAAAAAGAGTCATTAAATACCTGCATACTTGAGTAATACCTCGAGTGAAGTATAATAAAATTAGATCAAGTTATTCGAGTACTACCTTTAGGGTTTTGCTTACCACAGTGGGTTACTCGAGTAGCTACTCGAGTAACATGGGCAGGATTGAGAATGCCGAGAGCAACACTTTTCTTGAAACAGGGGACTCGAGTACATACTCGAGTATTATTGGCAGGCCGAGAGCAACTGGAAGACTTTCACATGGTTACTCGAGTAGCTACTCGAGTAACGTTGGCAGGCCGAGAGCAACTCCAAGTTATTTACCTGGTTACTCGAGTAGCTACTCGAGCAACATTGGCAGGCCGAGAGCAACTTGAAAACATTTACACTATTACTCGAGTACTTACTCGAATAACGTTGGCAGGTTACTTGAAGGTGTCTCTGGTTACTTTAAGTTTTGTCTTACTACTCGAGTACATACTCGAGTAATGCCTTAGAGAATTTGCGTCTGATCAAATTTCTCAGCTTTTTCTCTTGGCCTTTCTTCATTACTCCAATGCTTACTTCAAGTGATGCTTATACCTGTTATTACTTTGTTCAAACTTATTTATTAATCAAATCATTCTTTGTTATCATCAAAACATGAGATATAACATTCTCCCCCTTTTTGATGATGACCAAACTTGATAATTTTGAACAGAGTTTTTCAAATTGAATTCTCAATTAAATACTTCTTGTATTCAAAGATTATTTTGAAAAACTTATTAAGTTTAGATTCAAAATGCTTTAAAAGAGAATGAAATCAAAATATACACCTTGCATACACAACAAGCTCATTAGTTCAACAATGTATTATAATTTAAAACTTGAATGGACTTGAAATGAAATCATAACTTAAATAAACTTGCATTAAACTTAAAAATTGTATTACAAGATAACAAGATAAAAGCTTAACAAGTTTAAAAGACTCCCTAAAACCCATATACACCCAAATACCCAAAAATAAGCACAAATAAGCACAGTCACTCCACAAAATCACTCTCAAGCTCTTCTCCCCCCTTTTTGTCTTCATCATTTAAGTGGAGGACTAGAAGGCTTGACCATGGAGATGGACTTCACAGGAAGAACCAGAGATTCATCTGAACTGGAAGAATCAAAGGAGCTAGAGGATTCTGGTTCAGGAAGATTGACTGGAGGGATATGGATGTCATCTCTGGGAGGAATAGGAGAAGGTTGGAAGACAACCATAGTAGTGGTTTCAACCTTTAGAGTAGTCTCAACCTCTGGAGTATGATGTTCAAAGGATGAGGAGGGAGATATTTCCTCAGTATGGGTAGGAGATGGAATAGGTTTAGAAGCGGGTTCAGGTTGAGGTTTGGAAGGTGAATCATCAATGATGATATGAATGGTCTCATTGGTGTTTGAGTTATCCACTGAATATAGGATGTCTCTGACTTGTGGCTCAGGTGGACTAGAGACCGGAGGAATAGAGGGTTCAGCCTCAGTGAGAGGAATATCAAAAGAAATGTGCTCTGGAGGTGGAGGTGGTGCAGAAGAAGATGGACCAGCAGAAGGTCCGAGACCCAATGAATCCAGTCGTGCCAGAATCAATCTCAGTGTCTTACCCTGGGCACATTGCTCAGCTAGCAACTCCTCGTGCCTCTTATCCATTTTCTCAACCAACTTCGCCATCTTGTAATTCATGTTGGTTATCAATTCAGCATTTGTGTTGGCGATATCAACATAGAATCCTCGGAGAATATTCTCCATGAAATGCTGAAGTGTGGCATTGAGGAAGGAGGGTGATGATGTGGTGGCAGCTGGAGCCAATGACTGAATGTCATCCATCTTGCTAGTCTTGGTCTCAGTCTTCTTCTTCTTCTTTGACCCAGACTCTAGAGGGCTTTTGAGAGGTATGTCAATATTGAGCTTCCCAATCTGATTTCTCCCAACCGGAGTCATCCTCTCAATAGGTTCCTTGCTATCCAGATACCATATCTTATTCTCTTTCAGACTAAGTGACACAACCTGAGGATATGGCATCAGTGTGGTAGCCTTCCCATCCACTCTGTATCTTTTCATCTCAAAAAAGATATACTCCCCCAAGTCCTTTTGTTCCTTCAGGAGAAGTGAAGTAAACCATCTAAAGTCCCTATCTAAGAAATGGGTATAGTTGTTGGCCTTGTTCACAAGGGATCTAGAGTAGATGTACCATAGAACCTTGTGATGATCACACATATCACTTGGTTTGAAATTTAAAGGGCCAACTAACTCACCAGGTTTCAGGACAAAAAATATTTGGTTTGGGTCAAGTTGGGAGTAAATGTCATCTGGGGGGTTCTCTATCCCTAACCACATGTTTATCCTAGAGGGTGAAATGAGAATCTTTTGACCTCTCACTGTGGTGGTCATCTCTTCCTCAGCTGAGGTTCTGTTTGGCTCATCTAAGATCTCAAGATTACAGTAAAAGTGTGTGATCACTTTTGTGCAGAAAGGTAATCTAATGGAAAGCCAAGGCATAAAAGGATCTAAATAAGGACTCACATCATGCTTCAATACCTCCTAAAGTAACTTGAGGTCCACAAAGTGTGTCTTGCACACTTTCCTCCTAGAGAACTGAGATAGATATTTTGGGGACTCCTCCAATTTGTTGACATTGAATCCCTTTGGAGGGTTGGTGATTTTCTCTTCTGGCAATTTGGACTTCTTTGAAGATTGCCCTTTCTCCATTTGATCAAGAATGCTAGCCATTGCCTTAGCCACATTCTTATCATATTTGGGCTTTTTAGAAGGCTTTGGTGTGAAAGAGGGGGTAGAGGAATAGAGGGTGGAGGTGAGGGAGATTTGGCACTCTTGCCTTTCCCAGTAGAGGTGCTCTTTTTGGATTGAGCCCTTGTAACAGTAGGCTCTTTGATCACAACCCCTTTTGGTTTCGGTTGAGGTTGAGGTTGAGGTTGAAGTTGGATTTTGGCTTTTGATCTCGGGGTAAGTTTCCTTCTCTTTGTGGGAGGAGAAGAAAGAGGATCAGGGTGTTGTTGTGATTCAGAGGAATCTGTGGGAGTAAGATTCTTGGTTCTAACCATTTTGAAACACAAAAATTTGGAAATCTCAGAGAAACAGAGTCACAGTCGCAAGTTAAGGCACTGAGAATCTGAGCAGAATAGGAGGTTTTTGGGATTGAAATTTAGTGGGTTTTGACCGAAATGATGCAAGGAATCGATTGTGAAAAGTTTTTGAGAGAGAGTATAGTGATTTATTCGAGGAGATTTTGTGGAAATGATCAAGTTTGCGACAGATAAAGACCTAAGACCCGACGTTACTCAAGGCCTTACTCGAGTAACCTTCAAGTTTACTCGAGGCCTTACTCGAGTGATCATATAGAAAATCTCTAAAATAATTCATTTAAATTGCGTACCTGGCATGAATAATATTGAAATTATCCATGTATGTTCCCTCGATCATGTTTAACCAATTTTGAGCAGATTTGAGTTGTTTTTCATCAAATTGAAAATCTGGACTTGCAGTTACTCGGTCTTTACTCGAGTAAGCTTTAAGTTTACTCGAGGCTCGCCTCGAGTAAGCTGTCTTTTCAACTTCTGACTCTTTAGTTCTTTGTAACTGAACCGTTTGATTTAAATTCCAGGTAACTTGATCCGTTACTTCCAGTTTTGAAGGCCGTTACTCGAGTAGTTACTCGAGTAAAGTGCTTCTTTACTTCAAGTTGTTCCTTGGGTATTACTTCAAGTTGGTACTCCAGTAATGGTGTCCTCTGATCACCTCTGTTTTTGTTTCTCAAAACAGAGTTTCAATCTTCTTGCAAAACAAGTTTCTATATACTCCGATGCTTAAGTTAATAATCATCAAAACATTATCAAGTGACTTCATCTAATATTATGAAAAATTGAAATAACTTATAACTCATTGGGATTTACCATTCCCAATTCTCTTCTAATGTATAAAAATTGATCTTTTGCAAGGGGTTTTGTGAAGATATCAGCTAATTGAAGATGAGTAGGAATGAATATCACTTTTACATCTTTCTTTTGGACATGATCTCTGATGAAGTGATGTGTGACATCAATATGCTTGGTTCTAGAATATTGAACTGGATTCTTGGCCAAGCTTATTGTACTAGTATTGTCACAATAGATTGGTATTTCTTTGAGATAAATACCAAGATCTTATAGTTGTTGTTTTAACCATATCACTTATGCACAACAACTTGAGACTGCAACATATTCGGCTTCCGTTGACGAAAGAGACACATTATTTTGTTTCTTACTAAACCATGATACAAGTGATCCTCCAAGAAATTGTCCTTGTCTGTTGGTACTTTTTCTGTCTGTTTTGTATCCTCCCTGATCAGAATCTGAATATGCAACTAGATATTCACTTCTTTCTTTGGGATACCACAGACCCAATTCGGGTGTGTCAGCAAGATATCTAAAGATTCGTTTGACAGTTTCGGCGTGAGATTCCTTTGGTGCTGATTGATATCTTGCACATATGCCAACACTAAATTGAATGTCTGGTCTGCTTTCTGTGAGATAGAGTAATGATCCAATCATTCCTCTATATTTTGTGATGTTGTAGTTTTTCCCTTTGACATCAGCATCAAGCAACGTAGTTGAGCTCATAGGTGTGTCTGTTCCATTTGCTTCATTCATTCCATACTTCTTCAACAATTCTTTCAAATATTTTGTTTGAGAGATGAAGATTCCATTCTTTCTTTGTTTGATTTGCAAACCAAGAAAGAAATTCAATTCTCCCATCATTGACATCTCAAACTCTCCCTGCATTATCTCAGAAAATTCCTTACACAGAGATTCATTAGTATCACCGAAAACAATGTCATCAACATATATTTGAACAATTAAAATATCATCGTGTTTTCATTTTATAAAGAGTGTTGTATCAACCTTTCCTCATACAAATCCTTGATCAATAAGAAACTTACTGAGCCTTTCATACCATGCTCTAGGAGCTTGTTTTAAACCATATAAAGCCTTTTTGAGTTTGTAAACATGGTCAGGTTTGGTAACATCCTCAAAACCTGGAGGTTGTTCTACATATACTTCTTCCATGATGTAACCATTTAGAAAAGCACTCTTCACATCCATTTGATAGAGTTTGAATCCTTTGATGCATGTAAAGGCTAAAAGTACGTGTATAGCTTCCAATCTGGCTACTGGAGCATACGTTTCCTCATAATCAATCCCTTCTTCCTGATTATAGCCTTTGGTCACCAATCTTGCCTTGTTTTTGACAATAATTGCGGATTCATCGAGTTTGTTCTTGAATACCCATTTAGTACCAATGATCGGATGATCCTTGGGTCGGGGTACCAAATCCCAAACTTGATTTCTCTCAAATTGATTTAGTTCTTCTTGCATTGCTATAACCCAATCATTGTCTGATAGAGCTTCATCAATGTTAGAAGGTTCAATCTCAGAAATGAATGCAGAAAAACTTACTTCATTGAAAATTCTATTTCTAGTTTTGATCCCTTCATTCACATCTCCTATGACTTGATCTAAGGGATGACTTTTATTGTATTTCCAGGCTCTAGGTTGTCCTAGTGATTGCTCTTCTTCCTTAGTTTCATCAACTTCTGGAATGAGAGACTTAGAAATAGATTGATCATTTTCTTGATCTAAAACAACTTCCTGTTCTTCATCAATGGTTTTATCAGAGGATTCAAATTCATCAAATACAATATGAATTGATTCTTCAACAACACAAGTTCTTTTATTGAAAACTCTATACGCTTTACTTCGGTTAGAATATCCTAGGAAAATTCCTTCATCAGTTTTAGAATCAAATTTTCCCAAGTTATCTTTACCATTATTGTGAATAAAACACTTACAACCGAAGATGTGTAGATGAGCAATGTTTGGTTTTCTTCCTTTGTACAGCTCGTATGGTGTCTTTCCAAGTTTTGTTCTGATGTAGGCTCTATTTGAGATATAGCATGTTATACTCATAGCATCAGTTCGAAATACTTGAGACACGTTCTTTTCATTCAACATTGCTCTAGCCATTTCAGTGAGCACTCTATTCTTGCGTTCCACAACTCCATTTTGTTGAGGCGTCCTTGGAGCAGAGAAATTGTGATCAATGCCATTAGTATCACAATATTCTTCAAAGGCTTGATTTTCAAATTCTCCACCATGATCAGTCCTAATCCCTGCAATGGACATACCTTTCTCATTTTAATTTGCACTTTCTTGGCAAAAACAATAAATTCTTCAAAGATTTCATCTTTTGATGATAGAAAAATTACCTATGTAATCTGGAGAAATCATCAACAATGACCAATGAATATAAGTTGCCACCAAGACTCTTTACTCTTGCTGGGCCAATTAAATCCATGTGCAATAATTGTAATGGTTTATTTGTTGAAATCTCATTTTTCAATTTGAACGATGATTTAGTTTGTTTACCCTTTTGATATGCGTCACAAATCAAGTCATTTTTGAAATTTAATTTAGGTAATCCAAGAACTAAATCCTTTTTGAGTAGTTTGCCTAATTGATGCATATTGACATGAGCCAATCTCTTGTGCCATAACCAACTTTCATCAGTATTACTCAGAAAATAGTTTTCAGATTCATTTCTACTAATATCTAGAGTATAACAGTTACCTTCCCTTTTTGCTCTGAGCTTAGTCTTGATATTCTCCTTATCAAGTTGTAAGTCATTCTTGTTGATAATTAAACATTCTTCTGAGTCGAATATTACCCATTTGTCTTTATCTGCACTTTGACTTACGCTCAGCAAATCGTGACACAAGCCTTCAACATAATATACATCTTTGACTTGTATTCCTTTGTCATTTTTTATTTCACCAATTCCTGCTATCCTTCCGGATTGATTTCCTCCAAATTTTACCTTTCCACCTTCCTTAGGTTGCAATGTGGTAAAACTTTCGAAATCTCTGGTCATATGTCTAGAGCATCCACTATCTATGTACCACTTGCTATTTTTGGATGCTTTGAGACATACCTACAATCAAATGACTAAGTCTTAGGTACCCATATCTTTTTGGGTCCTTTTGGGTTAGTACAAATGATTTTCTGAACATATGAGCCTTTAGATACTCATTTGTAGGTTCCTATCATTCCTTTCTTCTTATGAATGCATGAAGAGGTATAATGACCTTTTCTATTACAGTAATTATAAAATGTAAAAGGATTTGATGTATGCACAGAATGTTGGAAATAATTCAAATATGACTTACCTCCTACTTTCTTCCTACCTTTCCTTCTATCTGATTTTGGATCATATCCAATTCCAGATCGGTCATTTACAAATCGTTGAGCTTTCAAAATAACATTTAGCATCTCACTTCCTTGTGTAAATTTTTCAAGAGTTTTTGTGAGATCAATGTTTTTCTTTTTCAAAGAGGAACAATTTTCACAATCCTTTTCTGAACTTTCTTTAAGTTCAATTTCAAGAGCTTTGTTTTTATTTTTGAAAACAACCAGTTTTTTAACTACTTTGATGAATTCAGAATGTAAAGCATTATATTCGGAAAGTAATTAATCATAGGTAGGTTCAGAATCATTTACCTCTTCTTCTGTTTCTTCTTGAGCAATAAGACATATATTAGCTACTTCTTCCTCATCACTTTCTTCGTCAGAGGAGCTGTCACCCCATATAGCAGATACAAAGGCCTTCTTTTTGTTGAAGAATTTGTCTTTTCTCTTTTCTTTGCTCTTTTGATTTAGTTCTGGACATTCTGATTTGATATGTCTTGGTTTTCCACATTCATATCAAATTATATGATCTTTGCTGCTATTTCCTCCTTTCTGAAAGTGTTTGAATCCTTGACCTTTCTTGTAGAACTTTCTGAATAGTTTTATGATTAAGCCCATTTCGTCATCGTCAAACTCCTCATCTTCATCTTGATTCTCTTCTTTTGCTTTTAGAGCTAAACCTTTCTTTTTCTTGTCACCAATGTCATCTAGTTCCTGTTTGAACTTTAGTTTGCTTTCATATTTAGAAAGACTTCCAAATAAAGAAGCAACTAATCTCATTGATTCTCCTTTTGCCTCTTCTATTGTAGTGACTTTAGCCTCCCGCTCTTTAGAAAGAATATTTAAAATCTTTCGTACTTGGGTATGTTGATCATAGACTTTCCCAAGTGCTGCAAGTTGATTAACAAGATGAGTATATCTAAGTTCAAATTCAGATATTGATTCACCTGATTTCATTCGAAGCAGATCGAATTCAGTGACCAAGGTGTTGATCTGATTCTTCTTTATTCCCGAATTTCCTTCATGAGCTATTTCCAGAGCTTCCCACATTTGCTTTGCTATTGGAAGTGTGCAAATTCTGAAATATTCACTTTGACTCAAAGCACTTTGAATCATCAGAATTGCTTTGCTGTTGAGAGTGATAAGTTTCTTGTCATTCTCATCATATTCCGTTGGCGTCTTGGGAATTTTCTGAGAGTCTACAACTTTTGTAGGTTGATAATTTCCACTTTCAATCACATCCCATAGCCCATATTCGGTAGCCATCACGAACACTCTGAATTTTGTTTTCCAGAAAGAAAAGTGTTCTCCACTGAAACCGGGAGGTCTAGTGATGGATGCTCCGTCGGGAAGAATTCCTTCACCCATGCTTGCCATTGGATCTTTCTTAGGTTGTTATACCTTAACAAGAAGACCTACTCTCTGATACCAAATGTTAGAGCAAGCGTTTCACCCAAGAGGGGGGTGAATTGGGTGATACTAAAAATTCGTTGAAAATATAAAATTTGACGGTGAAATTAAAACAGTAAAGAGTAAGGAGAAATATCACCGAAGTGTACACCGGGAGTTATACTGGTTCGGTCACAACCACTTTGACCTACGTCCAGTCCTCAGAGCTTCTCTGAGAGTTTCACTATAGCTTCCAAGATTCAGTGGGTTCTTGGCACCTCAGTACAAGCAAGTTCCTTCACCTGGACACTCGCTCCCCCTTACAAGTTGTAATCCAATCCCAACTCAAGGTTCCACAACCTTAAGTTATCTCAATAACAAATATTGAGTTTGAATGAAATATCTCTCTCAAGAGTGAATAAGAATCACTGAAGCATAGAATTACAATTACAACGTAAAACAGAGTAATGAAGTTGATGATACGTTCGTGTGTGTTCTTGTTGTTCTTTCTCTGCTTGGATGCTCCCATATATATATATATATATGTTGGTGATGACCGATGGAACATTTTCTTCTTGTCCGTTGGAGAGTGCACACCCATTGTTGACTTTTCCAGTATTTTGAAAATATCCGTTGGCGGTAGATAGGATTTGAACGTTACATTTGACTTTCATTATTTGTTAGGATCTCTTCATTGTTTATCTATAAATATGCTAAGAATACTAATACAATGAAAGGTTAATCATATAGGAAGCAAAACAATGAACGTTTGAATGATTTCTAAATTTCTGGGTTTGCATACTCGAGTAGTTACTCGAGTACATACTCGAGTATCATCGGGAAAACTTTCATCAACTGCAAGTCAACAAACGAGTATAAGATTACTCGGGTAGTGCATGGAATAAGCAAAATATCAAATCTTTGGAAATGCATGTTTACTCGGGTACCTACTCGAGTAATGCACTTATAACTTCATAGGTTACTCAAGTACCAACTTGAGTAAACCTTCAAATAACTTTTGTTTACTCGATGCTTTACTCCAGTAATGTTGGCAGGATTTCAAAGCCCAGAGCACTTCAATTTTGATTACCTTGTTACTTGAGTACATACTCGAGTACATTTACTTTTTGTGCATAACTTACTCGGGTAATGACTTGAGGTTTTTCTTCAAACATAACACTGCATACTCGAGTACTTACTCGAGTAATCCACTTAAAAAGAGTTATTAAATACCTGCATACTTGAGTAATACCTCGAGTGAAGTATAATAAAATTAGATCAAGTTATTCGAGTACTACCTTCAGGGTTTTGCTTACCACAGTGGGTTACTCGAGTAACATTGGCAGGATTGAGAATGCCGAGAGCAATACTTTTCTTGAAACAGGGGACTCGAGTACATACTCGAGTATTATTGGCAGGCCGAGAGCAACTGGAAGACTTTCACATGGTTACTCGAGTAGCTACTCGAGTAACGTTGGCAGGCCGAGAGCAACTCCAAGTTATTTACCTGGTTACTCGAGTAGCTACTCGAGTAACATTGGCAGGCCGAGAGCAACTTGAAAACATTTACACTATTACTCAAGTACTTACTCGAATAACGTTGGCAGGTTACTTGAAGGTGTCTCTGGTTACTTCAAGTTTTGTCTTATTACTCGAGTACATACTCGAGTAATGCCTTAGAGAATTTGCCTCTGATCAAATTTCTCAGCTTTTTCTCTTGGCCTTTCTTCATTACTCCAATGCTTACTTCAAGTGATGCTTATCCCTGTTATTACTTTGTTCAAACTTATTTATTAATCAAATCATTCTTTGTTATCATCAAAACATGAGATCTAACAGTTTTCTCACTACCTATTATTTTACTATATTTTTAGGGATATGTGCTTTTTTTAAAAAAAATAATTCCCTTACTTTAATTTTTTCATAAGAGCATTTATACAACAAATAAAAATATTTGCAAGATAAATAAAGGAATTCAAAGAAAACCGATGAGTTAACAAGAACATTTTGACCATTCAGAAAAGAAATAAGAGAATTTACAAGACAAATAAGGGCATTCATAAGATAAACAAATGCATTTACAATACAAATAAAGGAATTTAAAAGAATCCAAAGAGTTAAAAAATTTTGGTTATTCAAAAGACAAATAAAGGAATTTACAAGATAAATATGAGTATTTATAAGACAAAAAAATGTTTATGTCTACTTTTTGACCCAACAAAAGATAATTGTGTTGGGTGCTTATAGTGAAATAGTTTATTGCTAAATTTGCATCTTCCACTTTCTAAAAATATATTAAAATAATAGAGAGTAAGAAGACTGGAGAGACCCACAATATAAAAAGTAACAAAGGTTAAGCAAGGTTAATAGTGTTGCCATATGTGCTACCTTAAAAATGTTTATGTATACTTTTAAATCCAACAAAAGATAATTATGTTGAATGCTAATAGTGAAATAGTTTATTGTTAAATCTGTACATTCCCCCTGTATAAATAAAGCTCAAACGTTTAAACATTGCAAAATATGTTGTTGTTATCATTCTAAGTAATGATCACTAATACTGGACGACATATTAAATTGATAGAAATACTGGCTGGAATTTTATTAACATTTTTAGTCATACATAAGACGTGAAAAAATGGAAACTAATTTCAATTTATTCTTAATTGATTGTTTGAAAACCGACTAAAGGTTGGGGTTGAGGTCGGTACGTATTGATTTGATTTTGATCACATTAATAATTTATAAGTGAAACTTGGAGTAGGCCTTATGTTTTGTGGTTTTTTTGAAAATAAATTATATTCGGGCAAAAAAAATTATATTAATCATCTCACTTAAGTTAAGTTTCTTAAATTTATTATGTCAAATTCTACAATTGCATATGGCCATATGTTCTGTTTTTGAAATATAATCATTTAATTATAAATCTATATATAAAAAATAATACACATAATTATGTGTGATTGGATAATTGATATAATGAATATAAGGAACTTGACCAAAATTTAATCCTTATATTATAATAATGTTTTATAAATTTCATGGATCTCTTATATATTATATGGAAAGAGTTATGTAGTTTCTACACTTAAAGAGGAAAGAGTTACTTATTACATATTTTACTCCATCCATTTTTTAGTACATGATATAAATCAATTGAAAAGTAATTAATACATATTTACAAATATTTTCCTTATAACTAACATTAAAATATGTAGGGGTGTTTACTTCCATTTCATCACGATTGTCCTATTCCGATCCTAGTCATTTTAATATAGGATGGGCCTATCCCAAAAAAATTCGATGGGAGACAACATTAGGATGGGACAAAATTATTATTAGAATGGGATGAGATGGGACACGGAATAGACATGTTCTATTCTCATCCCGTTATGTGAACAGGCCTAAAAATATGACTATTTTTATATTTTTATTTCTTTAAAAACCTCATTAATATGTGTAAAAGTGATTTTTTAAAAAAAAAATTTGATAAAATGATTGAAAGCAAGGTTGTCAAACTGTGAATTTAAGTAAACTCATGATAGTGATTTAAATTCGTATTGTGAATTCGAATCGTAAACTCGTAAGAGTTTAGTTTTACCATTAAATACATATTATTAATATATAATTAAATAATTAAAATATAAAAAGTTAGCAACAATTTGATTTAAATATGTTTTAAATTCAAATAATTGAAATTAAATCTATCAACATTTATAATTTATCGTATTCAACAAAGAAATTTCTATGAAATTCATATATAAAGCCGCTAAGCATAATCAAATTGAAAAAGTTAATATGAGTTTAAGGGTGCGTTAACACAGTTTTGTAAGCTAGAAATGTAAAAACGGTAAAAGTGTATAAACTCGTGAATTTAACCGAGTTTACAATGGTTATGAGTTTACCAATGACTTGACTCAATTTTATAAGTTAGAAACGTAAAAACGGTAAATTCAGAGAGTCAACTGCCAACACCCATTTCCATTTCGATAATCGAAGAGTAATAAAGCCGGAATTCAATGGGCATACAGAAAAGTACAATTATACTGATAAAAATATTCGTTTACAATTCTGGTATTGTTCGTCGACGAAAACAGAAAATACAGCGGAAGTTTAATATTTACAATTTTTACCAAAATATCACAAAATAGACTAATTATGACCAAGTTCTTGTCCTTGCCTCGAAACACGTGCCGCTCACTTTCCTGAGTCTACATCATTTTCCTTAGACCCACTGGTACCCGTTGAGGTGTTTATTAAAAATAGGGTGAGATTCTGGAGAACCCCAGTAGAAACATGTTATCGTTCATAGAAAATGCGAAAAGTAAATATGATATATGTCATGTATACACCAATTAATGAACATTATAAACATATCATCTGCATGTATACATGAGTAGGACCCAGCCTCACTATTCTGCACTGGTTGGATTTTCACCAACTCCAGTGTAAGTGCCTCTGACACTTCTGGCCCCTTTCTGGGCAAATCATGTTGATTAATAAAGCACATTTACAAACATTGGCATCCACACAATTATATAACTATGGCATAATGTATGAAGCATAATATCCCTACCTCAAAGCTTTAAATCCCTTTTTTAAATGTGCCTCAAAGAATGTGTCGGATTCAGCCTCCAAATCGGTCCTAAAATATTAAATGTACCAGAAATAGGTCATAACCTATCCAAGTATCATTTTAGACTATTCCATAGTGTTTATTATGGTTATATTAGTCTATGGTGAAAATTTACAAAAATGCCCCTGGGACCCCGGCCGGCCTCCCCATAACCAACCCGATGGCACGTTTTTCTAAAATTTTGACTATGGCTATTCTAACTTATTTTGGCCCAAGGAATCCATTTCCGAGCTCAAAATCACCAAATTTACTGTCAAATTACAAAAATACCCTTGACAGCCCCTATTTAGGGATTTCAGTGGCGTTTTCGTAATTATGCTTTTTTGGCCTCTACCGAAAAAGTGCCCAACTGTAACCCCACCTATTTTTTCCCACTGACTCCAATGGAACCATTTATTTCATGAAAATCCAAATCTTACTACCATTTCTGGTCTGACAGAAATATTGAAGGGAAAATAGAAAAATGTAGCTTTTTGTTTTAGCTTCCAAAACTTGTACTTTTCCACTTTTAATCTTTGGTTAACTCATTTAGAAACTTATTAATCATGATTTAAAGGATTTTGGGCAGCATCACCCCTTAGAGTCATGGCTTTTTTGATTTTACAACTCAACCCAAAAATCACAAAACCAAACAACAATCACCAACAACTTCAAGACACTAAGAAGTTGAGATTTTGGAGATTACCTCTTGATCCTTGGTGTTTCTCTCTCTAGGACGTCCTCTCTCTCTCTCCTCAACCTTGAGATTAGCTTGCTAACATGGTGATTCATGGAGAAAAAGATATTAGAGAAGCTATTATGCAAGAGAGGAAGCTTTGAACACAAGAATAACAATGCCTACCTTAGACTTCTTCCTCCTTGAGCTCTCCTCTTCTCTCTATTTCTCAAGCTTCTCTCTTCCTCTTTTCCTTGTGACTTGGATGAAGGGAAATGATGAGGCTTCATAAATCTTCTCCATGCATTCTACTCTATTGATCTCATTAATGGTTAGGATTCCTCCACCTTTCATGTACACCATACCTCCCACCATACTCCCTTGCTTTAGGCCATACTCATTCAACTTTATGCCATGCCTTCCTATCATTTATGTCCAATTGGATTGGGACTAAATCCCCTCTAGTTACCCAAATCATCCACTCTTCCCTTTACTCTAACTAAATCTATTTCTTGTCCCTTATTTTTTTTCATGTTGGACGAAAATAATAAGAGGAAGGGAAAGAAAAATCATTTGTCACTCATTCCATAATTCACATAATTGAATTATGTATAATCCCCCTTAATTTCCCAATTCTTGATTTATTCCACCAAGAATATTCAATTTATACATTTTCCTTTATTTTCCTTGATTAATTGAAATTAACTCCAATTAATTGGAAAATAATTAATTTTGGGCTAAATTGGCAAAATTATAATTTTGCTAACACTTTTGTAATCTAATTCAATTCTTGAATCAATTTTCCCATTTTCTTATGAACCTGAATATTCCAAAGTTCATAAGATTCAAATTTCATAAATATTCACCATTTTATTGAATTATTTAAATAATTAAAATATATTTTTTATGAATAAAATTTAGAATGTTACATCAACTTACAAGTTTGATAACAATAATTAAAAATGACTTATATTTTACAGAGAGAGTATATATCATATAGAAAAATATTGTTGAATGGGCGAAATTTCAAATTGAGGCATAATTTTTTAGAAAATGAAAAAGCAGGACGAGAGGTGACAAATCCAACCAATTAAAAATTATTGGCGTGCGATGGAGGGAGGGGTCGGCACAGAGGGTTCCACCTAGTTGTTCCCCAAGCAACTCTACCTACGCGCGCGCACAGAGTAGAGTAGAGCAGAGCATGATTTTTCAAAGCCTTTAGTTAGTTAGTCTTAACTATGACCATTAATGCAATAAGTACCGAATATGCCTTCTCTCAGATTCTCTATGCCTCTTCCCTCGACGACTCGTTTTTGCTTTTCCCCCCCAAACCCCCACTCCCTCACGCCACGCAAGCATATCCCCTCTCATATTCTACCAATGCGCCCCTTATATAAACCCCTTCCCTCCTTTTCTTTCTTCTCATCCTCCTTCTTCAATCATATATTTTAGTTCTCCACTTCGATTCCATCGATTTTCCTCTTTCTGTTTTTGTTTCTGCGATTTAATTTCTCGCGGATTTTGTTTTTGTTGTTTTTTTTTCCTATTTTGTGAATTTTTGAGTGAGATCGATTGATTGAGAATGAAGTTTGGGAAGCGGCTGAAGAAGCAGATTATGGAGTCGCTGCCGGAGTGGCGGGACCAGTTCCTGTCGTACAAGGAGTTGAAGAAGCTGGTGCGGCTGATATCGGCGGCGCCGCCGTTGCCGGACGGAGTGAGGGAGTACGGGAAGGCGGAGGCGGAGTTTGTGTATTTGTTGAACAACGAGATCGACAAGTTCAACAACTTCTTCATGGAGCAGGAGGAGGATTTCGTGATCCAGCACGAGGTATATACGTGTTCCTCCTCTGAATTTGAATTTGATGCTGAAGAATAATTTAATTGGTTAATAACTGTAATTATAAATATTTATATTGATGATTTTGAGGAATAATTGCAGGCGTTAGAAGAGAAGATGAAGGAAGTGAGAGAAAGGTGGGGTCCGACTGGAAGTGAGGCTTCAGAAACAAAATACAGAGAGGAGATGGCGATGATCAGAAAAGATATGGTTGATTTCCATGGCGAGATGGTCCTGTTAGTTAATTACAGTAGCATCAATTACACTGGTATCACTACTTCTTCCTCGTTTCACCACTCAAATCACCTCTTTCTTGGCTTAATATAATATTTATACTTAAAGTTTACCCTTATTTTTGACATTGATATCCTAAATTTCAAACAGTAATAGGTTTTGAGGCTTGAAATTTTATTCTATTTAAAATAGTAGTCCTTCTAATTTAATAAAAATCCAAACCATTTCACTTCATAAAAAATCAGAATCTATAGTTTAAAACATGTGAGATTGAAATTAAAATAAGGATAAATTTGGGGATTGTATTAAGCTTATATATTATCAAAAGCATATTTCTATTGTTGTGAGGATCTTCTTGTGAATAATTTTATCTTTTTTTTTTTGCCAACAGAATAATCTTATCAGAACCATAGTGTTGGCATAACGTAAAATCAAATATAAATTTAAAAATGTGGGCTCAAGTAGGTGTGTGGATAGAAATAGAATCCTTGAGCTCGTGGACTTGAATTCAAGTTCATGCAACTTGTTTGTTAATAAGTTTGCGTCCACGTTCAATGGCTTCCGGATTTTAACAACATATGCTCATTCTTTTTTTTAACAAAAATTGGGATATTTGTATTTAGTTTGATTGGTCCAAATTTTTTTTAAAAAAAATTAATTGAACTTGCATGATCGTTGAGATATTCTAAAATCTGATATTGACTCAATCCGTTTTTTTTAAATAAATTTCAGGTGGGTTGGCAAAATATAATAAATTTCCGGTGGCTATATACTAAAAAACGGACATGACACCCAAATACATGTCCATGACATGAGCCATGCAAACCAAAATCATTGATCTTTTCATATTTTGACAAAAATAATTATTTCCTTGCTTTTGAAAATTTTTTATGTATGCCCATAATTTTTAATTGTTTAATTATTTTTTAAGAAAAATTAACTTGCGGGTCCTTATAATTTTATCTCATTTTAATTAGTTGCTTGAATTTTTTTTTCTAACTAAGTTCTTATAATTTTAACTAATTCTTAATTAGATTCTTGTAGTTTCATGTCACTCAATGACTGATAAAAAAGGGGGAAAAATACAATGACTGATAAAAAAAATCATGAGACCCATAAGGTCTTAATAGAATTAAAAAACTTCAAAAACATTATTAAAAATCAAGTGAAATTATAGAAACTTACATAAGTTTTTTCTTGGGAGAATTACATTCAGGTCCCAAGGAAGAGGAGAAATGAAGAAATGGTCCCTATAGATTGTAAAATGAAAAAATGGTCCCATGGAGTTGTCAGGCTCTTAGAGTTGTTAACGAGTTGTCAATACAAGCTCATGGAGTTGTTAATGGGACCATTTTTTCATTTTACAATCTACAGGGATCATTTCTTCATTTTTTTTATTTCATGGGACCTATGTGTAATTCTCTCTTTTTTCTTTATTTGTTACGAGTATATCTTGTTTTAGATTTTGAAGAGTCAAGAGGTGAGGGCCCAATAAATCAAAGGAGCTACAAACTGTTTTTTTAAAAAACTCTTTTAGTTATTAAGCTTAAAATACATTAGGATTTTTCAGTTCAGTCCGGCCCAACAGAAGAAAGAAAAAGACGAAAGTAATGAAAAGGGTGCCAGGGAATTGTCTATCTGACAGTCTTACTGAAGAGAGGCGTGGGCCCATACAAATAGAATTTTCTTGATACCTTTTGATTGGGCTTATTATTTATTGGGCTTTGTTGAGTCCAAGCCACGAGTTTTTTTTATTGCTACAAAAACATGGCTTAAACCCTGCTTATGTTGTTAGACCTGCCTGATGCCATGAGCTTTATGGAGAGTCCAAAAAGATTACTTATGTCTTGTAAATAAATTTCTTATTCTAAAATTAATAATAAAGTAAAATAAGTATGGGCCTTGATTATGATGATGATTTATTAGGCCTTGTGGGTTTTTGTTTTTGAAGGATTGGCAAAAATACTGAAGAAATACGACAAGAGGACAGGAGGGTTATTGAGGCTACCATTCATACAAAAAGTACTGGAGCAACCCTTCTATGCGACGGATCAAATCTCAAAACTGGTGAAGAAATGTGAGGGAATGATGGACGTGGTGTTCCCGGCGGCGGAGGAAGAACTAGCGGAGAGGGCGAAAGAAGTGAGAGACGCCTTCACGGTGGCCGGAGAAGGCATATTCCGGAACACGGTGGCGGCTCTGATGACGATTCAGGAGATAAGAGCAGGAAGCTCCACTCAGAGTGCCTTCTCTTTGCCTCCTCTTAATCTGCCTGATTCTCACCTCATTCACGCTATTCACCTCAATTCCACCATCCCCACCAATTGATATACAATACAGTGGTTCTACAATACTCACACACACACACATAAATACGCTTGTTATACGTTTTTTGAGGCAAATAATTATAGTTGCTAGCTACACTAGTTCACTGTTTCAAATTCTAATTGAAGGTAGCTTTATAAATATGATTTTTTTTTTAATTTATAAGATTCAAACTCTATGGAGTATTTTTCATGAAAATTGAAAGCTAAAAAAGATGCAAAAGGGAGATGTCTACGCTAAAATTAATGTATTGGAACATAATTCTCTGAATGAGCGAGCTCCACCTTCAACGTCATGACCTTGAAAGCCATGAGGGATATCGTGCGACCAAAGACATATGTATAATCCACAAGCCAAGAATCATGAAACTAATTAATATATCAAAAATAAAAAAGCGAACATCAACGAAAAAAGAAGCAACCAGCAACCACCAACTTCAATCGTTATTGAGAGCTTAAATTAAATATATATATATATATATATAGAGAGAGAGAGAGAGAGAGAGAGAGAGAGAGAGAGAGAGAGAGAGGCCAGTGGCGAAAGGAAGAGGAGAGCGAGGTAAGGGAGAGGACGACGATGAACCCATAGCCAATTGGAGAGTTTGGGACTATATGATGAAGGATAAAGGAGACGTACTTTGTGCGCAAAAATTATTTGAGGTGCCTGAAGTGGGTAGCAAAAATAATTCATTTTTAGAATTATATTTTATTAAACATTCTATAAAATTTTAAAAAACAAGACAATAAATAAAATGAGGGTAAAGCTGTTTGAATAAGAATATGTTGCCTGTCACTTCTTAAATTAAAACAAGAATAATTAAACTTCTCTCTTCCCCTAACTGCTTCTCCTTCCTTTCATTGAATAAATTAAATCATGTATTATTTCAACATAAAATAGGATATTAAATAATATTCTTGAGATTCATATAGCTATTTGGAAGTTCTTATATCTAAAATAATATGTCCAATAAAATTTATAAGATAATGACACTTAATGCGTAATATAAATTTAAATGGAGATCTGCCAAATTTAAAAGGGAAAATGTCAATTAAATACCATTTGAAAAAGTAAAACCTTAAAAAGTTTATTAACATTTTAAAAAGATTTAAAGGTACCAAGTACCAAATTAGGTTTTTCAAGTTTTGACATATTTACTATTTTATACCTCAAATTTTTTTTAAAAAAATAATAGTGGTGCCCCTGCCGGAGCACCACTGCTGGCTGGCAGCCGACCAAAGCTCTAGCCTCCGGCTGCAGGAGCTCCGGCCGGTGGGAGTTTTTTTGATGGGGAATGGTTTTTTTTTTTTTGAAAAAAATTAGTTAAAAAATGGCAAGGGGTGGGATTGAATCCACCCCACCCCTTTAGTAAAGGAGCATGGTGGCCATTGGGTCATCAAAGTTTCTTTGATATATATATGCATTATTAAATATGTATAATATAATTAAAGGCGTAGTAGCTTTGACAAAGTCAGTAATAACTTTGACAAATTCAGTAATAGAAATAACAAAATTCATAATGGTATTGACTAAATCGTTTGCTAATGAACCTTGACTTGCATGTTTTCGTCAGCATTTTTACACAAAACGCTTTTGTCAAAATCATTACAACTCTTGTTAAAATAATTAATAAACTTGTTAATATCATTACTAAATTTATTAAAATCCTTTTATTTATATACTGAATGTTTTCATAATAGAATCTCATAATGGGATTGTCAAAACCATTACAGTTCTATTTTGTTAAAAATCTTCAATACAGTATTCACAACCATGACATGTATTTGGGCCTAATTACATAAAATTCAAGCCCAATTAGCTTTCTCCAAATATATATTAATGTTTGGGACTCTAATATATATTGACTTGAGCTCCAAATATACATTGTAGCCTCTAGAATTTGAATCTATTTCCTTGACTTTTTTCCATTTGACCAGTATCATGGAAAGCCAAAAAAATGACCCTGCAAATAGTGATTGTTTTTACAAGCAGAAACACTAGTGATTAGCCTATCAACAGGTTCATCCCACAAATAAACCTCTTAGCCAAGAATATCACACACACACACACACGCAGAGTGATATATATATGTAGGTATGTCCCCTAAGTTTAATAAGGTTTGTGATAGTACCTCACTTCATCATAGAAACCATATATCTAAGATGTTATAAATTTATGTCAATTAATTCAGCTGCAAAACTTTTTCTTGTGGTGGAGTGTTACAAGATCAAAAGCACCTCATATAGTCCTTTTTATTTTGATGTACATATATCTGTCGTTTAGGGTTTCAAAACATATAATTAAATATATGTTGAAATTTCTTCTAATTCTCCTAATATGCCCTTGTCAAATGTAGTTAGCTAATTATTTGGTTGAGAATTGTGCTCAATGATAGGTAACATAAGTGGAAAAATAGCATCGTTGCCTTGAACATATAAAATGATAAATAAATAGAAACAAAAGGAAGTGATGACTAGGAAGGAGTATAATGGAAACTTTTAATGCCTACCACCAAAAGTAGGGGAAGAATGTGCTAGCTGACACATGGCTCATTTTAGATCAAGAATATATTGAAGCAGTATAAATGGCCAGTCAAAGATTGAACCTGATTTTATTTGGTGATTTTAACTTAATTACTCCCTAATCTTACCAAACACAAGAGGAGGAAAATAATTTATAACCTCAAGTCAAATTAAAAAATGCTTATAAGCCTTTGAATGAGCTGGCAGTCAACAAGGGACTTTCAAAGGTAGTATAGGAATAATGCAGTCAAAATTCATGGTTTTTTTCCGAATAACTTTTCAAGCCATCAATACATTTAATCTTTGATGTTGAATACTTTTCATTACACACGCGCACACACTAAAAGATATTGATGTTACATGACTTATAGTCAAGTGGTTTACTATGATTTTAATTTGGATATGTTGTACTTCTCATTTTTTTAATATATTTTAAAAAAATCTAGTTATTATTGGATAGAAGAGTGTAGGTGTAATAATCAATATATTAATGGATTTTATTTCATACCTAAACTTGAAGTAAACTATATATGGTAGCATGAACCAATAATTTAATGTAAGCACTTTAATTTGAGATTAGGTGTGCCAAACAACACCTGAAACTTTGTTAGCATGATTTTACCCCCAAGCCACAAGATAACACTATAATATTAAGAAATGATAACATGTATCTCAAAAGATCACACGTTCGCATGGAAAAATAAGGATCACATAATTTGGGCTCAAAGCTTATAATTAGTCATTATCAAATCTGTGTTTTAATATAGTAAGCATGATTTATGATATAGTTCACATGAAAAATACAACTTATAATCCTTTGTAAAATATTTGATTATTTAGAGATTGATTAATTGTCTATTAGTTCATTGAAGAAGCTTTGCCTCAACATAGGTAGATGCTATTGTGATTTTTTTTTATACTTTGACCCTGAATCCGGTGCCTTTTTTGGTTCCTATTACTAGGTATCTGAGCAACCGATTACTCCAGTTTCGGGTTTGTAACTTCCCTTCTTAACACAAGGAGAGTTAGTTCATACCACTCTAATTCTATTTATAAGTCTAAATTAACTAACTCTCACATATCAAGGAGAGTTAGTTAACTCATTAACTATAGACTAAATTTTTAATTTTGCCCTTATTTTTTGTTGGTTCCAAGAGTCAATATGAATATTTTTTTTATTTATTGCAATTAATATGGGCACAATTTTAAAGAATACATTTATTATTTTGAAATTAGACTTATAATAAGAACTAAAAGTTTTGGTCAAAATGGACTTATAAATAACATGATAGTGGTAAATGCAATTACGTGAGCCATAAGAACCCTAATGACTATGAATTAGCATATGAACAAGTTTATCCCACTAATCATTTTATAACCATGAGTATTAGTCCTCTAATTAAGTTGAGAATGAGAGCACCTCCACAGTTTTAAGAAGCACTTCAATTCAAACTACTTCACTTCTTTCTCTACATGAATGAGATTCGCAATGTAATCTCATCTTTTTTGTTTTTTGTTTTTGCCATAAGTAAACTCACCACAATTTGTGTTTATGTGTGAAATCACTGTATATATATATATTAATCCTAAGTTTCTATTTATGAAAAAAAATCATATATATATATATCATCTGTGAAATGCTTGAAAATTATGAGTCAATTAATTATTCAGATGTTCTTTTGGTGGTTGTGCCTTGTGCAGCACAGAATCACATCGCAGTGCCTTTGGATAATGGAAATCTTTTAACAGAGTTACCTAACAATAAAAGAGGAAGGAGAAGAAGACGATGAAGAATTGTAGCTAACACATGGTTCATTTACCACATTTATTATTGAAGCAGTGCACAGTAATGGCCAGTCAAAGATCTGCCTGATCCTATATATTTGGTGATTTTAATTAATTACTCGCGAAGCTTAATTAATTACAAACCACAAGAGACAGAAAGTAAAGTATTTAAGTTGGCTAACTCAAGTCAACTAAGATGCTTATGAGTCTTTCAACCTTTAGTCAACTTAATTGGATTTTCAAAGATATGTAATGCAGTCAAAATTCCTTTTCTTTATTACGAATTACTTTAATTGGATATGGATTTCGTTCAGGCGGTTAGGCAGTTTAATTAGGATTTTGGAAATGTTATACACTAATACTCACTCCCTTTTAATTAGCTTAGTCTATATAAGAGCTTCAAAATTAATTTAATTTACATATACTCCTCCAATCCTTAATATAAAATATATTTACCTGATTTGATTAGATTAAGGAAGTTGATTAAGTTAGGTAATATGACTTGTATTTTCTAAAACACCCTAATCATCTTCATTAATTCCCCCATTCCCTCTCCTCCTTAATCATTGTTGAAGGAGCATCAATAGTGATAAATTAATAAAAGATTGACAAATATGAAAAATATATTCTATATTTAGGATCAAGATCAACTCCCAAAATGTGTCTTATATTAAGGACATGAAGGAGTATAAATTAATTTTCTTATCTTCTTTTTTTTTTCTCAATTTAGAAAATATTCAATAATTTTTACTTTTTTTTTGGGTAAATTAATTTTGTGTTGGGTTTTAATAATACTCCTCCGGTCCTTAATATATAAACATATTTATCTAATTTAATTAGATTAAAGAAGTTGGTTAAGTTAATTAATATGACTTGTATTTTCTAAAACAAACTAGTCACCTTCCTTAATCCCTTATTCCCTCTTCTCATTGATTATTGTTGAGGGAACATCAATAGGAGTAAATTAGGAATAGTTTAACAAGTATGAAAACTTTATATTATATTTAAGACCAAGATCAACTATCTCAAAATGTCTTATATAAAGGATCTGAGTGAGTATTAAAAAATTAGTTAAGTTATGCATTTGTATAAAAATGAGTTGATTTCCCTAAAAAAAAAAAAAGAAACACACACACACACACACACACACACACTCGATTAATAAATATGGTTTGGTGAAAAAATATAAATAAGGGAGACAAAATTATTTTAGATCTTATATTTAATTAGGATCAAAATATGATACTCCCACCAACTCATAATATAAGATACTTCAATTAATTCATCATAAACAAGAAATGATATAGTTAACTCATTAAATATGCTTTAAATTAAAAGTTTTTTTTTTTCCAACTTTACCTATATTAAATTAGGTTTCAAATGAGAGAGAACATACAAAAAGTCACATATAAGCATCAACTATGTTGACAAAATTCACAAATAAGCATTAATTATTCTCTAAGTGCTTATATTGTGGATCAAAGCATTCTTTTAGAAGTGCCTTATATTGTAGATCAAAGGGAGTATTTAGGATCTAAGAGAGTACTTGTTTTTATCCTATAACAAGAATTTATATTGTAATGAAAACAATAAATTAAATAATGTGTTTTAGGTGAGAAAAAAGTGGAAGGATAATCAACAATTATTGGATTAATTTTATTATTTCACACTTAAAGGAAACCATCATAAAAGTACGGACCTATAATTCAACGTAAATACATTATTCGATTGAAATTAGAGGCACCCTTCTGTTACCAAGGTGTCAAACCATCCCAGCAAGGCTGCAACAACTCTACATTAATGCTTTTTCTTCCAATCTAATTACGCCACTAGATGCACTATAATGATATTTAGGGAATTGTGTCCTAGCCCGTACGCCAATGGTAAGTAACATTATTTTATTGTTGAACGACTTTATACTTGTTGTAATTATTTATCAATATTATATTGATTAACTAATAATTAATATATTATCAAACCATCATGAAAATTTCTTCCAAGGAAAAAATATCCATAATTACTTTATTTATATACTCCCTCTTATCCCTTTTATAAGGTATTTTCTGGAAGGAAGGAATGAATGCAGCCTTTATTAAAAGTCATCAAATGAAGTATTAATTACATTTTTTAAGATATTCTCTTTTTAAAATTTGATGCAATATTTTCTTTGTTCAATTCTCATCACAATATAATGATTTTAAATATAGGTAAATTTGATTTTGTTTTTCATTTTAAATCAAATTTAATCACTTAATCATCTTTCGTTAGTTCTGATGAGTTAGGTGAATTGAAAATGCCTTATAATAAAGATGGACTAATGGTACTAAGCACTTTGTCTCAATCTCAAGCAACCTATTTAAATTGAATAAAAAACCAGATTTAGTATATCAAATAAACTTTGTCTTTAATTGAATCCCTTGCTTGATAAATATTCCGAATCCCTCCAAACACAAATTGCATGAGATTCAATTTATTATATATCTAGCTGGCAAAACCTGATGATCTAGCTAGATCAAACATTGAGCAATTATATATTACTTTGGAAGCTGGCAAAGCTTCTCTGCACTGAAGCATTTCATCAGAAACCCCATAGCTTTTTCACAGAGCCATCTGAGAGCAGAAACAAGCAACGGGAACCCGATGACGAAGGGCAAGAGGATCCAGAGGCCGAGACAGGCCCAGCCGAGAGGGGGCGGGAGGAAGGTGGAGGCGAGGGAGATGGAGGAGAGAGCTCCGGCTAAGAGGACAAGGTTGGTGAAGATTCTGCAGAAGAAAGAACCAACAGATAACGTGTGGATTTTCATCTCAAAGGCAAGCCCTAGACAGTGCATGCAGGTGGAGACGAAGAAGATCCACATGGTCGGCGCGTGGGTCTCAAACGGGCTTACTTGCTTGTTCTGATAATCCAGCTGAAGCAGATCCACCATTAGAGGGTTCAGAAATATGAACACTGCATGGCTTGGGATTGAAGACAAGAACTCGTTTGAGCTACAAGCAAGAGCCACAGACATTAATTAGTACTAATAATTTGTTTAGTGGCTTCTAAAGTGCAACGGAACAGTGAACAATAACTCAAATTTTTTTAACATTTATGCATATAAGTCTGTTGTTTTGCCTTTTCTGTTCACTACATCGCTCCCAAATGCACAGCTTCCTTGTCAAGTGCAAACTACCCAGTAAATGCGCTAACCGTTACGTTTGGATGAGGCCGTGGGTTTGAACCTTGGCGTTGACATGTTTTGTGTGTGTGTTTAAATTGATTGTAATAAAAAATAATGTACAATTTTCTTTGCACAAATATTTCTATTATTTTTAGAACCAATACATATGTTAATTTATTGATGAATACACGATATATAGACAATGTTTATAGACATATTGTATTTAAAAATCTACATTTAAGACAACACATCTCTTCGTGCAAGAGGATCCTTTTTGAATGAAATTGAGACAAGATACAACCTATGTGTGATATATGTGTGTGTGCACCATGTGGTGGATCAAAACACCAGACTAATTAATTTACTTATCAATGATGGAATTTCATATCAAAAACCGTTCCCGTGAGAATATAGATATATATAGACTATGAAAATAATATTTATGAATAAATATTTCTAATATAAAATTATGCACGAGGCTTATATGCAAGATTCTGAAAACTGAAATTCCTCAATTCCTTTAAGTGATCAAAATAAAAATATGAAGTTGTCTCAAATCAAAAGACAAATTGTTTTATCTCAATGTATGAGAGAGTGAATTTGCATGCATGAGGTTGATTATATGATCCCATGTGTACACATGAAAATAAAGCAGTGAAATTAGGAAGATTTAAAAATGATTGTGACTAAGAAATTAGACCATTTAGATTTGATTTAGATAGTGATATATATATATATATATTTGTTACTAAAAATTTAATAAACATGATAAAGATTTAAAAATGAAATAAAAATTTATACTTGTAACCGGATACTCGATTTCCAACTTGATAGAGAATTTACAATTAAAAAAAAAATGCTGACAATAGAAACTAAGCATCATAATTTCAAACTAAAAAACATTGATAAGAAAATGGCCGATTCAGAAGGTGGAAGAACAGAAAACACATCTTTACTTTAAAGAAAATGATCTTGGAATTTTAAATATTGACAAACATTCTCGATATATTATCATGAATTTTTTAAAATAACGATGATTAACGTATAAAAATTATTATTCGAGACTAATGGTCAGAGGATTAAAAAGATACTCGGATCATATTGAAACTTTGTATAAAGTTAGAGCATTAAAAGTGGCTTCCTGACTTTTGCCTTGAAGACAAAGAAAAGACTCTAACCTGTGCAAAAGGCTTTGACAACGAGGAACACAGTGACAACACTTCACCGTCGTCATCGACCTTCTTCTTATTCTCCTTCTTGCAGTATTGAGTCTATTCACTGATGAGGAAACCCTAATTCCATTTCTATGGCCCACTCGATCACACATCTCTCCATTTTTACTGTCCTCTGATCTCACAGAATCCATTAAAACAGATTAAGATTTACTAAAATGGCGGATTCGGAAGGGTTTTGAAGAGAAAAGATCAAGAAAATACAGAGCTAGCTTGAGCTGCTAAAACTTGAATGGTATAGTGCTCAACATATATAGCTTCAGTGGAAGGAATGAAATTCCCATTGTTTTGGTCCTTTTTGAGGGTCCTACACGAATTACACACGTTCAAACTCCAAAGGGTTTTTGGGTCCACAAACTATTTTTCAATAATATCGGAAAATTTCGTCTGTCAGTGCCTCTTTCTTTCTGTTTTTTAAATAAAAATACAGATTTTAGTAGTTATGCGTTTGTTCAGGTTCATGTTAATTCCCTTCTTGGATGAAATCTATATTGTCATCATTATGTTGGAAAGGATTTTACCAACTAAACATTATGTGTTTTTTAAAGGTAGTTTTATAATTATTATCTATGCGCATCGCGCTGGGAATATATATATATATATATATCTTAAATTGACTTAACTAAGTTTATAGCAAATTTTAGGGAAAACTGTATTTAATAAATATTTCAGCTTTCTTTTATCCATAAATATTACTACTATTAGTCATGCTTAAAACAGCCTTTTAGGTGTAATCAATGCATATTTTCAGAAATACCTCTTATAACAAAAATCTAAATTACCTATCTCAATTCCCATCCTTCATATTTAAAAGCACACTCTTTCTCATGCTATTTAATTGAAAATATAAAAAATAATTGTCACATATAAAATAAAATTTAGTATTTTTATTAGATCGTGTGTGTTTCATAATTGAGACTTATATTAAAGGACGGAGGAAATGTTTGCTAATAACTCATCACACGTATTATATTAAAGGACGGAGGAAGTGCTTGCTAATAATTTTTTTGTCTGATTAAACGAAAATTAATTATATCCCTGTTTATTGTTATTTATCTATAGTCTTAATAAATAAAAATGAACACTTCCAAGAAAGTTAAGAAAGATTGAGAATGACATTTAACAAAGCCATCATCAAATAGAACATATAAATGAATGAAATATCTAAAGAGTTTATTCTTGATGGAGTATTACGATGTTATATATGCAATTGATATAACCAACCTCATTTTCACTAAATAATGTGTAGTTGCAGTAGTATAATCTTCTAAGAATTACAGTAACATTTTTTAAAGTAACCATTAATAGGTTTTAGGATTTCGTTTACAAGATTACTTTATGCAGATAACTTTGAAATTAAATTTAAGGTATAAAAAATTCGTTTTCGTATTTTCTTAAAAAATAAGGTAATTATTATTATTTGGATTAATATCATTTTTGTCCTTTTAGCTTGATCGAATTTTAGTTTTGGTCCCAATAACTTCAAATTTTCGGTTTTGATCCATATAGTTTCATAAGAACTTGATATAAGTTTAAGTCTGGAGACTAATCCAAAACTCATTAAAAGAATAGGGCTAGTCGTTAAACTCAGACAAAAATTTATAAAATTATAGGGACCAAAACCAACAGTTTTAAATTAAAAGGATTAAAATCAAAATTTCACCAAACAGTAAGGACTAACTATGATATTAACCCTTATTATTATGTCAAACAAAAAAGTGTCAAATAATATAAAACCTATAATATATATATATATATATGTAACACACACAGTAATCATAAAAGTAAATTGTAATTGTAATGGAACGAGACACAAGTGATCGACGTGGAATCCTCAGAAGAAGGCCTTATGGTCCTGTTAATGGACCACAATGAATGTGCTTGTGTGTTCATTAGCACTAATTAAAATAATAATAATGAAGCTTAACAAACGGCAACTAACATATAAAAGTACTAATATTTAATTACTTTGGTCTTCACTACGTATTAGTGGAGCGTGTAAGACAGTTTGCACATCGCAATAATACTTCGTATTCCTTTCATTCTGATTTTTTTTTCTAACTTGGTGTATTATTGTTGAGGTGTTATTATTTGTTCTACTGCTATCATGTTATTATTACTTTCATCATCATTATTATTATGGGAAAATTCCTAAAAAATACATTTGAAATAGGTAAATCTCTATTTGATGCAGTGAAATTTGGAAATCGCTGATCAGAGCTGTGTCAGTCAAAGGAGGAATCTGGGATTCTGAAATCTCGGCTAAAAGACGCTTTTGCCCTTTAGTTCTCCCTCTCTCCACTTCGGAATAACAACACTGGCTTCTTAATTAACAACACTCTATTTTACACTAACAACACCAAAATCCCACAAAAGAATTCATACGTCTCTGTTCTTCACATTCGTTTTGAGCGCTTTCTTCCTTATCTCAGTTGCATATCTAGGCCAAAAGATGAATGTGCCCTTTAGCTGTCCCCCCATCTCAGAATAACAACACCTCACTCTTGATTAACAACACAATATTCTATATTAACAAACCCGCTTTCTACTTTCATAATTAATAAGTTTTAGGGACAATAACAACACCTATCTCTTTATTAACAACACTGTATTCTACAATAACAACTTCATTTTCTTCTTTCACAATTAACAAGTTTAGAGCCAATAACAACAACTCTCTCTTTCTTAACTACACCGTATTCTACATTAACAATTCTCTTCTTTCACAATTAACAAATTTAAGGGCTAATAACAACATCTATCTCTTTATTAATAAAACCGTATTACACATTAACAACTCTACTTTCTTTTTTCATAGTTAACAAGTTTTAGGGCCAATAACAACTCCTTTCTCTTTATTAACAACACCGTATTCTATATTAACAACTTCACTTTCTTCTTATGGGTGAGATACAGTTGTCGGTGTCACTTCTCCGTCGTCGGACGTATGGGAGTAGGAGACTCTTTTGGGAGCTTGTCGATGGGCGTTTTTTATGGTGGGAGGAGACAATTGGAGATTGGTGCTAGCTGCTGGGAGGGAGGTGTTGGGTAGTGGTCAGATCTGGAATCAATCAACGACAGTGGGTGAGATCTCATTGGGCAGTGGGCGGCCATGGGAGGTGTTGGGCAGTGGGTGAGATCGACGGGGCTATAATCACAAGGTTTCAGCGGATCTTTGGTGGATTCCTCAATGAGCTTTGAATTAGCTGTATGATCTGCAACTGAGATGGCGGAGATCTGCAATTGAGACTAGGAAGAAAGCTCTTAGAACGAAGGTGAAGAACACAGATGTACGGATTCTTTTGTGGGATTTTGGTGTTGTTAATGCAGAATACAATGTTGTTAATTAAGAAGCCAGTGCTGTTATTCCGAAGTGGAGAGAGGGAGAACTGAAGGGCAGAAGCGTTTTTTAGCTGAGATTTCAAAATCTCAGATTCCTCCTCTGACTGACACATCTCTGATAAGGGATTTCTGAATTTCACTGCACCAAATAGGGATTTACCTATTTCAATAGTATTTTATAGGGATTTTCCCTTTAATATAATATCATAAATAAAATTATAAATGATAATATTAAAAATTAAAATTAAAGAGATTTATTTTCAAATAAAAATTTGTATTGAATGCCAATTTTTCCATTGAATAGTTGGTACATATGGATAAAATGATTAATTTTGAATTTGTTTTTATTAAAAGACAAAACTTATTTTTTAGTGCATTTGGGGATAGAGCAATGTGGTATTTATTAATTTGTTGTTTGTTACGGTGGACAATCAAAACCCGGTATTTTTCTGTAGATTAAGAAAGCTATTAAATAGTCTATTACAAAATTTATATCTTCTATACTACTCGTAGTAATGCCGTTAAAAACTATTCCATGAGTAATCATTTTTTTGAGAAACTAGTTGTATTTATATTGACGCCGTTTGTGTATTTCGTTTACTTTGACACCAATAAATATCAATATTCATATTTATCACCCTATTTTGGCTATTATAGTTATTTTATCATAATTATTTATCACTCTCTTTTATAATTCAATATCAATATTTTATATTTTAAATCCATCAATTATTAGTTAGCCCCCATGATTCAAAGAGTTATTATTACTATAATTCAAACTGAATCTGAATCTGCATGAAGCTTAATTTTCAAGAAATATAGTTGGCCCCATGATTATAGTAATGCTTATATATATTAACATCGTCAATATATTTTGTTTTGTGTTTTCCATTCTTCCTTGTTAGTGATATCAATTCTTCATCTCCAATATCATGGCAAGTTTACTTTATGAGCTCATTAGGGATATTGACAACCGCAAGGATACCTGGGCTATCATTACTCAGGTTATTAGGAATGGAGATGACTAAAAAGATGTTACCTTTTGATGAAAAGTTAGCGGCTGCACTTATCTCAATCCTTTCTTTTCCTCCTTTTGTTTAATATTTTGTGTCTTGTAGTATATTAATTTTTGGATTTAAATTCCTTTTTTATTTTTTCCTCCATACTTGACTTTCTTAAGATTGATCTTTAACTGCGAAAAGGAGGACTTGAAACTTTTCCAAAACAATTAGAACATTGTGTTAGAAGAGAAATTATTGCTAAGCCGAGTCAAACTGAGCAACATCAAATGCTCATCCAATAGCTTGGACATTTAATTTTGCAATTTTTTAAGCAGGGAGATATTTTGCAACGGTTTACATACTCAGAATTAACAATAAGAAAATGATTTAGTTGATGGTAGCACATATTGTGATTGAGTAGAAACACATGCCTCAAGCTCCTTGATGACATTGATGTTATCAGATAAAGTTCAAAATGATGATGACCTTCTAATAGTTCAGTCGTTAGGATTTTCAACTACTTCTTCAAAGAGAAAGAAGAGATATGACACTGCATTAGCTGATAATGGGAATGTGGAATTATCTGATATGTTCACCCCTACCTTTAAGGTTAACAAAGCAATAATCAAGAACATAAAAAATACAAAAATGAGTTCCTATGTGTTGTTTTGAGTTTTCAAATACTTCATTTTCTCAGTCTAGGTTTTGAGTCTATTTTTACTTTTAATTGTATTCGGCGTTTTCACATTATATTAGGTTATACTTCTTATAGTGTGATATTTCCCTTTTGGACCTTGCTTATTTAAGTTTGATTTTATAATTTTTTGCCACGTATGAATATCCTTTGGTCAAAATATATACACTGAGCTACTATTAGTTATATTTTATTGATGAATAATTCTTTTTTTTTAGTTGAAGTTATATTGATTTAAAATTCAAAGTGTAAACAATATGTTAATTAAAATGCAATTACATGAATATTTAATGAAAATTGATTTGGGTTCAATGCGAGAACATGTGGGACACTATTCTTGACTTGAGAAATGAGAAATCAAATGCTTTAAACAAAAAGAAAGAATTACCAAGATTAAAAAAAAAAGTAATGTAAAAATGAAAGCTAACCAAAATCAAAATGTTAAAGTTAGCACTTCATGAAGGGGAAAAAAATTAAAGAGAGGGGGGCATGAATTTTCTATATAATTAAGTGGATTATCAATATAAAATGGGGGTGAATGAACTACTATAATTGCTTAATCAATCTAATATGAAAAATAAATAAAGGAAATAAAAAAAATATTAGGAAATAATCATCTATAAGTTATAATGTGGAATGATGATGCCACTATTTCTAAATGAAATCAATATCCATTTTACGAATCAATAATAAAGGAAATTGAAGAAAGAATCAAATCATTTTTAAATATGATTATTTAATCAATCAATTATGAAGAAATATAAAAAAGGGAATTACCAAATGATCATATATAATGTGGGATCATGATGTCACTATTTCTAAATCAAATCAATAATTTGCATCAATAATAAACAAAATTTAAGAAATAATCAAGTCATTTTTAAGTATGATTGCTTAATCCATCAATTTTGAATAAATACAAAAAAAAAATATAAAACAATCATCAATAAATTATATTTATTGATTATAATTGATCCAAACTAAATCCCCTAATATTTATCATATTTTTTTTGGCAAAAAAAACTATAATTTTATGATAACTCATTGATTTAGACCAAAAAAACCAATAACTGATTCACATTAGAGAGTGTTGTAAATTTCCAACTGTTTTGTTATATTGACTAGCATTGATTTTTTTTTTTAAAGTTTGTTTTTGATTTTTAAGCAATGACGTTTTCCCTATTTCACTCTCATGATAAGTGTCTTAATATTAGTCTCATCAATATTTATCGACAAGCAATACATTTACGACTTTTAGTATAAAAATATATGGATAATTTAAAATATATTATTATAAAATAATTATATGATTTATTACGGTTACAAATACATATTTCTTATTGTACATACAATAAAAAAATTGACCAACCATAAAGATTAAGTTACATGATAAATATTATATATCTCATAAAATAATGCTTTAGAATTATGAACTGTCTTTCTATGCTTATAGAAGTTTTGAAAGCTCAAAATGCTATATACACACTCCCCCGTGCAATGTATGGGTAGCAATACTTGTTTAACTATATATATATATATATATATATATTTTTTTTTTTTTTGCCAGAAACTTTATTTGACTGATGTTGGATATTTTTAATCCTACTGCATGTTCCCCCTAATTATTTTCATAAACCGAAAATCCAAAAGATAGTGTAGCATAATTAAAAATTATGAATGATTTATTGGAATTTACGAGCCATGGGTATATTTTTAAAAATTATAAAAAATCAAATAACAATGATTTCAAACTAACAATAGTAAATTTTGAAAGACCAATTATAAATTATCCTATAATTAGTGTCAAATTTCAAAGGATTCATCTTAAATTTCGTTACTAGATGGATAGATCAACAAGTTTTAAATGTTTTATGATACGTATTGAAATATTGATTAGAAGTTGCTGCTGCTGCTATATAGACATCGTCAAATTCGGAAGAGAAATGACAAAATAAAATTATTAGAATTTCACATTGACTTTTCATGACATAGGGACCTTTGGTTATGAATCGGAATTTCAGAATTTGTTATCTCAAAATGAAATTAAACAGGTTTTTTAGTCTCAAAATATGATTCCCCTAACAAATAATATGTGGAAACTATATTTACAATGGGCTTCAAACATTTTACATTTACAACTATTACTTCCCCCCTTCCTATTATATATGTTTTTGGTCCATTTTATAAGGAAATTTGCTAATTCCAATGAGTTATAAATCTTTTCAGATATGCTGATATTTAATAGAAGTGATGAAAGAAAGTAAATATCAATATGATGTTAGAGTTAAATGTTCAACGTAACTAATAATATTAAAAATCATTTGAATTTTTTGATAAATATTATATTTTTAATTATTTTTATTGTTATATGTTGCTTGATTTCCAAATATTTCTTAATTGAGCTTCCGTCTTTATAGCTAAAATGCACAGTTTTTTCATTCAACTTTTCAATCTTTAGAACTCGTTCTGCTTCCAACTTAATTGACTTTTCAATCTTTAGTACAAGGATAAAGTCAAATGTTTAAAAGTAGTTTAATTTGTCTCATTAAAATTGTCAAAATCATTACTTCCCGCTTGTAAATATAAATTTTAAATTTATGAATTTATTTATCTCAAAATATAAACTTCATTTTAATTTTATTAAAGTATTTATTGTGTTTTTTCAACTTAATTGACTTCTTGATTGTATTTATTACATTTATTTTCTCTTACTTACTTATCTCTTTTATAAATAACGATATAGTTGAAAAAAAATACATATTTATTACTTTTAACTCATTTTAACTATTTTATTGATAAACGCAAATCAATTATTTAAAGCTTATATTTAAAAACAAAGAGAGTATAGTTTTTCAGGTACAAAATTATGGGAGATGTGTGTCTCCATTGATTTCTTTCTCCATTTACTCTCCATTGAGGGTATCTACCATTAGATCACTTTTCAATAGTTGAGATTTAATAATATGTAAAGAATATCATTATAATAAAAATCTACCATGATAAATCTCAACGACTGAAAGTTGATATAATGGTATATATACTTGATGGAGAGTAAATGAAGAGGGAAATCAATGGAGACACCCCTCTTCTTCCCTACGTATGCAGAAATCTTCCTTCCGTGTGTAGATATCTTTCCTCCATGTGCAAGATATCTTCCCATGTCCCATTTAACAAATAAGTTGTCAATGAGGTCTTTTTTAACAATTCTCCCTTTTTTCTTTTTGCCCGAGAGAAAAATGAGAATTTAATTCTATTTACTTTTGACAAAATGACATTAAAAGTTTTTAAAACTCCCTTGATCGGTTTCTTTTCATAAAGTAAATAAATGTAGTTTTTTTTTTTGCCATCAGTAAATAAATGTAGTTACTCTACAAGCTTTGAACATGTGATTGATAAAACTTATTTCTTTCAATAATATCTTTATTCACAGAATTAAGTTAATCAAGTCGACTTATTTATTATTACTCTTCTTTAGTAAGGGTATGATAGAAACTATACTAAATATTTTAGACAAAAGTTAATTGTTTCTTATAAATAAAAACAAAAACTACACTCTCAAAATTCTCTTATAAACAGAAATGAAGTACCACCCCATCTTTAATATAAGAGTTGGTAGACATTTTTTTTTAGAAAGATTAATGAAACTAAATTTTGTCAAAAAAATAAAGCTAAATAAATTAGTTTGGAGAAAAATGATTGATATAAATATTTTAATGTAATTTATTTGGTTTGATAAATCTCTCCTAAAAAATTAATGGGCTCTTATATTAAGAAGAGAAGGGAGTATCATATATAATTTCAAAGAAAAATTAATATCTAAATCTCTAAAGTATTAGGTTCTCATAAATTACACATAAATTTGTAGGCAGCGTCTGTAGATTTTTTCATCAAGCCCTTTATAATTTTACATGATTTTCAACGAGTTTCCTGTCAGAAAATTATTAGGACTCGATTAAAAATTATAGAAAGTTATATGTGATTTGTTTATAATTTTAAAGAAGAAAATATAACTTGGAAGCAAACACAGCATATACTCCTCTTGTCCTTAATATAAAACATATTTAGAGAGTTAATATTGGTCCTAAATATAAGACATAGTTTTCATATTTATCAAATCTTTTTTTTCTAATTTGTCCCCATTGATGCTCCCCTAAAAAAAAATCAAGGAGGAGAGGAATGAGGGGATTGAGAAAGATGACTAGGGTATTTAAGAAAATACACATTATCTCCGATCCTAAATATAAAATTCAATTGACTTTTTTGAAGAGATTAATGGAACTAATTAAATTACTTTAAAGTATTTATATTTATCATTTTTTCTTTAAATTAATTTGTTTGACTTATAAATTGATATATAATTTAACCATACTCAACATGTGATATGATTAAATGATTTATTTAGCTTCCCTAATTTTTTTTTTAAAAAATTCAACCACATCTTATATTTAAAATAAAAAATAGTATCATATTAACTAATTCAACTTACTTCTTTAATTTAAATTACATAAATATATTTTATATTAAAAATAACATGAGTACAAATATAGGTGACAATGAGAGTGGAAGAATAGAAATATGCGGCTTGACATTAGAGAAAGAGAACACAGAGGTGACACGCATTATGAGGTGCGAAGTGTGAGCCTTATGGAGCCTATGGGAATGCGTGTCCCTTCCGCGCTTCAACCCCATAACTCATCAACGTATGACTTCTTCTACCAATGGTGCTCTAGTTTATTGTTACTCATCTCCTCATATATGTGTATATATATATATAGAAAAAGTTTAGTTTAACAATCGTCACGTCTTTGTATTTTTAATATGAATACACAATTATATCTTTTATTTATTATTATGTTGATTTCATTTTTATGGGATATATTATATTTTATATATTGATTAGGGATAAAATTAGAAAATTGTTAAATTTTAAGTTAGAACTAATATAATTTAAGATTTTTCTTAAAATATATAAAATATGTTGGAAGTGATTTATAAATAAGATTATAAAAGTATGAAAGCTTTCTCCTCTAATTGGTATGAGGTGATAGGTTCAAGTATAGAGCTGGGAAATCGGGCAGAGCTCGTCGGGCCAGCCCGTTTAAGCCCTGTTAAGTCTCGGGCCGGGCTTGTAAATTGGAGCCTCCAAAGGAAGTCGGGCCTAAAAGGGCCAGCCCTGTAGGGCCGACGACCCTGTAGGGCCGGCCCTGGAGGGCCGAGGGCCGGCCCGTTAGACCCTTTTAATTGTTTTTTTGCCCCTACCCTCTCTACCCCTTGTTCAGAAATTCTTGATAATTTTACTCCTCAAGTAGAGTCTACTACACAAAGTGAAATACAATCAAATGTCCTTAAAATAGATAATAGAGGTGAAGAAGATGAAAATGATAGTCGTCATACTAATGTTGTGTAGAGGTTAGAGTGTTTAGTTTCTTGCCTTCTTATGCTTTGGTCTTTATGTGAGTTATTATGGGTATGATTTTACTTTTGATTATGCATTAATAACTATGTTTGTTTCTTGCGTGAGACATGTTTTAAACTTTAATGTTGACAACATTTATGTGTTAAATTAGAACTTTATATATCTCTCTAAAAGAAAATACGCAAGAAAAATAGTTAAATATTGAGAAAATGACTTTTCAGCCTTGCAGGCCGGCCCTGGCCCTGATATTCTCGGGCCGGGCTTTGAAAAACTACATTTTTTCTGACCCCGAGCCCTTTAGGGCCGGTCCTTTTAGGCCCTGGCCCGTCAAGGGCCGGCCCTGATTCTCAGCTCTATTCAAGTATTTAATATTAATGTTATTTCGTTTTATCAAAAAATTTGTTAAATTATTTACTTTTTTTAAATTAAGGGACAAACAAGGAGCGATATTTCAAATAGGATTGAACTTATGCTCTCCTGAGTTCATCGGCTTTTACTTTTTTTTTTTTATCTGGTTCATCGGAGTTTTGTCCCGACTATATCCGGATTCGACCTGCATCGCACACCTGGTTATGATGGGAGAGTCTCCCAATGGAAATTTTCTACATACACAGCACTCAAATCTGAGACCTTGCTTAAGTGGAATCAAACGACTTACCGCTTAGACTAACTATCATTGGTATCGGCTTTTACTTTTGATATTGGGAAAAGAGACGGAAAAAACAGACATTGGGAAAAGCGATGCTGAAATGGGCTAAGAATGATATTGGGCTACTTTGTCGGTGAAAAATGGATATTGGGCTGCTTTGGAATCAAGATTCCATGATGATAAATCCGAGGGCATGTTGATACTGACAAGGAAAATAATACGCCTAACAAATAATACGAGGGCATGTTATTTTTTATTGAATAGATTATTTATTATATTACTGAAATTACGTGCAATTTGTTTACATTTAGGAAAATAATTTATTCTGATTTCAATTTTTTAAAATAAAATACTCTGCATTGAAAATTTTAATTTGGCAACTAAGTATTTTACACTTTATCAATTTAAATTTCAGTATTCTGAAGTGATCTATAATAACTAATAACACTTAACCACAAAACTTCTCATTCCTTTGCAAGGAAATATTCTAAAAGAAAGATTATTTTACAGGTACCTACATTTTTCTCAATTTTTAAATCCGGCACCTATACTTCTTTTCTCCTAATTAAATTATGTAACAATGCACATTTAAAGGATTAAGAAGTTAAAAATTGGGAGAATTGCTAATAAAGACATTATTGGCAGCTTATTTGTTAAATGAGACCTGAGAATATATTTGCACACGAAGGGAAGATTTCTACACACGTAGGGAAGATTTTTGCACATGCAGGAAAGATTTTTGCACACGTATAAGGAAGATTTTTGTATATAGGGAAGATCATCTGCACACCAGGGAAGATATTCTACTTACGCGGAAGATAATCTGCACACGAAGGTCCTATTTAGCAAATAAGTTGCCAATAAGAGATTTTTTCACAATTTTTCCTTAAAAGGGGGAAAAATATATAAGTACCAAAATTAAAATTTGAGAGAACGTATATGCACATTCAAAATAAGTTTTTCCTATTTAAAAACAAATATTTGTTTGTAGTTTAGAAAAATATTACTCCAATTTGGGCAAAAGAAGAAAATATTACTTCAATAATTAGTAAATAACAATTACTCTTTGTAGTATTAATTCTGATGAATGTTTAAAATTTGATAGATTTTACTTAATTTTTCGTCTCTTACTCTTTAAAATATATTGACACATTGAAACATAGAAAAAAAAAATGCTATAGGCAACATTTTAATTATGGAAAACTACTTAGAAATTTGAGAAAATTCAAGAAAATTTCAAAAAGCAGAGGTTTCTATTTTCTAATATATTTTTAGGTCCTATAGAAATTATTTGAAGCGAAGACCCCTACAAGAATTGATTTGGCCAAAACCTATTTTCATGTGAATGTTAAGGAAATAATTGAGAATATGAGTATTAAAATTATGTAAAGGCCCATACAAATTAAGGAATATATATATATATATATATATATATATATATATATATATATATATATATATATATATATATATATATATATATATTATATAGATTGAATTTAGAGAATTTATTTAGAGGCTTAATTTCCAAAAAAGTGAAGTAAACAATCTTCAAGTTATTTTTTTTTATAATTAAGAGCCTATTTTCACCAAAATTCAAGGAAACTGCAAGGGGTAAATCTGATTAACAATGTTGGAAATCATAAAGATTGATTAGAATTATAAAGGGCTAAAGCAAAGTGAGATCAAACAAAGAAAATTAGATAGACAGCTCCGTTCCTCAAGTTCTGCACTCTGGAAAAAAGAGGCACTAGTAACTTGCTGATTTAGTTGGGGGAATCGATAACTCATGGCCGGAGAGAAAGCAAACGACAGAAAGTGTGAACATAATGGCCAGTCGGCCAAAACTGATACAAATGGACTGAATTCTGAAGGTGGTGGAGGTAAGTCTAAAGAAGAGGATGACCTGTTGGGAAGGAACATCAAGAAATTGCAGGCTGGTGTCATATCTGAAGAAGGTAGTTGTAATGAAGGCAAGGAAGCTCAGGTTTCTGATGAACCAATGATGGAGGTCGAACAGGGAATAACACAGAAACAGAGTATGTTAAAGAGCAGCAAAAGTTAAATCTCCTATAAGGCGAAACTCTTGGGAGAAATAGCGGAATCATTGGACAGAAATTTTGAGGAACAAATGTTAGAATGGATCAGAGAAGAGGAGGAACAAACGCCAGAATTGAATGAAGAGCAAAGGGAGAAATTAGGCTTTGTTCCTTCCCTAGTCATTTCCAATGAAAGACTGAAAGAGCTGTGTAGACCATGGAAAGATGCATTAATTATTACAGTATTGGGAAGGAGAACGAATCTCTACATGATGAAGGATAGGATTAAGAGCTTGCTACGTTCAGATAACTTTGAAGTAATAGATCTGCCCAATAATTATTTTGTGTTTAGGTCTGCGGATAAAGGGCTGTGCTCTAAGCTGCTCTTTGATGGTCCATGGCTAATCCAGGGCCATTACTTGGCAATTCAGCGTTGGAGCCCTAACTTTAATCCATATTGCAATAAGGTAAGAAAGGTAGTTGTTTGGATCAGGGTTCCCACCCTCCCTATGCATATCTATTCAGAAGAGTGCATGTTTGAGATAGGGAATCTAATAGGGAAAACTCTCAAAGTGGATATGAATACTCTAGCCATTCAGGGTAGCAACAGACAGACGGTGGAAAGAGGAAAATTTGCAAGAGTTAGTGTTGAAATTGATCTAAACAAAAAATTGCAATCCAGGTTTATTCTCAGAAACAGGGTCTATACAATTGAGTATGAGGGACTTAATGCAATCTGTTTCAAATGCGGCGTATATGGGCATACAGTAGACACCTGTCCATTAAAGCCATCGGAGGTTCATGAAACTCCGACTCAGACGGTGCCGGAAAAAATGAATACGGAAATTGAGGAGAGAGATACAATAATTAAGCAACCTATACTAGCTATACCTGGGGTTTCAGTGGATGAGGAGTATGGACCTTGGATGCAGGTTAGGTCTTCAATCAAGTCACGCCCCCAGAACAACGCCCGAGAAAAAATTCAGATGGGCAGAACGGCTAGTTTTGACCGGAAAGGAGGAAATGAAGGGGATCGAAACTCGGGATCGAGATTTAGTGTTTTACAAGATCGAGACTCACCTGTCTTTTCCAAAGATTTTTCGGCGACACAGAAGAAGAATAGAGGTGCAGAGGTGCAGTGGAGGAAAAAAGAAAATCAGGGCTCTAATAAGGGTGGAGGTGACGGAAAGAAAACAAAGAAAATGGAAAACTTGATTTCCATGTTTGAGGTAGGTGGAGATTGCGGCGCAGTGTCGGGCACAGTAAGGCTAGATGAAGGGAAGAAGAAGGAAGGTGATATGATGAAAGAGATGGGGGAACCGTCGGTTTTGAATCAAGGAGAAGGAAAACGTGTGGACCCGGAGGAGTCAATGGCAGAGGATGAAAACGAGATTATTGGAGAAGGAGGAAGTGGGCCGTCTGAAGCCCAAGGTTTGAGTGTGCTAAAAAATGAAAGCAAGAATAAGAAGGGCCCATTTTGGGACAAATTGAAGTGTAAAAAAAATGTTAGCTCTAGTGGGCTGAAAAATCCAGACCTGCGTTTTAAAAAGAAACAATTGGGTAGAAACAATGTTGTGGTTTTTGGGTCAGCATCTAATAAAGGAGCCAGCGAAGGGAAAAGGTTCAATAGGGCGAAATATATGGAGAAGAAGGTGGACATTCCCTATCAATGTGAAGAGGGCCCAGATCCGTTCAGTGGAGGCACAAGTTTGAATAAAAATAATTGTATCCAGTCAACAGAACCAGCGGTGCACATGAACATGCAACAGGCACAGGAGCTCAATTTTGTTAATGATGCGGATAATGTGGCTGTAGCTGAAGCATCGCAGATAGCTGGGGATGAGGCGCTAGTGGAGGTGGAAATTATGCAAGCTTCTAGCCCGGGTCGATAGTGCTGAATGGTCCAGGTAAGTGTTCTATCCTAACTAGTTATTTTATGAATTCTATAAATATCCTGTCTTGGAACTGCAGGGGAGCAGCGTCCAAAAATTTTCCTATTCGTATTAGAGATGTCTTAAAGAATAATGATGTAAGGATTATGATTCTTATGGAGACTCGGGTAAGTGGCACTAAGGCTAACAGGATTATCAATAAATTGGGTTTCGATACATGGATTCGTTTGGAAGCCACTGGGTTTGCCGGGGGCATTTGGGTCCTTTGGAATGAGGATGATATTTCTGTCCAATATATTTATTCTACCACGCAGGCTATCCACACAAGAGTTGTTACGATCAAGGATTCTAGAGTGTTTATGTTGTCATGTATCTATGCTGAACCGAATCGTACCCTTCGCCAAGAGTTATGGAATGATTTAAATGATTTCAGTGAATCGGTTAGAAATCCGTGGATTGTTGTTGGGGATTTTAATGCTTATCTGTATGGTGATAATAAATGTGGGGGTTTTGAGGTTGATGTAAGATCCATGACGCAATTTCAAAACTGTATTTCCGAGTGCCAGCTCATTGAAACTGAAACCATTGGAGAAAGGTTCACCTGGGAGCGTAATTTTATTAAAGAAAAAATTGATTGGGCCTTTATGAACTCGGAGTGGAATCAATCATACCCTCTTACTAAGGTGCATCATTTGTGTAAATTCGGATCGGATCATCGTCCTATTCTGGTGAAAAATGTTCCTTCGGATCAGCGAAGGCCAATGCCTACTTTTCGGTGTCAAGCGGCTTGGTTTTTGGAGGAAGGATTTCATGATATGGTGGAGGAAGCTTGGAGGGGGGATCATTGGAATGAAAAAATTGCTAACTTTACCAATAAGGCGAGAGATTGGAATAAAAGAAGAGTGGGCAATATTGGTGAAAGAAAACGGAGGACTCTTCAAAGGCTGGAAGGTATTGAGAGAGTGAGGGCTAGGCGAGATAGCCAGTATTTAATCCAGTCTGAAAATGAACTATGGAAAGAATACAATAAACTTCTTGCGCAAGAAGAATTAATGTGGTACCAGAATTCGCGATGTCGTTGGCTGAAGTGGGGTGACCAAAATAGCAAATTCTTTCATACTACGACGACTATCAGGAAAAGGCGAAATAGAATTGAGGGCCTGAAAAAGGATGATCAGGAATGGATCTTTGATCAGAACGAGCTTAAAAGTATGGCCATTGAATACTATAAAAACCTTTTCCAGAGTGAACTTCAAAATGGGAATGGGCTTAATACTAACACTGGCTTTCAGAGATTGAGTGAGGCGGATATGAACAATATTAATGCTGAGGTATCTCAAGAGGAGATTAAAAGAGCAACATTTGATATTGGGGCTTTCAAGGCCCCGGGTCCTGATGGTATACAAGCAGTGTTCTACCAGGAGTATTGGTCAGTTATTGGGGAGCATATAGTGAGCTTGGTGAAAGGCATTTTCCAAAACCCGGATCGAATTGTAGACATTAATAATGCAAATATTGTGCTTATTCCAAAATTGGAAAAACCGGAAAACATCAAAGATTTTAGGCCCATCTCTTTGTGTAATGTTAGCTACAAAATTATCACCAAGATTCTTAGCTGTCGTCTGCGGGAGGTTATGCAGAAGTTGGTTGGCCAACATCAATGTAGTTTCATCGCTGGGTGTCAGAGCAGTGATAATATTATTATTGCCCAGGAAGTCATTCATTTGATGAGATCAAAGACGGGAAAGAAGAGTTGGATGGCTGTAAAGGTAGATCTGGAAAAGGCTTATGACCGTCTGGAATGGCCGTTCATTAAAAATACGCTTCAAGCTGTGGGAATTGAAGGGAGAACTTGTGATCTTATTATGGCATGTATATCAAGTCCTTCCTTTCAAGTGTTGTGGAATGGAGAAGCTACTACTACTTTCAAGTCTTCTCGCGGAATCAGACAAGGAGACCCCCTCTCCCCGTACATTTTTACCTTGTGCATGGAGCGTTTGAGTCACCTTATTCAAGATGCTGTGAATGCTGGTTTGTGGAAACCTATTTGTTTGAACAGAGAAGGTCCGCCGATTTCTCATTTATTCTTTGCAGATGATCTTATTCTGTTTGGCGAGGCGTCCCAGGATCAGGTCGATGGTATGCTAAATTGTCTACAGGCCTTCTGTAATGTCTCTGGGCAGAAAGTTAATCTAAGAAAGACTCGGGTTTATTTTTCTAAAAATGTTCGTTTCAACAGGGCTTATGGGCTTAGTAGAGAGATGGGTGTGCAGTTAACGGGAGATCTGGGTAAATACCTTGGGATTCCTTTATTTCATAAAAGGGTCTCTAAGGTCTTGTTTTATCCCATTCTTCAGAAAACGTAGAGGAGATTATCTGGATGGAAGAGAGGATGTCTAAACATGGCGGGTAGAATTACTCTTATTAAATCTGTGTTATCGGCCATCCCTGCTTATCATATGCAAACCATGTTGCTTCCTAAAGGCATCCTGAGAGAGCTGGAAAAGGAAAGTAGGAGTTTCCTTTGGGATGAGAGAGACGATCAGAGAAAATTACACCTTATAGCTTGGGAACAGATTAAGAAAGATAAGAAGGAGGGTGGTCTAGGCATAAGGGATTTGTGTAAACAGAATGAAGCGTTTGTAATGAAATTGTGATGGAATCTGCTTACTAATAAAGATGCTTTATGGACGAGAGTTCTGAAAGGGAAATATAGATGGGATCACATGAATAAACCGAGACCAAGGAAAAAGGCTTCTTACAAGTGGAGGGGTGTTTTTTCCATTTGGGAGAAATTTCAGAAAGGGGTACGAATTAAAATTGGAAATGGTGCCCTTGCTTCCTTTTGGTACGATAACTGGTCGGACTTAAATAAACCGTTGATTGAATTGGTTCCACACATGGAAGCTTTCATGGATATTGAGGTGAAGGTCCAAGATTTTGTGAATCCGTGGGGAGACTGGGATGTTAGAAGGTTAAGTATGTGGTTCCAGTGGCCGATTATCGAGCAAATTATTAAAACTCAGCCTCCGTGTATGGGCAGAGGTGATGATAAATATTTTTGGAAACCGGCTGCTGATGGTTGTTTTTCTGTTAGTTCTGCATATAAGTTCTGTTTTGCAGGGTCCAGGAGTCAGGCTCATTCAGGATGGAAAATGCTATGGAGATGGAAGGTACCAGAGAAGATTAAATCCTTTATGTGGCTTGCTGTTCATGGAAGGTTACATACGGCGAAGATGAGGTTACAGAGAGGATTGCTGGAGCATGCGTTCTGTGCGTTTGGATGTAATGCGGAAGAAGATATCATGCACTTACTTAGGGATTGTGTTAATGCAAAGGAGAGATGGATCTCCCTAATCAATCCAATTATGTGGGATAAATTCTCTAATCTACAGGGACCGGAGTGGATACAATGGAATCTCAGGAATGAGGCAGGGAGAAATTTCACCAAGAAAGTCAGCTGGCCAATCTTGTTCGGTTATGTTTGTTGGGACATATGGGTTGATCGTTGCTCGAAGCTGTTTGGGGATGATCATCAAAGGGAGCATCATAATGGGCATTCAAGTTTCTTTAGAGCCAGTTGGGATATGGATTTAAAAAACTCATGTCAATTCTACGAGAGTAGTATGGTGGAAAGTCGGAGCGGCTTACGGGGTAGACAGGGTTATGTTTCATTGGAGACTGATGCCTCAGTGCTGGATTCGGGTGTGACAGGATGTGCAGGAGCTATCAAGGATGAAGAGGGGAATTGGATAAAAGGGTACATGAGTAGACTTGTTCAGGTGCCCCCGGTAGTGGCTGAAATCATTGCGATTATTCAGGGTCTTCAGTTATGTTGGAGCATGAATTTAAAGAATATTAGCATTTTCACTGACTGTCTGGAGGCCATTAGTCTAATCATGAGAGGTTCGGACAGCGATCATCCTTTTAAGGATGTTATTGATGACGCACGCTTTTGGATGGCAAAGGATTGGAGGGTCCTCCTTACGTTTGTTCCTAGGGAGGAGAATATTTTGGCGGATTACTTAGCCAGATTAGCTCATACTATGACTGAGAGCTTTGTGATCCTCGAGCAACAGCCTACTTCTTCTACGGAGGTGGTCGATCAAGATGAATCGTTGAGTTTTGGAGGCGTAGCCCCTTGGGGTAGTGCTGATTTGTAACCTTTTTTCATTAGGTTATGTTTTCCAGTTTGTTATAAAAAAAAAGAATTATAAAGGGCTAAATAAAAACATAAGATGGCAGCTTCTTGGATTCTTGAGATATCGTCATCGATCCTTCAACTTAATTCCGACGGTACTTGACGCGCACCTTCCCCTTCGTTATGGGAGACTTCGTTGCCGCCAATAATGGCGGATCTACACCGGCCGATCACCTCCAGTGTTCTCTAGTGGTGTGCATTCTGGATCTGCTCATTATCTGTCTCGCCCATCTGTGCATGCAAGCACTCCGAATTTGCTTCGCTTGAAATCTCAATCTCCTCTTCGATTTGCTACTCTGCTTTGCTTGGCCAATTTGTTCTTTGGTGGTCAGCTTTTTGCCTAAACCCTAATCGCTACTACTGCTGCTGCTATGTCTCTCTTGATTTGCACGGAACTACTCTATCTCCCCTTTTTCTCACAGATGGCAATCAAATTTCACAAATACACAGATTAGACATTGCAAAATTTTTTCTGGTAAAGCTCTTATTGAGATTACTCAATTTTGAAGTCCATGCAAACCTGCTCTTTGCTTCTTCTCAAACCCACAGACTGCTCGTTGTTTCTTCTCTCTCTTCCTCCATCTCTTGATTGGCTATGGCATTTGCTATATTTGTGCCATTGGAGGGCTCTTAGTTGCTACATATTCTCTGTCGTTGCTGCCTTAGACCATGAGTACTCTAATTCTTTATTCCTGATGCTCAGTTGGACCTTGAAGGTTCAGTGGTTGGAAGTAAGATAAAGCCTGAACATTTTCTGATGCCATGGTTTAATCTCTCGCATTACTCTGTTTTTTTCTCTCTAACCCCCTGTGTGGCCTTCAGTTTCTAAAGGGTGCTTTCTAGATGGTATAAATTTTACTAGTTGGCGTTTTGGTTATCTGCTTCATTGGCTATTTCTGTATGTCTTAGTGATTCTACTACTTTAAGTTTTAGCTCATTCTCATTCAATCTTGATGAGAAGACTATTAGCGTTATTGTTACTACCAAATCATCTGTTGTTAAACGCTGGATTAGAAGTATCAAACATCTATACCACTGCCATCAGCGAAAAATCTTTGTTGGTATGGGCGTTCAATGGAGGCCTGGTACTTTCAAATCACCGGCTGCTACATTACAACTCTTTGTTGGGCATAAATGCCTCATTTATCAACTGAATCATTCCACATCTATGCCTAAATGCCTTCGGCAATTCCTCATGAATCCTTGTAATTGCTTTGTGGGTTTTTGCAAGCATTTGGATAGATGGAAATTGAACTCTTCTAGGCATAAGCTGCAAATGCAGAAAGATCCTTTTGATCTTTCAAGATTGAGGAGGTTGAATACAGCTTGCCTTTCAAGAGGCTTGGAAAAAATAATTCTTAAAAACTTTCTTGGTATTGTGGGTGTTCGTTTAAGCAGGGATGTTAATGAGCGCTTAATGCTCATTGTGCATTCTTACCTAGAAAATTCTCCCTTGGTCAGGTTTCTTCTTATTATGCATCACCAAGGACTACTAATTCAAGCTCTTGTTGGATAAGGAAAGAGAAGAGAAGCTATCATCTTGATAGGGATCAACCAAATAATGTCCCTGATAAACAAAATCAGGAAGAAAAATCTTCTACCTTTGAAAAACAGAACTTTGTTTATGAACATATTGTTGTTTCTTCTAATGACAATTCTCTTGAAAGAATGGAAAATTCTTCTGATGATATTCCTGCAGAACCTATGGTTACTGAAGACAAGAGTTATCACCAAAATTTGGAGCAAACCCCTCATGATAGGGAAATTTTGATAAGCATTTTCGGTGTTCGAGGAAACTATCTCATGACCTTAATGACTCTTCTCTTACTGTTAGTATAAGCGTTTCACCTAAGAATTGGGTGAAAATAAAAATTTAATTAAACTAAATTAATAATTAACATAAATTAAATCAGAGTTAAGAGATAAAAAAGATATTATCGAAGTGTACATCAGAGTTTATATTGGTTTGATCACAACCTTTTTGATCTACGTTCAGTCCTCATAGTGCCTTTGAGATTTTCACCATAGCTTTTAAGATTCTGTGGGTTCTTGACACCTCAGTACACTTGTAAGTTCCTTCACTGTACACTCACTCCCCTTAACATAATGTAAACCAATACCCAACTTAAGGTTCCACAATATTAAGTCATTTCAATAAGAAGTATTGATTTTTTGATTCTCTTTCAAAGAGTGAATATATGATCATTGAAGTACAAGTTACAAAGAGAATGATAATGAATGAAAGACAAAGTACTTAAAAAGCTAAATTGAATGTTTCGCAGTTTGGTAGTTGCTCCGCTTTGAATACTTCTGTATTTATAGTTGGAGTAAAATAAGTGACCATTGTGGGAATTCCATTTGTCCGTTAGAGCGCCGTTGCTTTCTCTGGACATTCTTTGTGTGTAACAAAGTAGCCGTTGGAGTAGAGAGAATGTTTCGGTTGAAATCTTGCTTGAGTTTAATGCTTTTGACACAAAGTCACTTTTTCTTCTTTTTGCATGATCTTTTCATTTTTCAGTTGGAAAAGCCTTATACACTAATGCAATGAAGTATTGGAGTGAATGAAAGTTGAAAACAACAAATTATATAATCATTCAATGATTTTGAAAATTTAGAAGATGCTTTGTTTTTCTGAAAACCATAACTCGAGTGATCTTAACTTAGCAATTTCTTATCATAACATATCACTGGATGGATCACTCAAGTGTTGTGCTAGTGATATACAAATAACATCACTCGAGTGATATACAATGGATCACTTGATGTATCACTCGAGTGCTTTGAATGGATCACTTGACACATTACTCGAGTGCTCTGCTAGTGATCTTCAACTTGATGTATCGCTCGAGTGTTATGCTAGTGATCTCAAAAATGGGATCACTCGAGTGATTTTATACTTTGAAAAAATTACCAAATGAGACCACTTTTAGGATCACTGCAGTGCTATGCTAGTGATACTCTTTGGCACATCACTCGAGTGGTCACTTGAGTGATTTAAAGTGAGCGATTGAGTGATGTTTATCTAAACAGACTTCCAGAGTAGCATCATTGGAATATATCACTTGAGTGGTATGCTAGTGATAAGTTTAAGCTGTCACTCGAGTGGTCTTGGACCATCATTCAAGTGATTTCCATTTATAAACTATTTTCATTGTTCTCAAAATAGTTTTTTAATTACTTGAAAGAATTATTCTTTAAAAGGAACTCTTATCAAAAGTTTTTACCACAACAGTCTATTAGAGACTTCAAACTTTGATCACAAAACCATATCACTCGAATGCTTCCTTGACTGATATAATCATTTGTGTCAGAAGATTATTTTTTTTCTTGTTAAAAACCTTTGTTTATTATTAAAACCTTTTGTAATATCTTTTTAAGGTTTGTTATCATCAGAACATGGGCTCTAACACCTAGCATTGTTGGTTGTTCTGGAAAAGCTCATTCCTCTTCTGGGGAGACGTTTCTTCTATTGTTACACAAGATGCTTCAAGAAGGGTATCAATTCCTCTCTTTATGACAAAGAAACTTAGGAAAACAATGGCTAGGATGGGTAAGAGAAAGAGAAAACCTTCATGGGGGGAATTCTGCTGATTTTTTGCCCCCATTGAAGAAGTTATGTCTGTCATCTTTTAATGTGATTCAGGCTGTTCTTTCAACTACTTGGGAAACTCTAAATTTTGTCAAAGTGGCTAGGGAAGCGGCCCAAGTAAAGCTTCCCTGGGCGCCATGAAAGCACTAAGTTGGAAGTGCCGTGGATTTAAAAAGTTCACAACAATTCATTGATACGAGTAGCTTTTTAGTAAAATGGTTTTTGATTTTGTATTTCTGTCTGAAACCAAAGCAGATGTTGATACTGCTTGCACTCCTTTTCTTCAGCTAGACTTTTATGATTTCACAGGTACTAATGCCATCAATAGTGGTGGTGGATCTTTGGTTGTTTGAAGGGTGCTTTTAGGGTAGATATCGTGGATCAGTCCCCCTTCTTTTGTCACTGCTATGTTTCAAGCAATGAAAATTCTGCTTCATACTACCTGTCTTTTATTTATGGCCCTCCACACTCTAAACTTAGATATGTGTTGTGGGAATGGATTAAGAACACCAGTACCCATATTGATCTCCCTTGGCTTCTGATTAGTGATTTTAATCAAATTCTCTATTGGGATGATAAGTCTGGAAAAATAGGGTCCTATACTACCATGAATGTTTTTCTAGAATGCTTGAGTGAGGCTTAACTTATTAGAATCACTCATGGACCTGTTTTCACTTGGACAAACAATAGCTCATGCTCAACAAATGTAATGGAAAAACTTGATATGGCTTTCTGCAATCTGGAGTGGCTTCAAAACTTCCCTTCCTCTTTTGTTTCTATACTTCCTCTAGCTACTTCTGATCACTCCCCTATACTGCTTTCAACTGAATGTCAGATTATTAAGATGAAACTAAGGAGGTTTGAGAATTATTGGATGAACTATCAAGAATGCTCACTGATAGTGAAGGATTGTTGGAATCAAATGGTTGAAGGTTCCCCTTCTTTCTTGGTGCATAGTAAATTATGCATGATCCTTTATCCTAATCATGGTATCCAACAAGATTATCCTTTATTGCCATACTTATATATTCTCTATGCCAATGTGTTGTCATGCATGGTTTCTAAGTTGCAACTTCAAATCATTGGAAAGGGATTAAGATTTGTCAAAGAGCATCACTTGTTTCACACTTGCTTTATACTGATGATTCTCTGTTTTTCTTTGAGAGTACAACTATGAATTTTTGTTCTGTCAAGCTTGTACTTGATATGTATAGCTTGTGGTCTGGGAAGTGTAGCAATAGGAGAAAATCATTTGTTGTCTTTAGTCCCAATGTTTCACTTGCTAACAAAGTCAGGCTATCGAAGTTGCTGGGCTCTTCTTTTTCCTCAAGACTTGGAAAGTACTTAGGGACATGGGTTGATCTTGGCAAAAGTAAAAGCCAAATATATTAGCAAGTAATTGATTCTGTGAATTCGTGAATCAGTTCATGACAAGCTAAGCTCTTATCCCAGGCCTCAAGGTTAACTCTGATCAAATCAATTTTGGCTTTAGTAAATATCCATATCTTGTCATGCATTCACCTGCCTAAGTATATATGTGATCGTATTGATGCTAGTTGTGCAAGTTTCTTTTGGGGTTCTTCAAATACTAAAAAGAAAATTCATCTCCTTAGAAGAAACTATCTCTTTCGACCCATTGATAACGGAGGCTTAGGTTTACGACCCATTAGGGTTGTTAATCAGGTCCTTTTGGCATCACTTGTCACAGACTATCTCTCAAGGTGATGATCTAACTTGTGACTTTTGGAAGCTCTTGTGGAGGATTAAACTTCCATACAAACAATTACTTTTCATATGGAAGGTTTTTTTGGTATGGATATTTTGACATAATGATTCCCAATTTTACTTTTCATGAATTTAAGAGATGGCTAAAAGATAAATTACTCACATTGAGTAATGATGGACTTACTCACCTGGTCACGTGTCATTTGTCTCTTGAATACCATTTGAAGGAAGCGTAATCTTGCTATGCACCACGGGCAAATGGTGAGTTAGATGGCAGTAATTAAGGAAGTTAAGCAAGTCGTTCAGTTTTTAGACCTGGCCTTTTCTAGCTCATAAACTCTATTTAGGCCTTGCAAATTAGTTAGAACAATTGATTCATATTCATGAGGAATGATGATGATTGGGACGTCATTTTGCACAAGTACAAGAAACTTGGGAATCATTATTGCCAGGAAATCATTTGTTATAAGGGCTCTCTAATAAAAGAATTTTTTTGGCAAAATCAGGCTGTCCCAGCAACAAGTTCTCTCTCCAAATGTCTTCATGATGCTTTGTTTTGGTTCTGAAACTCTGACCTCCAACAAATTGATCATAAGCAACAATTAGTCAACTATTACGTCAATAATTGCTTCATTCATATCCCTCAAGATTTATCTTCAGAGCTTAACATTTCTTGACAGGAGATACTTGCTTTACTTCTTGATTTTTCAAATGTTAGCATTATGATCATTTCTCAGATATCATATCGTCTTTTCGTAGATAGTAATTTATGTTCTATGTCAATTTGCAACTTATTAACCTTGTTAATTATTGAAATATCTTTTTGTCTTGCTTGAAAAAAACAAAACAAGGTGGCAGCTTCTTCATACTAGATATTTCCTTGATTTAAAATTTAAGCGGCAATTTTTCAGATTATGACCACAACTTTACTTCTAATTCAGTGATAAATATCTCTTAATATGAGTTTTTCAAATCATCTTCCTCGTTTCCTTTGTCTGGACGAAGCTTGTTGATAGGAAGAAAGAGGACAAAATTTTAAAGTTCTTAATAGTGTGTTTGGATGGAGAGAAAATTAGAGGAAGAGAAAGGTAGGGGAGAAAATGGAAGGAGAAATGGATTTTCTCTTGTTTGGTTTGTGGGAGAAAATAAGGAGAGGAGAAAAGTAAGGAGAAAAAAAAATGTTGTGGCACCTATGTAATTATACACAAAATTTTCTCCCAAAATTGGACAGATTGGGGGAGAAAATCACAATTTACCATGCTGCACATGCCGTGCATTCATCTCAACCAGCGAATGTTGAATTGTAGTAATGGCAAGGTATTAAAACTCGGACAGGGTATTGAATCAGTCGGGATATTGGGTTAAGGGTCAGTGGGTCAGACCGGGACCAAACCGGAGCTAAATCGGGATCAAACCGGTGAGAAATTGAAAATTTTAGACTTATATCGGGCCTGTTTGGTTAGATTGCATTGCACACATGCGATGGTAATCTTGATTGCATTACCATTGGTGGCTTGTTTGGTTGGGCTTATTAATGGTAATGTAGATTACAATTGTAAAATAGATTGCATATTTTATGGTAATCTCCATTCATAGGGGGACCCCTATGAAAACTCATTGCAGGCTTGTAATCATTGATGAAATCTCAATTTTGACCCTACTAATATAATAAAAAGACAATATATACCCTCAATAGACAAAACATCAAAATTTTGTATTCATTTTTTTTTGCCTTTCAAAAGCAAAAGCCCTAACGTGAGCACAGAACATCGAAAGCAAGTTTCGGGTGATCATCAATTGCTGTGTAGAACCAAAAGCCCTAACGCGAAATTCTAAAGGAAAAATAATTATTTTTTTTTTAAAAATACCAACCCGGACCGGACCGGTTTACCGGCCGGTTCGCCGGTTCTCGGGCCGGACCGTCCGGTCCGGTCCGGTCCGGGTTCAATAAGCATGGTCATAAGTAATGGGACAGTGACGCAACCACGTTAATTCTTTTAACGGCAATTTATTTATTTGTTCGTTTTCTGATATAAGAGTATCATTTAAGCATTATTAATATTAAATGAAAACAATTAATTTTCAGGCAAAAAAGATAATATTCAACAACAGTAAATATAATATTTTATAAATTCTTATTTTTAGCAAATAATTTTTTAGAAATTCAAAAGAGTACTTATTAACATATTTTATTTTATCCTTATTTATCACAAAAATTCTAATTTATTCATACATAATAATAAAGGACAATATTGATAATAAAATGTAGCTTATATTTTAAAATAAAATATTAAAAATAATTTGATTTCAATATTAAATCTGAAGGTGTTAGTTTTTTTTTGAATTTATTTTTCATTGCATTATTTGAAAAATTCGTTTAAAATTCAATAAGGATATTATTGTCATTTTATATATCATATATTTTCCTTCCCCTTTCTTTTCTCCCTTTTATCCAAATACAAGGAGGAATAATATTATCTATCCACTTTTCTTTTCTCTCTCTTTTCTCCTCCCTCTATTTTCTGCTCTTTCTAATTTTTTCTCCATCCAAACATAATGTAAGTGCTCTCCATAAAACTTTCCCTACTCATTAGGAACTATCTATCAATGGTTTTAGAATCTAAAGAAGGGAAACTTAGAGGCTAGGCCGAACAAAGTAAAGGCAGAAGGAGGAAATCAAAATTAGCCTAAGCAAGGATAAGGAGTAAGTACGTTATAAAAAAAAGGATTATAAAAAAAAAAGGATAAGGAGTAAGTATCTTCAAGAATTGTACTTACACGACGTCCTTGAATGCTACTTTTCAGCTATCTAATTATTTTCTCTCTTATTTTATTTTCTTCTATTCTGTAGAGTTTGAAGATAAATACTGAATAAAAATAAGGGACCATTAACATGACACTTGTAAAATAAGCCAAAACTATAAATACATAGTTTGTTTAGTGGTATAAGGCCTCTTTAGATCTCTTTAGGCATCAAGTTCAAGTTTTAGAGAAGATATTTGTAGTGAAAGGGGTAGCCATAAACCTCGAACACCGGATGATAATATAAAGACAAAAGACAAAGCTAAAGTATTCAGTTACAAATAAAAAAATTAACCAAAAAAAAAAAAAAAAAACAAGTAGTTGCACCTCAATTCTTCGAATCAAATTGTTGGCCTAAAAAAAAATCATATAACTCCTAAAATCAGGTCCAAACAAACAAAAGTCCAAAATTCTATATCACAGAAAGTTAAAAATTAAAATTGTAATATAGACAATCCGATTGATTTGAAATATCAGTTTGGTATGGTTAAAGCTAAAAGGACAGAAAAATTAACACTCCCTCCGGTCTTAAATATAAGATAGAATTAACTTTTTAGAAAGAAATTAAAGAAGTTGAATAAGTTACTTAGTCATATCATATGTTATGTATCTTTAGATTATATATCAGTTTATAAGTTAGACAAAATAGTTTGAAGAAAAAATGATAAATATAAATATCTGAAATTAATTTAATTAGCTTTCTTAATTTTTCTAAAAAAATCAACTTTATCTTATATTTAGGACCGAATGGAATAATATAGATAATCGAATTGATTTTTTGAGGCATCATCTAGCATATAGAATGAGATTTCAATTGTCAATAGCCTTATAACCTAATGGCATAAAAACTCTCCTATAAATAGAAGGTTATAAGTTTGATTCCGTTTATAGCCTTATGCTACTAAAAAAAGATGAGGTTCTAATTGACTGATTATATGACTGATCCTTTCAGTCCCTTCTTAGGATTAAAGACTTTAAACATAGAACTGAAATAAAGGCCCAAACACTTTACTGTGGGGAAAAAAAGAACTCTATTGGTGTTCACCAATGAAAAAAAGGGACCTTTGTTTATGCTTAAAAGGAAAAGATGTCTGTTGCATAGTTCAAGAAGTACCAAGCAAGAGACTCTCAAAATAATTTTTCTAAAAAGTTAAAAGAAAAAAGAAAAAAGAAACACATGAGAGATGGGTGAAAAGAGTGAGCAACAGATATTACGAACTTCTTATTGTGATTTGTGAACGCATTTTCTACCATGAATGAATTTAAAATGTTGAAAAATCTCTGTCCGCACTAACTAGAAACTATATAAATCAGTACAGATAATTGAATTGACTTACTTATAGACTTTGAAAGTTGAATCATTAGATTGAGCAAGTAATACATCAGCCCAATAAAGCATATTCAGAAACGTCATATAGTTTGCAAAAAAAAAAGAGAATCACATCCCCTGTTAGGATAACCTTAAGATGAAAGACAAGTCAATAATCAAATAATACTTAAATAGTCACAAAACAAAAATCAGTGGTTAACCACCCGTAAAGGTAATACTCATTTTCATATTCAGCTGATCAGAAGCACGGTCATGGATTACAGAAGGTTGCGGAGCCTAAGGTAAGTTGCAGTTGTTACCCTGAGTCTGAGTTATGACAAATCGCAAACAAAGTGTCTTCTAGATACCTCAGTTCATATAAGGTACTAACGGACCTAATAATTTTGTTTTTTGCTTAATGTGGGTGAAATCAGCAAGAAGTATATACCTACACTGAAACAGTAGCAGACAAGTAGGTGTAGTGGTTGTTGTAGTGGAGTGTTCGGTGGATTTTTTTTCCTTTATTCATTACTCCTCTTGCTTTATTATCATCATGATGTTTTATTCTTTGTTTACTTTTATCATTGTGTTCTTCCCATAAGTAGTATAAATGGGTGTGTTAAGATCGTTGTAAGCATTCAGGGTTTGAAAGAAAATAGAGTGTATGGTTTCTGAACCATGTTGGTATTAGAGCCTTGTTCCAGAGGGAGAGAAAATGAGAGAGTGAGGAATAGGTTGAGAGAAAAAAACGTTGGAGAAACAGGGTGTGCGAACTCCATCCTACCAACCTTTTTTCACAAATCTGAGCCCACCATCGTCTTCAGAAGGTCCCAAAACCAAGGACAGGCTTCGATTACCACTGTGAACCGTCTTCAAGCGCTCTCACGTGTCACATCGGAGAGCCAAGCGCCGTCAACAAAATCCACACACCGTCCACGCGCCGCTTTGAGGTTGAAGACAACCTCGTCATCGTCCACGTCAGCACGATCTGTCTAGTCAGTGATAGCTCATCCACTCCTTGTTCGCCATGTGTCAAATATGCCATGGCATCACCACAGTCAGCCCTTGCCACGCCATCAGGCCCAGTCATCTTCCACGTCATCATCATCGACAGCTCATCCAGTCCCTGGCTGCCACATGGCACTCTTTGCCATGGCAGCATAATGGTCAGCCATAATTTTGTTAAAATTACATTTTTGTGTCCTAGATTCTGCTAAATTTACTTTTAGGTCTCTAGAGTCTCTGAAATTACATTTTGAACCCCAGATTCTGCCAAAAGTACATTTCAGACCTTTAAACTTCTTGAAATTACATTTTGACCCCCAGATTTTGCCAAAATTACATTTCAGGCCCCCTGAACTTCCTAAAATTGCATTTTGACCCCTATATTCTACCAAAATTACATTTTAGACCCCTGAACTTCCTGAAATTACATTTTGACCCCTAGATTCTGCCAAAATTACATTGTTGCCCCAAATTTCTTGTTTTACCCCTGACTTTTCCATAAACACAAATCCTTCCCCTACCCTTCTACCTAATATCCGCGTACTTAAGTCGTAACCTGTCAAAGAAACTACAAAATGCCTCCAAGACGCAGGAATAGACACGGGATTGAGATAGAGGAGATGAGACACCGGATACAAAACTGGAGGCCACTATAGCAGAATAACAAGCCTTGCTCGAAACTCATAGAGAGCACTCAGAAGATGATTTGAACAGCCACAGTTTGTCATCCCCTGATTACTGTCATCGTCCTCGACAACAACCATTCCGCCTTAATGACATTAAGGTAGAAATTCTTGAATTAGTGGGAAGACTCCAGCCGGACGAATTCATCGACTGGCTATAAATGGTTGAATGAGTCTTTGAGTACAAAGAGATTTCAGATGAGAAGAAAGTTAATCGCCATTAAACTAAAGAAACATGCCTCCATATGGTGGGAGAATCTCAAGAAAAGGCGTGAAAGAGAAGGAAAAGGCAAGATACGTATGTGGGACAAGATGCGACGTGAACTCTCACGTAAGTTTCTTCCCAAAAATTATTATCAAGATAATTTCCTTCAGTTACATAATCTCCGCCAAAAGGCTATGTTTGTAGAGGAATATACTAGAGAATTTGAGAAACTTATGATGAAATTTGATATACAAGAAAGGGAGGAGCAAACAATAGCTCATTATCTTGGATGGTTAAATACAAATATCGCCCATCCAGTATAACTCTAGCAATACTGGACTCTGGATGATGTCTTTCGTTTAGCCATCCGTATCGAGAAGCAGTTGCCCAGAAGGCCTTCTTACCAACCATCTTTCTCAACCAGAATTCCTTTTGATGGGCGTAAGCCACAAATGCATCATCCTAGCTCTTCAAGCATGCCTCTACCAAAGGCTGCTAGGGAATTTAGCTCCAAAGCATCTAAGTGCTTCAAATGCCAATGGTTCAGTCATATCGCTTCTAACTACTCTAATCGCAGAGTTGTCATCATTATTGAAGGGGAAGCTTCTATAATATTTGAAGAAGAAAGGGAGCCTATACTTGAAATAGAGCCAATATTTGATGAGGAGCCAATATTTGATAAGGAAGTTACTCCTGCTGATCACGGTGAATTACTTGTGATTAGGAGAAGCCTGCATACAACAAATGTGAAAGAAGAGCCTTGGCTACGTCACAACATTTTTCATACTCGCTGCACTACTCAAGGTAAAGTCTGTGACGTCATCATTGACAACGGAAGTTGTGAAAATGTAGTTTCCAACTATATGGTAGAAAAATTGTAACTACAGACTCACAACTATCCGTGCCCTTACAAGCTCCAATGGCTTAACCAGGACAGCGAGGTAAGAGTTTCAAAACGATGCCTTATTACTTTTTCTATTGGTAAAAGGTATCATGATGAAGTTTGGTGTGATGTTGTTTCCATGGTTGCTTGTCATCTTCTTTTGGGGAGACCTTGGCAATATGATCGATGTGTTCTGTATGACGGTTAAGCAAACACATATTCCTTCCAGAAGGATAGCGTGAAGATTCAGCTCGCACCTTTGCCACCTGATAAACACAATAAAGGCAAAAATGAATCCAAGCCATTAGTGTCTTTAGTCAAGAAGGTGACCAAAACAAAAAGCCAAGTAATGGGTTTTCTTCTCTTGCTCGAGGCAAATAACGAAACTGACATTCCACCTGAAGTGCAGCCATTGTTTGATGAGTTTCCTGTGAGAGACATTCAACATGCTATGGATTTTATTCCAGGAGCAGTAATTCCTAACCGGCCAGCTTACAGAATGAGTCCTCAAGAAAATGCTGAAGTTCAAAGCCAAATTGAAGAATTATTGAAAAAGGGATTGATCCTAGAAAGTGTCAGCCCTTGTGCCGTACCTGATGTACTCCTAGTTCCCAAGAAAGATGGAAGTTGGAGAATGTGCATAGATTGTCGTGCAGTCAACAAGATCATAATTAAGTATCGGTTTCTGATACCCAGACTTGACGACATGCTCGACCAGTTATATGGCTCTACTACTTTCTCTAAGATTCACCTTCGTAGCGGATACCATCAAATCTGAATTCACCTCGGAGATGAATAGAAGACATATTTCAAAACTAGAGATGGGTTGCATGAATGGAATGTGATACCATTTGGGTTGGCAAATGCTCCAAGTTCATTTATGCGCCTGATGAACCAGGTCCTTCACCCTTTCATTGGCAAGTTTGTTGTTGTTTACTTTGATGACATTCATATCTACAGCAAGAGCCTAACGGACCATTTGGAGCATTTACAAAAAGTGTTACAAGTTCTTTGAGAGCATAAACTTTATGCTAATTTGAAGAAATGTACTTTCTTGATAAATGAAGTCATTTTTCTGGGCTCTATTATCACTACAGAGGGTGTACGGGTTGATCCAAGAAAAATTGAAGTCATTAACAGTTGGACAACACCGCAATCCATCCAAGAAGTCAGAAGTTTCTATGGATTAGCTTCCTTCTATAGGCGATTCATTCGAAACTTTAGTTCCATTGCAGCACCCCTCACAGATGCATTAAGGGAGACAAGTTCCAATGGACAGAGAAAGCTCAGAGAAGTTTTGAAAAACTGAAGAAACGCTTGACAGAAACTCCTGTGCTAGCCCTTCCTAATTTTGACCAAGTGTTTGAGGTCAGTTGTGACGCCTCTAACACTGGAAGTGGTGCCGTCCTGAGTCAAGAAGGGCATCCTATTGCTTTCTTTAGTGAGAAGCTTAATGATGCTAAGCTCAAATATTCTACCTATGATAAGGAATTTTATGCCATTGTTTGTGCTGTACAACATTGGAGTCATTATCTCCTAAATAAAGAGTTCATACTCTTTTCTGATCATGAAGCCCTCAAGTATCTAAACTCTTAGCAAAAGATCAGTCATAAGCATGCGCGTTGGAGTGAAATCTTACAGTCTTATCCGTTTCTGATAAAACATAAGGCTGGAATTTTAAACTCAATAGTTGATGCTCTTAGCCCCCGTCATGCATTACTATCAACAATTCAAACCAAAGTTGTTGGGTTTGAATACATCAAGGAGTTGTACTAGGATGACCCGGATTTTCATGGAATGTGGGAGGCAACTGTAGGTCAACCTTTCCACCAATATTACAGACACGATGAGTTTTTATTTCGAGGTAAAAACCTGTGCATCCCTTAATGTTCTTTGCGGGAGGCAATAATTTGGGAAGCTCACGATGGAGGTTTAGCTGGTCATTTCGGTAGAGATAAAACAGTTGCTCTAGTCAAAGAGAATTTCTACTGGCCAAGACTTGAACAAGATATCAACAGGCACGTACAGAGATGCAAAATATGTCATTTGGCCAAAGCCAAGGGTCAAAATACAGGATTATACATGCCTCTACCAGTCCCATAAGCACCATGGGAAGATGTAAGCATGGATTTTGTGTTTGGATTACCATGAACTCAGAGGCAAAAAGATTCTGTCATGGTGGTTGTGGATCGATTTTCAAAGATGACCCATTTTATTCCTCGCAGAAGACTAATGATGATGTGCAAGTTGCTGATCTATACTTTAAAGGCATTGTTCGACTCCATGGCATTCCAAAAACTATCACGTCTGATCGTGATATTAAATTTCTTAGCCACTTTTGGAGAACTCTTTGAAAAAAGGTGGGTACTAAACTTCAATTTAGCAGTGCTAGTCACCCTCAAACGGACGGACAAACAGAAGCTATAAACAAGATTCTTGGCAATCTTCTACGAAGCTTTATTAGAAAGAATTTAAAGCAGTGGGATCTTATCCTTGCTCAGGTTGAATTTGCTTATAACAATTCAATCAACCAAGCCATTGGAAAGTGTCCTTTTGAAGTTGTTTATGGCACTCGACCTCTCAATCCATTCGACCTAATTCCTTCAGCTGACAAATAGTATTACAGTGCAGATGTAGACCAAAGGGCTAAAGAAATCAAGAAACTACATAAGCAGGTCTGAGATCGGATTCAGAAGCAAAATTTGAAAATCAAAGCACAAAGGGACAAGCATCTAAAGCAACACATTTTTAATGTAGGAGACTTGGTTTGGATACATTTGAGGAAAGAACATTTTCCTAATCAGCTGAACGCCAAGTTGTCTCCTCGAGCTGATGGCCTATTCAAGATTGTGCAGAAAATTAACAATAATGCCTACAAAGTGGAATTGCCAGGTGCCTATGGTGTTTCAGTCACTTTCAATATTGTGGATCTTTCTCCGTATATTGATGACGTTGTCGATTCCAACTCGAGGTCGAGTCCTGTCTAACCCCGGGAGGATGAAACAGTAGCAGACAAGTAGGTGTAGTGATTGTTTGTAGTGGAGTGTTCGGTGGATTTTTTTCCCTTTATTCATTACTCCTCTTGCTTTATAATCATCATGATGTTTTATTCTTTGTTTACTTTTATCATTGTGTTCTTCCCATAAGTAGTATAAATGAGTGTGTTAAGATCATTGTAAGCATTCAGAGTTTGAAAGAAAACAGAGTGTATGGTTTCTGAACCATACACTAAAATCAAGGTATATCCAGTTAAATGGGTTACGACTTAGGAGACATATTCCAGTTTCAAAGCAGGGGCTAAAACTTACTGTTTAACTCAGAGAGCACTCCCTCAAGCTTGCTAATTCTATTTTCAAGATCCACTATAAACATGTCAAATGCATAGCTATTATTTTCTTCAATTCAAGACTGATTGACTCTGTCATAAGCCAGGCATGATTGTTGACCTCCTTGGTTCTCATTCACCTTTTCATCAGTTTTTATGTCACACTTTGGTCCTTTCAACAATACAGGAAATATAAACGAAAGCAATAAAGTAATAACAGAAAGATATAAGCGAATCTGTAATCATATTTCAGTGATTTACTTTTGGTACAATATTGGCTATATATAGGCTATTACAATTCATCTAGGCCATAAATGTGTACACAGAAAGGATTATTCTAGATTCTCATCCTTTTTGCATTTGATGAATTGTCCTCTTGTGCCCTATTTGGGTGATTGAAATATTATGCTGGTTATTACCCCCTGCGAGTCAAATTGGACAGGATGAACATTGAGACTCGTATGAAAATGAGCAGATTGAGAGGTGGATTGTGGCTTGGTAAATACATCAGCAATTTGATCACGAGCTGAGATGTGAGTGATACGAAGTAATTTAGCAGCCAATCATTCACGAACAAAATGATAATCAAGAGCAACATGTTTGGCTCTTGAATGGAAGACAGGATTTGCAGCGAGATAAGTAGCACCCAAATTATCACAACATAACAATGGTGGAATATATAAGAATAGACTAAGTTCCTGAAGAAGATTTTGGACCCAAATAAGATCAGCAGCAGTTGTGGCAAGAGCTTTATATTCAGCTTCAGTATTGGAGTGAGAAACAGAAGGCTGCTTTTTAGAACCCCAGGCAATTAAATTAGGACCAAAAAACACAGCAAAACCAGCAGTAGAACGACTAGTATTTGGATCACCTCCCAAATTAGCATCACAAAATGCAACAAGTTAAGTGGATGAAAAAGGTTTGAGTAAAAGAGAAAAATGACTTGTGCCCCTTAAATATCGAAGAATGCGCTTAACAGCAGTCCAGTGGGAATCTTTAGGACAATGCATATATTGACATACACGATTAACAGCAAAAGCCAAATCAGGACGTGTGAAGCTAAGGTACTATAGACTACCAACAATACTGCGATAAAGACTAGGATCATAGAAATCTGAACTTTGAGAGTCAGCAGAAAGAGAAGAAGCAGCAATTGGAGTAGACACAGGTTTTGCTCTAGCCTTCTCAAGTAAATCAGTAATATATTTGCGTTGAGAAAGAATTAATCCAAATTGAGCAGAATGAACCTCAATACCCAAGAAATAATGTAAAAGTCCAAGATCCTTGATTGGAAAAGTTGTACCTAAAGCAGTAATAAGCTCAGAGACATCAGAAGTAGATGAGCCAGTAATTAAAATGTCATCAACATAGACCAGAACATAGATAGTGCACTTGGTTGAATTACAGATAAATAACGATGAATCAAACTTTGATGAGACAAAACCAAGTTCATGTAATTTAGAGCTTAACCGAGCAAACCAAGCCCGGGCCGACATTTCCGTCATACTGACACTGTGTAGTCAGTTTCAACACTCTGATACCATTTCAACAATAAAGGAAATATAAATGAAAGCAATAAAGTAATAACAGAAAGATATGAGCGAATCTGCAATCATATTTCAGTGATTTACTTTTGGTACAGTACTGGTTATATATAGGCTATTACAATTCATCTAGACCATACACGTGTACACGGAAAAGATTATTCTAGATTCTCATCCTTCTTGCATTTGATGAATTGTCCTCTTGTGTGCCCTGTTTGGGTGACTGAAATATTATGTTGGTTATTAGGTCTAACATACTCAATCAAATTCTCCTTCTCTGCAAAAAATTCAGCTCCATTTGCTACTGAAACGTCAGTTTTACTAGTGGCAAATGGTGATGGAAACACACCGATTTGATTACTTTCAAAACCCTTAGGAAGAAAACCATAAGAGTTCCCAAAACTCGAAAACTTTCTGTATTTGGGAGTAAACCTAGGTGGAGTATTAGCATCATTACTCCTTTTCTTCAATGTTCTTGGACTCCTTTTTCCTTGCACAAGATTCTTAACTGGGTACTGGTGACCCTGTACAGATTCTTTTCACCACTCAACATAACGAGTGGTAACATCTGGCTCAAAAAATCGAGATGGAATGTACACTTTGCTATCAAAAATTGGTCTGATGTAATAATAGTTCCAAGCAGTTTCAGGAGCCTCATTGATTCGAGTCACAGAATCTTGTTCCATACCAAATTGCATAGAAACACGATGTGGGAGGTAATGTTGTATGCAGTCTAGTCCAACAAGCTTGGAAATTCTCATGCGTATTATAAAAAGAAACTATTTCATTATCTAGAGTATGATCAAGTGGAACCCACATTGAATTTTCGTCAAAAATAATCTGTGCTTACTTGCAAATATAGCATATGGATGCCACACAAAGCCATCCATGGCTGAGTCAAGAACTGATCTAAACATCGCCAATCTTCAATGCCTTGACTCTGTGCCACCTACCTATCACAGGATTGCCGTGGTTGATCAACTCAACCTTTGGTTGAAGACCTAAGAGTCCTTTCCTCACCCAAACCTGAACGAGGTAAAATGGTGGTCGAAGATCAAGCTGCAAGTGCCCTTCAGCGCTAACATCTACCACATGTCCGGTCAAAGCAACCATGGTTTGTTTCAACAGACTCAAATCTCTGTAAATATCGATTGGGAACTAAAATCTCTGAAAATAAAAGGCACTGGTTCGAGCCCTAGTGTTTGCTTCCCGGCCTCCCGGGAAAACTTCAAGCTCCTCTTATGGCCGATGCTGAGGCTTCTGGTGATTCTTCAAAATGACTCTTGAGTTGCTGAAACCCAGAATTAGGCTTAGCTTCCGGCAAATTTGTGAAAAATATCAGAACCGATTGAGCATTGTGAGGGGTTTTGTTTTGTATTAATGCCTTTTTCTTCCCACAAAGCCATCGTGTTCCTTCACCGTACTATCGCAGAAAACAGAGAGATTTTCGTGTTATGATTATAAAGGGAATAGTTTTCCAATTAATAATACACGCACAAGTGTAGATTTGTGGTCACGTAATTGAATTTCACCAACATTTTAAATTTGATTTCTTAATTTTGTAAAATATTCGTATTATTTAATTTTAGTATGGTCATTATTATTTTCAAAAATTATACTTAATATGTCAATATTTAAAAATATTTTATCAATACGAAAACTTTTCTAAGCAAATAAAAACTTATTGATAAATTATGCTTTACTTTTGAAAATTGGAAAACAATAAAATTCATTTTTTTTTTGAAAAAAGTTATATTTGATTAAAAAGCTTTTGTAATATTAACTTTTCAAGTTTAGGTCCCTTAGAGCAAAATTTCTACGTACATAGTCTACTGCGTAAACATTTTTTTGAGAAAGTGATGAAGAGCAAATTTACAATGCAAATTGATGATAAGAGGCATCTGTAGCAGACGGCAATGAGATAAGAGGCAATGGGACTAATTTTTTTTTTTTAAAGATAAAATGAGAGTTTCACCCTTATATAAAACTGATAGAATAATTATTAAAATATTTGCTTATGTCGAATGCCACAGAAGATGCCACATAGGATATGAGTTGTCTTGTGTTAATCTGATGTGCCAAATTCTGTCAAAAAGATAATTGCGTGTTAACGGTAGGGGGTCTAAAATTAAAAAACCAAAGTTTAGGGGGGGTTAAATTTAAACGTCGAAATATCATGGGAATTATATGCAACTAGCTTAAAGTTCAGGGAGGTTTTGTATAATTTAGCATTGTATAATTTAGCATATTATATTATAAGATAAAATTTTTTATGAAATTAAACTAATCATAGAAGCCCCGCATCTCACAGTTTTGTTTTAAGGACATAATCTTAAAGAGAGTTTCGGAAACTTATAGACTATGAAAACTAAATCATCAGCCCAATTAAGCATATTCAGAAACCTCAAAGTTTGGGGGAAAAAATAAAGGAGAATCACATCCCCTGCTAGTATAACATTAAAATCAAAGACAAGTCAATGATCAAAATAATCAAATGTACCAAGTTTTTTAATAATGTATTTTCTAAGCTCTCATACGAAGCCACAAAACAAATATTAGTGGTCAATTAGCTCTAAAGGTAATACTCATTTTCATATTCAGCTTATCAGAATGAAGCACAGTCATGTATTACAGAAGGTTGCAGATGCTATGGTAAGTGGTAATTGTAACCCTTTGTCTCCGTTATGACAAATCACAAACAAAGTGTCTCCTGTTAAAGATACCTGAATTCATATAAGGTACTAACGGACCTAATAATTGTTTTTGAAATCAGCCAGAACTATACAAGACTACACAGTACTCTCAAACCCCCTCGAGGGGGGGGGGGGGGAGATCAACAATCTGCGTGAGAGAATCCCAAAAATCGCTCTCATCCTTAAAGGTGGAGAGATCAACAATCGGCATGAGAATCCCAGAAATTGTTATCAATCGCCGCCGTCTCTGCCGTTGTCACCTCTGTCCTTTCCCTCATCCTGTCTGGTCTCTGATTCATGCCCAGGCACTGATGACGATGGCCATCAGTTCATCCTGCATTAAGTCGTCTGCTTCCTTCTCTGTCTGTTCGTAAAACCATGGTGAATTGCTCGGAGATGCAATTCCTAATGACGGGGCATCCCTCATCATCATCCCTGAGAAACTCCCGGCGGTGATCATCCTTCCCCTTCCGGTGACAACCGGTATCAGTTCATCCATACCCTGCATGATACTGTGTGACTCTCTCACCATCACCATCACCTCCACGGTGGCTGCCGCTGCCTTTCCTCCCACCATTTCGCCCAAATACTCACACACCACTTGTGGAGGAAAAGAGATATCCGCGGGGAAATTCAGATTGCCAGAGAGTGAGTCTATCAATAGAGGTATGGGGATTGGGTTTAAATTCCCCAGGAGAATGACATCAGAAAGGCAACCAGAACCACTTAAGACGATGAGGGAAACTCTATAGCGGGAACAGAAGTGGGAGAGTTAGAGAACTACATCTTTTCCCACAGGAACATCAACAATAATGATCTTGCCGGATTCAAGAGAAGCTGTGGATTAAAATTGCAGAACTCACGTACGTAAACAGAAAAGAAGAGAAAGAATTGGGATATGTTGTAGTATATACCTTCGAAATGAATATTGCAGTTGGGCAAGTCATCATCTGAATCATGGGTATCTGAGTGACAATCGCCATCTTGAATGCAGGAAGGCGTTCTTGATGATGGCGGGAGAATGAGAGTGTCCCTTTCGCTGTTGCATGAGGAGGAGGAGGAGGAGGGGATGCGTGACGACGACATTGCAAATGAAGATGCAGAGGAGTTCGAACAAAGCAAGCTATAGACCTTGAACTCAACCAACGCTATAGTCGTCTGTGTGTCAGATCAGATAAAAAAAAGAAAAGATCTTGAACATGATCGAGGACTAATGATCAATCTTGAAGGAGGTTTTAATCAACAAAAATAAAAAGAAAGGGAATATCACTCACGTGCAGAAATCATATACCTCAACCCAACGAATGTAATTTTTAGACATTCTCAAAATGATCGACAAAGTGCATGCAAAACAGTAAGCCGTAAGAAGAATAGTTTCCAAAGCCTCTAGCAAAGCAAGTTTCATGAGAAATAAATGGTTTCTAGTGTTTTTTCTTTTTTTTTTTATTTCCGTTTATGAGCTTTAATTTTTAGGCTTTACCGAGTAAGGGTCACACTCCATCTAGCTACACACGCGTCTATGGAATTGGTTTAATTTATTGTTTATTGAAAGATATATCTATAAATTGAAGAAGAGCATGAAAGTAAAGTAAACGAGAGTATCAAATGCACAAATACACTATATTATGCTTCAAAAAAAATACTGGATCTATTAAAAAAAGTACACAGATATGAAGCGTCATTTTATGTATAAAAGTAGGGGATTATGGGATCACTAGTGCAAAATCAGCTTTTTAGACCGTCCTTTTTAGACTTGATTTAAAGGATAATTTTTAAAAAATATGACTGGCATCATTTTTATAAATATTATAAACTTATTAGACTAATGTCTAAAAGATGTTTTCTAAACCTGATTTTTAGACAACCGCTCTAAAATGAAATAAGAAAATTAACAAAAATCATATAAAAATATTTTTGAAACATGATGTTCATTACAGCTGGTCTAAAAGATCCTATGAGCTATTCCCTTCAACCACGGCCGTGCGCCTGATTTGTGCGTTTGAAGCTAAGGCTCTTTTCTCCGTTCTCTACCTCTCTCAAGCTGTTGCTATGTAGACGGAAGTCTGAAACTCTACGATGCTCTCTCACTCAAACTTGCTTGCGTCGTTGTTCGAAGATGCGAAGCCTTGTGTTCGCCATTGATATCAGTCTGCCAGCCACACAAGAGTGGTTGATTCTCTTCTCCTTGTCCCAATTCCTCCGTCTGTCAGTCCTATACTCTCAAACACATAGAGCTCGCAAATTTTTCAGTTTCGCTCCCTTTTCCTGTTAAATTCGATGACTTAATCTTGATTTTGCTTTGTCATTTTGTCATGTAGGGCTCATGAATCGTGATTTATTTACTCCTCAGTGACTCAGTCATCTAACTACACTCTGTTTGTCTTCAATCGGGTTTGTGTTTCCTTCTTGAGTTTTTGCTCAACATCTGAAGGGTTATGGTTGTTTGTTACTACTTGTTGTTTCAGTTGTTCGTTCACATATTGTTACTGCAATGTTGTTCAAACATGAACGAACCAACTAATAGGTACTTAATGAATTATATTCATAGGGCTTGTTTGAGATAGTGTTACATAAGCATGTTTACGTAAGTCAAGACAAAACTCCTCTTACATGCTTACCTCGTGGATCATAAATCACGTTGGAAAAGTAGTTTTTATCGTTAATCCAAATAGACACATATATGGTGAAGAGATTGTTGGAATACATCATGCTAATTACCAATTACATCTCAATAAACATAGCACAACATATTCTACAAATTACAGCAGAAGACTTTATAAATACCTCTCACCATAGCTTTTCTCTGATTAGGAGGAGTTCACGAACACTAGAAAAATAAGACTGCAAAACAGAAAGAGTCAGAAGAAAGAATTGACAGGTAACTCTTCTGACTGACCGTACGGCACAGTGATGGCAACTGGTGTGAGAGCCGTCGCCAGTCAGGGAACCTCAAAGAGCAGCTAGGGTTTTCACTCGTACGCTCAGTTTTGACGGCTGTTATCCTTAATTAATTTATTTCACCATCAGAAATAAATTAAATAGCCAATTAACTTTACCCTAATCCTGTAGTTGGGCCTAGATATGACTAACGGGCCACACTCAGGATATTTTAATTAACCTAATTAATAACTAATAAATATATATTATATTAATAATTAAAATATCTCACATTCTCCCACTTGGCCTGTATCTAAATGTCAGTCGCCCTTTCCAGATTAAACTAAGGCTATGCTGCAAGAATCATGGCGATAAGTCCTCTTAGGTTGAGTATTACCTTCCATGTATTACATGCAACACCCTTACTTAATGGGTATATCCTTATGAATAAACGCCAATGTTTATTCGGTTCCAAACTTAGTGTTTATTAATCTCATCAACACAATGTATACAAATAATGATAGAGATAATAAACCATAAAGTCAATTTCATTGCATACCTCTTCTATATAAATGAAGGCTTAACCCCCATTTGAGGGATGTGTAACACAAAAGCATTCGGTTTCATTCCCTTAGTCAAAGGATCAGCTAGCATGTCCTTTGTATTGATATAATCAACCGAAATTTCACCATATGCAATTCTCTCTTTTAAACTTAGGAATTTCAGTTCGACCCACTGGCTTCTACTTCCACTCCTTTTGTTATTTGCAATGGCTACTGCGGCTGTGTTATCACAGTACATCCTGATTGGCCTAGAGATTGAGTCCACAATCTTAAGACCAGCAATGAAATTCCTTATCCAGATCGCTTGTGAACTTGTCTCAAAACACGCTATGTACTCAGCATCACAAGTAGAGGGTGCTGTAAGTGTTTGTTTTGTACTTTTCCATGATATAGCTCCATCTGCTAGTAGGAAGATGTAACCAGTAGTAGACTTGTTTGTGTCTGAACATCCTTCTAGATCAGAGTCTAAGTAACCAACCACTTCCAGGTCATCTGTTCTTCTGTATGTGAGCATATAGTGCTTAGTACCTTGTAGGTATCTAAACACTTTCTTTGCAACTGTCCAATGTGCTTCCCTTGGATCGCTTTGGTACCTTCCCAACATGCCAACAGCGAAAGCTATATCAGGTCTTGTGCAAACCTGTGCATACATCAAGCTTCCCACTGCTGATGCATATGGGACCCTTTCCATTTGCTTTCTTTGGAGCTCATTTTGAGGACATTGACCTAGACTAAACTTGTCCCCTTTCTCAAGAGGAGTTACGTTAGATGAACAGTTTTGCATCCTGAATCGTTCAAGAACTTTATTGATATAGGTTTGTTGAGACAAGCCTAAAATGCCTTGGGCTCTATCCCTATGGATCTTGATGCCAATGACATAAGATGCCTCACCCATATCCTTCATATAAAAGTTCTTGCACAAAAACTGTTTCACCTCACGTAATAGTCCTAGATCGCTGGTTGCAAGTAGTATGTCATCGACATATAAAACCAGAAATATGATCTTGCTCCCACTAACCTTGTGGTATATGCATTCATCCATGATGTTCTCATAGAATCCAAATGATGTGATTACCTCATGGAACTTCAAGTACCACTGTCGTGAGGCTTGCTTCAAGCCATAGATCGATTTCTTCAACTTGCATACCAGTTGTTCCTTATCCTTTGCAACAAATCCCTCAGGTTGTTTCATGTAGACTTCTTCCTCAAGGACCCCATTGAGGAATGCAGTCTTAACATCCATTTGGTGCAACTCTAGATCAAAATGTGCAACTAATGCCATGATTATGCGGAAAGAGTCTTTCGTTGATACAGGAGAAAATGTTTCCCTGTAGTCGACACCTTCCACTTGTGTGAAGCCCTTGGCAACCAACCTAGCCTTGTATCGATCAATGTTACCTTGTGAGTCTCTTTTGGTTTTGTAAACCCATTTACAGCCAATGGCTTTAGACCCACTTGGTAACTCCACAAGATCCCATACATTATTGTTTGCCATGGAGTTCATTTCTTCAGTCATAGCATCATGCCACAACTTAGAGTTCTCACCCTTAACAGCTTGAGTAAATGTTAATGGATCATCTTCAATGCTAATATCACAATAAGTCTGAACAGAGTACACCACGTAGTCACTAGGCAATGCTGGCCTTCTTTCTCTAGTTGACCTTCTTAATTCAACCTATTGGGTTGGTTCAGATTGTTCATTCGGGACATCCTCCACCACAACTTGTCTTGGTTCTCCATGTGTGGGAGGTGGATAAATCTGAACAAAACCTTCACGACATAAATCAGTGGTTACTTCCGTATGATCATTGTTTGTTTGGTCACTCCCACTAATCACGTCATTCTCAAGAAAAACAGCATTCCTAGACTCTATAAAACGTGCAGAAGGTGAAGGACAATAGAACCTATAACCCTTAGTCATACATGGATAGCCTACAAAGTAAGCTCTAATGGTTTTAGGATCTAGTTTCTTCTCTTGTGGATTGTACACTCTTACTTCCGCAGGACAGCCCCATACCCTAAGGTGTCTTAAGCTGGGTTTCCATCCTTTCCAGATTTCAAAGGGTGTTTTTGGCACTGCCTTTGTTGGAACCCTGTTTAATAAGTACACAGCTGTCTTAAGTGCCTCCTTCCACAAGGATGTTGGTAATTTGGAGCCATTCATCATGTTCCTAACCATGTTTAGCAAGGTCCTATTTCTTCTTTCTGCTACACCATTCATATCTGGTGAGCCAGGCATGGTATATTGAGCAACTATACCATGCTCCCGAAGAAAATCAGCAAATGGACCTGGCGCTTGTCCTTCACTAGTGTACCTACCGTAGTACTCACCACCTCTATCGGATCTCACGATCTTTATTGGTTTCCCAACTTGTTTTTCTACTTCAGCTTTATATTCCTTAAAGGCATCTGGTATAGAAACCAAACTCAAATATGTTTATCCAAATTCTTAATGTCTTACAATGAAAAACAAACACCTATTTATACTAAAACCACAACCTTATAAATTCTTTAAATAATGAGAAAGTCAGATCCAACAACCACACACCAGTGTTCACAACGTCAGTGCTTACATCATATGCAATGTCAACGTTGGCTGCAATGTGTTCACTTTCTCTCTTCTCTGTTTTTTTCCGTTTCTGTTTCATTCTCCCGGGGTTGGACAAGACTCGTCCTCGAGTCACAAACAACATCATCATCAATAAATGGAGATAAATCCGAAACCTTATGCTTAAGTAAAAATGACTTGGACTTATTTTTTGATTTTGATGTGTTTATCTGGTGGTAATGGTTCGAGCTGAATCTTCACATCATTCCTCTGAAAGGAATATGTATTTGCATAACCGTCGTATAGAGCTCGTCGATCATATTGCCAAGGTCTTCCCAGAAGAAGATGACAAGCGTCCATCGGAACAACATCACACCAAATTTCATCGTGATACCTTTTTCCAATAGAAAAAGTAACAAGGCATCGTTTTGACACTTTGACTGCGCTTCCTTTATTGAACCATTGGAGCTTGTATGGGTACGGATGGTTGTGAGTTGGTAGTTGCAACTTTTCTACCATGTAGTTAGAGACTACATTTTCACAGCTTCCGTTGTCGATAATGAAGTCACAAACTTTACCTTGAGCGGTGCAACGAGTATGAAAAATGTTGTGACGTAGCCAAGGCTCTTCTTTCACTGTGGCTGTATGCAAGCTTCGTCTAATCACAAGTGTTTCACCTTGATCAGGAGGAATGACTTCTTCATCAAAAATTGGCTCTTCATCAAAGACAGGTTCTTTGTCGGGTATGAGCTCCTTTTCTTCTTCAAAAAATGCAGAAGTTTCTCCTTCAATAATAGTAACAACTCTGCGGGTAGGACATTCTAAAGCGATATGACCGAACCCTTGGCATTTGAAGCACTTAGGTGCTATGGAGCTAAATTCCTTGGTAGCCTTTGTTGGAGGCTTGCTTGAAGAGTTATGTTGATGCATTTGTGTAGGCCGATGCATGTGTGCTTCATGTTCATCAAAAGGAATTTCAGTGGAGGAAGACGGTTGAAACGGAAACCTTTTGGGGAACTGTTTCTCAATACGGATGGCTAGACGAATGACGTCATCTAGAGTCCAGTATTGTTGGAGCTGCACTGGATGGGCAATGTTAGTATTCAACCCTCCAAGATAACGAGCTATTGTTTGCTCCTCCCTCTCTTGGATATCACACTTCATCATGAGTTTTTCAAATTCCCTCGTATATTCTTCCACAGTCATAGCCTTTTGGCGGAGATTATGTAATTGAAGGAAATTTTCTTGATAATAATTATCTGGAAGAAACTTACGTGAGAGCTCACATCGCATTTTGTCCCACTTCCTGATCTTGCTTTTTCCTTCTCTTTCACGCCTTTTCTTGAGATTTTCCCACCATATAGAGGCATGTTTCTTTAATTTGATGGCAACAATTTTGACTTTCTGCTCATCAGGAATCTCTTTATATTCAAAAACTCGCTCGACGGTTTGAAGCCAATCGACAAATTCGTCTGGTTGAAGTCTTCCTTCAAATTCAGGTATGTCTACCTTAATGTCATTAAGGCGGAATGACTGTTGTTGAGGACGATGGCGGTAGTGAGTGGACGATGAATTATTGTTATCTGAATCATCCTCTGGATATTCACTGCGAGTTTCTAGCATGACTTGCTGCGTTTGTACAGTGGTTTCCAGTTCCTGTATCCGACGTCTCATCTCGTCCATCTCAATCTCGCGTGTGTTTCTGCGTCTTGGAGGCATTTTTGGAATTGTTCTTGTGAGGTTAGGTATATGATGGAAAAGTACAAGGATAGGATCGGTTTTTATGGTAAGTAAAGGATAAAACTGGAAATTTTATGGACAAATGGGGTAGAAAGGTAATTTCTTAACTTTCAGGGATAGAAATGTAATTTTGGCAAAAATCTGGGGTCAAAATGTAATTTTAGAAAGTTTTGGGGTCCAAAATGTAATTTTGACAAAATTCTGGGGTCAGAATGTAATTTCAAAAAGTTTTGGGGTCCAAAATGTAATTTCAGCAGAAATTTGGGGCCAAAATGTAATTTCAGAAAGTTTTGGGGTCCAAAATATAATTTCAGCAGAAATTTGGGGCCAAAATGTAATTTCAGAAAGTTTTGGGGCAGAAATTGTAAATTTTACCAAATTTTGGGGTCAAATTGCAATTTCTGAAAGTTGGGCTGGCTGGGATTGATGACGTGGCAGTTATGACACGTGGCAGTCAGTGATTGGTCCACGTTGTGTTGACTGATGACGTGGCTGCTGATTGAACTGGGTGACGTGGCAATGCTGGCGGTGCTGCTGGCGTGGCAATATTGACACGTGGCGCAATCTGATTGGACAGCGTGGCATTGACTGGTCAACAGTGATGACGTGGCAGCTGACTGGGTCGTCTTCAACCTCTGGACTCCGGCGACGTCTGAAATTCCGGCGAATTTTCCGGTGACTTTCCGGCGACGTTCGTTGAGGCCCGTGGAGGTGTTTTACGACGGTGACCGAGGCTATTCCTAGGTTTTTCGGCCTTCTGAACACGATGGTGAGGTCAGTTTCTTCAAAAAACTCTCCGAGAGTGAAAATCCGACACCCCCTTTTTCTCACGTTTTTTTTTCTCACCCACTCCTCACTCTTTCGCTCTCTGGCTCTCTAGAACTCAGCTTTGGTACCAAAATGGTATAGAAACCAAACTCAAATATGTTTATCCAAATTCTTAATGTCTTACAATGAAAAACAAACACCTATTTATACTAAAACCACAACCTTATAAATTCTTTAAATAATGAGAAAGTTAGATCCGGCAACCACACACCAACCCCCTCCCTGTTCACAACGTCAGTGCTTACATCATATGCAATGTCAACGTTGGCTGCAATGTGTTCACATTCTCTCTTCTCTGTTTTTTTCCGTTTCTGTTTTAGCATCTAGTGCCTCGCTTTTATTATCAAGCAAGTAGATATAAGTATATCGCGAGTAATCGTCAATAAAAGTGATAAAGTATTTTTGACTGTTTGCAGATAAGTCAGGACAACAAATATCAGTATGTATAATTTCAAGTAAATCAGAACTTCTTTTAGCTCCCTTTTGTGACTTATTGGTCTGCTTTCCCCTTATGCAGTCCACACAGGTATCAAATTCTGAATGGTCTAAAGATGGAAGGATTTCATCTTTAGTTAACCTTTTGATCCTGTCAACAGAGATATGTCCTAATATCCTATGCCACAAGCTAATAGAATTCTCATCAATGATACTCTGTCTAATACCATGCGTAACAGAAAAAACTTCAGGGGGTTCAGGGATTATTTTAAATAAATAATCAATCATAATAACCCTTGCAATTGGAAAATAGTCCTTACTGAAATACATCAAGTCCTTTTGCAAATAAATACCATAATTCAAAGGAATGAGTTTTGACATAGAAATCAAGTTTCTCATATAACTAGGAATGTAAAAACAATTCAAAAGATCCAGCACGGTTTTATTTGGGAAAACAATTCTAAAAGTTCCAATTTCTTCGACCGGATCTCCTTTCCCACTTCCTAAAAGGACTCGTGCTTTATTGGGAAGTGGAGGCCTGGTTGTTAGAAACCCCTGCATGGTAGTAGAAATATGGATCATTGAACCCGTATCGATCCACCAAGTATCATTACTAGTGCTAATATGATGAGCTTCTAAAGCTAAACTTGAAATATACATACCCTTACGCTACAACCATGCCTTCCTCTTCAGGCACTCATCCTTCATGTGCCCTTTCTTCTTGCAGAAGAAGCAAATAGCTTCAGCTTTCTTAATGGATGGCACAGCAGGAATCTTTTTCTTCTTTTTCTGCTTGTCCTTGTTGCCCCTGGCACCATTCCTGCTGGAACTTTCAGCCAAATGAGCTGCCCTAGGTGCCTCCCTACCACTCATTTGAAGCCTAGTTTCCTCCTGAACACACATGGACAACAGTTCATCAATTGTCCATTTTTCCCTATGTGTGTTATAGGAGACCTTAAAGGCCTCATAATGAGAAAGAAGGGAGTTCAGTACCAGATGCACTAGGAACTGCTCTGTTGGTTCCATGTCAAAGGCCCTCAGCTGAGAGGACAAGTCTCTCATCTTCATGATATGTTGTCTGACTCCATTAGTACCTGTCAGCTTCATGGCACACAGCTCTGACATGATGGAACCACCCATCTGTTTGTCAGTTGGCTTAAGCTGTTTGTCCACAGCTTCCAGAAACTCCTTAGCAGTTTCACATTTGGGAATTGCTCCCCTAATGCTTCTTTGGATCCTGGTCTTAATATATGACATGCACATGCGATTGTAGTGCTCCCAGCGCTCCTGATAGTCAATTTCATCTTTAGTTGACTTGTCATTTGGTTTGGGAGGTCTAGGTTTCTCCATAACAAAATGCATGTGCAGCATATCAATCTGCAAAGTTATGTCCTCTCTCCATTCAGGGTAATTAGTACCATCCAGCACAACTTTGCCAGTAGTGTCAGCAAAAAGATTAGGGAAAGTAGTAGGTACTGCAATTTAAAAACTTAAATTAGCTCACAAGACAAATATTTGAGACAATCACGAATTCTGTGCCTTTTGTATGCATGTTATACACTAATGGAAACATGCAATATATATAAATGCGTATCACTAAATTCTACCTGTGGGCAAAGAACCTAGCATTGCATGCATTTATCTCAAATTGGTGGGCCTAGAGTGTATAATTTACATTTCCTAATACCTGTGGGCAACTTAGAAAATATAAGACCAAACTATCCCACCCTAATTAAATATATAATCATAATCGTCTACCTGTGGGCAAAGAACAATTACAATTCTATATTTAATTACAATTAGATATTTTATAAGTTCCATATGTGATCAAATTGCATGCAAAACTAAAGGATGATGTGGCTATTCCTTGAAAAAATAGCATGCTAGTCACAAATATCATATAAGCGCATTTAAATCAAAATATGCACATCATAATGGAGAGATTAATCAATTTAATAAATCCAGTAAATAATTAATTAAATCCCTCCCACTGTTTTATGTATTCAAAATTGTTTAAATAATTAATTTTGGCACCTTACAACTCAAATTACAATTGTTGCAAAATTTTGAAATGTTACATAATTGTCTAAAGCTATTTTCAAAATGTTAGACAATTAATTAACTCATGAAAACAATTTTACAAATTTTTCTGTATGTGAAAATGCCAAAATTAACCACTGTCACTAATTTAAACAATTTAAAGTCATTAAACAGAAAAATACATAAAACAGAAAAGAATTTAATTAAACAGTGAAGAAATAGTTGAGAAAAGGCCCAAAATGTTTTCTGGAATTTCAAAAACCATAGCCCAGAAGAACAAAAAACGAATAGGCCCAATAATATGTTTCTGGAAATTTTAAAACTAATGGTCCAGAAGCAACAAAAAAAAATGTGATAGGGCCCATAAATAAAAAAACGTCACTGTGCAATTAATAATTCTCCTTTTTTTTTGGTTCGGCCCAATTCTCTTATGCCCTTAAAAAAAAAATTACAGAAGCCCAAAACGCGTCGGCCCAGTTTGCGCGACCGGCCCGCCCACTGGATAAGTGAAACGTAGCGTTTCACTTGGGCCGCACGACGCCGTTTTGCGCGTGGGGCGCTTTTGCAAGGCCCGAAACGGCGACGTTTTGAGGGACTCAAAACGCCGTCATTTGGGTCATCTTCCCCACCCGTTTCGCTGTAGCCCTACCCGACCCGACCCGAGTGCAACCCGGTTGGGGTTGCCGCGACCCGCGATTCCCAGGCGATCCCATCCGGCGATCGGAGGCTCAAAACGGCGGCCTCACGGTGGTTTCATTGTCGGATCTTGCCAGAAAATCCAATAAAATGCGTCGATTACACAATATGAGCAACATAACATGAATTAAAACAAGGTTTTGGTTCAAAATTTTTCTTAGATTCGAAACCCAAAAAGGAACGCAGGTTCGACGGTGCTCACGGTGCGACTCATAGAAAATGAATCACGAAACTCAATCGAAACACGGAAATGTCCAATAAACAACGATTAAGAACAATTTCTAAACAAAAAATTTTCAGATTTGAAAACTCTCTAAACACAGATTCCGAAAACCAGCTTTCAAAGAAAGAACACATATATAAATCGAAGTTTGAATCATGAACCAGAGACAGTCGATGAACTAAATTCCATATACATCTATAATCAAACAAAAGCCAGATTCGGATCCTTAAAAAATGAAATGAAGGCAATATAAACAAATGTGATCTTTGATTTGAAATATGGAACCCGTATAAAAACTATTACGGTAACTCATTAAATTCCATAGATAAATCATCCCCGATCAAAGAAAAGCGGCAGAGAATCAGAGAACCAGGCTCTGATGCCACATGTTGGAATACATCATGCTAATTAGCAATTACATCTCAATAAACATAGCACAACATATTCTACAAATTATAGCGGAAGACTTTATAAATACCTCTCGCCATAGCTTTTCTCTGATTAGGAGGAGTTCACGAACACTAGGAAAATAAGACTGGAAAACAGAAAGAGTCAGAAGAAAGAATTGACAGGTAACTCTTCTGACTGACCGTAAGGCACAGTGATGGCAACTGGTGTGAGAGCCGTCGCCAGTCAGGGAACCTCAAAGAGCAGCTAGGGTTTTCACTCGTACGCTCAGTTTTGACGGCTGTTATCCTTAATTAATTTATTTCACCATCAGAAATAAATTAAATAGCCAATTAACTTTACCCTAATCCTGTAGTTGGGCCTAGATATGACTAACGGGCCACACTCAGGATATTTTAATTAACCTAATTAATAACTAATAAATATATATTATATTAATAATTAAAATATCTCACAGAGATTACTTGTTGAAGGTGGAAGAGAAATTAGATGAGAGTTTTTATATTTCTTAAAGTATTAAAATTAAAGAAGATAATTTTTCCCTGTTAGAAACAGTTTAGTTTTGCTGAGTGCCTGACATGTGATACATGACCTATTGCATTGTGAAAATAATCATGTGACTCGTTTATATGTTTCTTTCATTTCATTTCTGTTTACATTTTTTGGACTTTTGTGCTTGTTTGGCTTCTAATCAGCTTGTCTATCGTTCAAATTCCAGAGATTTGGGCAATTCTAAAGTCTCGGGAACTCTAGGCCCAGAACTTGGCGAACTAGTTAGTCTAGATTTGTATGATAACGAGTTTGGAGGCGAGATCCCAAAATCATTCAGCTAGTTGAAGTCTCTGAGATTCTGTGAATAATGTCTATTTTTTATTGCCCAGAAACCTTTTGAACATTATATAGTTGTTGAACAGAATGATATCTAAATTGTCATTTGCCATGGTTTCTCTGTATTCCAAATTCAGCCTCCTAAACAACAACAAGCTTTCTGGGCCAATCCCAAGACAACTCACTTCACAAGCAAAGCTCAAGACTGCTAAAATTGATCCCCTACCAAAATGAAATGCGAATCCCTTTAAAACATTGGCCTCATTGAAGGACTTAACCTCATTGCTGGGTGGTAGGAGTGACATTTTTCTTTGCCTCACTCTCTTCTCTCCCTCTGCCTTGCTTTTTCTTCCTTTCGTGCTCAAGTTTAGGACTATTTTTTCAGACAAACTGCTTAAGTCATTGTTTAATTATTTTCTATACAAGTTTAAGGGTAAGTTTTCCTCCTTTGATTTTTGTAGAACATCATATCGTAAGGGAATCTTTCTACTGCTTGTACGTGATAATTGTATATATTGGATCCAAATTACAGCTTGATTGTTACGCAACCAGCAATTATAGCATTTTTCACCAACCTTGCCGATGTTGGCCTTCATGGTTCATGAATGGTACTTTCTGATTTTCTTCCTTCTTGTTCTTGTTCCTTTGAGTTACATGTCCTATCTAAGCCAGGGGTGATAAATCTTCTTTGCGCAGTATTACTTGAAGGCTCGGTTTCATCAGTTTGCTGATTTAATGGTCATTACCAGAACTGCTGGGATTGTTTCACAGGTTCTTTTAAGAGCTATCTTTACCATTGGCAACTATTTCTTTCATACACTCCAGTTTCCTTGATTTTTCTGTGAGTCGAAATATAAAACATTGCCACAGCTCCTTCTTATGCCCATTCTGGCTCCAATTTTGGGAGAGGCAAGGCTGCTTTCAATGGGACTTTGTTTCAGCTTTCTACACATGAGCATTCTTTTTTATTTTTTAAGAAAAAATTTCTGTTCAATCATATGAAATCAATGCGTTTGTCAAGTTATCAATTAATAATGTGTGGACTTGGATGCAGATGTTCATCTAAAACATTGCATGGGCTTCCTGGGTATGAGTTTTACAACGTCATTGCCAATAATAATTTTTCCCCTTAATTTCCTGTAATTGCTAACATTCTGAAAACCAACAGGTTCCTTATGTTGCTGCAATGTTCTCAGCATTGATTGCTTTTGCACATCCTTGTGTGAGTTTGTCTTGTCTCTGAACAAACTATTTGTTTCTGGGCACCAAGAGAAAGGGACCATTGCTGCTTTGAGACATTTATAATAAATATTATCAAATTAAGCATGACTGGATTTACTCAAGAGGCAAATTTCAAATATTTTTTACTATTTTTATTTCTTTTTCAATTAGCAAGTTATGATTTGTCTGACTTTGATTTTACAGATGTTTGATGTAACAACCCAAATTTTGGGATTTAAAGCTTGAGAATAAGCTTGAATCAGGTGGCCTGTCAGGCCCTGGTTATAAATTCTAGGTTATTGGAACACAATTTGCAAAATTACAATGTGCTACTATTGTGATTTCCTGCTAGGCAGTGAAGTTGTCATATGTTTTTGAATAATCAAATGATGTCCAATGGATGTGAGATTTTTCAAAATAAAAGTAGACATATCAAGCTTTGGTTTGATAGGAATATAAGTCATTTGGACTTGTACATTGAGAGTTATGTATTAGCCAAGTGAAACTGGCAAATTTCTATGGTAGTGTCTAATAAATGATAATTCTGAAATATTGTGCATCCAGTTGGCTAAAGTCAATATTTTTTTCTTAAAAATAGACTTAATAAGGGTCGCATAGCCTTTAGAACCACAACAATTGGATATCTATAAATAAAGATATGAATTTTCAAAGTATAATGAAGATTCTGCCAGCTTTTAATCAAGGTGTGAAATTACAAAGGTGTTGGCAAAAATGTATGGGCAAAATTTTCTTTTTGGCCATTAAAGCAAGAGCTCTTATTTTTCCAATAATTAAGGGCCATGTGACGTCCAACAATGAGAGGTAAAGGGAATAAATGTTTGAGATAAATATGCCAAGAGTTGGAGCAATTTTGGCCGAGCAAATTGAAGTTGAAAACTCAAAAAAGCAAGGCATGTGTTTAATGGTAATTAAAATAATATAATTGAGGAGATGGGTGAAGCTAATACAAGAGGCTTATTTGATTCTTTCAACAGCCCCTTTGTACGTAAATGTGGAGAGAGAAAATGAAAAACATTTATGATCAAATTAAAGGAATAAAGCATGAAGCAAATTGGCATGTGAAAATTTGCAATAAAATAACATATTTGTAAGGAGGTGGAAGAGATATCTCAATAGCTTATCATCTCTTTCCAAGACCTCACATTTCGTCCAACAAAGAGAAAGGAGAGAGGAAACAAATATTTGAACATAAATGATGACTTTTTGAAGTCATAAAAGCCAAATGGAAAAGATGAAGCCAAAAGTAAAAAATCATGTGTTTAATTGCAATTAAAAATATTATTTGAGGAGGTGGAGACATGATATTTTAAAAGCTCTTATCTCCTTCAAGAGGCCATCTTTTCGGCCAAGACAAGAGCAAAAGAGAGAGAGAGTGTGTGTGTTTGGAGAAAGCAAGACAAGAAGGAAGCAAGAGTGTTCAAGAAGCAAAACTTAGGAAAGTTGTGGTTGAAATCACTTGTTCTTACCTTCAAACTCTTGTAAACTCTCTCTAATCTTCATATCCTTCATGAATCCCATGTGTAGCAAGCAAAAATAAGAGAAACAAGGAGAGAGAGGACTGTTTAGAGAGAGAAAGAAGATGAAATCAAGGTAAGCTTGACAGCTTGTCCTATTTTGATGATTTATGCTTGTTGTTGATGTTGTTGTTAGTTTGGTGGCTTGTCTTGACTTGTTTTGGCGATTGCGATGCACAAACCCTAAAGGGAGGTGTTGCCCAAATTTCCATTAATCATGTTCAATAGGTGTTTAAGAGGTTAAACAAGTAATTAAAGGTGAAAGGAAGGTGATTAATGGAATGGAATCAAGAAACTCCAAATTTTCCCAATTTATTGTGATTTTCTTCTAGCAGCTGTTTTCACTTTGTTTGGATTGGATTTTGGTGTCTTTGATGATTCCATTGAGTTTAGAAGGGGAAATTGTGTAGGGTATATGTGAATTATGAAGTACAAAGGCCCTAGAATGTGAAATGACAAAACTACATCTAAAACCCTAAGTTTGGGGCTGCCAAGGGAATTTTTGTCTTTTGGCAGTGAATTTGATAAATCTAAGGTCAAAAATGGATTCTACACCCGAAATTGTGTGGAATTAGCCTGGGTCATTATTTCTGGTAAGGTATAGTTAGATTAGGTACAAAGGGGCTTGAACCGGGTCCTTAAGGGCATTTTGATAATCTTGAAGTTTAAGCAAAGATAACTAACACAATGAGTTTAGAATAATACATGAATGAGTAATAACTCATTTATTGTAAATTTGGGATTTTAGGATCAGACAGTAGCCCGCGTCGGACACAGAGTATTGGGCCAATAGACAGGTAAGGGAATGGCGATCCAGATAGTGAACTTACCCTACTTGCATATATTTGATAGTTAAGCTTGTGTAGTAATGCATGTGATTGCTTTATTTGATTGTGTAGAGCATAATTGAATGATGAAGCTTTGCTTCTGTTTATTCCATGGCCATGGGTATATTACATGAAACATTTAAGCACGCAGAAATGTCATTATGTGACATACATCTAGTTAAGGCTAATATGTCATGCACTTAACATTTATCTTGCATGCACTATGGTAACTGTTTACTTCTGAGATTCCCCCGAATCTCATCCTCCCCCAACCAACCATTTAGACAGGTGAACACAGGAGGTATGTTGAATCAGAGATGGAACGAAGATAGGGAGGTGTCTATTGCTCTTATTTTGGACTTAGACATTTTGATAGTCCTGTAGGGCTACCCTATATGTATATTCATGCGTATATTTACAAATATTATGTACAATCCCTGTGGGGAATTTCTTGTAATATAATCATGTACTTTATATAAGTAATTTTCATGCTATTTCTGTATGCCCACCAAACTGAGTGCAAACACTATGAAAAATGTGGAAATAATATAAGGGTATGACATTTTGGCACCTTTATGGCATTTTAAATGGAATAAAATGGTGAATTTTGGTGCACTTGGAATGACAAAAATACCCCTACAAGAGGCTACACGAAATTGTGGTCAAAACAAGACATAAAGTCCAATTTTTGTCTTTTAAAAAGCCTATTCTTAAAGCCCAAAAACATATATATTGGAAGAGCACAATTCGGGCCCAACCATATGTGATGTTTGGCCACATAGAAAGAAAAAGAAGAAAGCCCTATTTAATTACAAAAATATAAGGGCAAATTGGTCATTTGCTAATAAAGTAAGAAGTTATATATTTATTCCTTTTTCTTGATGCATTTACGTCCAACAAGGAGAGTCAAGAGGAAATTAAGTACTTGGTCTCAATTAAGCAAAAAATGAAGCAATTTGAGCCAAGTAAAATAAGTTAAAAAGTCAAAAATTGTCATGTGATTAATTGACATTAAAATAGTTTTTATGTAAGGAGGTGGAATGGCTTATTCAAGAGGCCATTTAACTCCTTCACAGGCCATATTTACGTAGATGGAAAGAGAGCAAAGAGAAACATTATGGCTAAGTGAAAAGAGTGTTTGAAAAGTCACAAAAAAGTTGGTGTGTGTTTAGTTGCCATTAAAATAATATTCAAAAGGAGGTGGAAGGAGATATTTGAAGAGTTAATTGTCTCTTCCAAAGCCTCAAACATTCGTCCAACATGAGGAAAGGAAAGTGAAAATATTCACTTGGACATAAATGGTGACCTTTGGAAGTATTTTGAGTCAAGTAGAAAAAGATGAACGCATAAGTCAAATATCACATGCAAATTAGCAATACAATATTATTATTTTAGGGAGATGGAGATATGATATTTAGAGATCATTATCTCCTTCCCAAAGATCATCTTCGTCCAACACATGTGAGCAAAGAGAGAGAAAGGGTTTGGAGAACATCAAGAACAAGAGAGAGAGAGAGAGAGCACAAGTGAAATCAAGGTAAGTAGGTTGTGATTTCAAGTGTTTATGCCTCCAAAATCATGAAAGACTCTCTCTTATCTCTATGCCATATTGAAATATACATGTAGCAAGACAAAATCAAGAGCAAGAAGGAGGAGAGAGAGGACAATTTTGGAGGGAGTTAGAGAGAGAAACAAAGGTAAACCATAAACCTTGATTATCTTGTTGAATTCAAGGTGTACATTGTTGTTGTGGTTGGTTTGTTGGATTGCTTTAGTTGTTTTTGTAATTTGGAAAGCACAAACCCTAAGAGAAGGTGCTGCCCAAATTTTGATTAACCATGTTTAAGTGGTTAAAAAAGTAATTAAAGGTGAAAAGAATGTGTTTTGTTGCAAGAAAGTTCATTTTTTCCAAATTATTCCAGATTTTGTCCAGACCTGTTTTAGCTATGTTTAGACTGGATTTTGGTGTTTTTGATGATTCCATTGTGTTTAGAATGGAAAATTGTGTAGGGTACATGTGAATTGGGAAGTATGAAGGCATTAGGGTGTGAAATAACAATTTTGTCCCAATACCCTAATTAGGGGCTGCCAAGGGCAATTTCATCTTTTGATAGTGAATTTGGCAAATCCTAGGTCAAAAATGGATTCTACATACGAAGTTGTGTAGGAATAGCCCGGGTCATAATTTTTGGAAAAGTATAGTCAGACCGGTTACAAAAGGACTTAGATCGGGTTCCTAGGGGTATTATGATCATTTCGCAGTTTTAAACTAAAATAACAAAGAAAATGAGTTTAGAACAATACATGAATGGGTAAAACTCAATTCTCATAAATTTGGAAATTTAGGACCGGACAGTTTGCCTGAGTTGGATTAGAGTTAAGGAATTGTTAGTGAGCATAAAAGGGACTTAAGGTAGTAACTCTATCTTTCATAAATTATGTAATTATTTGTATGCTTTTTAATATCAGAGTTACAGTTGGTTATCATTAGTTTAATTTTTGTATGTTTTGGGATCTGTATATATTTTTCAAACCCTATGGGGATTTCCTTTCATGTAAAAAAGCACTTTGTATCAGTATTTTCATGCTATTTTTGTGTGCCCACCGAACTGCGCGTAAACGATCTGAAAAAAGTGGAAATAATATAAGGGTATGACATTTTAATGTTGTTGTTGGGTTGGTGGCTTGTCTTGACTTGTTTTGGTGATTGGGATGCAAAAACCCTAAGGGAAGGTGCTGCCCAAATTTCAATTAATCATGTTCAATAGGTGTTTAAGAGGTTAAACAAGTAATTAAAGGTGAGAAGAAGGTGATTAATGGAATGAAATTAAGAAACTCCAATTTTCCCAATTTATTGTGATTTTCGTCTAGCAGCTGTTTTCATTGTATTTGGTCTAGATTTTGGTGTTTTTGATGATTCTGTTGAGTTTAGAAGGGGAAATTGTATAGGGTACATGTGAATTATGAAGTACAAAGGCCCTAGAATGTGAAATGACAAAACTACCCCAAAACCCTAAGTTAGGGGCTGCCAAGAACATTTTCATCTTTTGGCAGTGAATTTGCTAAATCTAAGATAAAAAATGGGTTTAACAACAAAACTGTTTAAGAATAGCCCGGGTCGTAATTTTTGGAAAAGTACAGTTAGACCAGGTACAAAGGGACTTAGACCGGGTCCTTAAGAGCATTTTAGCGATCCTGCCTTTTAAGCAAGGGATAACCAACAAAATGAGTCTAGAATAATACATGAATGAGTAATAACTCATTTATTATAAATTTTGAATTTTAGTACTTGGCAGTAGCTCGAATTGGACACAGGGTATCTAACAGCCACTGGAACAAACAGTGGATCAGGGAAGGGCAATTAAGGTAGTGAATTTACCCTACTTGCATGTATTTGATAGTTATGGTCGTGTAGTGATGCATGTGATTGCTTTACTTGATTGTGTAGAGCATATTTGAATGATGATGCTTTGCTTCTGTTTATGCCATGGCCATGAGTAAGATACATGAAACGTTGAGCACATAGAAATGTCATTATATGGTATGCATCTAGTTAGGCTAACATGCCATGCACTTAGCACATATCATGCATGCATTATGGTAATTGTTTACTACTAAAATTTTTTCGAATCTCACCCTCCCCCAACCAACCATTGAGACAGGTGAGTACAGGAGGTGTGGTGAAAGTAGAGAAGAGGACTGTACGAGGAAAATACAGAAGGTTCTGGTTTAGTCCAGGAGAAGCAGTTGGTTATCTGCAGGCTTCTATTATATTTTAAGTCTGTAAGCATTATGTACAATCCCTGTGGGGAATTCTTATAATATAATCATGTACATATTATCAGTATATTTATACAATTCTTGTGTGCCCACTGAACTGAGCATTGCTACTCTAGTTAATATCGGAATAAGTAAGGGGGTGTGACATTTGATCTTACTAATCTCTTTCCTGAAGAAGATATTGACTTTGTCTGTGAATGTTGTGCCAAATTCTTTATTGAGCTTTTACAACAATAGTGAGTTTAGGTCTTGTGAAGTTGTTAAGAAACATGGTGTTATTTATTTCAGTTTCATTTTATATGTATTTTCGCTTATCTTAGTTCATGTATGTAGTTTATAAACCTTTGAATAATAAATAGTTGTTTGATTAAATTTGTTCCCACTTGAATTGAAAGATTGTTGGTATTATATTTCATTTTGAAGCTTTTGAATTGTGGGAATTCAATTTGTAACTCATTGAGTTGTTGAGCCCTTGTAGATTGAGTTGTATTCTTTTAGACACAAGTTTCTTTTAGGTGCTGGCTTGAATGGTGGGTTAAAGAAAGAAGTAGGGTAGATATATTAAAACAACCGAAAAATTCAAACCTAATATAAGAAATATGAGGTCTAAAAAGTATACCTTTTAAGACTTGATGTAGTAAATATGACATCTAAACAATATTTTTTAGATGTGGTATAAGTCAAGTGAGGTCTAAAAGGTCGACTTTTTAGACTTGATCTCAAGCAACCGGTATAAAATGTACTTTTTAAGACCGGTTGCTCAACCGGTCTAACCCGGTCTTAAAAAGTAAAAGACTTTTAAGATCAGCTATATTTAGAGTTGATCCAGAACCGGTCTAAAACACGATTTTCACTAAGTCTAAAAAGTGATTTTTGCATTAGTGGACAAAAACTAAATCCGCTCAATTTCAGAGTTGGTACAACCCAAAGTCATCATTCTCTTTGGTTTGCACAACCAAAAAATTATTCCAAGAGTCTACAAGAAGATGAAAAAAGAGGTGTCGTCAAATCCGATTTGGATAGTCAGATCTTAGATTTTTTTTAAAAAAAGTCTATATTTTTTTGAAAAAATCATTTTAATAGTTATAACATCTAAAATAAAGATAATCTTTTAACTATCATAAATTCAAAAAATGATTTTTTATTTAAAAAATCATCATTAAAAAAAATTGGATCAAGATAGCCCATATGTGCTTAACTCTCTCTACTAAGAACTTTGCTTAGCAAGGAACCAGGTCCACGTGGATAGAATTGCAATCTCTTTACTGTTTTTTTAATCTAATTTGAAAGACTTTATATGAGAGGATACAATCAGCAATGTTGAATTTATCATCTGCATATAGGAAGTTAGTGGAGGGTTTCAAATGATGTAAACTCTAATGATCAAATATGGCAGGTAATATAATAACTCCTATAAATGCTATTTTTGGAACTCAGTCATGTGTTATTTTACATTTGACAAGTTGATATATAAGCTTGTTAAATAGGTCAAATGTTCAAAGTTAACCTTTATCTTAATCCCCCCGCTGCCATAATAAATTTCATTCCTAAAACGCGACGTTATTTATTTCATCTGCAAGCATCAGTTGGTACTGATGAGATGGATAACAAGCTTCGCCAATTTCATTCATACGAGAAATCAAGAAAATCTGAAAGATTTTTAGATACAGTTTATTATGAACAGCCTCAAGTTCTTCTTCATGATGAAATCATATACCGTACTGAGTGAGTAACTTTGTTTCTATTGACTTTTCCTATTGTATTCCTGAACCGGCTTTCTTTGAGTGAAAGTTTATGTAAATATTAAAATAGAAGTTTTACTTTATACTACCCTATCCTAAATAGAAGACCTAGTTAAATTTTGGAAAGATCAAGGAAGCTAAATAAATTACTTAATCATAGTATATGTTGTGTACTATTAGATTATATATTAATTTATAAGTCAAGCAAATTAGTTTGGAGAAAAAACGATAAAAATAAATACCTAAAGTAATTATTTTACTTTCTTAATCTCTTTAAAAAAGTCAATTGGGTCTTATATTTAGGACTGGATGTATTCTTTGTTCATATAACTATGTACTCGAACATGATTATCGATTCAGTTGATGGATTATGGACCCTAACTTTTCAGCCTATTTGCACAATGACTTTCCTTTCTGTATTCCCTGAAAAAAAGAAGTCAGGAATTTTCTTGAAGAGGACTATATTTAGTGAGGAAAATAGGAGGTACTGTTGCATGCTTAGGCTTGTGAGTAAAATTGGTACTTATTTAATTTTTTGTTGCAGGAATAAACGCAAATATGCCTGTGATGATGATGAACTTTCAAGCCAGGCATGCCAGGCATGGAAGGATTACAAGTCATCAATTGTCTGGAGTGTAAGATAGCTAGCCTGCACTTTATCTAAGGTATTTAAAGAAAACTTTTGTTTCTACATTTCTATAAATGTATGTTTGCCTTTACTCCTGTGCCTTGGGTTTTGATTTTGCATTTTTTGTCTATATATATTACAGCAGCTGATTAGAGTATGATGTACGTTTAGTTGTGTTATTGAGTTGCCGCTTTTCTATATATATATTTTTTTCTGGGAACACATTGCTCGTTTTTATGTTTCCTATGTTTTAGATACAGAAGGCTTTTTGTTTCGAATGATCAAAAGGACAAGGAAAGCTTTGCATCAGACCAGATTATGTCATGAATAGACAAATTCTAAAAAGGTCACTAGTGGAAAAATGATTTTTTAGATCGGTTTTGGATTAGGTTTTGATACAGCCAGTCTAAAAAGTTGGATACTTTTTAGACCGGTTAAGAAATCGATCTTAAAACTCATACTTTTAAAACAGGTTGTTGGTAGCCGGTCTTAAAATTAACCATTTTAAGATCAGTTGTCATGAGCACCAGTCTTCAGAGACCTCTTTTGTAGGCCATACAAAAACATTTTTAAGACCAGTTTTCCATATAACCGGTCTTAAAAGTTTAAATTTTAAGACCGGTTGTCAATACAACCGGTCTCAAAACGTGAATTTTAAGACCGGTTGTATGGAAAACCGGTTTTAAAAATTATTTTAAGACCGATTATCTATATAACCGGTCTTAAAAGTATTATAATTTTTTTTTACTTATATTTGATTATGTTAGTAACTATAACACATCCTAGAAGCTGCTTCAAGTGCCATAAGGTGTTCATTTTCCTTCCACTTACCATTTTCTTTTTCTTTAACCTTCTCATTAGGAACTTGTAACATAACATATATGCACCTTCATCCTCATGTAATGTGTTGTTTAAAACTATCATATATGCATAATTCTATATGTAAAGCACATGCCAATGACATGTCTCAAACAGTTTCACACGTATAAATGCATGGTTTCACATAATCATAAAAACAACAAGCATGTTAATTCTGCAACCAACAAGTTTTTCTGAAAAGCCGAGGGAAGAAAAATTCCTCAATATATATAGAAAATTCACCAATTTTACAAAAACTCACTGTTGTTGTAAAAGTTTATAAATGAATTCAGCATAACAATTGCGAATGTAATCAATTTCTTCTTTTGGAAAGGGGTCAGCAAGATCAAACATTTGTAACACCAAAATCAAACAAAACATTAACTTGCTAACTTAAAAAAGAATAAAAGTAATACAAAATTTTTGAAATATATATACATTTACCTCTTAAGTAAATTCTGTCGTGCCTAGGGTAATAATATTATAAATGTGTCTCAAAAAATACAACCTACACAAGTTGGACCCCAGTGGTTGCCTACGGCTCTAAAAAATAACATGATATCATTAAAACAAGTATAAAATTAAAGCATGGCTTATTATTAAATACATTCTTAAAACAAACCAATATGTAACTAACCTTTGACATGATCCATGTAGAGTTTTTTAAGTCACGAACATGCTTACCACAAGCAGCGTGTAAGAATGTCCGCATAGCCCTATCATCAAAATCACAAAGGTTATTTATTTTACATAAATTCCATAAATTTTGCACACGAAAGGTAATAATGCAAGAAAACTTATGAGTTCATGGTTTTCTTCAATTCACTCCCTGGTTTGTTATAGTGGAGGGAGTATAAGAGGATGACAATATAACTCTTCTTGCACAGAATAATCAATTGCCAAAGATCCACTACTACAAAAAGGTCGAAAGGTGACACACATTTTGTGGTCTTTCTTTAAAGAAGTGCCACAACTGCCTTTTTTTTCCTTATTATTTTATTTTTTTCAATTTTGGGTACTAGCTATGGCGCCTGATGGACCAGGTGCCAAAGCTGGTTGGCTCAAGTGTGGCGCCTGTCTTGGGAGCTATTATAAAAAAAACATTACACTAGCTATGGCGCCTGGTTTCCCAGGCGTCACAGCTAGTTATATTATAAAAAAAAAATTTCACTAGCTGTGGTACCTAGGAAACGAGGCGCCACAGCTAGTCATATATTTAAAAAAAAATTCACCAGCTGGCCACCATGTGACCAACTGGTTTTATATAAAAAAAAACTTAACACCAATCGTGGCGCCTGACCAACTAGGCGCCACAACTGATTCTTGTATTAATTTTTTTAACCTCTTAAATGGATAGCGTAATCCACTCCCCACAAATCACAATTGCCCCCATCCCCACCCTTATCTTTTTTTCCCTTTCCCGCATGTGGCCCCTCCTTCTCTTTTATTTTGACTCCCACTCTAATTATTCCCTCCTCTCTCACTTTCCCTTTCTCATCTTCTTGCCATGGACGTCGCCCCCCTCCATTTCCTGTCATCTTCCCACTTAAAAACACGCACATACATCTTCATCATCAAATCTACTTCTTTGTTTTGTTCCAACTGTCACCAACAGGCAACGTGGTCCCCCACTCCATTGCACTGATCAATTAAGCTGTAAGTTCAATGTGCTTGTTCTTCTTCTTCTTCTTTTTAATTGGCATATAATTTCTGTAATTTTTTATTTCAAATTAATTGTAAATATTATGTAGATGTGTGTGCGTGTATATATATATATATATATATATATATATATATATATATATATATATATATATATATATATATATATATATATATATATATATATATCTTATTTCTAATATTCCTATATGATGAGGTATGAAATTAAATTGCCTGACATTGCCTCAAGGATGATCTTTAGTAGGAGGATATTTATGATTAGCAAAAGAAAAGTATTATTATGAAATGCATAATTTATTATTGGCATATAATAATATATAATATGTGAACTGAAATTTAATTTATGGGTATATAAGAGGTATAAGGTTTGTTGGAGGATTTAATTTTTTTTTAAAAAAATTTAAATGATGTGGCGCTTCCAAGTGCCACAGCTTCTTTTTGTGGCATCCAGATATGTGGCACTTCTTTAGCACAACAGCTAATGCAATTATAAGCGCCACAACTTTACTTTTTTTGTAGTAGTGATCACTAAATAAATGAATGACTTTCAAGCGCCATAGCTGTTGAGTACCTTGTATGGTGTTGGTATGGGGAAGTGCCATACAAGGAGTTATTTTTTAAAAAAAAAATTAGACCCTTTATATGGCGCTTACCTAGACAAGTGCCATAGCTGGGTTTATAATCATATGTCTTTAATGACACTTGCTCTATAAAGCGTCATTAAAGGCCCTTCAATTTTTTTTTTTTAAATATGTCATGAATCTTAACTTATAGTTTTATGTGTGCTTATAATTTTTTTCTATCTCTTGTCAAACATCCTATACATTGTAAGTTCTTTTAATTTTTAGGCTTACAAGTATAATTTTATTAGTTGTTACTTATTTAATTTACTGAATGTCTTTTATATTTAATTTATTACATAAAATTATTTCTAAAAAATAATTATAGTAACTAATAGGAGTCAAAATTAATTTAAAAACAAATATTTTCTAAAGATTTAAAGGAAGGAAAAAAAATTAAGTCAAGTCCCTTGAATTCATCATGTCAAGTTCTCTAAGACCATGTGTCCTATTTATTTTAACTAGATTTATGGTGAAATTATAATATTTCTAAAATATAACACATGTGTCCTATTAATTTTTAAGCTTACAAATATAATTTTATTAGTTATTCTTATTTAAATTTTTCAATTTATTTTATATTTAATTTATTACATTAAATCATTTTCTTTTTTAAAAAATATTTTTTATGGGAAGCGGCCTTCAAAGGCCATACAAGATGGGCTAATTTTTTAAAAACATTGGGGCCTTTAATGGTTGTTTGCAGAGAGAGTGCCATGAAATATATAATTATATATGTCTTTAATGACACTTGCTCTATAAAGCTCTATTAAAGGCCCTTCAATTTTTTTTAAAAAATCTATCATGATCTTAACTTGTAGTTGTATTTATGCTTATAATTTTTTCCATTAGACCGGTTATTATAAATAACCGGTCTTAACAATAATGAATTTTTTTATCCCTTTTTTTAGACTGGTTCTTAATAACAACCGGTTTTAAAGTTTTAATATTTGAGACCGGTTGTTCTTTAAAACCGGTCTAAAAAATAATAAACATATTATTTTTTTAATTTCCTTTAATTCAAATAATATATTAGACATGTTATATTTAGAACTGGTCTAGAAAATATATTACATATATTTATAACTTTTAATTATTTATATTTTAAGACCGGTTGTTTTTGGAACCGGTCTAAAAAGTATTTTTTAGACTTTATTTTAATATAACCGGTCTTAAAAGTTGATTATAATTATAAAAATGCCACCGGCTATATTTTTAAGACCTTATCTGATATAATCGGGCTAAATGTCTTGCATTACAAAAAAATAACTGATTTCCAACGGAATTTGCGACGAAATTTCTAACGGAACGCGTTTCCGATGGAATGGATTCTGTCGGCAATAATAGCGTCACAAAAAAATTTGCGACGGAATTTCTGACGAAATTTAACGTCGGAAATTCTGACGGAATCCAATTCCGTCGTAAATTTTTGATGGAATTTCCGACGGAATTCGTTTCAATCGTAATTTTAAAAAAAATAAAAAATTATTTAAAAAAAAAGCAAAATTTTTTTTAAAGTTTTTAAAATTTACAAATGCCAAGTGTTTGCTCCTCAGAGCGCCACGTGTCCCTCTCCCCTGGCTATCAGGTGTCGCCTCCTCATAATTCCTCCAAATGCCTCTCCTCCCTTTCAAACCCGCAACATCGGGGTCCAGGCACCTTCGAGCCTGAGTCTTTTCCAGTTGCGCTGGAATGAACCTATGTTATATTATTACATATTATTATATATATAATATTATCATATATATATAAACATACATACATATAATTAATTAATTATATACATATAATTAGTTATTAATTAAATATAATATTATTAAAAATAATGAAAAATTTAATAAAAATGGAAAAAATATTTATATATGTAAATTAAATAAATTTTTAATTAAAATTATTTAATAAATAATAATTTAATATTATAAATATTATTTTTAATATAAAATTATAAATATAATATTAATAACATGTATATTAATAAATAATAATATAATTTTAATAATTAAATTTAAATATAATTATTTAATAATTAATTTTTATAAATTTATAAATTTTATTTTTTAAAAAATTAATAATTTTTTATTTTCCGACTTAATTTCTGATGGAATTTTTAGTGGCAAATTGCGACGGAAATTTCCGTCGGAAAACTTTGCGACGAAAATTGCCGTCGGAATTTGTCAAGGAAAAAATTCTGTCGGAAAAATTTGCGACGGAATTTCCGTCGGAAATTACCATGAAAAACATTTCGTCAAAAATTTCGTCGGAAATTGGGTGTTTTTTTATAGTATCGGTAGCCCTTTTCTGTACTAGTGCGTTTGTAGAAGGAGAGTATACATGCTGTACTGGAGATTGTTTTACATCACGTGATGCCATTTGTTGAGCTGTACTCGTATATGCTATGTATTTTGGGCTTTGGAGCATCTCTCTCTCAGTTTTTTTAAAACTAATTCTGATTTCATTACCGGGACGCTCACATTTTCAAGGTTAACTTATTGATTCCTCTTGCTCATCAATTTTGCTTTATCTACTGAGAAATACTTACATACTCCAGGAGCGCCACCTCATTTATACTCTTACTAATTAAAATACAACAACTCATCTCATTTTAATCTCACATGGCTGATGAGTCATCTAGATAAATTCAAATTTTATGATTTTGAAAAACATAACCTCATAATTTAGAAAAACAAGAAACTCAATTCCCTCCCTTGAGTTGTTATTTTTCAAAATCATAAAATTTGAATTTCTCCATATGACTCATTAGCCATGTGGGATTAAAGTGAGATGAGTTGTTACATTTTAATTAGTCAGAGTATAGATGAGGTGGCACTCCTGGAGTATGTAAGTATTCCTCTTATCTACTGTAGTTCGAACAGACAAGTTGGCAATAGTGTAACTAAGAATGAGTAGAGCTATAAATTACAAACATTATTTCTTTTAAAATATTTTACAGCACATTACATATCCGTTATTAATTATAAGAAAATAAATTAATAAATTATACTTTTGGAAAGAAATCTGGAATTATATTGATTTTATTCTACTAGTCAACGTAACTCTGCATGGATCACTCGGGCATAATTAATATACATACATACATACATACATACATACATACATACATACATACATACATACATACATACATACATACATATAGAGGTAATTAAAATATTTTGGAAACTTGTACAATGCAGGAAAAAAAAATAATTTGAAAGATGTTATTTTAAAGATTGTGTCATTCTAAACCTTACATTGCACAAGAAAATAATTATGTGCTTGTAACGTTTTTTGGGGAAAGGCACGATTTACTTATCAAAGCAAGACAGGATGAGCAGCTTCACTGCTAATTTAAACTTAGTTGAGTCCTTGATATTAAATCACCATGTTTGGTCTTCCTAATCACTAACTTAGTTTTAAATTGAAGTAGGTGCTCAAATTATGGTTATGCACAACATTGATTAGTCCATGCCTTTATAAAGGAACACGGTTAATTATTACTATATTAGATAAACATGCTATAGGAGGAAACATAGTATAGGGGAGCAATGAAGGTCTAAATGTTTTGATCCCATGGGTCATATATGATTACATTACGCTTTCCATTTCTACCCTTTACTATGTGAAGAAGGAAATTTTGGCAATGATGTGCCACTCTAGTCCTATTTATAAGTCTATTTTAGGAAAAAAAATTGATCCTTATTATAAGTCAATTTTCAGAGTAATAAATGAGAGTGTTACAATTTTGTTCCTATTAAAGATAGAGAGAAGAAAGAGGGGTGGAAAATACCTATTCCTAAATGAGAGGACAATATTAGAAAATATTTATAAATTTAGCCCATATTTTTTGAGCTTGCTAGCTTTCCTCAGTATATGAGAATTATGTAATTTAAACTTATTAATAGGACCAGAATGATATTTTGGAATGACTATAAACAAAAGTCAATGTTAGAGTTTGCTTAATGTAGGCTTATATCTATCACATACCTGATCAATTGTATGTTGCAGTTTTATGAGCGAGAAAAAACCAAAATATAAAAAATATAATATTGATTTTAGATTGTGAATAACACCCCACAAATAAGACAACCAATATTGTTTACAAGGAGTTTTTGTTTATAACGTCTCGAAACATGTTATTTGATTAGGGATGATATCGGTGACCACGCAAGTGTCAATATACTCATCACAAGAATCGTCATCACACCGTCAGATTAATCCTTGCCATCACGTTAAGCTGGAGGCAATTCTCAGGAATGCTTTCTTAAACAATGACTATTAGCTAGAGCCAGAAACAAAGTTTGCTAAATGTTTTATTATATACCTCCCTCAAACCCGTATTCTCATACGTACAATTTATATATAGCTGTGGAAAGAAAGTTTTTGAAATATTAATTTTGGTTGAAGAAGGTTGTGTCACTAACAATGTGCAGAAGAAAGTCTTTTTTAGTATTTGTAACCAAGAAAGATGGCGTTGGTAGTACGAGAGGGTGCAAGGACGCCGACGTCACTGGAGGAGGAAGATGCGTTGAAGCGTAGTCGGAAAAAGGTGAGGGCTGGGGATGGGATATTCACTAATGATCATTCCATGATCCCCAAGGATAAAGATTAGATGTATGATGATGCTGTTATGGGGGTGTAGTCGTCTGTGGATGGTGATCAACGGAAGTCCTTTAAGGATGCGGTGGAGGGAAAGCGTGATGAGACGTCAGACGACAAGGGATGGTGGATTGAGGAGGGTTGGAAGGAGAGGTGCAGAATTGAAATGACCAATAGAGGGCCGAACGTCATTTTCAGTGATCAAGAGAGGGAAAGGTTAGCCAAAAAGTGGAAGAATGCGTTGATAGTACTCCCTCCGGTCCTAATTATAAGACAAAGTTGACTTTTTTGGAGAAATTAAGGAAGCCAATTAAATTATTTTAGAGTCTTTATATTTTTATTTTTTTCTCCAAACTAATTAATTTAACTACTAAACTAATATATAATGTAAGGATACTAAAAATATAAACACTCTAAAGTAATTTAATTGGCTTCCTTAATTTCTCCAAAAAAGTCAACTTTGTCTTATAATTAGGACCGGAGGGAGTATCTTTTATGGGAAGGATGGTCAACGCTGAGTATTTAGATAGAAAGGTCCAGCAGTTGTGGGCGCATTATGGGGAGGTGGAGTTGATCGATGTGAGCTTTGGATTTTATGTGGTTACGTTCTCAGATAAGCATGACTATGAATTGGCCCTGACGGGGGGTCCATGGTTGGTGTTTGACCATTATCTATCAGTACAACAATGGAAGCCTGATTTCAACCCAGATGTTAAAGTGATATCTAAGATTTCTGCATGGATTAGAATTGCTAAGTTGCCTCTCGACTATTATGATAAAGGGGCGTTGTACGTGATAGGATCACAAGTGGGAAAAGTGCTCAAGATTGGTATGAAAACGTTGTGCAAGAAGAGTCGCTTCACAAGAGTTTGTGTAGAATTGGATCTGAACTCCCCATTACGATTGATGGTTCTAGTAAATGGGCATGAGCATAAAATCCAATATGAGAGTATTCATACTGTGTGTCTGTAGTGTGGTCGTTATGGACATGACAAAACTCAATGTCAGTATAAGAACTGCCATGTGCATAGGGGTGTTGAGAAGGACGTCGGGTGTGGGTCGCAGAGGACAACTGGGAGGTTGCACATGCCGTCGATGAGTTCGCATCAGCGGTCAGGGGTAGCTGCAGGCGCAGAGGAATCGAAGGTGGGTTACGATTCTTAGATGGTGGTTCAGCTGCCCCGGTGAAATTTGCAACAGGGTGGGCAATTTGGGAAAGGGAGTGATAAGGGGCATTCATGGAGGGAGAGATCAATGGGGGTGGTTATGGGTCTCGATTTACTGCATTAAGTGTCGAAGATAATATGGGAGACTTGAAGGGCTAGATTCAGGGCAGTGATGGGGCAAAAAAATCGGAGGATGGGGAAAGGAAGAGCGACTTTAGTGCCAAGGATTTTTCAGTTTTAAAATGTGTTGAGAACTTTTTGAAGAATTCAAATGGGCTTGGGCTGAAGGGTTCACATGGGCTGGGGAATATGGGGCCAAAAGTGGCGTCTATGACAACAAATGGGGTAGCAAAGGTAGATCATACTTTCAAAGTGGATTGCATGCAGAGGGCTGTAACAAGGCTTGCAGCGAGCAGGGTCCATGTAGGGCCGGATACTTCAATTGACGCTGCGGTTTCCAGGGAGATAAAAGATGCATTCTGTAGTGTTTTTGAAGACAAGCTTTCACATAATAGTAAGCTCAGTGTCAGCATGAATCAGGACGTGTGGCGTGCACAGTTAGGTGTGGCTAATCCTCATAACCAGGGGGAGCAAGGACAAAATGTTCAAGTAAGCGGCATGGGGCAGACCAATCTAGGTATTACCGATAGTGTAGCAGATATAGAGATCGTCTCCAGTGAGTTGCACCAATCAGATGATCAAACTCTCATAGGGGAGCGATTGGGTAGTGATAATCATTTTTTGTTTGTTTTTTAATGGTTTTGTCACATCATAATATGCTTGTGTGGAACTCACTTGGGGCAAGTAAGAAGAGTTTCAGTTAGTTGTTGAAAGAGCTGTGTCAGTTGTATCAACTTAAGTTTATTGTTGTTCTTGAGCCTAGGTAGGATGGGAAGAAAGTGAAAGGGTTGGCCAAACGAACTGGCTTTGATGAGGTTGATATGGTCGAGTGTAATGGTTTTAGTGGTAGGATCTGGTGTGTTTGGAGGAAGGAGTTTAATTTCACGGTAGTGGCTAAGTACGGATAGGTGCTACATGGAGTGGTGAATGTAGGCACACATGAGGAATGGCATTTGTCCATAGTGTGTGGAAGCCCTTTGGTTATTAGAAGAAGAGATCTCGGGGTCTCTCTAAATGAAATATCTAGCTTGGTTTCACCAAAATGGTGTATTTGTGGTGACTTTAAAGCCATACTTAAGAAGGATGAATGAATCTCACCATCTAGTAGGTCTCATGGTCTAGATAGGGAGTTTTGTGCTTGGTTTCGTCAGCATGGTTTGAGGGATGCTCATTTTAGTTGGCCGAAATACACTTGGAGTAGGGGTGGGAGTTGTAGTAGATTGATAGGCTGTTAGCAAGCTCGGGTTGGATGAATCTCTTCCCATCTATGTCAGTAACTCATCTTCTCTAATTTTGCTCCGACCATAATCCACTTCTTCTTTGTTTAAAAGGACGGTGTAGTCGTAGATCTCCTTATTAGTTTCGTTTTTTTGCCCCATGGGTTGCTCATGAGGATTTTCCAAATTGTGTTAGGAATTCATGGTCTAGAACATGTAGTTGGGAGGATAATGTGCTGCGCTTCATTAAAAATGTATCTCAGTGGAATAAGGAAGTATTCGGTAATATTAATAGACATAAAGAAAAAATCATACGACAGATGGAATTCCTGTATATGAGGAGTCGGGGGAGGGATGATGAGTCTTCCGTCGATTAGCAACGAAGATTGTGGGAGGCCTTGGAGAAGGTTTTGATGCAGGAGGAGGTGATGTGGTTGCAAAGGGCCTGGAGTAGTTAGTATGTCGATGGTGATAGGAATACCCGGTATTTTCATTCGACGGCTAATTCCAGGCGACGATGGAACTATATTGAGGCTCTGAGGAGAGAGGATGGTGTTTGGCTATATAATATGGAGGAGATTATGCAGTTGGGAATGGATTTCTTTGTGAACCTGTTTCAGAATGATGGCCATGAGGCGGTAAATGTTGATTTTGGGTCAACATATCCATTGGTGGTCGATGAGGCACTTGCTAGAATTGGAAGGGATATTAGTGATTCTGAAGTGAAGCAAGCTTTGTTTGCAATGGGCCCTCTAAAAGCTCCTGGACCTGACGGCTTGAATCCTTTGTTTTATCAAAGCCAATAGGAGCCAGTGGGGCCAATGGTGACAAAGTTGGTTTGTCGGTTAGCTCAATATCCAGAGGAGATCAATAGGATTAATGGTACGAATATAATTTTGATTCCTAACGTGGACCATTCGGAGACAATTCGTGACTTTTTCCCTATCAGTTTGTGTAATGTGGTGTACAAAATCTTGACGAAGGTGTTTGCAGCTAGACTTCTAGCTATTATGCTGACTATCATTTCTCCAAATCAGTGTAGTTTTGTTCCTGGTATATAGGGGGTGGATAATATTGTTTTGGCATAAGAAATTTTTCATTCTATGAGGACTAAGAAGGGGCATAAAGGGTTTATGGCGATTAAAATTGACTTGGAAAAGGCGTACGATCGGGTTCGAAGGTTGTTTGTGTTAAGATGTTTAAGGGAGATTGGGCTGCCAGAGAATGTGATTCGGGTGATTGCGTATTGTATGAATTCAGCTATGATGAAGCTATTTTGGAATGGTCAGTATGGGAAGGAATTCACACCATCACGAGGACTAAGGCAGGGGGATCCCATTTCCCCATATTTATTTGTTATTATCATGGAAAAACTAGCTCACTTGATTTAGACCGAGGTGCAGGCTGAGAACTGGTTGCCCTTCTGGTTGAAGAGGAATGGCACTCCAGTGTCCCACTTATTTTTTACCGATGATCTCCTTTGGTTTTTGGAGGCTTTTCTAGATCAAGCAGCAGTTTTAAAGGCAATATTAGACGATTTTTGTGAAGCATCAGGGGAGAAAATTAATAGCCAAAAGTCTTAGATTTTCTTTTCAAAGAATGTTAATCATACTAGAGCAGCAAAGATTAGTGATTTTCTTGGGTTTTCTTGTACAGCAGACTTGGGAAAATATCCTGGTGTGCCCCTCCATCACAAGCGGGTAACCCAGTCTACTTATGATTATATACTGGAGAAAATTGATAAATGCTTAAGTGGGTGGAGGCCCGCTCTCTTTGCTATGCAGCACGTCATACTTTAGTGTCCTCGATTTTGTCATCTCTCCCGGTGTACACCATACAATCAGCCCCCTCTGCCTAGTTCAATTTGTAATGATATTGATAAGAGATGTCGCACGTTCCTTTCGGGGGGTAGGGCTGCTAGTAGAAAGGTCCACCTTCTGTCTTGGGATAAAGTATGGCATAAGAAAGACGAGGGTGGGTTGAGCCTGAAGTGTGCTAAGGTGCAGAATGATTCCTTCATGATAAAACTTGGATGGGGCTTGTTAAAAAGGCCAAATTCATTATAGGTGCGATTGATGAAGGAAAAATACAGCTGTGGGAATGATGTTTCATTGAAAGTTAAGAAGTAGAGGACGAAATCTCAAGCATGGAAAGGTATTTAAAGTTGTTGGCCTAAAGTTACAATAGGGTTGAAGTAGTTAGTGGGCAATGGGAAGAGCATACATTTTTGGTTAGATAACTAGTGTCCAGGGGTTAACAGTTGAGGGGATTGGCTTTGTGAGAGGTCTCAAAGGCTGATTTGGATAGGAAAGTCGCAGAGTTTATAGATAATGCAGGAGCTTGGAAAGGTGATGTTCTTGCCGATTTACTCCCTAACGAGGTGGCTGCGGCAATCTTACGGCTTGAACCTGATGCACAGAGGAGTGATGTACCTCTCTGGAGTTAGACCTCATCAGCTGAATTTTCTACAAAGTCGGCATATACCTACATCGGGTTAGTGGGGGATTCATCCAGGAAGAACTTGTGGTGATTGATATGGAGGCTACATGCGCCACATCAGTGCATAATGTTCTTATGGTTGGGAGTGTAAGACAAGCTGCTTACAAATGAGCAACAGCATCGTAGGGGCTTTGCGGCTTCTCTTTCATGCATGGCATGTCCTGGATGTACTGAGACCATCTTGCATGTGTTACATGGGTGCACAATAGCGGAGGAGGTTTGGTATAGGATCCTTCCCAGCTGCCTGATTTGGAAGTTCTTTTTGATTCTGAATATTACGACATGGGTACAACAACGTTTTTTGGCATTAGGAGGACTGTGGGACGTCGTATTTGGGCTGCTCTGTCTGCAGTTGTGGCTCACCAGAAATGCCAAGGTCTTTGACCAGAATTAAGAAATGGCATCAAGCATTATCTCCAAGGCCAGTGCTTGTGTGAAGTGGGGGTCGAGTTTGATTAGTTCCAGCGGGGGTGTTATGGCAGTATCTGCACTGTGGAGACCACCCTCTGTAGGCTTTCTGAAAGTTAATGTTGACGGGGCTGCGACGCATAGTGATGACAAGTCGGCCTGTGGAGGGTTGATACGGGATCACGTAGGGAAAGTCTTGGGTGGGTTTGTTATGAACATCGGCCCTGGACGGAGTTATATTGCAGAAGCATGTGGTGTGTTATGGGGTTTGAAATATGCTTGGGATCGAGGTTGGCGTAATGTGGTACTGGAATCGGACTGTCTGGAGCTGGTGGAATGATTAACCAGTAGGAAACTTCTGTTGTTGAGTTTGGCTGCGTGGAGAAGCAGATCTGCGAAATGCTAGATCGGAGCTGGGAGGTGCATGTTTCTTGGTGTACCAGAGAGGCTAATGGCGCTGCGGATTGTCTTGCTAAGGAGGCGATGTCACTAATGAGTGGTTTTATGGCCTTTACGGAAATTCCAATATGTGTGCAGGACCATGTAAGAAGGGATAGGTTGGGTTTGAACTAGTGTATGGCGGGCGGTTTTTTCTGAATAAAAAAAAAGAAAGTCTTTTTCAGTTTAACGGTTTGAATATCATACTAAGGGGTTTTATTATTAATTAAAAAACTCTGAATATAAAATATTTTCTCTATTTGATTTTTTTGAATAAATTAATCATTAATATACAAATAAAATAAATAGCAAGCCAATATATAGATGGTGCAATTTATTAAAAAAAATTGAAAATAGCATGAGTCCAAGAGCAGGATGAACACTAAGCACTACAACATAATCGTTAGTATATAACGCCCCATAGTTTACTGTTTCAGGGGAAACCGTAAAATATTAAGAGGCGGAGAATGTGTAAGGCAATACTTCATGGTTGTTAAGATAATCCATCAGTATGTTGCACAATAATTTACAGTTTTACTAAAAGACCGTGAAATATATCTTTAATTTTTTATTTATTAAAATATTCTCATATAGTTAACTAATGTTTTAAAAATTGGACCGGAGGTTAAGCCAGAATAGTTAATAGATCATGATTCAAATGGTTGGATCGTTTGAGCCATCCGGTTGAGCTGTCCACATAAATATTAAATTAAAAATAATATTATACTCTCTGCAATCTTATGTATAAGAGAAATTGTTTCTAGAAATGATTTATGTTTATTAACTCAGTCACGTACTCTCTCCATATATAAAAAGAGAAAATAAAATAATAGATAAATAAGAAATAAAGTGGTGAATAAATTTTAAAAAAATGACCATAAAATAAACAAAATATATTAATTATTAACAGGCATAAAATATATTAATAATAAAATAATTAATAATTAAAATTTTAAATTTTTATAATAATTATTATCTTTCATAAAATCATAATATTAAGATATAATTATTTTCTATTGTATTTATATTATAATAAATATTTTTAAGAATTGGTTGTAGTATTAGATATAATTTAATCCCTCTTTGAAAAAAAAATTTAATCCCATAATTGATTTAATTTCCTCCTACCAAAAATAACATTCAAAAGAAAATTATATATATATATATATATTATATATATTGCCAATAGAAAGGAGATATTTTGACGCATTAAAAAAAGATAGCTTGATATATCACGATTTTGGCTGATTATCTCTAGAACTTGAATCTTTTAAAAACATTTTGGTTTAAAAAAAATCAATAGATATTAATAATTAATTGTTAAGTAGTATATTATTATCAGTTATGAAATCCCCACAAATCTCTCAGCGCAGCATATGAAACACGCTTCTATAACCTCCGAGGCGTCCTTTTCTTCTCTCTACTGCCTCCCATTGTTTTTCTCTTTCTTCTTCATTTCAGATCCTGTCGTGCTCCTAGGGTTGGAAGTCACCGGAGATTAGATCAGATGGGCTTCTTGTAACTCCCTTCACGATTAAGGCCGAGATTAGTTCGTAAAAACATAATTAGGTTTGAATTAGAGACCGTAAGATGATTTGGGACTTATTCAAATTAAACTTCCTAAAATCAGGATTTACAAAAACTTTTACAAAACTTGTTTACAGCGGTCTCATGTTCACATTTTAATACATAAATGGCATGTATAGGTTGATTTCATTCATACATATTAGAGTACAACATAAATTCCCGACACACTCAGGTTCCATTAATTAATAAAGGGTCTACAAGGGCACAAAGCCCCTAAATTTTTCCCTTTTATTTGGGGATTACACAAAACTACACTACGAATCCCAATATATACACAATTGTTTCTAAAAACATCCAAATATTTTATACATGATAACCAAATATTCCAAAAGTAATACTCCTTGCCCGGAGCTCTAATTACTCTTCGTCGCCCGCTTTCCCTTGTATCCTTCAGCCCTGTCTAAAAATTTATATTTTTGGGAGAGCGAGATTTTAAAGAATCCCCGTAGTAACAAATCACTCATAATATGCACAACATCAAAGTATGAAAGTAAATCATCCATACAACACACATGAATCCCCTATGACGTCTCACGCTGAACTACTTGCTGTCTTGCACATCCACATGAACATATCACATATATCACTACAACTGGGATCCATATAAAACATTTCACAACATACAGCCCCACGGGCTGGATACTCAAACAGGAATCCACGATTCCATAACGCAGCCTCGGCACTTACAGGTAGATACAACGACCGGGGTAGGTATCATGAGCATTACCCCCCTACGACGGCTCACGCTGAACTGCTCGCACTGTAATGCTCTATGGCCGATAACACATTCACAATGATAAACATGCATACCAAGTATCATACACAACATGAGAGAAAAGTCACTACCTTGATCCTTCCGTGCGTGCCCTAGCACCGGTCTCTTTCGAGTAGGGCAAATATCGTATCCTAGAATCATAATTAGGGATGAAAAATTATACTCTATTCCAAGACTTAATTTACTTTATAACACTTAAATTTGGTTATTATAATTGACCGTTAAGAGGCCACAAATGCCTCTAATAAAAGCCCTAAAAGGTTGGGAAACAATAGGTTAGAGATCTCCTTTCAAAAACTCAAAGTGCTGGAACACAAGGGTTGGCCGCGGCCAGTCTTTCCTTGGGCCGCGGCCAAAATATGGTCAGAAGGTCACTGGTCATGGCCAGCCACCCATGGGCTACGGCCAGAAAGGTCTGGGCTGTGGCCAGCCACTTTGGGCCTCGGCTAAGAAACTTCCTGATTCTTAACTGAACTTCCAAAATTGATAACTAATTCTAGAAAAATCAAAATGAGGTGATTTCAAAGCCAAATGAAAGGTATTTAAGTCCTATTTATTAGAAAAATATTGACCATAACCAGAATTCACCACAAAAGTCCAGAATTACTCAAAAGTCAACACTACTACAAAACAGAGTCCAATTGTTGTCCCAAACTTTGGCAAAGAATAACTCTTAGTTAACAAAACGAAATAACACAAAATATATATCCATTTTGAAGCTTGGGATGTGAAATTTAAAACTGGAAAGTTTCTGAATTTTCCAACACCATTTGTTCATTCAAAACGCTCGTGCAAACTGACTGCCCAGCTAAAGCATTTGGCACAAAACTTATATAGAAAGGTCTCTTAAACTCACCTTAACAACTTTCTTAAAGGAGCTTCTTGATTCTCCAACCTCCACAATTCTTGAAGTTTCAAACCAACACCAAATGGCAAACTATAACCATAGAAATGTAGCTTTTAACTCAAGGAACAACTTTAATGAGTGAAGTTTGAGCAATGGAGGCCACTTACTTACCTTGAATCAAGGTTTTCTTCTTCCCCTCTTCTTCAACAATGGCACCAGAATGCAAGAGAGAGAGAACGAGAGATGAGCTTGATGAAGAAGCAAAATGATCACACTCCCTCTAATCTTTCATGTCAGCCGAAACACAAGGGAAGAAGAGAGAGAAATGAAATAAAATAATGAAATTTTTGACTTCTCACACACTCTCTTGCTTCCTCTCAAATTGCCATGTGTCATAGTCTCATTGGTTCTCATAAAGCAACCACCTAATTAGTTACTTTAATCCTTCCATTAGCCATTTTAATCACACTTCTCATTTTTCTCTGAATTAGTAATTAATTTCCCATTAATCACCAACTTGTGGCTAATAATTCCATTCTTCCAATTTCTCAATAATTATGACATATTAATTAAAATAGTCATAAAACACATAATGATTCCAATTAATTCACCAAATAACCACATTAATCCTCATTAGCCCTTAATTAAAAATTGGGGAATTACAATTCTCCCCCTGGTCAATAAATTTCGCCCTCGAAATTTGTTACACATTATTGGGCATAATCCCAGGAAATCTTTTCTTCATGTCCGCTTCCGCCTCCCAAATTGCTTCTCTTTGAGACATTCCCTTCTAGACCACCTTCACAAACGGTAGGCTTCGATACCTGAGCCTCTGCTCTTCACAATCAATGATACGCTCTGGCTCTACCACATAAGTGAAGTTATCTTGTAACTCAACCTCTTCATATTCAATGATATGCTCAAGGTCTGGTTGATACTTCTTGAGCTATGAGACATGGAACACATGAAGGTGAGGGTTCAAAGCTATGAAATTTTCGCATGGGTTCACATGAAATTTTTGGTCTTTATTGTTGCTAAACTCGGGATTCTCCTAATTCCCGTGTCCGTGGATGTCTGTGAAAGGCATTCTCACTTATTATGGGTAGGGTTCAAAGCTATGAAATTTTCGCGTGGGTTCACCTTGAAGGTGAGTAATTGCTGCCCTTAACTGAGTACTTGCTTGATTATATTAGACATTCCTATTTTTAAGGACCGAGTTAATAAGGAGTCTACTTGGATGTACTTGCTTGATTATATTATACATCCCTATTTTTTAGAAATCAACTTGCACCATTTTATCTTATGTGGCATTAATAAGGACCAAGTAAAATTATAAGGACTAAATAATTAATTTTTCCTATTTTTTAGGTTAACATTCCTCTGCTTTTTTAACAATACAGTGCAAAAGCCCAAAACAGAAACTAAAATAGAATCTCTCTGTAGCAAGCTTTCCAAAATCCAAACGTTCTTCCAGCAAGCGCCCTTCATTGGTTTTAAGGAAGCTCCATTTAGCCAAACAATCAGTCACCTTCTCTAAGTGAATATCTTACTTTCAGCTCCCATTCACCCTGTGTATGAATCTGTTGCTTCCCTCCCATCTTAGGGTCATTGCTTCAAGCCTGTCAACTACCGCTTTAGATTCAGATTCAAGGATCACCTTGTGTTGTGTAAAATTCTGAAGCAACATCACTCCGGTGAGTAGACCCCTCATTTCAGCATCTACTACTACTACTACACTAACATTTCCCACCCTTCTTGCAAAAACCCCATCCACCTTTGGGAATCTTCTCATGCATCATATGGCAGACCCGTATTAAATAAATAAATAAATTAAGACGTGTTAACATTCCTTTTAATATACTTTCAGTGCGATCTAAAAACAAATTCAGTTGTGAATATCATTCTATCAACTTTTGGAAATTAAAGAAAAATAAAAATAATTTTATATTCTAATAAATAATATAGAATACATATTTCAAGTTGTTAACACTGTTTAAAAGATATGAGAAGATAAATAAATTAAAATAATACTGCGCATTGAAGTACTATCAAAATATACCAAACTCTATATACATGCATGCATCTCTTGAAAGATTTTTTTTTTGACCGAAATCCCTAGAAAGATTTTTAAAGTTTAATTTATCCTGTTTAAAACGAACCGGGTTACATTATATTATAGGAATATAAATAGAATGGATTAGCCCAACTACCTATATTATCAAGGCTGGAAAGTTGGGATTATCTTATTATATATTAAACTTTGTTATCTAACTTTGCTTAGAAAAACTTAAAAAAAAAATGATATGAGAATAAAAGGATTAGAATTTTTTGTTTCAATAGTTTTGTTTCATGATGTTCTAATTTTTTTGGAATATATATTAAATAAAAAACAAAATATTTTGAATATTTTATATTTGATTAGTTCAATTTTAATCTAAATGTAGTTATCGGATAATATTGATCCAAAAAAACTTATCTTTTTTTTTCCTGATCACATCCAAAAGATTTTTCTTTTTTTATCGCATCCAAAAAATTTATCCGATTCCAATTAAATCAAAGTTTATATTGAATTTAGATCTAATATGATAAATTTAGATATAATCGGATAACACGTAATCACCGAGTTAGATGACACTTACCCTATAAATCGAAAGCCAAGTAAGTTACTATTACTACCATCACACCATCTTCTTCATCAGCGTCATGGTTTTTCCAAATATGTACGGATCCTTCAATAATTATACATTCACGGACTGTGTTTCCATCTCAGGCGTCGAGGAAAGCACTGCTTCCACCTCAGGCGCAGAGGAAAGCACCGCTTCCACCTCAGGCGCAGAGGAAAGCACCGCTTCCATCTCAAGCCCTGAGGAAAGCACAGTTTCCATCTCAAGCGCTGACGAAAGCACAGCCAACAACCATATTCTCCGGCAACCAAGTTGGCCCCGGGTAAGACCAAAGACTTTGAATAACAAGTCTCTCAGGTCACAGAAGGTGGCCATCGATATTCCCGCCGGCGAAGACGTACTACAGTGGCTCTTTCAGTTCTGTTGCCTCCACAAAGTCTCCCTCACCGTGTCAAGCGGCTCCGGGTGGCTTTCCAGTGTCTTCCTCCGTGACCAACGGAGCCTCAGCGTCGGACCTTTCCTAATACAGTCACTTTCCGGCACTGTCACCATCAATTCTCCGCAGAGTTATTTTCCATTTCAGGTGATAGTAGGAGGGCGGGATGGTCATCAATTATACAACCAAATGGTGGGTGGGACGGCGTTGGCCGCCGTAAATGTGAGGGGCATGATGACAGTGTTTGAAAACGTAGAAAACGAAACAGATGGAGAACACAATTTGATGAACTCAGCCTTGGGAATAGAGAGGGTGAAGGTCACTGAGACGGTGGTTATGAATAAAACGTCAGATGAAAATGATCTAATGATGATGAAATCCAAGGATGATGAGTTGGGTAGTGATTTCTGGAATTCTTTGAGTCCCATTGTTGATCTCTCTTCCTTTGATTCCCTTGAGCGATTTTGAGATTACTACTACTTAAAAATAGTACCCAGTTATATAAATGCTGTAGCTTTGCCTTATTTTACATGTGTCATGTTAATTTTCATTTATATTCAATATATATCTTCTAACCTACCGAACTTGAACAAAATAAAATGAGAGAAAATATTTTGATAGATTAAAACGAGCATCAAGTTATACATTTTCACGAATGATGCTACAGCGTATATAATTTTTTTTTCTAAAAAAATGGTTAATAGCTTATATTTGTATGATATAATCAAAACAGCGGATATATATATTATTTAAAAAGATTCATTTTTTTCCAATAATTTTTCATCTAAACTTGCTTTTTAAAATAATAATCTAATTTTTTTTAAAAAAAAATCATTTCTTCCACCGTCAATTCAAACATAAATCACATTAAACTATATATAATTTTACCTTATCTTAAGTTTGCAAAAGCTAGAAAGAAAAAAAACCACTTCTATCAACACCAATCCAAACACACTCAATATAATATGTATTTTCTAAAACACATTAGTCACCTTCCTTACTTTCCTTTCTTCCTTGATTATTGTTGAGGAAAAACATTAATAGAGGTAAATTAGGAAACGATTGATAAATTAAATATAAAAATATATGTTATATTCAGAACTGAAATCAACTCTCTAAATATATCTTATATTAAGGACTAAAAAAAATTTCAGAAACTGATTCTAGAGACAAACTTCTCTTCTTCGTTTCTGCTTTAATTTCTTTTTAAACTTGTCAGATTCTAACAAGTGGACATTCTGTCTTTTTGGTTCATATCGCCCTTTATAATGTCATTCTTTAATGGAATTTCTCCCTTTTCCCCAAAAGAAACATGACCTCTATTGTAGAACAATGAAATTTGTAACATAAGCATGAGGTTTTCAACCTTTTATTCCGACTTTAAAAAATTATGAACCATGCATATATGCGCGCAGGCTAACGTATACGTTGTAAGAAGAATGGATAGCATGTAACATATATATATATATATATATATATATATATATTTTGCACGATTTTTCAGTGTTCTGGAATTTTCAGAAAGATACCCTGAAATGTTTCCTTACTAAGCACTTTGTTGATTTAGAAGATAAATCTCATCTAAAATGCTCAGACGTTGCCAACTTAGAGTTTCCTATGTTATCAAAGCAAGTGTCTACTGGTCAATCTGCAAAGATAATACGTTTAGGTGATGCTGTTTTGAAGGTCAGTGTTAATTGTAATAGATTGTTTTCGTTTTCTTTTTATCATCTCTATCGTTTTTTTTTTCGTTTGAATATTTGTTGTCAATAATGAGACTCTTGGTTACTTCATTGGAAGTTCTTGGCTTGTCTTGGTATAGATAAAAGGAAAAATGACACAGGTCCCAAGGACCAAACAAAACAACAAAAAAGTCTCTTTGAAAAGTCAAAGATTAGAAAAGTCCCTAGGGACTTTTCTGTAATTATTTCCCAAAGTCAAATGAAAAGGTTTCCTTCAAGAATTTTAAACTATTCCAATGTTCAAATGAATTGGTCATGTTCGTTAACCTTCGTTCACAAAAGAAGGAACTTGCTCTGCTTCTACGTCTCGCTCTGTGCCATTAGAGTCGTCATCCGTGTGAATGTTAAGCAAATAATTGAGAATATAAGTATTAAAATTATGTAAAGGCCCATACAAATTAAGGATATATATATATATTATATAGATTGAATTTATATAATTTATTTAGGGGCTTAATTTCCAAAAAAGTGAAGTAAACAATCTTCAAGTTATTTTTTTTATAATTAAGAGCCTATTTTCACCAAAATTCAAGGAAAATGCAAGGGGTAAATTTGATTAACAATGTTGGAAATATGGTGCTGTTCTATTGTGGTAGTCACCCCACGAGTACTTGTGAAATATGCTATAATTCACGCAAATCAATTCTTCACATTCTACGGGATTGCCTGGTCACTTCTGAACTCTAGAATGATTTCTTACCGTCGGGTTGGCGTGATCTATTTTTTTGGCATGTTGGATCGGAATGACTGGCTTGTATGGTGTATGGGGAGAAAGGACGTAGTACAATGATTCGAGTTTTGTCTTTGGTTTACGGTCCTATGTTGGTATATCTGGTTGGCTCGTAATGACCGCTGATTTAACAACAGTACTTGGGGAAGAAAATCTATTTTAGCCCGTGCTTGTGCCTACTTAGCATGGGGTAATACAAGCCTATTTTGAAACCATGATGAGAAAGGAAGTCGGCCCCATTGGAAGCCACCACCGCCTGGGTGGGTGAAGATTAATACTGATGGATCTAGGAGGGACAATTTTGGGTTGTGCATTTACGGAGGTGTACTGTGAGATCATCATGGTGAGTTTTTGATGGGGTTTATGTATCAGATTGGACAAGGGATGATGGTCTCTGTTGAAGTTTGGGGTTTATTGTAGGGACTTAAACTTGCATGGAATAGAGGATATAGATAAATCCTAATTGAGTGTGATTGTAGTGAAGTATGGAATTGATTCAGGCCACAGTGTCTCAGGAACACCCAGATTTTCATCTTGGTTCACACGTTGATGGACCAAGACTGGAAAATGGAAATGTTACATTGTACTCATGATGTTAACTCAGTTGCAGACGTTATGGCAAAGGAAGCTTGGAAGATGGCGATAGATCTCCATATCACCGATTTACCTCTTGAGGCTATACAAAGCTTTTTACTTATTAATGAAAATAGGTTGACACAGCATGTTGACTCAGGAGAATAACCCCTATGGAGTTTTGTAGTATTCCATGTACTATAAAAAAATGTTGGAAATCATAAAGATTGATTACAATTATAAAGGGTTAAATAAGAACATAAGGTGGCAGCTTCTTGGATTCTTGAGATATCATCATCGATCCTTCAACGTAATTCCGACAGTACTCGACGGCGTACCTTCGCCTCCGTTATGGGAGACTTCATTGACACAAAAAATGGTTGATCTACACAGGCCAATCACCTCCAGCGTTCTCTAGTGGTGTGCATTATGGATCTGTTCATTATCTGTCTCACCAATCTGTGCATGCAAACACTACGAGTTTGCTTCGCTTGAAATCTCAATCTCCTCTTCAATTTGCTACTATGCTTTGCTCGGCCAATCTATTCTTTGGTGGTCACTTTTTTGCCTAAACCCTAATCACTACTACTACTGCTGCTATTTCTCTCTTGATTTACACGGAACTACTCTATCTCCCCTTTTTCTCACAGATGGCAATCAAATTTCACACAAATTAGACATTGCAAAATTTTTTCTGGTAAAGTTCTTATTGAGATTACTCAATTTTGAAGTCCATGCAAACCTGCTCTTTGCTTCTTCTCAAACCCATGGACTGCTTATTGTTTCTTTTCTCTCTTCTTCCATCTCTTGATTGGCTATGGCATTGGCTATATTTGTGCCATTGGAGGGCTCTTAGTTGCTAAATATTCTCTGTCGTTGCTGCCTTAGAACATGAGTACTCTAATTCTTTATTCCTGATGCTCAGTTGGACCTTGAAGTTTCAGTGGTTGGAAGTAAGATAAAGACTGAACATTTTCTAATGCCATGGTTTAATCTCTCACATTAGTCAGTATTTTCTCTCTAACCCCGCCATGTGGCCTTCAGTTTCTAAAGGGTGCTTTCTAGTTGGTATAAATTTTGCTAGTTGGCGTTTTGGTTATCTGCTTCATTGGCTAGTTCTATATGTCTTATTGATTCTACTACTTTAAGTTTTAGCTCATTCTCATTCAATCTTGATGAGAAGACTATTATCGTTATTGTTACTACCAAATCATCTGTTATTAGACGCTGGATTAGAAGTATCAAACATCTATACCACTGCCATCAGTAAAAACTCATTATTGGTATGGACGTTCAATGGAGGCTTGGGACTTTCAAATCTTTTGTTGCTATATTACAACTCTTTATTGGGCATAAATGCCTGATTTATCAATTGAATCATTCCACATCTGTGCCTAAATGCCTTCAGCAATTCTTCATGAATCCTTGTAATTACTTTGTGTGTTTTTGCAGGCATTTGGATAGATGGAAATTGAACTCTTCTAGGCATAAGCTGCGAATGCAAAAAGATCCTCTTAATCTTTCAAGATTGAGGAGGTTGCATAAAGCTTGCCTTTCAAGAAGCTCGGAAAAAATAATTCTTAAAAACTCTCTTGGCATTATGGGTGTGCATTTAAGTACGTTTGTTAATAGAAGTGGGCAAAATCTCTTAGTGAAAAACAAATTCTACAAGCAGCGCTTAATGCTCATTGTGCATTCTTACTTGGTATATTCTCTCTTGGTCAGGTTTCTTATTATGCATCACCAAGGACTACTAATTGAAGCTCTTGTTGGATGAAGAAATAGAAGAGATGCTATCATCCTGATAGGGGTCAACCAAATAATGTCCCTGATAAATAAAATCAGGAAGCATAATCTTCTACCTTTGAAAAATAGAACTTTGTTTATGAACATACTGTTGTTTCTTCTTATCACAATTCTCTTGAAAGAATGGACAATTATTCCTGTATAACCTATGGTTACTGAAGACGAGAGTTATCACCAAAATTTGGACCAAACCCTTCATGATAGGGAAATTTTGATAAGCATTTTCGGAATTCAAGGAAACTATCTCATGCCCTTATTGACTCTTCTCTTAGCACTGTTGGTTGTTCTGGAAAAGCTCATTCCTCTTCTGGGGAGACATTTCTTCTATTGTTACACAGTATGCTTCAAGAAGGGTATCAATTCCTCTCTTTATGACAAAGAAACTTAGGAAAACAATGACTAGGATGGGTAGGAAAAAGAGAATATCTTCATGGGGGGAATTTTGCTGATTTTTTTCCTCGTCGAAGAAGTTATGTTTGTCATCTTTTAATGTGATTCAGGCTATTCTTTCAATTGCTTGGGAAACTCTAAATTCTGTCAAAGTGGCTAGGGAAGCACCCCAAGTAAAGCTTCCCTGGGTGCCATGAAAGTACTAAGTTGGAAGTGCCGTGGATTCAAAAAGGTTATGGCAATTCATCGATACAAGCAGCTTTTTAGTAAAATGGTTTTTGATTTTGTATTTCTGTTTAAAACCAAAGTAGATGTTGATACTGCTTGCACTCCTTTTCTTTAGCTAGACTGTTATGATTGCACAGGTACTAATGCCATTAATAGTGGTGGTAGATCTTTGGTTGTGGTTCAGAAACCATACACACTCTGTTCTTAATCAAATTATGAATGCATTACAATGAAACACAACACCTATTTATACTAATAAAGAAAGAGAGGTAATGATGAAATTAAACACCATGATGAAACTAAAGCAAAAGAGATACAATTAATTAGTCAAAAGGGATGGTAGTTGGTCAAAAGGAAACCAACAACTCCATTACACCAACCCCATTGTCTACCTCTGTTCCATTCTCCCAGGGTTGGAAAGGAATCGTCCTCGAGTTAGAATCAACAACATCATCAATATACGGAGATAGATCCAAAACCTTATGTTTAAGTAAAAATGTCTTAGACTCATCTTTGACTTTGATATGTTTATTGGGTGGTAAAGGTTCGAGTTGAATCTTCACATCATTCTTCTTAAAGGAATATGTGTTTGCATGACCGTCATACAGAACGTGTCGATCATATTGCCAAGGTCTTCCCATAAGAAGATGACAAGAGTCCATCAGAACAACATCACACCAGACTTTATCATGATACCTTTTACCGATAGAAAAAGTAATAAGGCATCGTTTTGACACTTTTACAGCACTTCCTTTGTTAAACCGTTGGAACTTGTATGGGTACGGATGGTTGTGGGATGGTATTTGCAACTTTTCTACCATGTAGTTAGAGACTACATTTTCACAACTTTCGTTGTCAATAATGACGTCACAAACTTTACCTTGAGTAGTGCAGCGAGTATGAAAAATGTTGTGACATAGCCAAGGCTTTTCTTCCTCTATGGCTGTATGCAAGCTTCGTCTAATCACAAGTATTTCACTGTGATCAGGATGAATGACTTCTTCATCAAAAATTGGCTCTTCATCAAAGACTGGCTCTTTATCATGCATAGGATCCTTTTCTTCTTCAAATATTGCAAAAGTGTCCCCTTCAATAATGGTAACAACTCTGCGGTTAGGACATTCTGACGTGATATGATCGAATCCCTGGCATCTAAAGCACTTAGGTGCTTTGGAGTTAAATTCTTTGGCAACCTTAGGTGGAGGCTTGCTTGAAGAACTAGGTTGATATACTTGTATAGGCTTGCTTGAGGAATTATGCTGATGTATTTGTGTAGGTTGATGCATCTGTACTTCATGTCCATCAAAAGGAATTTCGGTAGAGGAAGACGGTTGAAACGGAAACCTTTTGGGTAACTGTTTCTCAATACAGATGGCTAGACGAATGACGTCATCTAGAGTCCAGTATTATTGATGCTGCACTGGATGGGCAATGTTAGTATTCAACCCTCCGAGATAATGGGCAATTGTTTGCTCTTCCCTTTCTTGGATATCACATTTCATCATAAGCTTCTCGAATTCCCAGGTATATTCTTCCACAGACATAGCCTTTTGGTGGAGATTATGTAATTGAAGAAAATTATCTTGATAATAATTATCGGGAAGAAACTTATAGGAGAGCTCGTACCGCATCTTGTCCCCCATTCCTATCTTGCTCTTTCCTTCTCTTTCTCGCTTTTTCTTGAGATTATCACACCATATGGAGGCATGTTTCTTTAGTTTGATGGCAACAATTTTAACTTTATGCTCATCGGGAATCTCTTTGTACTCAAAAACTCGTTCAACAGTTTGTAACCAGTCGATGAATTCATCTAGCTGGAGTCTTCCCTCGAATTCAGGTATGTCTACCTTAATGTCATTATAGCGGAATGGTTGTTGACGAGGACAATGGCGGTAGTCAGGGGATAACGAACTGTGGCTATTCAAATCATTTTCTGAGTGCTCTCTACGAGTTTCGAGCAAGGCTTGTTGTTCTGTTAAAGTGGCCTCTAGTTCTTGTATCCGGTGTCTCATCTCCTCCATCTCAATCTCGTGTATATTCCTGCGTCTTGGAGGTATTTTGTAGTTTGTTTGATAGGTTATGACTTAAGTACACAGTTGTTAGGTATAAGGTAGAAGGGTAGGGAAAGTTCAGGGGTCTGAAATGTAATTTTGGCAGAACCTGGGATCAAAATGTAATTTCAGAAAGTTCAGGGGTCTGAAATGTAATTTTGGGCTGAATCTGAGGTCAAAATATAATTTCAGAAAGTTCAGGGGTCTGAAATGTAATTTTGGTAGAATCTGGGGGTCAAAATGTAATTTCAGAAAGTTCAGGGGTCTAAATGTAATTGTTGGCAAAATTTAGGGCACAAAAATGTAATTTTAACAAAATTCTGGCTGACTGTTATGCTGACGTGGCTAGAGTGACACGTGTCAGTCAAGGATTGGATGAACTGGCGTTGACTGATGACGCGGCAGATGGCTGACGGTGATGACGACGTGGCATTTGTGACACGTGGCAGACAGGGAGTGGATGAACTGTCGCTGACTGGATAGACCATGCTGACGTGGACGCTGACGTGGTCATCTTCAAGCTCAGAGTAGCGCGTGGATCTCCGATACGGCGCGTGAGAGTTCGTGACAACGTTGCAGGGCGGTGGCCAAAGCTTGTCAAGTGTTTTGGGACCTTCCGAACATGATGGCGAGGTCAGATTTTTGAGAAGACGTCGGGAGGATGGGATTTGCACACCCTATTTATCCAACGTTTTGTTTCTCAACCTATTCCTCACTCTCTCATTTTATCTCCCTCTGGAGCAAGGCTTTGGTACCAAAATGGTTCAGAAACCATACACACTCTGTTCTTAATCAAATTTTGAATGCATTACAATGAAACATAACACCTATTTATACAAATAAGGAAAGAGAGGTAATGATGAAATTAAACACCATGATGAAACTAAAACAAAAGAGATACAATTAATTAGTCAAAAGGGATGGTAGTTGGTCAAAAGGAAACCAACAACTCCATTGCACCAACCCCATTGTCTACCACCGTTCCAGGTTGCTTGGAAGGGTGCTTTTAGGGTAGATATTGTGGATCAGTCCCCCTTCTTCTATCACTACTATGTTTCAAGCATTGAAAGTTCTGCTGCATACTACCTGTCTTTTATTTATGGCCCTCCCCAATCGAATCTTAGATATGTGTTGTGGGAATGGATTAAGAACACCAGCACCCATATTGATCTCCCTTGGCTTCTGATTGGTGATTTTAATCAAATTCTGTGTTGGAATGATAAGTCTGGAAAAATAGGGTCATCTTCTACCATAGATGATTGTCTAGAATGCTTGAGTGAGGCTTAACTTATTAGAATCACTCAACATGGACATGCTTTCACTTGGACAAATAATATGTTGGGCTCAACAAATGTGATGGAAAAACTTCATATGGCTTTCTGACATCTGGAGTGGCTTCAAAACTTCCCTTCCTCTTTTGGTTCTACACTTCCTCTAGCTGCTTCTGATTACTCTCCTATACATCTTTCAACTGAATGTCATATTATTTAGATGAAACTAAGGAGGGTTGAGAATTATTAGATGAACTATCAAGAATGCTCACTAATAGTGAAGGATTGTTGGAATCAAATGGTTGAAGGTTCGCCTTCTTTCTTGGTGCATAGTAAATTATGAAGAACTCTTTCCACACTTGTTAATTAGAGCCTGCAAAATATTTGCAATTTGGCATACAAAGTGGCACAAGCTAAATAGAAATTACAAAAAATTTCAATGTCTATGGATTTTAACCAGCTTCCCAGGGATAATGAGGTAGCTGAGTTTCTTAATGCCAAGCATGAGTTGGAATTTCTATATGATTATGAGGCAAGCTTCTGGGCTCAGCAAGCTAAGCTTAAATGGAATGTAGAGGGTGAAAGAAATACAACCTATTTTTATACAGTTGTGACCAAAAGAGTTGCTGCTAACTCCATTCATAGTTTGCAAAAAGCTGATGGTACTAGACTTCAAATGCTATATATTTATTTGAAATGGGGCTTATGTACTTTCAAGATTTGTTTAAGAACCAAATCAAGCTTCATATGAAAATATCATGAATGGCTTAATGCATGTCCCCCTGCCCTCTCTTGATGAAATTGACCAATCTGAATTAATGAAGCCAATATCAAAACTTGAGGTCAAAGAAGCCGTTTTTGGTTTACCAAAAGATATTGCTCCTGGGCAAGATGGGTTTAATGAATGGTTCTATCATGAATATTGGGAGACTATCCGCATGATGTGTTCACTATGGTCATGCATTTCTAGCATTGAGAACATCTTTTGCAAAGTGTCAACAGGGTGATAATCATCCTCATCCCAAAGTCTGATAAACCTAATCTTTTAAGGACTTTTAGACCAATTAGTCTATATAACGTTGCTTATAAAATCATTTCTAAAGTCCTTGGCGACCGGCTAAAAAAGGTTCTTGACAAAGTTATTATTCCAAATCAGTATGCCTACCTCAAATGAGGATTAATTTCAGCCAACATATTGCTTGCTACTGATCTTATGACACAAGTGCACAGAGCTAGATGAGAGGGCCGAAAAAGTTGGCCACTTTGAAAGTAGATTTTTCAAAGGCTTTTGACAAGTTATCTTGGTACTTCATTAAGGCAGTTATGATAAGGATGAATTTCCCATCAAAATGGATACACTTGATTATGAAGTGTATATCAACTGTTTCATATCAAATACTTATCAATGGGCAGCTCACTCCGGTGGTTATTCCTAACCTTGATATCCGACAAGGTGATCCTTTATCGCCATACTTATATATTCTCTATGCCAATATGTTGTCATGCATGATTTCTAAGTTGTAAACTTCAAATCATTGGAAAGGGATTAACATTTAATTTGTTAAAGAGCATCACCTATTTCACCCTTGCTTTATACTGATGATCCTCTATTTTTCTTTGAGAGTACAATTATGAATTTTTGTTTTGTCAACCTTTTACATGATATGTATAGCTTGTGGTCTGGCCAGTGTAGCAGTAAGAGCAAATCATTTGTTGTCTTTAGTCCAATGTTTCATATGCTAACAAAGTTAGGCTATCAAAGTTACTGGGCTTTTCTTTTTCCTTAAGACTTGAAAAGTACTTAGGGACATAGGTTGATCTTGGCAGAGGTAAAAGCCAAATATATTAGTAGGTAATTGATTCTGTGAATTCGAGAATCAGTTCATGACAAGCTAAGTTCTTATCCCAAGCCTCAAGGTTAACTCTGATCAAATCAGTTTTGGCTTAGTAAATATCCATATCTTGTCATGCATTCAGCTGCCTAAGTATATATGTGATCGTATTGATGTTTGTTGTGCAAGTTTCTTTTGGGGTTCTTCAAATACTAACAAGAAAATTCATTTCCTCAGAAGAAACTATCTCTTTCGACCTATTGATAAGGGAGGCTTAGGTGTACGACCCATTAGGGTTGTTAATCAGGCCCTTTTGGCAAAACAGCTTTGACGAAGAATCATTAACTCAGAATCTTAGTTGTTGTTGACTTTGACTTTGAAGGTTAAGTATATTGATATTGATAGCACTTCTATCATTAAGATTCCATATAATTCATCCTGCATTTGGAAGGGAGTCTCCAAAAATGCAGATGTCATTATTGGTAAGCTAAGATGGTGTATAGGGAATGGAACCTCAATACCCATTAATCACCACCTTTGGTGGCCCATGTAGCAGGATCATGCTGCCTTGTTGAATATTCAATAGGTTGCTGGTCTATTAGTGCATGTCCCCTTCTCTTGGAATCCTTCCAAATGGAATAATCATTTATTTAACACCCAATATTCGCCAAGTGTTGCTAAGGCCAATATAGACATGCCGATTTCTATTTTGAACTACCCTATCAAACTAATTTGGATAGGCAATGCAGCAGGTACTTATTCTGTCAAGGATGGAGTGTGTCACTTGTCACAAACTACCTCTTAAGGTGATGATCTAACCGATGATTTTTGGAAGCTCTTGTGGAGGTTTAAACTTCCATACAAACAATTACTTTTTGTATGGAAGCTTTTACATGATGTTGTGCCTTCAAATGATATTTTAAATAAGCATCATCTTTCCTCACATACTCTCTGTTTATTTAGATGTGATGTTAAAGAATCTTTGGAGCATCTCTACATTGTGTGTCCTTTTACTAGAAGTGTTTGGTATGGATGTCTTGACATAATGATTCCCAATTTTACTTTTCATGAATTTAACAGATGGCTAAAAGATACATTACTCACATTAAGTAATGATGGACTTACTCACCAGGTCACGTGTCATTTTTCTCTTGAATACTATTTGGAGGAAGTGTAATCTAGCTATGCACCATGGGCAAAGGGTGAGTTCAATGACAGTGATTAAGGAAGTTAAGGAAGCTGTTCAGTTTTTTAGACCTGGCCTTTTCTAGCTCATAAACTCTGTTTAGGCCTTACAAATTAGTTAGAACTGTTGATTCATATTTCATGAGGAATGGTGATTGTTGGGACGTCATTTTGAATAAGTACAAGAAACTTGGGAATCATTATTGCCAGGAAATAATTTGTTGTCAGGGCTCTCCCATTAAGAATTTTTTGTGGCAAATTCAGGCTGTCCCAGGAACAAGTTTTCTCTCCAAATGTCTTCATGCTACTTTATTTTGGATCCTTAACTCTGAGCTCCAACAAATTGATCATAAATAACAATTAGTCATCTACTACGTCAACAAATGCTTCATTCACATCCCTCAAGATTTATCTTCAGAGCTTAACATTACTTTACAGGAGATACTTGCTTTACTTTTTGATTTTTCAAATGTTAGCATTATGATCATTTCTCAGATGTCATATCATCTTTTCATAGATATTAGTTTGTGTTCTGTCTATTTGTAAATTATAACCTTTTTCATTATTGAAATATCATTTTTTCTTTCTTCAAAAATTTTTTTTTTGATATTTTCTTAAATTAAAATTTAAGCGGCAATTTTTCAGATAATGACCACAACTTTACTTCTAATTCAGTGATAAATATCTCTAAATGAGTTTTTGAAATCATCTTCCTCATGTCCTTTGTCTGGACAAAGCTTGTTGATAAAAAGAGAGAACAAAATTTAAAAGTTCTTGATAGTTTGTTTGGATGAAGAGAAAATTAGGGGAAGAGAAAAGTAGAGGAGAAAATGGAAGGAGAAATGGATTTTCTCTTGTTTGGTTCATGGGAGAAAATAAGGGGAGTAGAAAAGTAAGGGGGGAAAATGGTGTGGGACCTATGCAATTATACACCAAAATTTTCTCCCCAAAATTGGAGAGATTTGGGGAGAAAACCATAATTTATTGGGAAAAGAGTGTCTCCATTGATCCCCCTCTCCATTTACTCTCCATTTAATGTTTCAACCATTAGATCAGTCATTAATGGTTGAAATTTAATAATAGATGTAAAAATATGATTATAATTTTAAATTTAATAAAAATCTATCATTAAATCTTTACCATTAAAGGTTGATCTGATGGTTGAGATATTAAATGGAGAGTAAATGAAGAGAAAGGTCAATGGAGATACTCCTCTCCCTAATTTACCATGTTGTACATGCTATGCTTTCATTTCAACCTAGGAATGTTGAATTGCATTAATTGGGCTGTGACGCAACCACGTTAATTTTTTCTCCTAGACCAGTTAATTCTTTAAACGGGAATTTATTTATTTGTTCGTTTTCTGATATAAGAGTAACATTTAAGCATTATTAATGTTAAATGAAAACAATTAATTTTCCGGCAAAAGAAAACATTAATTTATAATATTTAATAACAGCAATTATAATATTTTATAAATTCTTATTTTTAGCAAATAATTTTTTAGAAATTCAAAAGAGTGCGTATTAACATATTTTATTACATCCTTATTTATCACAAAAATTTTAATTTATTCATACATAATAATAAAGGACAATATTGATAATATAATGTAGTTTATATTTAAAAATGAAATATTAAAAATAATTCTATTTCAATATTTTAATTTCAAGGTTTTATTATTTTTTTTTTTGAATTTATTTTTCATTGCATTATTTGAAAAATTGGTTAAAAATTCAATAAGGATATTATTGTCATTATATGTCATATATTTTCTTTCCCCTCTCTTTTCTCCACTTTATCCAAACACAAGGAGGGATAATTTTATATCTCCACTTTTCTTCTCCCTCTATTTTCTCCTTTCCTTAATTTTCTCTTCATCCAAACACAATGTAATGCCTCGTTTGGTATCATGGAAGAGTTTATGATGGAAGTGGAAATAAAAATGAAACTAGAAGTGGAATTGGGTTATAAAGCACATTCAGTAGAATGATTGAAGTGAGATATATTTTTTAATTAAAATATATATTTATAATATGAAAATATTAAAATGTCCTCCAACCTGAAAAAATCTTCCCACCTCTAGTTGATGTTAACCACCAACCCCACCTTCATCTGACCACAATCACCATCATAAATGCAACTGGCCATTTGACCACCATCACAGTCAGAAAAGCAACCGGCCAAACTTCTTTTAGCCAAAAAACCAGAAACAAAAAAGAAATAAAAAATGAGAAGAACAAACATGAACCAGAACCAGATTGACAATAGAAATCATATATACCAAAATCTTCCCTGAATAGAAATCAAAATTGAAATTGAAATCAATGTTTAAAATCAAAATCTAAACCAAGATCCCAGAGGTTGGAGGGAGATCAAAATCTAAAAAATAAGACGACGACAGAGTTGCGTTCATTGCCAGAGGGAGATGATGGCAGATGCGCTATCGTTGCTAGAGGGAGACGATGGTGGAGTCGTGTTCATTGACAGCAAAATCAAGATTGACAATAGAGTCATGTTTAAAACCATTTGCGTTCGTTGCCAAAGGGAGACAACAACATATTCACGTTCTTTGCCAGAGGGAGATGATGGTGGAGTCATGTTTGTTGACAGTAGAATCAAAATCGTTGACGATGGAGTCATCTTCATTGATGGCTTAAATTTTTCATCGCCATTGTCAAAAATGCCATTGTTGTCTTCACCATGGTCAAGGAGCAGTCATAGTCACAGTCCACCATTGTCCTTGCCATCCTCCGTCATCCTTGTCATAGGCGGCAGTAGTTCAAGGGGAAAGGATGAGGGGGGCAAAATTGTCTGAGCTTCACTTCCCCAAGAAGTGGAACTGAGTTCTTTGGGGAATGGGATGGAAGTGACTTCCATGAAGAAGTGGGTTCCAGCCTACCAAACATACACATGCACCAATTCCTATTCCACTTCCACTTCCACTTCTTTCTCTCCAATTCTATGCTACCAAACGGGCCCTAAGTGCTCTCCATAGAACTTTCCCTACTCATCAAGAACTATCTATCTATGGTTTTAGAATCTAAAGAAGGGAAACTTAGAGGCTAGGCAAAACAAAGTAAAGGCAAAAGGAGGAAACCAAAATTAGCCTAAGCAAGGATAAGGAGAAAGTATGTTATAAAAAAAATGATAAGGAGTAAGTATGTTCAAGCTATTGATTAGGTAATTGTACTTACACGACGTTCATAATTGCTACTTTTCATCTATCTAATTATTTTCTCTCTTATTTTATTTTCTTCTATTATGTAGAGTTTGAAGATAAATACTGAATATAAATAAGGGACCATTAACATGACACATGTGAAATAAGCCAAAGCTACAAATACAGAGTTTATCTAGTGGTATAAGGCCCTTTTAGATCCCCTTAGGTTTCGAGTTCGAGTTTTAGAGAAGACATCTGCCGTAAGAGGGGCAGCAGTAAACCACAAACACCAGATGATAATATAAAGAAAAAAGCCAAAAATGAACAAAAAAACAAGTAGTTGCACCTCAATTCTTCGAATCAAATAGTTGGCCCTAAAAAAAATCATATTACTCTTAATCAGGTCCAAAATTAAAAAAGTCCAAAATTCTATATTACAGAACGAAGTTACAAATTAAAATTGTAGTATAGATAATCGGATTGGTTTTGAAACATCAATTTGGTATAGTTAAAGCTAAAAGGACAGAAAAATTAACACTCCCTCTGCTCCTAAATATAAGATAGACTTAACTTTTTTTGGAAGAGATTAATGAAGCTAAATAAGTTACGTAGTTGTATTATATGTTGTGTATCCTTAGATTATATGTGTGTGTGTATCAGTTTATAAGTTGGGCAAAATATTTTGGAGAAAAAAAATGAAAAATATAAATATTTTAAATTAATTTAATTAGCTTTCTTAATATATCCAAAAAGGTCAACTTTATCTTATATTTAGAACCAGATGGAGTAATATAGATAATCGGATTGATTTTTGAGGCATCATCTATCATATAGAATGAGATTCCATTGTCAAAAGCCTTGTAGCCTAGTGATATGAAAGCTCTTATATAAGTAGAAGGTCACAAGTTCGATTCTGTTTGTAACTTTATGCTCTTAAAAAAGATGAGGCTCTAATTGACTGATTATATGCCTGATCCTTTCAGTCCCTTCTTAGGATTGAAAACTTTAATCATAGAACTGAAACAAAGGCCAAACATTTTACTGTGGGAAAAAAATATCTCTATTGATATTCACCAATGAAAACAAGGGATCTTTTTTTATGCTTTAAAAAGAAAAAGATGTCTGTTGCATAGTTCAAGAAGTACCAAGCAAGAGACTCTCAAAATAATTTTTCTAAAAGTTAAAATAAAAAAGAAAGATGAAACACATGAGAGATGGGTGAAAAGAGTGAGCAACAGATAGTACGAACTTTTTATTGTGATTTGTGAACACATTTTCTACCATGAATGAATTTAAAAGGTTGAAAAATCGCTGTCAGCACTAACTATAAACTATATAAATTAGTACAGATAATTGAATTGACTTACTTATAGACTATGAAAATTGAATTATTAGATTGAGCAAGTAATACATCAACCCAATAAAGCATATTCGGAGACCTCATAGTTTGCAGACAAAAGAGAATCACATCCCTTGTTAGGATGACCTTAAAATCAAAGGCAGGTTGTAATACCTCAAAATGTACTCAAGGGCTAAGATTTTCTTTTGAAAAGTAAAGATAATGATGAAGAAGCTTAAATTAATTTCCCTTCCTTCTCCCTTGATTAAAAAACGGTCAAGATCATAGAAAAAAGGAAAGAGGATTTAAATGATATACCTCTTCATCTTTTCCACTTGAAAAGTCATTTGCGCTAAAGAGAAGGATCTTAGGACGTCATTTTATGGAAGGACCAAGAGGGAAAGGAATAATTGTGAGAAATATGCCAAAGGTTGGAACATTTGTAGTCAAGTAAATGAAGAGTTGAAAAGTCAAAGTATATGTGATAAATTGTAATTAATAATATATTTTAAGAAGGTGAAAATGGCTTAATCAACAAGCTATTTAACTCATCCAAAGACCTCTTAATGACATCCAAATTCAAGAGAAGGATATATAGGAGGTCTAGTCAACATGCCACACACACATGTAAGGACGGTGCTAGTGGCAGTAATGATGATCCAGGAGGGAAAATTGATATAAGATTTTTGGGATTTGAATTTATCAAATCAAATCTTATGTGCTAATTACAATATTTCCAAAGGTGAAAGTGATCTGAGAGCTGAGATTGAAGAGGCTCAAAGGCAAGGTAATTAGGTGCAGTCCATTTGGACCATGATCAAGTGAGGAGAAACTCAGGACTATGATTTGTGTAGTAGATTGGTTTGATACAAAAAGAGAATATGTGTTCCATTAAAGGCTGAGCTAAGGCAGAAAATCCTAGATGAGGCGCACAAGAGTCGGTATACTCTTCACCCCGGAATGACCAAAATGTACCACTGTTTGAAATCTATGTATTGGTGGCCGGGATTGAAGAGCGGTGTGACCAAGTATGTGGCGCGGTATCTTACTTGTAAGAAAGTGAAGATTGAACACCAGAGGCCGCCAGGATTGCTGCAGAGTCATGAGATTCCAGAATGGAAGTGGGAAAGTGTGACCATGGACCTTGTTGTGGGATTGCCTAGGATTAGAAATTATGATGCAATCTGGGGGATTGTTGACTAATTCACAAAGTCAGCGCATTTCATACCGATAAATGCTAGTTACTCTCCAGACCAACTGATAGATACTTGTATATGAGAGATAGTGAGACTTCATGGACCCCGAAGAACATCATTTCGGATAGAGATCCCTTTGCACTTTGAGATTTTGGAGGGCTCTACATGAAGCTCTAGGTACGAAGTTGAGATTTAGTATGACCTATCATCCTCAGACTGATGGACAGTCAGAGAGAACCATTCAGATGCTGGAAGATATGTTGCGAGCATGTGTCCTTGAATTTAAAGGGAAGTGGGACTACTTTCTTCTATTAGCTGAGTTCGCCTACAACAATAGCTATCATGCGAGCATCCAAATGACTCCATATGAAGCGTTGTATGGGAGGAAAGCTTTATGGGCTGGATCTTGTTGATCAAACCTCAGCATAGTTTCAAATCATTCAGAAGAGGCTCCTTGCAGAGTAGAGTCAACAAAAGAGCTATGTTGATAAAAGGAGAAGACCTCTAGAGTTTGAGGTGGGTGATCATGTATTTTTTTAGAGTATCTCCAATCACTGGCATTGGTCGAGCAATCAAATGGAAGAAGCTGAGGCCAAGATATATAGGTCCTTTTGAGATTCTTGCAAAAATTAGGCCTATTGCCTATCAAATAACCCTATCTCCGAACTTAAGCAAGCTCCATGATGTGTTTCATGTTTTCCAACTAAAGAAGTACCAACCAGATCAAGCACATGTTGTTGAATACGAAGAAGTCGAATTGCAAGACAACTTCACATATACAGTAGATCCAGAGTGGATTATTGTTAGAGAACAATGACGTCTCAGGCATCAAAGTATACAGTATGTGAAGGTGATCTGGAAGGGAATGACGCAGAGAGAAGCAACTTGGGAAGCAGAAGTCGATATGCAGAGGCGTTATCTGGAGTTTATGGCTCAAGTTGTGTAGCAAATTTTGGGGATGAAATTTATTGTACGAGGGGAGAATTGTAATACCCCAAAATGTACTCAAGGGCTAAGATTTTCTTTTGAAAAGTAAAGATAGTGATGAAGAAGCTTAAATTAATTTCCCTTCCTTCTCCCTTGATTAAAAAACATTCAAGATCATAGGAAAAAGGAAAGAGGATTTAAATGATATACCTCTTCATCTTTTCCACTTGAAAAGTCATTTGCGCTAAAGAGAAGGACCTTAGGACGTCATTTTATGGAAGGACCAAGAGGGAAAGGAATAATTGTGAGAAATGCCAAAGGTTGGAACATTTGTAGTCAAGTAAATAAAGAGTTGAAAAGTCAAAGTATATATGATAAATTGTAATTAATAATATATTTTAAGAAGGTGAAAATGGCTTAATCAACAAGCCATTTAACTCATCCAAGGACCTCTTATTGACATCCAAATTCAAGAGAAGGATAGGAGGTCTAGTCAACATGCTACACACACATGTAAAAAGGCAAGACTTGGTCAAATTCACTCACTCCTCTATATTTATGTTGGGACGACCAAGTCACAAAAGAGAAAGGAAGAGCATTAAGTGAACAATTCTTCCTCTTAGTCAATAATTTTGGCTAACTTAAAGAAAAGGGAAGAGGGAATTAAATCAAATATATATAACCTCACCTTTATTCTTGGAGTCGGTCAAGAAGCCAAGAAGAGAAAGAAAGAGAATTGCATCAAATAAATTCCTCACATTTTTGCTCAATCAAGTTGACTAACATGTAATATTGTAAGAAGGGAATTGGTCAACAAAGTTGGTGCCTTTGTGAAGGAGAATTTTGGCTAGCATAAAAGGGAGGAAGAAAAGAGAAAACTTGTAGAAATTACCCTTAGTTAAGTTATTATAAATGGGTGACCAAAGGAGTAATTTTAGCCATAACTTTTGCCACCTTTTGGAACATATTTTCGACCAGCCCTTTAAGTGATAAGGGAAAGGGAAAAAACTGATCATTTTTCACTCTCTCTCTCCATGTTTAAGTCGGTTGTGTGCAGCTGCAACATGAGAGTATAAGAAGAGGCCATTGAAGGTGAGACTTTCTACCTTGATTTTCACCTCCTTAACCTCATCTATGGCTCAAGTGTCCTTCACGAACTTTGTTCCTCTTGATGAGAACTTTATTTCTATGGATTTAGAATTTCAAGAGGAGGTATTTTGAGCCACCATCCAAGAACAAAAGCTGAAGAATCAAAGAAAGAACTTAAGGAGGAGCAATAGGTGAGTATTAGCATCAATTTGAGTTATTTGGTTGTATTGGTTGAATGAGTATTTTGGCATGTGTAAATCTTCCCTGGTTTTGGCCAAACAAGGGTTTGGGTAATTCATGATGTTTTGGTTATGTTATTGGTGGTTTATGATTAGAAACCATTTGACATAAGTTTGATGCTAAAATTGAAAGTTGGTAATTGTTGGAATTTATTCTGAATTTTCTGCCAAAATAGGACATGGGGAATGAGTGTGAATTTGTTTATTTTGATGTTACCATTATGTTCTACATGAAAAATTATGTGGGAGTAGTCCCGGGTTGTAAATTTTAGGTCATTGAAACTTAAAATGTATAACTGGGTTTTCTACCTGAACAGAATTCCAGCGAGGTACTCTACTTGTGTGGTGTTTTTTGGATAATCAAATGATCTCTAAAAATTATGAAACTTCCCAATCTAATAGTTCACATACCAAGCTTCAAAATGGACATATAATGGGTGTCATTTCTATTTGTGTGGTGGGAGTTATGATTTCTAAAGTTTGGGGTTGAAACTGGAAGCAATTCTGGAGCAGTATAGGATTTCCTGTAATTCTGTATTTTTGTGGTCATGGACATCATTGATACATATTTTTCCTATATAGAGGACTTCGATAGCTTTCCATAGGAATTGAGATCACCTCATTTTTATTTTTGTAGAATTAGTTATGATTTTTCAAATTCTGGAGAAAATTCTGGCAAATTTGGTTCAAGTGTGCGAAAATTTAAAGGTAATGGCACATGGTAATATTGTTGAACTCTGAGGTTAGGAATTGGTCTTTTAGGTTAATTGACCACTTTATCCTCTTAGTTGACTTGATTAAATATCCCTAATGATAACCAACTTGAGTGTTTGAATTAAAGAAGAATTGGATTAAGTAATAACTTGTCGCTCGTAATTCTAATGATAACCAACTTGTGTATGACACATTTTATGTATGTCTTATCATTGAGTTGTGAAACTTTCCGTGTGAAACATGCCGTTGTGAAACCTACCGTTGAGAAACATGCTAGTGTGGATATGCCATTGTGAATATGCTGTTGTGGAATATGATGTTGTGAAATATGCCAGGTGAAGTATGCCGTTGTGAAACATGCCGTTGTAAACACGGCGAAATCTTTCTCTTTCTCTCTCTTGACAGTCGGAGGAAAATACTTCTTGTTAAATTCCTCTTGAAATAGTTCCCACATGATAGGAACATTCTTCCCCTTTAGGATGAGGTCCATGCCTTTCCACCAGCTATCGGCATCACCTTCCAGCTTGTATATGGCTAACCAGACTTTTATCTCACCTGGACATTGCAGCATATTAAAAATCTTTTCCAAACGAGCTAACCAAGTTTTCGCTTGTTGAGGATCAAACTTCCCCTTGAACATAGGTAGTTGTTGCTTACTGAATCTACTCAGCCAAGCTTGGATATCCACCTCAGGCTCTGGTGGCAAATCCTCTGGTTGGGGTTCTTCCGGTATTTCTTCATAATTTCCCCACATAAATTCATCCATGCGGTTCTCCAAGTGGTCCTGTCTTTGCTGTACTCCCTGGAGGTCAACTCTTATCTCATTCATGGTTTGTTGTTGTTGTTCCAATAAATCCAGGATTCGTTGCTGGATTGGGTCAGGCCTTGGTTCTCCCTCGTTGGTACCATGTCTACCACGACCTCGGTCTCGACCTCTACCTCGGCCTCTACCACCTTCTCCTGGTTGTACCATCTCCATAATTCTCTCTACATGAAATTAGAGAAGAGTAAATTTTGATACAAGAGCAAGGGCATCTTTATCATTTCATAAACGGTCAGGGTACACAGATATGTCATACATAGCATACACAACTATTTACAGTAGCTACATAGAAACAAAACATCAGATAACCTATAAACTACTGTACATGACATATTGTTCCTTATTACATTACATTTTCCTATCTGTACCCTCCTCAAAATACCGACTCTGGCTAAATCATTTCTGTCTGTCGGTTCCGCCTGTCTGCCCTTGTCTCATAATATGTACCGGTCAGCTCCGGTCACCCAAAATATACCACTTAGGTGTTCCTCGTCAGTCATCATACATATATTTATCAACCAGGTTATCCATATGCCTCAGAAACGCATACATGTTCCTATTTGGGCCCTGCTCAACAATATCATTCTTTTGACAATTCCAAAAAGAAGAGTCTGGGAAGAAATACAGTGTACTACAAACCCAGAACTCAACTGGTGCGCCAACCTGTAATTGCTCCCGGATAGCGTACAAAGACTGAACTCCAAATAGAAAGCAATAGTATCGATTCACAAGTGTTGACTGAGTTCGGCATGCCCTGATATATCTACTGAAGACATAATGCCACAGCTCAGAATCTGGCCTTAAGTTATGTCGTACCCCCACAAGCTCTGTTCTGGACTCGCGGTCACTCATCTCATCGTCTGAGTCCTCTTCCGGATCCTCCTCCGGATCTTCCTCAGGATCCTCATCGGGGTCCTCATCTGGATAATCTACAGTTTCCCCAAATTGTGACTGTCCTGGTGACACTGGTCTAGGCTCCGGGCCGTACACAGGCAGCTGCGGCACACTCTTCCGTGCCGTCCTCATCATACGAACACCTCTAGGTCCATAGTACTCTATAAAAGGCTGTCCATCCTGAAGACGCTGCTCTGGGGGACTCTGGTTTACTGATATCTCACCCTTGGATGATGAACTCGAATTATCGCTCATGATCCTGTCGTCATGTAAACAAAAACCAATATCAGTATACAATTCTGATAATGCCAGAACCATTTATTAACTCTGCCAGAACCGCTTATGGGCTCTGATACCTAAAATGTCAACCACCGTATCCATTTTGATATGCGCAGGGCAATAATGAACAAGTTCCACAGGCAACAGAAAAGTACAGTTATACTGATAATAAGTATTTGTTTAAGACAGACATTAACAGAGCAAAATTCACTAATAATTACAAATATATACAGAATATCCCAAAATATTCCAAGTACAGGCTAAATGTAACCACCAACTGTGTCTCGAGAAACATGCCCATCAGTTTCCCGGAACTATGTCCTTGCCTTTTTAACCGTTGGCACCCGCTGAGACATTTGGTTTAGAAAAAGGGGTGAGATTCCAAGGAATCTCAATAGAAACATACGATCAACATATAAAATATGAAAATTAAATATGCAATGCACCGTATCAAGTAAAATGAAAATTCACATCATCCGTGTGTGTACACAAAATTCAGGGCCAACTAAACCGTTGAAACCCCTACATGTACCTTAGCCGAGTCCTTGACTACAGCTAGGTAAGACCAGTGTACCTCAGCTAGGTCCTAGACCACAGCTAGGTAATGTGCCTCCAGCACTTGTTCATCCAAGGAATCCATTTTCGGACTCAAAATTACCAAATCCAATGTCAAATTACGAAATTTCCCTTGGCAGCCCTACTTTTAGGGTTTTAGGGGCATTTCCGTAATTATGCTTTCTCAGCCTTTTCTGGAAACGTGCCCAATTGTAACCCCACCTATTTTTGCCCACTGAATCCAATGGAACCATAAAATCATTGAAAATCAAAATCTAAGGCCCTCAAACATTCCTGGCCAAAATAATGGTGTTCTCCGGGAAAAATCGGGGTTTTACGATTTCGGCTCCGTAAACACGTTCCTTTCTACTCCTAACCACTTTATTAACAATCTAATTGATTTATAACAACCATTTGAACTAAAATTGGGCAGCATAACCCTTAGATATACACTTTTCCAAAATTTAAAACCAATGGCAATCCGACGAAATTTCACCGATTAAATTGCCCACAGCAGCCAGAATAGTTAATATACGAAGGTTTGGAAGTTACCTCAAGCTCCCACAAGCTTTTCCCAAAAATGGCAAAAAACCCTAACTTTTAGAACACCAAATTTGAGCTTTCAAAACCTTAACGAACAAAGAGGAGTAGCTTAGAGTCGGAGTTACACGCGTTAAGAGCGAAATCGTCGGAGAAATCGGCTTACCTTGTGATTTTTCTTCTATTTCTCTCTCTAAACTCTCTCAAGTTTCTCTCATTAGTTCAGACCTGTTGCAGCACGAAAATGGGATGAAGAGGATGATGATATATTTATTTATCACATATTTTGTAATATTTTATTTATTTGTTTTATTTTCCAAAATTTCAAAAATGAACTTATGTACATAAATCCTTATGTACATATAACCATGCTCATTAAGCCCAATCAATATTTCCTTATTTATGCCACATGTAGGAGACACCTATGGGTCCCTCCCTATGGTCTCAATTGGCTTCACAACTTGTCCAGGTTACGTATACACGTAAAGTCTCAATTTTGGTCAAAATTGCACTTTTTGCTCAAATTTTCCATAAATTCATATTAAATTGACCAAAATATTCTAAATATATTTTTAACCTTTATTTTTCTTAATTAATTGAAATTAACTTCAATTAATTCCATAATTAGTTTTTCCCAATTTCCCATGAAATTGAACATTTATGAAATTCATAAATTCCAAATTCATGAATATTCACCATTTTATTGAATTTCTCAAATAATTACAATATATTTGATAAATATAAAATTTGGGGTGTTATAGAAAGCACTCTCTCAAGCTTGCTAATTCTATTTTCAAGATCCACTATAAACATGTCAAATGCATAGCAATTATCTTCTTCATTTCAAGACTGACTAACTCTGTCATAAGCTCGATTTCCCTCCCACTATTCATGAACATTATCATCCGGCGGTATAGACAAGAATTCTGTGCAGCTGTTCTTTGAGAAAGTGAGCGATTCTTATAGTTGCTTGGCTATCACCGACTGGGGAAACCATCACCTACTGCCTCGATTCCATCATTGTTTCTGATGTTGGAATTTTTGGATTAATTAACTACGAAATTAGATAAATCCAAATTAATTGGTTAATTATTCAAGAGATTGATTAATTAATAAATCAGATGAAAAATTTATAGATTGTTGACTAAATCTACTACAAAAAAAATCACTTTCAGCGGCGACATTTGGCGGCGACTTTTAATGTCGCCGCTGAAGGTGTCACCTTCAGCGGCGACACTTTTTTCGCCGCTGAAAGTCTCACTTTCAGCGACGACATTGTGTTGTCGCCGCCGAAAGTGTGTTTCAGCAGCGACTTTTGTGTCGCCACTAAAAGTATTATTTGAAATTAAAAAAAAATTGAAAACAATTTCAGCGACGACTATTAAAAGTCGCTGCCAAAAGTGAGTATTAGCGGCGACTTTAGTGTCGCCGCTGAAAGTGTTGTTTGAAATTTTTTTAAAAAAAATTTTAAAACACTTTCAGCGGTGACTTTAGTGTCGCCGCTGAAAGTCTTATTTGAAATTTTAAAAAAAAATTAAAAAACACTTTCAGCGGCGACTATTAAAAGTCGCCGCTGAAAGTCTAGTTTGAAATTTTCCAAATTTTTTTTTAAAACACTTTCAGCGGCGACTATCAAAAGTGGCCGCCGAAACTCACTTTCAGCGGCGACAATAAAGTCGCCATTGAAAGTCAATTTCATATTTTTTTATTAATATTTTTCAAAAATAATATTTATAAAATTAAAATAATATTTATAAAAGTTAACTATTAATTATTAAATAATTCTATTTAACCTTAATTATTAAAATTATATTATTATTTATTAATATTATATTTATAATTTTATATTAAAAATAATATTTATGATATTAAATTATTATTTATTAAGTAATTTTAATTTAAATATATAAATATTTTTTTCGTTTTTATTTAATTTTTCATTATTTTTAATAATATTATATTTAATTAATAATTAATTATATGTATGTATGTTTATATATATGATAATATAATATATATAATAATATGTAATAATATGACATAGGTTCATTTCAGCACAACTAACAAAGACTCATGTGCGAAGGCATCAGCTCCCTAAGGTCGTGGGTTCGAACTGGAGGAGAGTCACTTGGAGGAATTATGAGGAGGCGACACGTGGCAGCACGGCGAGGCGACACATGGCAGCACGGGGAGGAGACACGTGGCAATTGTAAATTAAATTTTTTTTAAAAACATTCAAATTTTTTTTTATAAAAAATTTAATTTTTCGAATTTTTTTATAAATAAATTAACACTTTCAGTGGCGACAAAAGTCGCGCTGAAAGTCACCTTCAACGACGACTTTTGTTGCCGCTAAAACTTTCAGCGACAGTCACATTAGCGGCGACGTTTTGTCGCCGCTGAAAGACTTTCAGCGGTGACAGTCTTTTTTTTTTTTGTAGTGATCGTGAGTTAGCTAAATAATTGAATAAGATCAGTCATATATATGTAAATATATAAATTAAATATAATCCAAGGTTAGTTATAACATGAATCAAAATGATTTATTTTATATTTATTTTCCTGAGTTCATAGAGAAGTTGAGAGATTCTCTCAAAATATTCCTTGGCCACAACTATAAATAGAGCTTCTCCCCATTTGTTCTACTCATCTTAGTCATTGAGCTTTCTTACTCTCTCACTACCCCTCTATTTTTTTCTTATATGGTGCCCTGCTGTGTTACATTGTTTAGACTTTAGTTCTCTAGTATAGTCCAAACTAGTTTAATATTTTATGTGGGTTACCCGGAGGATCGATTGGTGGAGCTTTGGAGGGGAGAGAAAAAAGCACTGGTTCAAGCCCTAGTGTTTGCTTCATGGGAAAACTTCAAGCACCTCTAATGGCCAATGCTGAAAGCCAGAATTAGGAAGCAAATTTGTGAAAAATATCAGAACTGATTGAGCATTATGATGGGTTTTGTTTTGTATTAATGCCTTTTTTTTCCCCCACAAAGCCGTCGTGTTCCTTCACCGTACTATCGCACAAAACAGAAAGATTCTCCTGTGTTATGATTATAAAGGGAATAGCTTTCCAATTAATAATACACACACAAGTGTATACTCGTGGTCATGTAATTGAATTTCACCAACATTTTGAATTTGATTTCTTAATTTTGTAAAATAGTCGTATTATTTAATTTTATCGTTTTCAAAAATTATACTTAATATATCAATATTTAAAAATATTTTATCAATATGACAATTTTTCTAAACAAATAGATAATTATTGCTAGATTATGCTTTATTTTTGAAAATTGGAAAAAAAAATTCATTTTTTTGAAAGAATTTATATTTGATTAAAAATTTTTGTAATATTAACTTTTCAAATTTAGGTCCCCTAGAGCAAAATCTCTACGTACAGTCTGAAGGCAAAAAAAAAAAAAAAAAAAAAACAGTCTACTGCGTAAAAACATTTTCGAGAAAGTGATGAAGAGCAAATTGACAATGCAAATAATGATATTTTATTATAAGATAACTTTTTGTATGAAATTAAAAAACTAATCATAGAAGCCCCGCATCTCACAGTTTTGTTTTAAGGACATAATCTTAAAGAGAGTTTCGGAAACTTGTAGACTCTGAAAACTGGATCATCAGCCCAATTAAGCATATTCAGAAACCTCAAAGTTTGGGGGAAAAACTAAAGGAGAATAACACCCCCTGCTAGTATAACATTAAAATCAAAGACAAGTCAGTGATCAAAATAATCAAATGAACCAAGTTTTTTGATGCTGTTATTTTCTAAGCTCTCATACGAAGCCACAAAACAAATATTAGTGGTCAATTATCTGTAAAGGTAATACTCATTTTCATATTCAGCTTATCAGAATGAAGCACAGTCATGTATTACAGAAGGTTGCAGATGCTATGGTAAGTTGCATTTGTAACCCTTTGTCTCACCTATGACAAATCACAAACAAAGATACCTGAATTCACATAAGGTACTAACGGACCTAATAATTGTTTTTGAAATCAGCCAGAACCATACCAAACTACACAGTACTCTCAAACCCCCTCGAAGGGGGAGAGATCAACAATCGGCGTGAGAGAATCCCAGAAATTGTTATCAATCGCCGCCGTCTCTGCCGTTGTCACTTCTTTTCTTTCCCTCATCCTGTCTGGTCTCTGATTCATGCCCGCAGTTATCCCCCTGGCATTGGTGACGACGGCCATCAGATCATCCTGCATTAAATCGTCTGCTTCCTTCTCTGTCTGTTCGTAAAACCATGGTGAATTGCTCGGAGATGCAATTCCTAATGACGGGGCATTCCTCATCATCATCCCTGAGAAACTCCCGGCGGTCATCATCCTTCCCCTTCCGGTGACAACCGGCATCAGTTCATCCATACCCTGCATGAAACTGTGTGAATCTCTCACCATCACCTCCACCTTCACGGTGGCTGCCGCTGCCTTTCCTCCTACCATTTCGCCCCTATACTCACACACCAGCCCTGCGCAAAGCATCACTTGTGGAGGAAAAAAGATATCCGCGGGGAAATTCAGTTTGCCAGAGAGTGAGTCTATCAATAAAGGTATGGGGATTGGGTTTAAATTCCCCAGGAGAATGACATCGGAGAGCCAACCAGAACCACTTAAGACAATGAGGGAAACTCTATAGCGGGAACAGAAGTGGGAGAGATAGAGAACTACATCTTTTCCCACAGGAACATCAACAATAATGATCTTGCCGGATTCAAGAGAAGCTGTGGATTAAAATTGCAGAACTCACGTACGTACACACAGAAAAGAAAAGAACGAATTGGGATATGTTGTAATATATACCTTCGAAATGAATATTGCAGTTGGGCAAGTCATTATCTGAATCATGGATATCTGAGTGACAATCGCCATCTTGAACGTAGGAAGGCGTTCTTGATGATGGCGGGAGAATGAGAGTGTCCCTTTCGCTGTCGCATGGGGAGGAGGAGGAGGGGATGAGTGACGACGACATTGCAAATGAAGATGCAGAAGAGTTCGAACAAAGCAAGCTATAGACCTTGAACTTAACCAACTCCAGGAGTAGTCGTCTGTCTGTCAGATCAGATAAAAAAAGAAAAGGTCTTGATCGAGGACTAATGATCAATCTTGAAGGAGGTTTTAATCAAGAAAAATAAAAAGAAAGGGAATATCACTCACGCGCAGAAATCATATACCTCAAACCAACGAATGTAATTTCTAGACATTCTCACAATGATCGAGAAAGTGCATGCAAAACAGTAAGCCGTAAGAAGAATAGTTTCCAAAGCCTCTAGCAAATAAAGCAAGTTGCATGAGAAATAAATGGTTTTATTTCCTTTTATGAATCATCCTCAAATAAAAGTTTTTTTTTTCAAAAAAAAAATACTCCATGTACTAAAAATTAATTAGCTTAAGATACTAGGCGTTAAAAAAATTTTCAGATATTGAATGCTACTGGAAAAATATTTCAAAATACTGGTATTGCAGGAAAAATATTTCTGAATGTTGAATTAGAAATTAATTAATTTAAGATACCAAGTGGCAAAAATATTTCAGAGTGTAGCATACAATTTAATCCAAATAAATAAGAATACATAAAAATTTTAAAAAAAACTAAAAAAATGGATTCTTACCCCAAAATTTGGGGGGGGGCAGGGGATGAGCATGCCATGCTCATTTTTTAGATGAGCACGGCATGCAGACTCTCCTTTTATGTGTTTTAATTTTTAGGCTTCATTGAGGAAGGGTCACACTCCCCCTAGCTACACACACGTCCATGGAATTGGTTGAATTTATTGTTTATTGAAAGATATATCCATAAATTGAAGAAGAGTATGAAAGTAAAGTAAACAAGAGTATCAAATGCACAAATACGTTGTATTATGCTTCAAAAAAGTACCGGATCTATTAAAAAAAGTACATAGATATGAAGTATCATTTTATTTATAAAAGTAGGGGATTAAGGGACCACTAGTGCAAAATCAACTTTTTAGACCGTCCTTTTTTAATGTCTAGAAAAAATAGAAAACATAACTAGTGGCATTTTTGTAAATTTTATAAACTTGTTAGACCAGTTCGATATAGGTAAGGTCTAAAAGATGTTTTCTAAACATGATTTCTAGACAACCGTTCTAAAAAGAAATAAAATAATTTAAAAAAATCATATAAAAATATTTTTTAGACATGATGTTCATTACAAATGGTCTAAAAGATCCTAAGACCTATTCCCTTCAACCACGGTCGTGTGCTCAATTTGTGCCTTTGAAGCTAAGGCTCTTTGCTCTGCTCTCTACCTCTCTCGAGTTGTTGCTATGCAGATAGAAGTCTGAAGCTCTCCGATGCTCTCTCACTCAAACCTATCAAATTCGATGACTAAATCTTGATTTTTCTTTGTCCGTTTGACACCTAGGGCACATGAATCGTGATTTATTTACTCCTCGGTGACTCAGTCATAGACTCCACTCCGTTTGGTCTTCAATTGGGTTAGTGTTCTCTTCTTGAGTTTTTGCTCAACATCTGAAGTGTTATGGTTGTTTGATTGTTACTGCTTGTTGTTTCAGTTGTTCGTTCACATATTGTTACTGCAATGTTGTTCAAATATGAATGAACCAACTAATAGGTACTAAATGAATCATATTCATAGGGCCTGTTTGAGATAGCATTACATAAGCACTGTCAAATCCTTTAACATTTTGATATATACAGAGTAATAAGTGCATAGTTCCATAAGGCATATAGAAATAGTAAAAATATACTAACATTAAGTACTTGTTTACTATACAGGAAATTTCCCGTAAGGTTTGAAATATATACATATACATGTACATAGTGTTCAAAAGGAACTAAATTACAAGCTAGATAACCAACAACAGTCTCCACATGTGCACCGGAACTCTACTTGCCGGTAGCCACGGATTTGTTCTTCGAGCCACTACCTTCAGTTGAAATATTTTAATTTTTGAAAAGGGTGAGATTCAAAAGAATCTCAGTAGTAACATACAATCAAACATATAATATGGGAAAATTAAATATGTCATGCTCCATGTTATGCAACATATTAACAACACAAAAAATCATCACGGCATGTATACATGAGTTAGGGCTACTCCCCCAATATCCGTAAACCTCGGTTGGGTTTTTACTCAACAACCAGGTAAAAGTGCCTACTCGCACAAATTTCCCTGCTTGGCAAAACAATGTTCATCAATTATATCACAGAAGATGGTATACCAGACAAATAAAATATTCACATAATTTATGAAAGATAGAGTTACTACTTGTCTACTTTCTCAATTTTTCAGTTGTCCTAACTTTGATTTCTACTCGAAAATTTTTTGATTCCTATCAAAATTTAAGGCAACAAGTAAATGGTTATTACTTGTACCATTACTGCATTTAATTCATAGTATCTATAATAGTTTCAATAATTTATGCTCAATACAACTCTACTCAATACAGTTTCACAGTTTTCCAGAAAACTGGCAGATTTTCAATCAACTTTGAAAAATCATAGTTAATTCTAGAAAATTCTAAATTGACTGATTCCAAAGCCTAAGTGAAGCTCTTTAAGTTTATTTTCATGGAAAAATACCTTAGTCTAGCTATTACAACCATTGTATTACCAGAATTTCGCCAAAACCTTACTGTTCCAGATTGTACTCCAAAAACATGGTCAAACTTTAAAAAAAAATCATAACTTTCAATCTATTGAGCCAAATGGCTTATATTATGTACCAAAATAGAAGCCCAAGATGTCTACTTTCACCTTATAAAATATCAAGCAATTTGGATGAGGTTTGGCTACTGAAAAACATGCTACAACAATGCTAGTTTCCAAAAATGAATCTGGACAGTAACAACTCAAACTTCCAAAAATCCTAGAATTATGTATAAACAACCAAAATTCACAACAAAAAGTGATTCCACATAATATATCGTGTAGAATCCAATGGAATACTCAAAAACATCAAAATCCAGCTTCTTCCCCAGATTTTATACAGAACTGAACAAAACCCCTTTCCCCAAGAATCCAATTTTGCAAATTAAGCTTCAAGCCTTATAATCTGACATCATTAAACCTTCTTTAACTCATTTCTCATGATTACAAGACCATTAAGCTTCATTTTCATGGTGTTAGAAAATCAAGGAAGTAACACAACTCCATGAATAATTAATCAAACACACAATATTCGGCTCAAATCAAAGCTTACGCTTACCTAAGCACGATTCTGCAACAAATTCTTGATTCCAGACATACCTACCCTGAGTAGATGACACCAAAATCCACCAATAAAAAATCTAAAATCATTGAATTGAAGCTCATGATGAGGAGAAGAAGATTTATGAAGGACTTTTCAGACGAAAGCTGCGATTCGGCAGTCAAATCAGAGATTTTCCCTAGAGTTTTTACTGTTCATCACCTTCTTTCCTCTTTAGAATTTTTCTGATTTTTTAGTAGATTTTCATGATTTTTATGAGCTTCTGGATGTCTTAATGGATAGAGGAAAGATAAATGTTTCCCATTTCCAAAATTGCCCTTACATTTTGTGATTTTTACACTTTGTTGAAAATCCACCAGAATATTCATCAAACTTTGAAATTTCATATATTTATTTTGTAGACATTGAATTGGAGTGATTCCCAAGGCTATGAAACCCTTATTGAGTCTAGTTTCAAGAAAAACTATAGCTTTTAGCCAATTAGAAGCACAAAATTCCTAGAATTTAAGTTTTTGGACGCCTTCCCAAAAAGTAGCCAGTTTCACTGAGTAAACTTCAAAAATTCATGACTTTTAATTTACAAGTTAAAATAAATCATATGACCTATCAAATTAAAGTTTGGAATGTCTACTTCACTTTGGAAAAATTTCATAATTTTTGACATCATTTAATCATCCAAAACCACATGACAAACTCACTGTCTCACAGGAAATTTTCACTGGCAGCATAATCAAATTCTCTAAAATTCACCCTTTATTCTATTTATTGAATAAATATACATTGAATCTTTAGTGTATGAATTTTGGGATATTACAGCTCTCCCCCCTAATAAAATTTCATCCCCGACATTTGTTACACATTTTGATTCATAAATTTTGGGTATCACTTGCGCATGTCTTCCTCTGTTTCCCATGTAGCTTCTCTAGGAGATAATCCATTCCAAACAACTTTGATGAATGGAATACTCCTATGTCTCAGTTGTTTCTCCTACTGATCAATGATCTATTCAAGCCTGACTTCATACGTCAAATCATCCCACACATCTAAATCTTCATATTCAATGACATGTTCGGGATCATATTGATATTTCTTTAACTGTGACACGTGGAAAACATAATGCAATCTGCTCAACTTTGGGGGCAAAGCGATCTGATATGCTACTGGCCCAATCTTTGACAAGATCTCAAACGGACCAATGTACTTAGGGCTTAGCTTCTTTACCTTCAATGCCCTACCAATCCCTGTGACAGGTGAAACTTTCATAAACATATGGTCACCAACCTCAAATTCTAGAGGTTTTCTTCTCTCGTCAGCATAACATTTTTGTCTGCTCTGGGCAGTTAATAATCTCTATTTGATTAGCCTGATCTGTTCTGTTGTTTGATCAACAATATATGGCCCAAATAAACATCTCTCATATAACTCTGTCCAACACAAAGGTGATTGATACTTCCTTCCCTACAATGCCTCATAGGGAGCCATTTGTATATTTGAGTAACAACTGTTATTGTAAACAAACTCAGCAAGTGGAAGGAATTAGTCCCAACTGCCTTTAAAATCTAGTACACATGCCCTCAGCATATCCTCTAGTGTCTGAATGATTCATTCCGTCTGGCCATCTGTCTTGGGATGATATGCTATGCTGAACCTGAGCTCAGTACCCAAAGCCTCATGTAACGCCTTCTAGAAATTAGAAGTGAAACGAGGATCCCTATCTGATATGATACTCTTTGGTGTACCTTGTAATCTCACAATCTCTTTGATATAGATCTCTACAAGTCTATCAGGAAATAATGAAGGCTGATTGGTAAGAAATGAGCTTTTTTGTGAATCGATCAATGATTACCCATATAGCATCATGATTTCTGATATTGGGAAACCCCATCACAAAATCCATCATAATACTTTCCCATTTCCACTCAGGAATCTTAGGATTCTGAAGAAGTCTTGAAGGTCGCTGATGCTCAATCTTCACTTTTTGTCATGTGAGACAACGACGACGAACTTAGTCACATCTCTTTTCATTCCTAGCCACCAGTACTGGGACTTCAAATCATGGTACATTTTGGTTGCTTCTGGATACAGAGTATATTTATTCTTATGTACCTCCTTCAGGATTTTCCGTTTCAGCTTTGGTTGCGGTGGAACATAAATCCACTTTTTGTACCTAATTAGTCCGCTTGGTGATAAGTCATATTCCTGAGTTTCACCTTTCTAACCATCCCTCTGATAGACTGTGCTTGTCTATCCTATAATTAAGCTTCCTCAATTGCTGCTTTCATATCATTATATGCCTCAATGACATTATTACTATTGATCAAAATCTCCTTGAATAGACTGAGATATTTAAAATCCTCGATCGACCGGTACTCATATATCATCAGGGCTGCAACCTGCACTATTTTATGACTCAATGTGTCTGCAACTACATTGGCCTTCCTTGGATGGTATTTGATCTCCAAGTTATAATCTTTCAGCAACTCCGTCTACTTGAGTTTTCTCATATTCAACTCTTTCTAATCATACAGATATTTCAAGCTTTTGTGGTCGCAATACAGCTCTACAGTCGTACCATAGAGATAATGTCTCCATATTTTCATAACAAATAAAATAGCTGCTAACTCAAGATTATAAGTAGGATAATCCAATTCATGAGGCTTCAGCTGACGACATGCATATGCCACTACTCGGCTATGTTGCATCAAAACTCATCCCAATCCATGCCTACTAGCATCTGTATAAACAACAAAAGTAAACTGTGGATCTGGGATCGTCAGTACTGGTCCTATTTTTAATCTCTATTTTAGCTCTATGAAGCTCCTCTCACAACTATCTTCCCACACAAAATGTTGAGTTTTCCGCGCCAACTTTGTCAAAGGCAAAGCATTCTGGAGAAATTCTGTATAAAATGACGATAATAACCAGTAAGACCCAAAAAACTGTGCATCTCTAGTATAGTATCTAGTCTCTTCCAATTCAATACTGCTTTCACTTTGTGAGGATCGACTAAGACCCCTTTCTATGAGACTATATGGCCTAAAAATTTAACCTCTGAAAGCCAAAACCCATACTTACTCAGCTTGGCATGGAGTTGCTTTTCCCTTAACGTGTTCAGCACTATTCTCAAATGTTGCTCATGCTCTGTTCTGCTCCTTGAGTATACCAGAATATCATCAATAAAGACTAACATGAATTGGTCCAGGTACGGATGAAAAATTTGATTCATGTAGTCCATAAACACAACAAGTGCATTTTGTCAACCCAAATCGCATTCCAAGAAATTTGTAATGGCCATATATGGTCCGGAAAGTAATTTTCGATACATCTTCTATTTTAACCCTAAGTTGATGATACCCTGATCGCAAATTAATCTTTGAAAATACATAGGAACTAGATAATTGATCTAGTAAATCATCTATTCAGGGAAGTGGGTATTTGTTCTTGATGGTCACCTTGTTTAACTCCTTGTAATCAATACAGAGTCATAGGCTTTCATCTTTCTTTTTGACAAAGAGCAATGGAGCTCCCCTCGGTGCTACACTAGGTCTAATAAACCCTTTCTCTAACAACTCTTCAATCTGCTTCTTCAACTCAGCCTACTTACTTGGAGCTATTCTGTATAGGGCTTTAGATATTAGTCCTACTCTAGGCCCAAGATCAATTATAAACTCCACTTCCCTTGTAACCCCATTTCATAATTAATATTCGGAATATGCAATTAAAGTGAAATAGAGACCAATAACAATCAAATAACATTTTACTAACCCATTACATGATGGGGTTTTCATAAATACATTTCAAAATCATTTATAAACTGGTCTCATATTCACATTCCGAATATAATTACTATACGAAGATAAATCAAATTTATATAAATATCAGAGTATGCAAAATAATTCCTGGCCAATCCCGAGTTCCATTTATTAACTCAAGCTTTATAGGGCACATTCGCCCATTACAAGCCCTCATATGGGGATTACAAAAATCCATCTCAAATACATAACAAATCCTCATCCACATACATATACACACATCTAAATCCATATACTCCCAACAAAGATAACCAAATACCGAATCTTCAACCCGAAGGAAGTCCTTGCCACCCTTGATTACTTACTCCATCCTCGATCTACTACCCTGCGGAAAGGTTAGTAGGGGAGGGTAAGATTCAAGAGAATCTCAGTAGGACAACAATATCAATATGCATGTACGATAAATTTTTAATGCATGACATGCTTGCATCATATAACTCATGCTAACTCAATGGCAAATTTGTAAGCTCAATGCTTCGAACAATATACTGATGGCCATAGCATAAATTGAAACATAGGTTCTAATTACACATAATCATGCAAAGCTAAGACATGCACCAACACACTAACATAGATATCAAATACATGCAGGAGAAATATGTTCCCTACCTCGAAGTTCTATCGACCCCTTTTTGTGTCTCGTGAAACGTGTCGACTTTCGGCTCCCAATTCGGTCCTAAAATATTAAATGTACAAGAAATAGGTCATAACCTATCCAAGTATCATTTTAGACTCTTCCATAGTGTTTCTTGTGGTTATATTAGCCTATGGTGAAAATTTACCAAAATGCCCCCGGGACCCCCGGCCCGGCCTTGCTGTATTGGCCCGATGGCACGTTTTATCAAATTTTTGACTATGGCTATCCTGACATATTTTCATCCAAAAAATCCATTTCCGGGCACAAAATTACCAAATTCAATGCCAAATTACAAAATTGCCCTTGGCAGCCCTACTTTTAAGGTTTTAGGGGTGTTTCCATAATTATACTTTCTCGGCCTTTTTCAAAAAAGTGCCCAACTGTAACCCCACCTATTTTTTCCCACTGAATCCAATGGAATCATAAAATCATTGAAAATCCAACTCTAAGGCCCTCAAACATCCCTGGCTGAAATTATGGTGTTCTCCAGGAAAAATCGGGATTTTATGATTTCGGCTCCGTAAACGCGTTCCTTTCTACTCCTAATCACTTTATTAACTATCTAATTGGGTTATAACAACCATTTGAACTAAAATTGGGCAGCATAACCCTTAGGAACACACTTTTCCAAAATTTAAAACCAATGGCAATCCGACAAAATTTCACTGATTAAATTGCCCACAGCAGCCAGAATAGTTAATATACGAAGGTTTGGAAGTTACCTCGAGCTCCCACAAGATTTTCCCCAAAGATGGCTGAAACTCTAACCCTTGGACAACAAATTTTGGAGCCTCCAAACCTTAAAGAACAAAGAGGAATAGCTTAGGGTCAGAGTTATACGCGTTAAGGGCTAAACTCTCTCAAATTTCTCTCTCTTATTTCAGGTCTATTGTAGCATGAAATGGGCTGAAGATGAAGATGATGATATATTTATCATATATTTTTCATTATTTTATTCATTTGTTTTATTTTCCAAAATTTCAAAAATGAACTTATGTACATAAATCCTTATCTACATGTAACCATGCTCATTAAGCCCAATCAATATTTTCTTATTTATGCCACATGTAGGAGACACCTAAGGGTCCCTCCCTATAGTCTCAATTGGCTTCACAACTTGTTCCGGTTACGTATACACATAAAGTTTCAATTTTGGTCAAAATTGCACTTTTTGCTCAAATTTTCCATAAATTCATATTAAATAGACTAAAATATTCTAAATATATTTTTAACCTTTAGTTTCCTTAATTAATTGAAATTAACTTCAATTAATTAGAAAATAATTTATTTTGTGCTATTTTGGCAAAATTACGATTTTGCCATTTCCTTTTTAATCCAATTTCTTCTCTTATTTTTCTTTGGTCAATTTCCTTATATTTTTGGTCCAAATATTTTCTCTAATATTCCTTCATTTTTGGACCTTAATATTGGGCTTTTTAAATTACCCAAATTAATTCCATAATTATTTTGCCCATTTTCTCATGAAAATGAACATTTATAAAATTCATAAATTCCAAATTTATGAATATTCACCATTTTATTGAATTTCCCAAATATTTACAATATTTTTGGTGAATATAAATTTTGGGGTGTTACATCCCTATCCTGAGGTAATCCACTAATATCTTCCGAAAATATATCAGGAAATTCATTTACCATAGGAATACTCTGCAATTCTTTTCCAATCTCTGACTGCATGGAGAAAAATATGAGGTACCCCCGACAACCTTTATGTAAGCATCTCTCAGCCTCAGCTACGAAGAGAAAATTAATATTGATTTCTGTACCAATACGCGGTTGCGGATTAGGGTATATAACCCTTTTGTTTCTCCAGTCGAGCAACATACTATTGGCTTTCAACCAATCAATACCGAGGATTATCTCTAGTCCTTGCAAGGGTAGACAAAACAAATCCATGATTGATTCACGCCCCTCGGCATTTACTACACAATTCAAACAGACATCGACCGTGACAACTCTAACACCTGTGGGTGTAGATATGACCAGCTCATACAGGAATTTGTGTACTCTCAAGTCTAGCCGTCTCACACAATCGTATGTAATGAATGAATGACTAGCACCCGAATCATACATAACTTGTACTAAGTTGCCGTTAAGGAAAAATGTACCTTGTATCAGTTCAGAAGACTTCTTAACTTCCTCATGCGTAATATACCCTACCTGGAACTTTAGGCCTCGTCTCATCTGGTTGGTGCTTCTATGGACAATCTCTGGCAAAATGCCTTGGTTTATGGCATACATAACAAGCAAGTTGTCTAGCTGGATCCAGTATGAATAGAGCACCATTACAAGTTCTGTCAGGGTAAAATGGCTTATGACAATGCCAGCAGGTTTTACTACCTACAAAACTCTTATCTCTGAGGCCTCCAGCCTGGTCTGGCCTTTGATGGTCACCTCTAGAAGGGTCACCTTGATCTTTATGCTTTTGAGATGAACTACTACTTCTAGATGCACCCTTGTTGTTGTCTCTAGAGCCAAGCTCAACAGATTTCTCTCAACAACCTGGCATTCCTCCACAGCCTTGTTGAATTCGGTGTAGCGCCTTGAAACCAATTTTTCCTTCATGTCTAGCTTCAACCTTTCAATCATCATGTCTGCACTTCACTCTTCATCATCTCGGTACTTGAGGTATGCCGAATACCAAGACAAACAAATATAGTATTGGGCATACTAAGACATAAGCAACTATATGTCAAACTAAGTAAGTGTGAGTTTTAGCTTACGGAAGTTAAATTTCTAGACCATATAGTCTCAGAAGAAGGGGTCTTTGTAGATCCTAACAAGATGGAAGCAGTACTAAACTAGAAGAGGCTAGAGACTGTTGCTGAAATACATAGTTTTCTAGGTCTTGCCGGTTATTATAGAAGATTTATTCAAAATTTCTCCAGAATTGCATTGCTATTGACAAATTTGACATGGAAAACTCAACCTTTTGTATGGGATGATAAGCTGAAGAAGAGATTGACAATAGCACCAGTGTTAACAATCCTTGATTCACAGTTGAACTCAAGCATGGATTGGGGTGTGTCTTATGCAGCAGGGCAGAGTTATGACATATGCCTCTCATCAGCTGAAGATACACAAATTAAATTATCCACTCATGATCTTGAGTTAGCAGCTGTTGTATTTGTATTGAAAATCTGGAGACACTATCTTTATGGGGTAGCCGTAAAGCTGTACTGTAAAAAGAAGGAGTAAGAGACAAAAAGCAAGATCAAGGTAAGTTTGGTTGCAAAATCCACTTGTTCTTGTCTCTAAATCTTTAGTAACCTCTTCTAATCATCATATCCTTCTTGAAATCACATGAAGCAAGGTTCAAGAAGGAAATCAAAGAGAAGGAAGGAAGAGAGGTGGCGGTTTTGAAGAAAAAAGAAGAGAATTAAAAGGTAAGGCATGAAACTTGATTTTATTTGTTGATTTTTTGTTGTTAGTGGTGGTTTGATTAAATATTTAGCTTGGTTGCTTTGATTTTATAATTTGGGAGGCATAAACCCTAAGGGGAGATACTGCCCAAATTTTGATTAAGCATGTTCAAGTAGTGTTTAAGTGGTTAAACAAGTGATTAGGAATGAAAAGAAAGTGTCCTATGGAATAAACATGAAATCTCCCATTTTTTCCAATTTCTCATAACTTTAAGCCAGAAGCAATTCAGGGTATTTGAGCTGGAATTTCATGGATTTGATTATTCCATTGTGTTTATAATGAAAAATTGTATAGGGAACTTGTACAACATGAAGCATGAATGCTTTAGGATGTGGAATAACAATTTTTCCTCTAAAACCCTAATTTGTGGCTGCCAGGGTCATTTTGGTCATTTGAGTATTAATTTGTCAAAAATGATGTCGAAAATGGATTCTACATGTGAAATTATATAGAAATAGTCTGGGTCATAATTTTTGAAAAAGTACAATTATACTATGTATAAAAGGATTTAGACTGGGTCCTCAAGGGTATTTTGGTCATTTTACATTTTTAAGCAAAGATAACCAATTACATGAGTTTAGAATAATACATGAATGAGTAATAATTCATTAATTGTAAAATTTGGAATCTTAGGACTTATTGTCTGCCCATGCTAGACCAGGGGTTTTAGACCAATAACTAAGCTAAAAGATATTTCAGGTAATAATACTATCTTTCATATACTATGTGATTATTTATATGCATCGTATTGCCATGTTTTGTGATGTGAAATACATGTTACAATACCTAGCTGTGGTGTGGGAAAAGCACGAGTACCATCAGGTCTAGTGGGACCCAACTTAGATAGTGATACAAGCTTGTTACAAATTAAATTCTCACTATGGTGGGAGAAAAGCACAAGTACCATCTAACCAAGCAAGACCCAGTTGAGGTAGTGAGATAAGTAGGGGTCAAACAGTCATTTGATCCAGAACAATGAACACAGATTGGCTAGTAGGGACAAAATCATCATTTTAATCTTGAACATCAAATAAACAAACAGATTGCAATGCTTATTTCTGTTACATGATATGGTGCAGTGCATGTTTATTTATTGCATTTTATATGATTTATTATATGTTACTACTGAAATTCATATGAATCTTACCTCTTTGCATAAAATTTAAATTATATAGCTGGAAGGAGCAGCTCAAAGGGCAAAGAATGTTTTCAAGGAAAACATTCGTTGAAACTTTGTTTTCAATGACTGGTTTTAAAACCAGTTGTTGAAACCTATTGTTTCAACGAATGGTTTAAAAACCAGTCGTTGAAACTAGATTCAACGACTGGTTTATAAAACCAGTCGTTGAAACTGGTTATATTTTCCCTAAATCAGTGCGCGTTTCTGTCATTGTCTTCCCCGCGCTAATTGAACCCTGAATTTCATGTCTCCCGCGAGCTGTAGAGGGCAAATTTCTTGGCCTATCTATATCTTTCTCCTGCATTCTGTCCTCTGTCCCTCTCCGACCTCCACCGTCTTCCAAGTGCCTCCATTCCCTCTCGGTCACATGCTGGTCTAATCTTTGCTTTCCCTCTTCTCAGTCCGAGCAGCAAACAACTCAAGTAGGTAGCCTTATTTTCTTCCTCTGGTTTTTTTGCTTTTGGTTTTCTCTTCTTAGCCTCTATTTTCGCTCCTGTAGTTCATACTGGGTCTTCGCATACTGTTGTGAAGAAGACAACGTTGGTCGTTCTTGGTCTATTCCGGTGTGTGTAAGTTTCCCTTTTCTATTTCTAGTTGATTTGTTCATTTGGATGTCAATTTGTACTGTTCTAGAAAAAAAAAGTTGGCATTTTGCACTTCGGTTGTGACTGAATCTAGGCTTAATTAGTATGTCATTGAGATTGGTTGTGTTTTCGACCAAAAAAAAAAGATTGGTTGTGCTTCACTACTACAAAAAGGGGCTTTAGTGGCGTAGCTCCTGTGGCATTTCTTTAAAGAAGTGCCAAAAATAGTTATTTATTTATTTAAAATCAAAATTATTTGAAAGCTTTGGCGCTTACAATTATAAACGTCATAATTGACGTTAACCTTGCATGACGTTTCTCTGAACAAGTGCCAAACAAGGCCTTCAGTTTTTTTTTAAAAAAAACAATAGGAAGCTTTGGCGTTTTATGTGGAAGCGCCAAAGCTTCCTATATTTTGTTTTTTAAGAAAAAGAAAATATAATAGGAAGCTTTGGCGTTTTATAATTAAACGCCAAAGCTTCCACATATATATTTAATAAAACGAAGGATATGAATCATATGATCATTGCAGATTTTTTTTGGATCAAGATGGGAAGCTTTGTTTTGAAAAAAAATAAGATGGGAAGCTTTGGCGTTTTATAATGAAACGCCAAAGCTTCCACTATTACAAAAAAATAAATGAAGGATCATTGATTACAGTTGATTTTTTAGGGGAAGCTTTGGCGTTTTGGAATAAAACGCCAAAGCTTCCACAATTACAAAAAAAACCGAAAGGATAAGGCATACAATAAGATCACACTTTGATTTTTGAGGGGAAGCTTTGGCGTTTTGGAATAAAAAGCCAAAGCTTCCACAATTACAAAAAACAAACGAAAGGATAATAAGGCATACAAAAAAAATGAAAGGATTTTGGAGGGGAAGCTTTGGCGTTTTGGAATAAAACGCCAAAGCTTCAACAATTACAAAAATTAAAAAACCAAAAGGATAAGGCATACAAAAAAATGAAAGGATAAGGCACTGCATTATTGATTGTAGAGGGGAAGCTTTGGTGTTTTGTTCCAAAACGCCAAAGCTTCCACAATTATTAAGAAAAAACAAAGGGATCATCTTTAATTTACCGAAGGGAGAAGAATCACATGAAAGCTTTGGCATTCATTGAAAAGTAAAGTCAAAAAAGAATGGAGAAGAATCACGTGAAAGCTTACACCTGCATATTTGTTTTTTTCTTTGACCATCCGACAGCTCCTTGAAGAGGTTGGACATAAATCACTTTTTGAGCACACATAGCATATTTGCATCTGCGCATTGAAGAAGAACCTGCAGACTTGTAGGAGCAATCCTGTTTGGTGTACAAGCTTTGGATTTCAATGCTTATGGAAGGCACGAAACCTGAAGGTGTTTTGCAACGAAGAAACCAACGCCACAAGACTGGTCAATGAGGTTCTATCTTTCTCTGAACATGTTACTCACGCTCTTCCTTGCCCTCACGCTCTTCCTCAGCTCCCTCGATCGTTAAAAGCCATCATCAGAGCTCGCTGTTGGGAAAGAATCACAGGTTGGCCATTTACTTGATGAGAATCATGACTTCTTTTACAATATACCTTTATACTTGGTGGATCACGCAATGGTTTTTTTTAATTAATTGGCATTTCTGAAGTACGTATTCAAAGCTGCTTGCTCTGATTCCCTGTACAAAGCCCCACCATTAATTAGTTCCCTCTGATTCCCACTTTGATTCATGTTGGTGATATGAACTATATTCGTATTAATTGAAGTGACCAACAGGAAGCCATATGCGGCAGCAGGGCTCCTTATAAATGCACATGTACAACGCCTAGGACATGTTAAAAAAATTATAATAGAAAAAAAAAATTCAGTCAGCTTTAATTTATTTTTTTTTAATATTTTTTAAAGGAATTTCTGGTGCTTTCTAAGGAAGCGCCAAAGGTGTCAGATTTGTTTTATAACATTAATGGCGCTTATATAAGAAGTGCCATAAATACTCACACCTTTTTTGGTACTTTTTATATAAACGTCATAAAAGGTAATATAAATGTTAAAAAATTTTAACACCCGCCATTGTTGCGTCCCGCCACTATCGCTTTCCTTTCCTGCTTTTCTTTTCTATTTGTTCCCACCCCCTTTCCTCTGTTTTCAGGCGACAAGTAGAAGCTTCTTTGGTCCCCCACTTGCTATTTTTTTTGTCTCCTCCTAGTGCAAATATTTGTAAACATTTGTTCGCCACTTTCATTACAGCATAGAGCTTCATTGCGGTACAAAGCTTCCTCCCACAAGTGTTCTTTTTCTTTTTGGCTGGTTGCAGTACAAAGCTTCCTCCCTCGTGTTCTTTTTCTTTTTGGTTGGTTGCAGTACAAAGCTTCCTACAGAAGCTCCTGTAAGTGTTGTTTGTTTTTTAACATTTTATTCACATATTTTTAATTAAAATATGTATGACTATTATATATTTTCTTATACTTTTCTATAGAAGTACATGTTGTCAATAGTGAAAGAGTTGGGAATGGCACCGTTGAAATGGTCAAATTGGGTAGAAATGTTATAAATGCCGCTAGTAGTTTAATCAATGATTATTTTGGAACCAATTAATTTAATAAACGCAGGATTGTATTTTTATTGGCTTGTTATGGACCCAATTATTTTAATTACGACATGTAGTAGTGTTGGCCAATATGATTTATTTGGTGGTGAGTTGTGAACATTATTTAGATGTTGTGGGATTAATTGGTTGATTATTTGTGATTTAAGAAGAGTGTTTAGTATTTTGTAAGAAGAGTGTTTAGCCTCACAAGCAGAACAAGTGTTTTTCATTCCCGATCCTGCTAAGAAGAATTGGTCCATTGTAGTTCCATCAAACAAGAATCATCAAGAACAAGTTGGTACTACAAGTAATGAATATTTGAATATTCCTGAGGATACTCTTTCCTTTGAGATGTTGTGGTCAAGATATATTGACAGAAATGAAGAAGAAGATAAATACGAACATTTATAGAAAAAGATGATAATGAGTGTCTTGATTTTTTAGTATGTATGTTTTATTACATGTATTCATATATTCCAACTTAATTTACTTTTATTACTATGATTGTCAATATGCACTGATATTTTTATCTTGTTTATTTAACTTGTAGGAAAATGGATCCACACAATGATGAAGTAGCCTTTGAAGCCCACAATGAAGATGTAGTTGATCCTCAAATTGAGCAAGCAGCCTTTGAAGCCGCTGTAGTCCGAGGTAGAACTGTGATGCATAAACTGATCAAACTAAGGAGCAAGGGCATTATATTAGAGCTTGAGTGGAATGACAAGGGAAACCCAATTGGTGAAAATGCTAGCAACTTTATTAATTATATTGGGACTATTGTCAAAAAAAGAGTCCCCATTACAATTTCAGATTGGAGACGGGCAAAGAAGGACTATTCTGATATGCTTCTGAGTTCAGTTAAGGTAAACATTATTTACTTTATTATTTTGGTTGTTTTGTTGCATGAATTACAATCTAACAAAGCATGTGTGGTTTTTTGTTACAGTCTATCTTCATTATCAATGACGACAAAGACAAATTTGTGCTCGCAAAATGTGGAAAACTTTTGAGATGTTTTCGTTCCAATCTTATCAAATTCTACTCGCGGGACACAGATGGCAATATCATTCATACGCAACCACAGTTGTACGATGGAATAATTACACAAGAGCGGTGGGATGAGTTTTTGAGCACACATACTACCGCGGAGTTTCTGGTAATACAATATTAGCCCTTACAGACTACTTGCAATATAATTGAAATTAATATTTATTGAAATTATTTGCATTTAAAAAGGAACGAAGTGATAGAAATCGTGAAAACGCAAGCAACATGGCATACCGGTACTTAAAAGGACCACTATCGTATGCAAAGTTGGAGCAACAATTGGTAAGAACTTATAATCATTTCATATACATATAATTTAGATGACTAATTTTTAACTACAACTAACTTTGTTATAAAGGTCAAACAATCACATTCTGATGTCATACACATGCCACGTCATAATTTGTGGCTGGCCGGCGTCACTAATAAAAAAGGAGAAATTCCCAGCGAACAAGCCAGAGAAGTTGCAGAATATTGTGTAAGTGGTGGATTATTCATAAATATTTTTCTTTGATTAAATGATTCTATTTTATAATAACTAATATTATTGCAATTGTTGTTGTGATAGCAAAAAATGACGCAGGACCAACCAGAGTTGATGAATTATGTTGGTCATGACGATTTACTCAGCAGAGCTCTTGGAGCTCTTGAGTACCATGGTCGTCTTCGTGGTACTGGTTTTGCAGTCACCCAAACATCATACTTCGGACGCCAAAAGCGACCAAACAAAAATGACTTTATACAACTTCAGGAGCAGATTTTTGACTACAAGTAGCAACTGGAACAGCAGATGAGTGTCTACAAGCATCAAGTAGATGAGCAGATGAGTGTCCACCAACACCAAATAGAACAATTTACCGATCATATGCGATTAATGCAAGAGCAAAATACATTATTGAAGGCTCAAATTGACACTTTACTGCTTTCTCGGCCAGCACCAAGCCCAATGTGTGACAGCACAAGTGTGAAGAATGATAGTTGCCCCTCCACGCCTAAAGTCCCAATTCCTTTCGTAATTAATTTCTTCTCTAGTTAACTTTTTGTTATGTTTTAAATTAGTGTACCTTAATATTGACTCCATCTTTCATAGGGCGAATCGGCGTGCAAGCTGCACGTCGATGAATCTTTTAAGCATACAGTTGCTGTAGGAGTTGTCTACAACACCAACACTGATATCCTTCATGGTTTACCATTGCCTGAGAACACACTTAGAGTCAAGGTTGACATATGCACAGATGCAGATGCCCTCCTACCAATCCCTTCTCTAGATGAATAGACAATGGTAAAAGATGTTATTGGTGGTTATGTTGCATGGCCAATAGGTCTAATTGAGCCATATCAAAAGGTGATTTAATTTACAATTCCTTCTACTTATTCTATATGCACTTCTATCTAAAAAACTACATGATTAAATTTTAATTATTTTTTTAGGTTGCTACTAGTCACAAAGGAAAAAGAATTGAAGGCCATAGGAAGAACTCACATTGTTCAGCAACCTAACAGAAGTCCCAACCTTCTACTAGCAAACAAAACAACAAACCAATGGTCTCGTATCGCCAACAGTTGGCATCAATGGTACAACAATTGATCCTCCAAAAAGGTCAGGAAATACATTTTCATCCAGACATCTATAATAAAGAAGGTGTAATTGATCATGTCGATGGTGCTGTGCTGACTGATGTGCTTACTCGTGGAAGGATAGGTGGAACAACTATCAACTTATGGATCAGGTATTCATCTATCATTGTTATTATTATTCATCATTCAATTTTTTTTTGTGGAAATGACATTTTTTGTTTGATATAAAGGCATTTGTACCACGATGAGATAGTAGGCACGGATAGGATGCAGAGATTCATCTTTGTTAGCTCACACCTCTTTGGCAAGCATAGGGGGAGAGATTTGGAAGCACAGTCTAACGAACTTAGAGACTGCTTTATGCTTAGAGCAACCACTAACAAGCTCTTTCTTGTGCCATACAATGTAGGGTAAGTGATTTGTGACAATATTTGAATGTATGTTTTTTATTTTTTCACTTTTACCATTAAATGATTGTCCAAATAAAATTTTCAAAATGTGTTTTTAGGGAACATTGGATATTAATTGTTGTCCATCCAGCAGCAGTAGAAAACCTTCACATTTACTATCTAGATCCTATAGAAACTGCTTATCTAGATAATCGCCCTGATATGTTGATTATCTTCAATAAGTAAGTATATGGGTGTATGTGTAAATCTTTTCGTGTGTGATTATTGAATAACCAACATTAATCAGGAACTTCTTTGTTTTATTAGTGTATTAACCGCATATAGAGGAAAAGTTGGATTGACTTACTCTAGACGCAATGACCCGGCCAATAGCTATACGTGGAGGAAGATTATGGTACTTATATATGAATTTACTCCATTCTTGTTAGTAAAAAAAATTTATTCAAAAATTGACATAACTATTTCATTGTATTGTTGCAGTGTCCATTCCAGCCGAATGATAATGATTGTGGTTATTATGTTATGAAATTTATGAAAGATGTAGTTACTCATCGCCACCTTGTAATTCTTGTGAAAGTAAGTTCCCTTTAGTTGCAATTGATATTGTGTTTTAATTTTAATTGACAAAGTGTCTAAATTTAGTGATTTTCATTCTTTGTATACATGATTGTTTATGTAGTATTATGAAGATGCACGATGTGCAGAGCTGTCTGACCATCAAATGGATGAAATCATTGAAGAATGGTGTGAATATATGGTCAAGGAATTAGTTAATTTAGGCATGTAGCTTCTTTCTTGCCTATTCTTATTTTGTTTAATCATTTATAAAATTAGTTGTACACTATATAATCATTGTTAATACAATATATTTTGTAGTTGTTAAACATTATAATTATTCATTGTAGTTATTTGAACAAATGACCATCATCATTTTGTATTGTAATATTTGCCTATTAGACGAAATATATGGTCATTTGCTTACTACTATATATATATATATGGTCATCAGGTATTATTACACTACACAGGAAAAAAAATAATTTAAAAAATTATTAAAAAAAATTAAACCTACTTTGACGTTTGAAGGTAAAATGCCAAAGGAGGGTACACCCCTCCTTTGGTGTTTGACCAATAAACGCCAAAGCAGGGGTACCCCTCCTTTATTTTATAGGATGCGCCTCAAACTATTTTTAGATGTGCACCTAACACCTTAAAGTATTTAATGGTGCAATTTTACCTTTAATCTATTAAAAATAGAACAATATTAACCCCATTTACTCACCTATCCAACTACCCACAACGTTCATTTAGAAATGATCTAGACCCCACTACAAAAAAAATTGGCTTTCGGCAACCACTTTCTGCGGCGACTCTAAAAAGCCGCCGCCGAAACTAGACTTTCAATGGCGACAAGAAGAGTCATCATTGAAAGTGACTCTTTCAACGGTGACTCTTATTTTCGCATTGTCATCATTGAAAGTTACACTTTTGGTGGCTACTTTTCATTGCCGCGGCTGAAAGTCACACTTTCAATGATGAATTTTCATTGTCACCGCTGAAACACTTTCAGTGGCAATATGCATTGTCACTGCTGAAAGTATAAGTTTTTTCGATTAATTTTTTTCTCACCAAAAATATATATTTTTTTATTTTTTTAAATATAATATTTAATCTCTCAAAATATTAAATATGATGCTTATATCATGAAGAAATAAAATAATATTAAATGTAAATATTATATAATAATTTATTATATAATATTAATCTCTCAAAAAAAATTTATTTTTTTATTTTTATTTATTTTTAGGGAAAATTCCAGAAAACTACAAGCAAAAATACACAAGGACAGAAAGGTTGGGTGAAAATAAGAAATCCCAAATCAGTTGCTCATGAGGAATCTGCCATTTCATATGTTAGCAAAATGACCTACATGCCCTCCTAAAAAGGGGAAGTAAAGAGACGCACAGAGAGTGACGGAGGGAGGGAGACAAACGAAGAGACACAAGATTCAAAACGGAAAGGGAGGAGGGCGCGATGTCGGGCTGAGGGAAACAAGGACACACGAGCGCCGGCTGAGGGGAACGAGGAGACAAGAGATCGGACTGACGGTGTGGTGGGGAACGTTGGGCAGCGCGGCAAAGGGAGACGAAGGTCCGGCGAGTGTGGGGTGTGGGAAGGCGGAGCGGCGCGGTGAGAAGAAGGGGAGGCCCCTTCTTTTGTCGCGGCTTTGTGTGCGTGTCCTCTTCTTCCCCATTTTCTCGGGTTGGCTTGTTCGATTCGCACGGTTTTGATTACGATTTCGGTGCTCTCGGTGTGCCTTGGTGTATGTTCCTGATATAATAAGTTAGTCTTCTCTCAATGTTAATTTTATTTTTTATTTTTGATTTAGGTGTTCGTATTACTGGGGTGTGGGCGGCGCGCGGAGAAGAAGCCCAGGCGAGTGTGGGGGGTGGGAAGGAGGAGCGGCGAGGCGAGACGAGTGTCGAGGTGTGGGAAGGGGGGCGAAGCAGGACGGCGAGGCACGGACAGAAGTGGCGGTGCTCCTCTGCTGTTGGTTAATCAAAGAAGGTGAAGAGAAAAGCTGAACTGGAATCGGAAGGACCTCATACCCGTATGCTATAGGTATTGCCAATAATATTCATGGTTGTGGTATGATTTTTTGGCATTTGTCAGTAGGTGAATATAAATAGAGATTGCAAAAACTTTGATTGATTGAGGTAGAATAGGTTGAAATTAGTACTGAAAGGATGGTAATGGGGAAGTAAGGGATAGCAGGACTTCTAGTGACTATACTAATGCTGCCAAAGTATGCACTGTCATGTAGTTCCACTAGTAGATTTGCTTGTACTAATCCTTAATCTTTGCTCGGTTCATTGACTCACACTAGTACATTTATATATTTTACATGTGCATATGTTGATTTCTTTTGATTAATAGTGAGAGGGATGTTGTTAATAAAGAAGGTAATGTTGTTAATAGTGAGAGAGATGTTGTTTTCAGGCATATGTTGATTTCTTTTGATTAATAGTGAGAGGGATGTTGTTAATAAAGAAGGTGATGTTGTTAATAGTGAGAGAGATATTGTTTTCAGGCACATGTTGATTTCTTTTGATTAATAGTGAGAGGGATGTTGTTAATAAAGAAGGTGATGTTGTTAATAGTGAGAGAGATGTTGTTTTCAGGCATATGTTGATTTCTTTTGATTAATAGTGAGAGGGATGTTGTTAATAAAGAAGGTGATGTTGTTAATAGTGAGAGAGATGTTGTTTTCAAGTGTAACAAAGAACTAAAAAAAAATTTTCAGGCAGTTATTCCTGTAGTGACAGAAATAGGAATTAGATCGATGGCCATGAGGTTTGAATGTGTTTATGAATATGACTAATTTCATTGAGTGTAACATTGTAGAGGTTTGTATTCTCATGCATAGAGTTGATTGGATTGTATAATTGGATACATGTTTGGTTGAGGGTCTATTTTGTTAAGGCTGCTGTACTTGGATGTTGAAAGTTATTTTGCAGCAAAACATGGTGGTTCAAGAAGGGCAGGATTTGGATGAACAAGGGAACAAGGAACTGGGAAAAGGGCAGACAACAAAAGCATTGAAAAATGGCTTAGTGTTGTTTAAAATAGAGTTTTTCAATAAATTGAAAGGGAAAAAAGATGATAAATGTGTTCTACCCTTCAATGATGCGCTAGAAGCATAGAGAGCATTAAGTGACCGGGAGAGAAAGGAATATTGTGAGAAGGCAAAATATACTCAGAATGAAAAGAAATCAATAATGGAAAAGAAGACTACGAAGAGGAAAATACCTTTTATCACACGTTCCTCAATCCGGCAATTCAAGCAATTGGCTGACTTCATAAGCAAAGACACAAGTCTGAAGGATAGGGTTGAGAGATTAGGTTTCGGGAAGTTGCTTGAGGTTGGAGGTTGCAATCGGTTACCGAAAGATCTTATTGCGTCAATGCTCCGGTCATATGATCCACCAACTCACCAATTCCGAATTAGGGGCAAGACAAGGGAAATTTCAGTGGTTGACGTGCACCAATTACTTGGTGTGCCGCACGGAGGTAAACTTATTTGTGGTGATGTGGATGATGATGACCCAGTGTACACAAAGCTAAAGAGTGAGTATTCAAAACGCCTATATAGCAAGGATTTTTAGGCCATTATTGGGGGGAGAGAGAATGATCATTTTGAGTTCTTGTTCATGTTGTACACACTTGGAACGTTTCTAGCTCCTACTGCAAGCCCAAAGGTCAGTTGTTGGGTACTGAAGGTGATGAGTGCGACCATAAAGGGCTTTGAGAAATTTGATTGGGCGACCTTCATAATTCAAGAGTTGTGGAAAGAGATGGAAGACTATGTTAGAGCTGTTAGGAAGAACAAGACTACCAACACGAATGTCGGTGGATGCGTGTACTTATTGTTGGTACGTATTTATATTTTTTTTCAATTTATATGCTTCAATTGCCAATTGTTGTAGCTGATAATATGTGATTGAATGGGCAGCTATATTTCGGTGAGCACTTCACAATGGTGACAACTGAGAGACACCAATATGGTGATGCTATAAAGTATTGGACTGAGGAGAGATTTAAAGAAATGGTTAAATTAGATAGGGAAAGCAATATGGGCATACTATTTGGAGGAACGGCCTCCCAAACATATGTGCAGCCAGAGGACAACATAGGAATTGACCATTTGGACCAGGTATTTGTATCTAACTTTCCGTAGTTGTACGTTACAAACAAATTCCTAACATTGACATTTCATTTGTCGTGATTAGAACCTGAAAGATATGTATAGAAGATTGACGAGGGTCATTGCTGAGGAGTTGATAAAAGTCCAAGTGAAGAGAGGGGGCAGGAAAAGATCAATGGACAAGAAGATCACAAGAAGGAAATAGACCCTCATGCACACGATGTTCATAACGTTGGTTCTGTTAAAGTAGAAGAAAATTATGAGGAGGAAGAGAAGGCCTCTGAAAGTGATGTTGGTGATTCTCCCATTAGCGTATCAGATAGTGGAGGAAAAGGAGGGGACGCTGTGGAGGACGAAGAGGTTGGCATGGGGCAAGTGTTGCGCAGATCATGTAGGGTTAGGAAAGAGAAGAAAATAAAATCCCCGTATGTTATGCCTAAGGAAATTAAGCGGAATAAAAAAGGAAGTGGACGACAAGGAAAGGTTTTTCCATATAATTTCCCAGCTCCCTCCAAGCATAGGTGGAGATAAGTAAGTGATCGACATTTGCCTTACCTGTCATTTGTATTTTAGACCAATTGAATAAAGTTTTGTAACCTTTGTTTTGTTGTTGCCTTGTTATTGAATGTAATGATAGGGAAATGGTGACCATGTGTGACGAATATGTCACTCGAGAAGAGCTATACTCTTTAGGTGGAATTCATAAGGTGAACAATCGGGTAAGTAAGACCAAATGTAGATGATAAGCTGTATATTGTTTAGTAAATGGCCAATGTTTGATTATGTCATTCTGGACTGCAGGTGGTGTCGCTTGTTTGCAAGACTTTGATGGCAGATATGAAGGAATAAGGACTCATTAAGAGGCACATTTTTGATGCCAACTTTATGGTCAGTAAATTATGACGAAATAAGGGGTTGTGCCTTTTTTTATTGATACTAATATGTATATTTTGTAGGCGCTTGTTGTCGGCAAAGGTAAGAATTGGAGACCCTCAGATTACAAGGGTCACTTACTGCCGGAGCGAATAGGCTACAATATAGCGGATTGTGAATTGGTTATTGGGCCCGTACTTGTGCGTGAACATTGGTTTTGTGTAGCCTTAGAGCCGAAAACCATGAATTTCTTTGTTCTGGACTCTATGCAACCAACAGTTGAAAAGAAAAAAACAAAGAAAAATAGCATATTCGAAAATCCCCAAGACTACGCAGTGGAGACATATGTACTGTGCTTTTTCACTTACGTTTTCCTTTCATTTAATATGTTCATATCACAACTCCACTGATGTTATTATTTTTTTCGGGTTCAGCGGGACAGGTTTTATGATATACTTCAATTTGTCAGTCACAATCGGCATGGCAAGAATCCAACGGCTGATATCATTCGGGCGCCTATACCACAGCAAAATAATCTGTATGTCTTACCTATACTACATCAAAATAATCTGTATACCACAGCGGGACAAGTTGACTTTTTTCACTTGTGTTACCAAGGAAGTGATTGTTGTTTGCAATTATAGGAAAGACTGTGGTGTCCACGTGTTGATATGGTTGTTTCAATGGAGCCCAAATGTGACACTCGATTACACAAATGTATGTACTTTTGCATGTCAACTTTACATGTGCACTCAACTTTTCATGTGCACTTTACTTTTCATGAAAATGTTCTCTACTTTTGATGCGTACTTCATTTTCTGTAGGATCAAGTAACACAGTACAGGAAGGATATTTTATGGTGGCTGGTCAATCATCCTCGAAATTCTTGTCGTGTTGACGCTCTTAGTCTGTTGGCAAAGCCACCCACTAAACGACAACGGTTTACACAGTAGACTTTAGTCATATTATCTGCCACAATAGGAACATGTTGGCATATACCTTTTTGTTATGGGCAACGTTATTTTGTGAAAAGCATGATAGTTGTGTGCACATGTTGTGCCTTTTTGTCCCCCAGTTTGGACGCTACTTTGCTGCCATTGAAAGTGCAATGTGATGACGTGTCGCATGTTTGTTCATTATTTGAATTTTTTGTCTCACCTTATGTACGTTTGTTATTAACACCAGCAACCCGTACATTAACACCGCAAACCTCTTAAATAACATCACATGTCGAGTTTACAACTCTGCCTGCTATTAACATCATTACATTCGTTATTAACTACTTGGCGTCGGTAATTAAAAGCATCCAATGAACAGGTTAGAACGGCGTCATGTAAATTAGAAACACAACTTATATACGCGTAATAACATCTTTTCTTTCGCTGTTAACGACTATGCCTCACCGATTCACATCTCCTAATAACAAGTTTAGACGACGTCACGTAGATGGGAAAACACAACTTGTGTCTGCGTAATAACATCTTTCCTTTCGCTGTTAACGACTATGCCTCGCCCATTCACATCTTCCAATAACAAGTTTGGACGACGTCACGTAGATGGGAAAACACAACTTCTGTCTGCGTAATAACATCTTTGCTTTCATTGTTAACGACTATGCCTTGCCTAGTCACATCTTCCAATTACAAGTTTGGACGGCGTCATGTAGATGGGAAAACACAACTTTTATACCCCTAATAACATCATTCTTCTCTTTATTAACAACTTTATATTTAGTATTAATAACATTATTTCTTTCATTAACATCTTCCGAACAAGAAATGTGAACTTTTTAGCATCGTTGGCTTAACGCAACACCTTTCACATCTTCCATTCACACGGACAACAGAAGATGTGTGCAGGAACAAGTTTGCAACAAAACATGTTACCAGCATAATAACACCATTTCCCTCTATAATAACAACATGGTTATGTTGATTAACACCATTATATATGTATCAGTTCCTGACAGATCACAATCTGCATAATTACATTTCTAAACCATATAAAGCCCAAAAACTAAGTTACACACTGTCCCTTGTACACGTTGACATATTTCATGACAAGGAAACATTATCTCTGAACTAGTACATAATATTTCCTTGTCACAAACATTGGGTTACATAAAACACTAATTAAAGTAACTACCTACTGGAGTACACAATTGACACCAACTCATCTCCCAAAAAAACCATGAGTGGGTTGACAACACCTTTACAAAAGCATAATCAAAAAGTTTCACTTCACAATATTGCAACTCCTTCATGTTGACAGTTTCACTTCATCCAATATCAGCCTGGGTTTGGATTTTTGCATGTCCTTCTAGTGTGACTGGCTTCATGGCAACTTGCACAGTGGTATATCTTCTTGTTTTGGAATTGCGATTCACGCCTTTTGGTTCTTGGCCTACCTGAAGGTCGGCTGGTCCTTGGGGGCAACAAAAAAGTTTGACCTGCAAAATTTTCCAACATATAGTTGTTTGTGTCAGGTTTGTTGATTGTCACAATTGGAACCATACTACGGCTATAAATCTGTTCTTGGGATGTGATTTTGTAGCATTCTTCAACGTACTCATACACATTGGCATGAACATGCTTTATGGCTGCACAAGCATGTGCACAAGGGATCCCCGACATTTGCCACACTTGACAACTGCAAAGACGTAAACAAATATCAACACTTAATGATCCATATTTTGTATGAACACAAAGGCTACCCCTACCATAATTTTCAGGGGACATATGTTCAGCATAAGCAACATTTTGCTTCAGCATTGACTCTATGTTGGGGCCTATCCCATTTTTCCACTTACTCATTGCCATACTAGATGCATACATCTTCTTGGCAACCTTCTCACGATGTTCATGAATAAGTTGGGCCACATTGTGTTTCCTCTCCTTCACCATCCACGCGTTAAATGATTCAGCAATGTTAGTAGTTATGTTATCCCATCTTCGGAAGGGGAACTTGCTCAATACCCATTTATCAATATCCCCTTGCTGATTCAGCCACTCATACATCTCTGGATAGGAATTTTGCATGTACTCCATTGCCTTATTGAAATCGGCATCCAACCTTGCATATGCAATATTATCAAGCACCGTAATGCATCTTCCTTTGACCACCCACTAGTCTTCCTCTTGCCTCTATTTACTTTCAGCAATTCTGAACTAAAATTCTCCTTCACATGCCTAAAACAATAAGCATGTCTTTCCCCCCCCCCCCAAAAAATTGTCCTCACCGCCCCTTTAATTGCATTGTGACGGTCAGACACGATTGTTAATTCAATGGACCCAACTATGTCTTTTATCTTGTGTAAAAACCATGACCAATCCTCTAATGTCTCCCCCTTCACAATAGCGATTGCAAAGGGCAATATTTCATTGTCCGCATCATACGCAGAAGCAGAAAGCATTGTTCCCTTGTATGGTCCAGACAAGTGGGTGCCATCAATGTATAGCACATGTCTAGCACCAGTCATGAATCCGTCAATACAGCAACCATATGCAATAAATACTCGCTCAAATATGTTATTCAAGCTTGCTTCCCATTCAGCAACAGTCCTCTCATCTGCTTCCTTCAATCGGTCATAAATCCAAGGTATCAACATATACGAATCTTGCGGTCTTCCTTGTATGTCTTCCATGGCTTTTTCCTTCACCCGGTATGCTTGCTTATACGTAAGAGTTACACCATATTCTGTTTGCAACGTCTTTCTTATTTCATTTGGACGTTTCTCAATGTGATTTCTCACCTCATCAACTATAATTGATGATGTCAAGTTAGATCTTCCACCATGACTAACCTGAAGATTGTCTTGCGCACTATGAAAATGTTCATCTCTGAATGGCGTTACCCGTAGTAATGGGCTGGTCTTACTAATAGCATTTGCTGTTACCCTCCAAGGACATCCAAAAATCTTACATTTAACTGAAATGTTGTCCTTGCTATTTCTAACAAATTCAAACTCAAACTTGTGTGCTATACTGTACTTGTACAACGCCTTCTTAAAAGCTTCTGCATGTGCAAAACTCTGCATGACTCCTGAAAGTAATCCCCTCCATTTCGTACAGTTCAACTCCGGCATTGGTGTAGGTGCACTCTCTACTCCAAAGGGCAACCTATTACATCCTCCACCAATTTCAGCAGTCAAACAAGCAGCAACACTTTCATAATTGACTGGTTCATAATCATTTTCCATAATGCTTCGACACTGAGTGGATGTTTGTTGTGACAGTCCCAGTAGATCTTCAGCCCTGCAATGAATAACAACTGCAGTTCGTTAATAACCAACAAGAGCTTCATAAATAACAACTATAAAAATTACAAAATTTTACACTTACATGTCTACCTCAAATGATATATCTGACACATTATCATTCTCTTTTTTTGCTATATACACATGCCCACTCCTTTCATTATAGTCATACAAGTTCTTAACTTCACCATCATCATTTAAATCTATTAGTGTCTTCTCATCAAAGCTCACTGTATATTTCATCTCACACATGTTACAATCAATCCCAAGCCATGATGATATCATCAACCTCAAATCTTTTAGTGTTATCAGCTGTTTTAGCCACTTCGCCTTCACATAACCTCCAACATATTGAATTTTACCTTCATCATTACACACTGATTTGCCTCCAACATGAAAATAACAAAATAGTTCCTTCAAAGATGATGAACCTTCATTACATGTCATTTTGCATGCTTACCTGAAAAAAAAATAATTAAATTAAAGTTACACCACTCTTTATAATCTCACCTACCACCTACAATTTACAACAATACTATATGTTTTAACATCTCCATCCTCACTGTTAACAACACCCAAAAATCTTTACCCTGCATGTCCTATTAATAACAACATAATGATCTTTAACATCTCGATATTCACTGTTAACAACACCCAAAAATCATCACCCTCTATCTCATATTAACAACAACATTATTACTTTTACATCTCCATATTCACAAATAACAACACTCTGCCCATGTCGTCACTCTGCCTCTATTATTATCACCCAGCCAATAGGTCTTTACATCTTCATACTCACTAATAACACCACCCTCACCCAACGTTACTATCCATCGCAACACCACCTTTCCCCTGATTCAACACCCATCCCGTCAGTACTCACAGTAAACAAAAATGGCACAAGCTTCATCAATCACTCAACAAAACGCAATCGAATCCATCGCACAACCATCAACATTGTCCCATTACCTTAAAGCCACTACTTTTATGTCAGATCATCTAACACCCCCTTACCCATAATGCGTCCACTTCAATTTCGTACATCGCAACCACAAACCACATAAACATTTTTCAATTAACATTCAAGAAACACAGCGTAATCAACATTTGTCTCTCAGATTTGCTTACCCGTGGCTTGCCTCTGATTTCCATAGCTTTTCGGCCTCTTTCGTCAGTTTTTGGCGCCACAACACTGCAGATTGCTTATGCTGACGTTTTTCCTTTTTGATATCTTTTAGGAGGGCATGTAGGTCATTTTGCTAACATATGAAATGCCAGATTCCTCATGAGCAACTGATTTGGGATTTCTTATTTTCACCCAACCTTTCTGTCCTTTTGTATTTTTGCTTGTAGTTTTCTGGAATTTTCCCTTATTTTTAAATAATAATTTATTAGTTTTTATATATAAATTAAATGTAAACTCATTTTTTGATTTATTATATAATATTATACACTCAATATGCAAAAAATTATGAAATTAATAATATTATATTAATTAATCAACAGTTTTATGTGTATGGAAATATTATATTAATAAATAGATATTTATATTATATTATATTTTATATATATTGATATGAATATCTTTTTTTATACATAATTTTATATATCACTAGTGAAAAAATCCATTTTTAGACCGCCATATTTAGATCGGTTTTGGCGGATAAGGTCTTAAAAATTTTCGCAATGGTAGTTCTATAATTATATTAAACTTCTAAGATCGATTCTAAAAAAAATCGGTCTTAAAAAATTTATTTAAACAAGTTATAAATATAACCGGTCTTAAAATGTTAAAATTTTTAAGAATTTAAAATATTTTAACATTTAAAACCGATTTATATAAAAGCCGGTCTTAAATATAAAAGATTTAAGACGGGTTTTATAGTAAAACCGGTCTTAAATGTGTTAAATTTAAGACCGATTTTTATAAAAATGGTCTTAAATTTGAAATTTCACTCTTCTAAGACCGGTTTTTATTGAAAACCGGTCTAAAAGGTAAGATTTTTTGCCAGTATTTTTACTCTCGCGCCTAGATCGCGCTCTATGAACTCTTTCTTCTCTTTTCGTCATTTCTTTGTGAGTTCTGTCCATGCTTGTTCTGAACTTGTCCATGGTGTCCTGTCCCTCATTTGCTCAACTCTCCTCCGTCATTACCGCTATCGTTGATGTGTTTGTCATTATTGTTCTTTGATTATTGTCAGTCTCCTCTGCCACCACCTCTATTTTCCGTAGTGACCATTCTCCTCTACCTTGACTTCCCTTTGTCAGTACCATGAATTTGAGGACTTTATTTTAACCTCAGTCGATGCCACCGTGACTTTGGGTTGAAGCTCATCCTTGGTCTTCAATCAGGTTAGTGTTTGATCTGTTATTTAGTTTTACGTTGTTCAATAATTAATAATGTTCTATAAAAAAAATGGTTATTGTTGTTGTTTTGAGCATTGAAACGTAATCTGGAAAAAATTATATCTGCACATTCTTGTTTGATATATGCTCTGACTTTTAATTACATCCCTGTGATATTTGGCTTAGAGTAATACCATTCTATGTTCTGTTTAATTTAGTGTGATTGTTTGATTATTGTCAGTGTTATTGGTTTGTTAAAACAATACTAGTTTCAAATGGTGCATATTAATTTCGTTGAAATCTCTAAAACTCTATCGTTGTTGTTTTTTTGTCTATCTTTTTATTGTTGGATATAGGGTGCTAGAAGTGTTGAGATATATATATATATATATATATATATATATGGATCATAGTTGGATAAACGCTAAACAAACGAGTGTTGAATATGATAATGGGGTGAGGGATTGTTTACACTTCGCTAGAAGAAATGCCGATGATGGTAGTGGGAAGTTTTATTGCCCTTGTGTAGTATGTTTGAATAAGAAGCGACTAAGTACTGCAGATATATATACACATTTAATTTGTGAAGGATTTTGTAAGAGTTATATAGTGTAGGTATGGCATGGTGAAGAATTAGAAATGCCAAGTTCATCTTAACAGGGGGAATGAACTTTGATGATAATGACACGGATACGGCTGATCGGATAGAGGATATTATTCGTGATGTAGGAGAAGAGACTTTTGAGCAATCATATGCATATGGTAATATATGTAGTGATGCTAAGACGTCATTGTACCCAGGGTGTAAAAAATACCAATTAATGAAAGTAGTATTGAAATTGGTAAGCTTGAAAGCACGGCATGGATGGAGCGACAAGAGTTTTTCAGTAATGCTTGAGGCTTTTAAGAACATGCTTCCAGATGTAATGTGTTGCGTTCTTGATACTATGATGCTAAGAAAATATTGTGTCCACTAGGGATGAAGTATAAAAAAATCCATGCATGTCATAATGATTGTATATTGTATAGAAAAGAGCATGAAGAAGAAGAACAGTGTCCAATATATGAAACCCCGAGGCACAAATCAAATAACGCTTCTAGAAAAGTATTGTGGTACCTTCCAATCATACCAAGTTTCAAGCGCTTGTTTGCTAATGAAAACGATGCAAGAAATTTGAGATGGCATATGGATGAGAGGATATACGATAGAAAGCTTCAGCATCTGGCTGATTCTTCTCAATGAAAAAAAATTGATCAATTATTTCCTGCCTTTGGTGAAGAGCCTAAGAACCTTAGGCTTGGACTTAGCAAGGATGGCATGAATCGTTTTGGTAGCCTGAGCAGTTACATAGTTAATGGTCTGTTCTGTTGATAATTTAAAACTTATCTCCTATGTTATGCATGAAACAAAAGTACATCATGTTGTCTATGTTGATTTCAGGACCAAAACAATCCGGAAATGACATAGATATTTACCTGGAACCCTTGATCGAAGACTTGAAAGAGTTGTGGGATAAAGGTGTTGATGTTTTTTATGCGAACAAGAAGGAGGTTTTTAAAATGCGAGGCATGATCTTTTGTAATATAAATGACTTCCCTGCATATAGAAACTTGTCAGGATATAGTGTTAAAGGCTATAAAGCATGTCCAATTTGTGAAGAAGGAACATGCTACCATCAACTTTAACATGGAAGAAAGACAGTTTATCTTAGCCATAAGAGATTTCTTAGATGAGGCCACCCGTATCGCAGATTAAAGAAAGCTTTTTTTAGTGGACAAGAGTTTGAAGATGCTCCGAAGGCATTGACTGGGAAGCAAGTTTATGAAAAGGTGAAAAAAATGAATGTTATCTTTGGTAAGACTACAAAGAATAGTAATGAGAAAAGTAAATGGAAAAAGAGGTTTGTCTTCTTCAATCTTCCATATTAGCCAAAGCTTGATGTGAGATACTGTATTGATTTCATGCATGTGGAGAAAAACGTTTGTGATAGTATTGTTGGAATACTGCTTAACATACAAGATAGTTCTAAGGATGGCGTGAAAGCAAGATTAGATTTGCAAAAAATGGGGATACGAGAAGACTTGCATTCAAAGCCATATGGTAAAAGAACTTTTTGTCCTCCAGCTGCTCATACTTTGTCTAAGGATGAGAAAAGAAGCTTTTGTGAGTATTTACATGGCATCAAAGTTCCTTAAGGGTATTCTTCAAATGTTAGAAAGCTTGTGTCGATGAAAGACTTGAAGTTAGTGGGGCTAAAGTCTCATGATTATCATGTCTTAATGCAACAACTGCTCCTAGTAGCTATTCGAGGCATTACCGAATATGATTTTCAACATATTTTACTAAACTTTGTTTCTTCTTCAATGCTATTTGTAGTAAAGTCATTGAGACAGAAAAATTGGATGAACTGGAAAATGAAGAATATCTTATCTTGTACCAGCTTGAGAAGCACTTTCTTCCTTCTTTTTTTGACATCATGATACATCTAATTGTTCATCTAGTCAGGGAAATCAAGTTTTATGGCCATATCTATTTACGATGGATGTACCCAATTAAAAGAATTATGAAAATCCTAAAAGGGTATGTGAAAATCCCTAACCGGCCTGAAGCATCTATCGTTCAGAAATATGTTTCTGAAGAAGTCATAGAGTTAATTTGTCAAGATTACTTGTCAAATGTAGGACACATTGGACTTCCTGAACGTCATGACGAAGAAGGCGGTAGACGCGAGGCTTCAATAAAGAGTATGGATCCTGATGAATTGCAACAAGTCTACTAGTACATCTTAAATAATGTTGATGAAGTTCAAGATTACATTAATGCTCATAAAGAAATTGTATGGAAAGGAAATAGTCAAATAACTGAATAAAGGTTAATTAGGGAGCATAACAAAACTTTTGCACATTGGTTCAAACCAAAGATTGATGGCAAAGAATGTGTTTCTGATATAATTAAATCATTAGCACATGGTCCTGAGGCTGATGTCATAAGTTGGACTTCATTTGTGATCAATGGTTATACGTTTTACACGAAGTCCCTTGATGATAGGAGCACCATCCAGAACAGTGGGGTTATGTTAGTAGCTAAATCTATGCATTTCTCTAGTTCAAAAGATAAGAATCCTAGATTGGCAGCAATACCTTATTATGGGGTTATTGAAAAGATTTGGGTGATTGATTATGTTAAAGTTAAACATACCATTTTCAAATGCAAGTGGGTTAATATCAATAATCGTGTGATGATTGATTAGTTGAGATTTACATTGGTTGATTTGAAGAGTAGAAGTTTTGGAGATGAACCTTTTATTATGGCATATCAATCGAAACAAGTGTTCTATGTTATTGATCAGGAAAATAAAATGTGGTATGTAGCTCTCCAAGGAAAAAGAATCGTTGATATTAATCAGGAAAGTCATTCAATGAATGATCTTCTTGAGACTCCTTCTTTTTCTAGGGGTTTACCAGAATTGAACGAAGAAGATGAAGCAAACAATGAACACGGCACAAGAAACGATCATCATGAAGGGATATGGGAGGATATCCCTTTATAAAACTACATTGAAGGTTAGTTAGCTAAAATAATTATCATGAACTATATTTGAATTATGTATATTGTTATTGGTGTATATTTAAAACTACTTTTTTGTTGTCGTCACAAGAAAATGAAGGATATGAGGTATACTTCTTAGTGTAGATTCTCTGAAGCTAGGCCAACTAGTGATCATCAGCCTGAGAAGAGTGTGTATAAAGTATTTTGGTCATAATGAATAACAGCATTGTCATTAATATAATTTAATCTTTGATGTATGTATGTAAGTAAAAAGATAAGGAACTTTGTCAAAACAGCATTGTCGTGATTGTATAATTTCCTTGCATTATGATTCTTTCTATGATTGTAAGTTTATTATTCATGGTTGTTTTCCTTACTTCTGTTTTGGCTAGCACTGTTTAAGCACAAGGGAGTTGAGTTTTAATATGTTCCAATGAGTTTTGAGTCTCTCACATGTCATTAAGATGTTAGTTATAATCTGTAAGAGAAGAATTTATTTGAATGTCGTTGTATAATTTCCTTGCATTATGATTCTTTCTATGATTGTAAGTTTATTATTCATGGTTGTTTTCCTTACTTCTGTTTTGGCTAGCACTGTTTAAGCACAAGGGAGTTGAGTTTTAATATGTTCCAATGAGTTTTGAGTCTCTCACATGTCATTAAGATGTTAGTTATAATCTGTAAGAGAAGAATTTATTTGAATGTCGTTAAACTGACTGCTGCTTGCTGAGTGAAATGTTTTAACAGGGTAAATGGCTTGCTGGGTAAATGTTTTAAACGAAAATTTTTAAAAAAACTACTTTTAAGACCGGTTCTCTCCAAAACCGGTCTAAAAAGTACATTTAAGATCGGTTTTGGAGAGAACCGATCTTAAAAATATTACTTTAAAACCAGTTTACTATAAAACTGGTGTTAAAAGTATTACTTTAAGACAGGTTTTGTAGAAAATCGGTCTTAAAATTTCAAATTTTTAGACCGATTTTTCAGAAAATCGGTCAAAAATTTTGAACCTTTTAGACCGGTTCCTCTGATAATCGGTCTAAAAATATTTATTTTTAGACCTGTTTTATAATAACCGGTCTTAAAACGTTTTTTTGGAACCGGTCTAAAAAGTAGCAGACTTTTAAAACCGGTTATATCAAGACCGGATCCAGAACCGGTCTTAAAAGTGATTTTTTCACTAGTGTATGAATATCATTATATATATATATATATATATCTAATATTTAATTATGTGTGTGTATTAAATTATGCATTTACATTATGGGATTTCATTACAGCACATATGATAGAGTATCAAGACAACATCCAAAAGGTGAGGGGTTCGAACCTTGTGGAGGCACATTTGGGAGGTGAAAATATGAGGTGATGATGCGGCATGGTGTGGTGTATGGCGATGATGTGGCATGACATGGCAAATAATAAAGTAGTAGGTGGGTGGTGACGTGGCCTGACATGACAAGTGATAGATGATATAGATGTTAATGTGGCTTTATTTATTATTTTTTCCCATTTTCAATGTCACCACTTTTAGCAACAACTATTTTGTCGCCATCAGTCATGATTGATACGGCAACGACTTGACGACAACTTTTTGTCGATGCTAAGAACCTTCAGCAATGACTTTTGTTGAGGCTAAAAGTCAATTTTTTGTAGTGCTCTTTGGGAACCCAAATTTCTTGAAGTTTTCAGCAAACTTTACCTCGGAGAATGTGAAGCGGTGGATTATGGCTAAAGATGCATTTTTGCATGAGAAAGAGTTGGATGGTGAAATGGGTATGCAGGAATCCATGACTAGATATGGGTTAGAACAAAAAGCAACAATGGATTCAAACATTAATGCAAGAAATCTCATCACAAGCTGCAGATTAAATTTCCTTGACAAGAGAAAAGGGAAAGATGGATTGTAGAGAGATTACAAGACATGAATGAGGAGGAAGAAAATAAAAAATGAAAGTAAAAAAATGTTTTCGATGGGAAATGAAACAAAACTGATTGTGTCTGTGTACGAGATAGATGCCTCATATGGATAGAATTTTTAGAAATGTGCATCAACCTCCATTAAAATAACTCATGAAAATGGAACAAAATACACCCAATTCCAGTACTAAATACAATGAAACCTACTTCCTTGAATGTCAGACCCCGCAGCAGAAGCCAAAGGCTACGATTTTGGGAAGGCCTCTTGAAAATGGTGGGAAATTCTACGCTCTGAGGAAGAACTTGGGATATGGCAATTTGAGCTTACGAATCGAGAATTTCCTTGGCAACACTTTTGCTTGCAAATCAATATTGAAGAAAAAGCTTGCGTTGGCCGTTGGGTGTGATCCTCAATAAACGGCGTTAAAGGCTGTTAGGCTGAGGGTAAGAATTGCATTATTTTTAATATATCAGGGGTAAAATTGTACTACTAAATACTCTCTCCGGTTCTATTTTTAAACAACTTTCTCTTTAATTGCGCAAAATGAACTGGTAGTTAAAAGAAATAAGTGCGTCAAAAATGTCACATGTTTTCTATATGTATCCCTATTTATGAAAAGAGTATAGGAGAGAGAATAAATAAAAAGTATGAGAGAAAATGAGTATTTAATAAGGATAATACTAAAAAAAGAAGCTAACATTTTCAGCTAGAAAGTGAAAGTTGCTTATAAAAGAGATCAGTCTCATAAGAGAGAAAGTTGCTTATAAATAGAACCAGAGAGAGTCCTTTATAATGTGGGTTGCGTCTCTCAAAATAGTTCAAGGTACTAGATGAACCTTAATCCATATTTTATATTTGATTAGTTCAAGTTTAATCTAAAGTAGTTTTCCCATAATATATTTTTCTTGGCCAGATAATATTGATCCAAAAATTTTATCCGATTGCAATCAAATCAAAGTTTAAATTGAATTTTAACGTCGGGCAAAAAAAAAATTGAATTTTAACGAACAAAACGTAAACAATGAGTTAGATGATACTTCCTTATCACGCCCATCTTCTCTATCACCGTTATGGATCTTCCCCACATGTACGGATCCTTAAATAATTCTACATTCACCGACTCTGTTTCCATCTCAGCCACTGCCGCCAACAACTATATTCTCCGGCAACCAAGTAAACCTTGGGGAAGACCAAAGGGTTCGAAGAACAAATCTCCCAGGTCGCGGAAGGTGACCATCAATATTCCCCAGTGGTTCTTCCAATTCTGTAGCCACCACAAAGCCTCCTTCGCCGTGTCAAGCAGTTCTGGGTATCTTTCTAACGCCGTCATCCTCCACCGCGGCCAACTGAGCCCCACCGTCGGACCTTTGCGGATAAAGTCACTTTCCTGAACTGTCACCGTCAACTCTCCGAAGAGTTTTTTTTCTGCTTCAATTGATACTATTAGGGCGGGATGGTCAATTATTCAACCAAATGGTGGGAGGGACGACATTAGCCACCGTGAATGTGACGGTGATGATGACAGTTTTTGAAAACATAGAAAATACACCGTCTAGCAGCAATTTATGAATGTCAGTTGGGTGAATGTTGTAACTCTGTTACTACGACACCCCCTTTGAACAATCCTATATGCAATTAGAAAATGAAACAGGTGAAGAACACAATCTGAAGAACTCGTCTGTGAGAATAGGGAGGGTGATTACAACAGGGATGAATAAGATGTGGTCGGAGCTAAACAATAACGCCGAAGTTGAACCTCCTATCAGTATTAATTCCCCCTTAGTTCATAAACAGAAAGATGAAGACTATGATCTCATGATGATGGAATCCAAGAATGATGAGTTGGATGATGATTTCTGGAATTCTTTGAATCCCATTGTTGATCAATCTCCCTTTGAGGGAGTTTGATTGCTTTTGAAAATATATGATATAGATTTTGGACTTTTTATGGTTTGGGCCTGAGGGTAATTTGAAGTTTTTCGGCCAACAATTTGACTTGAAGCCCTGCCATACAGAAGAGACATTATTTCAATCAACCCCCATCACATTGGTTGGTTACTGTATTCTCTTGGATCTAAATAAAATTAAGTTTTGTGAGTAAAAAGATAATTATACTTTTATTTTATTTCTCTTATAAATTGTCTTATTTATCTTGTAAATATGTTTATTTCTCTTGTGAATTTTCTTATTTATCTTATAAATAGTCGAAATATTTTTAATTTACCGGGTTCCTTCAAATCCTTTATTTATCTTGTAAATATATTTACTTGTCTTGTAAATTTTCTTATTTGCCTTGTACATGACCAAAATGATTTTATTAACTCTTTGATTTTTTTTTAAATATTTTATTTGTCTTATAAATACCCATATTTAGTTTGTAAATGCTCTTTTGAAAGAAAAATAAAGGTTGGGTATCATTGGTTTTTTTACCCACAAAACTTAATTTCATTTTGATCCAATGAGTGCACTGAAGTCTCAGAGTTTTTTGGGTTAACTGAAATAAACTCTCCTTCCTGAAGTTTAACTGAAAATTTCCCTTGAAGAATTGAGGTGCAATTGTGTGTGTGTGTGTGTGTGTGTGTGTTTTATTTGTGACCGATGCTTTTAGCTTTTACTTATTTTACATACGTCATGTTAATGATCATTTATATACAATATATATATATATATACACACATATCGTCTTGTAAATTTTCATGAACGATGGGATCATGCGACGAGTACGGTGTCATTTATACAAGAGTTATTTTCCCCCCAGCTGATGGCAAAGTAAAGTATATAAGAAATAAGCATTTGGCTGCCAGATTTAATAAGCCTGACATGAGATTGTTGACCATTACATGTGAACCAACTACATTTTATTACTCCTTCCTCCTTCTCCAAATTATTATTTGTGTGGACATAAAGTTTTCTTGTATGACATTTCACCAATAGTATTTGTTATTCTTGGTGATGGTTGTCAAATGGACGGAGTTGCGAATGAAACATGTTCACTTCACCCTTTAAAAAATCATTCTTTAATTCTCCAAATAAAAGAAACATGTCACCTCCGTTGTTGAACAATGAAATTTGTAAAACACATGTTGTATGTTGGATGAAAATTACAAGTGTTAATTGTAATAGACTGTATTCTTTTGTTTTTATCCCTTCTATTATCCTTTTATGACATCACAAGTTTCTTTCAGCTTGTTGTTGTCAACGATGAGACTCTTGGTTACTTCATTGCTGGGATGCTGAAATCGAGTGTTCCTATGGACGACCATTTTTTGCAAAATGAATAGTAAGATTCACAACTAAAAATAGCTTAAAATTTATTGGACATGGTTGTTTTGTCTTATACAAAAATGAATTATATGCTAGTAGGGATCTAACCAATAAAAATATCAGTATATTGCATAATAAGACTTCTGCCTTTAGCATCTAATAGTATCATGTATTGTTGGGTTTCAAGAGATGGATAAATACAAAGCTAATAATAAGGCTCAACGGGTAGTTATTCGGATTGGTGGATGCTGCGCGCTCTTGCTCCGTGGCCTACTGCGCGTCTGCATCTATTTTAGGCCCTTTCCAAATGAATTTTTGTATAGTTCTTTAGATCATTAGATTCTACACGAAATGGATGACATTTTGTTATCTTATGGGTAAAAAATGAAGTTGTTTTCAATGTTTTATGATTTTTCAAAAAAATTTCAGAAAAATAATGCAGTTTTCTTTTTCACTTTGAACACTGAATCTTTGAAATATCATAAAAAATTGAAAACAGTTCTATTTTATACCCATAAAATATCAAAATAGGCGCGCAACTTAGGGTGCAGCGGTTATTCACCCTATAAGAACCACATCTTTTTTTTTCGCTTTTCTCGATCATTATTCCCACCATCTCACTAATTTCCCTTCCCAAAAGATAAAAGCAAGAGTGAACTAATCCCAGTTTTTGGTGATGCAGGGCTCAACAGAACCCAACTCAACTAGTATCTGGTTGGTTTAATGCCTAAATTCAATTTGGTCATACCTATTTCTTAAAGTAGTTAGTTAACATCTTGCATCACTAAAATCTCGATGAGTGAGAGGGAAGCTGATGGATTATTGTAATCCTGAATGAGAGAGAAAGGGGGAAAGAAGGAGAAACAGAGAGGAACCAAGAACATAAAATACAAAGGGAGGGAAAGAGAGAATTAGAAAATAGGCAAAATAAACTGATTATCTCTCTCTATTTATAGGCTTATATTCACCTCCCTTCAAGTAACTAATTCTAACGGCTATTCCCCCTAATCCCTTATAACTAACTCTAACAACTGTAATTAACTAATCCTAACTAACTATTTACATTTTATTATGATTATGTATGAGAAGCCTTGGATATGAAGGCAGCCTTGGAATTGAAAGGGGTAGTAGAGTTTTATGTCTGCATTCTTGAGGAAAAAAATGTGACTATTAGGAAACATATGATGACTATTAGCCCAAAAAAAAAAAAAAGAGGAAAAAGAACACCAGAGGGTTTTTACACCATCTATAATTGAACCATCCTTTGGAATAGGATGGATAATGAGCATGTTTGTTTTGGCGTTAAGATTGCTTACAAGCTGTTTTTCACGTAAATCGAGATAAAACTCATATCACATACTTACCTTGTATAACGTAAATCACGATTGAAAAGCTGTTTTTAAACATTTTAATCGCTGTTCCAAATGAGCACAATGTATTGTCAGTTTGAGCTCTCTTTCTACATGAGGGCAAGTAAAGCTGGAATTACCAATGGCCTGTTTGGCAGGAGGGAAATGGGGGAAAAGAAAAATTTTTATGAGTTGATGAATTTAAAAAAATTGGAGAAGTGGGGTAATAAAATTTTAATAAAGATAAGATGTAAAATAAAAGAGTAAAAAAAATTAATTAAAAACTTTCAACCATACTTTTCTAAATTTTTTAAATCCAAGTTCTAAAAATTTTCCTTCCCTTGCCCACCAAATATTTCATACCAAACAGCCCGTGAATGTATTCCACCTACCCCCTATTGTAGTTCCTATAAAGTGCAAAGTTTTCCCACTAGATCAGAACCAGCAATATGAAGCGGTTGCTAAATCAATTTTCAAGTCTTTGACAGCAGCTGAAATTTCACATAAGATTCACGTGACAGGTATGTTGATAATGTAGAAACACACTCTTTACATTTATGTTGAACCGATTTGCACCAGAACATAGCCTTTTCTCATTAGGTAGGATTGACTATATGGATTACACGACACGATTTCTTTCTATCAATAATCAAATTTTTGAATGGATTGTTAACTAAAAGATCTCGGTTAATAACTTCATTGAGTATTCTCTTTAGTCTTCCTCTATCCCTTTTTAACAGATTCTATAATACTTGATCAATTGCCATCACTAAGGCATCCAATGACATTTTTTAAATGTCCAAATCACCTCTAATGATTTTTTACAATTTTCTCTTCAATAGATACCACTTCAACTTCTCTGCAAATATGTTCATTACGGACCTTATCGTTTTTGTTTGTTTACACATTCATCTCAACATCCTCATTACGACTACCCCTACTTTATACTCATGTTATCCCTTCAAAACTCAACATTAGCTACCATAAAACATTGTTGGTCAAAACTAAAACTCATTAAAAGTGTATAAATCCAAACCAAAACTCATCAAATACATAAATAAAAAAGGCAACTTGAATGCAATAGATGACAAAGAAATCAATTGTAATTGACAAAACTTGTTTTGTGGAAAAATCAATTTTCAGCACTAGAATCTGAACTTTTTTTTTTGAATAAAAAACTGAAATACAATAACCAATGATAGGTTACAACACGAACCCCGTTCCCCTAAGGAAAACTCAAAAAGAAAGCATCATCCATGATCATCCGCCGCCTCCCCCAAAGAAGGTGGTGGTTGATCAAGAATAACAAAATTCCCAGTCATACTATGAGCTAGACCCGCTAAATGATCAGCAAGAGTGTTATTCTCCCAGGCACATGGCTAATAAGAACTTGCTAGTCCTTCGACATCCAGTTTCTTACATCCTCAATCACTTCCCCAAAAGGGTGACCGTTTGGATAACCTCGTGAAATTAAGTTGATCGCCTCCAGACAATCCGTAAAGACCATGATATTCCTCAGATTCTTTGTTCAGCAGATCTGAAGGCCTTGAATAATTGCAATAATCTCCGCTAACACCGGGGGCACTTGGACAAGCCGATTAATATACCCACAAATAAAGCTTCCGTCTTCATCCTTTATAGCTCCCGCGCACCCTGTCATACCGGATTCCAGGACCAAGCCATCTGTCTCCAAAGTAGCAAAACCCGGTCTCCCTCCCATACCCACTTCATTTTGGACAATATTTCCCTTGTAGAACCGAAAATTTTGGGTTAAATCCTGATCCCAAGCAGCCCAAAATAAACTAGAATTTCCATTGAGCTGTCCCATCTCTTGATCATTTCCAAACAGCTTCGAGCAACGAGCTACCCAGATGTCCCAGCAAACATACCCGAACAAAATTGGCCAGCTAACTTTATGAGTAAAATTTCTTCCTACTTCCTTCCTGAGATTCCAGTTGATCTATTCTCTGCCCTGTAGGTTAGAAAATTGCTCCCAAAGAAGAGGATCAACTAAGGATATCCACCTCTCTCTTGTATTGACACAATCCCTCAGTAAGTGCATCAGATCTTCCTCAGAATCACATCCAAAAACACAATCTGCATGTTCCATCAAGCCTCTTTGTTCCCTCAGTTTCGCCGTATGGATCCTCCCATGAGCCGCAAGCCACATAAGAGCCTTTATCTTTTCAGGTACCGCCCATCTCCACAATGTCCTCCAAAACGATTGATTTTGAACCTGTGTACCTGTAAAACAAAAGTGATATGCAGAGCTAACAGAAAAACAACCATCAGTAGCAGGATTCCAAAAATACTTATCCTCTCCTCTTTCCTCACAAGGCAGATGAGCTCTGATGATTCTCTCGATAACCGACCACTGGAACCACCGACTCAGTTTCCTTATGTCCCAATCCCCCCCCCCCCCGGATTAGTGTAGTCTTGAACTTTCTCATTAATGTCCATAAATGACTCCAAACCTGGGAAGAGATCAATCAAAGGCCTATTTAACTCTGACCAATTGTCAAACCAGAAAGAGGCCAAAGCACCATTGCCAATTTTGACCCGTACCCCTTCCTTGAATTTCTCCCAAACAGAGCAGATTCCCCTCCAAGTATAAGAAGCAATTCGCCTTGGTCTTGGTCTATTCATTTGATCCCATTTATATTTGCTTCTCAGCACCTTCGTCCATAAGGTCTCCTTTTTCGTAAGCAGATGCCAGCAAAGCTTCATAATAAACGCTTCGTTCTGCTTGCACATATCCCGAATGGCTAGGCCACCTTGTTTCTTATCCTTCTTAATTTGATCCCAAGATAACATGTGCATCTTCCTCTTATCCTCCTTTTCATCCCATAGAAAGCTCATGTTCTTCCTTTCCAGCTCCTTTAATATTCCTTTCGGAATTAACATGGTTTGCATATGATAGGCCGGAATAGCCGATAAAACTGATTTAATAAGAGTTAATCTTCCAGCCATATTTAAACAACCTCTTTTCCAGCCCGATAATCTCTTTTGAGTTTTTTCTAGAATTGGGTTAAAGATAACCTTAGACACCCTTTTATGGATTAAGGGTATGCCCAAGTATTTACCCAAGTCACCAGTCAAGAGAACTCCCATAGCCCTACTCAGCCCATAGGCCCTATTGAAATGGACATTTTTTGAAAAACAAACTCTGGTCTTCCTTTTATTCACTTTTTGACCTGATACATCACAAAATTTTTGAAGACGGCACAACATCTGATCAATCTGGTCCTCCGATGCCTCCCAAAATAGAATTAGATCATCCGCAAAGAAAATGTGAGAAATGGGAGGCCCGCCTCTATTAAGCTGAATGAGTTTCCAAAGGCCAGCGCTAACTGCATCCTGAATGATATGACTTAAACGCTCCATGCATAAAGTAAATATATATGGAGAAAGGGGATCAACCTGTCTAATTCCCCGTGATGAAATGAAAGTATCCGTTGATTCCCCATTCCACAATACCTGGAAGGATGGGCTCGAGATACAAGCCATAATTAGGTCACACAATCTCCTTCCTACTCCGATAGCTTGAAGTGTGTCCTGAATGAATGACCATTTCAGCCGATCATAAGCCTTTTCCAGATCGACCTTCACAGCCATCCAACTTTTCTTCCCAGCTTTATCCTCATAGAATGAATAACTTCTTGCGTGATAATTATATTGTCACTGCTCTGACGCCCCCACAATGAAGCTGCGTTAATGATGCCCTACAATTTTCCCCATAATCTCCCGGAGACGATTGCCGAGAATTTTGGTGATAATCTTATAGCTTACATTACACAACGAAATAGGTCTGAAATCCATAATAGTCTCTGGGTTTTCCAATTTCGAGATGAGCACAATGTTTGTATTATTTATGTCTCTAATCCGCTCGGGCTCTTGGAAAATATCAGTCACTAGATCAATGACGTGGTCCCCAACTACTTGCCAGTATTCTTGATAAAAGATTGCCTGAATCCCATCTGGCCCCGGGGCCTTGAAAGCTCCAATATCAAAGGTAGCTCGTTTAATCTCTTCGTGTGTTATCTCGGCATTTATCCTGGTCAGCTCATTTTCACTCAATCTTCTAAAGGTGGTTTGGGTGACAATGCGATTAAAATTTTGTAAGCCACATTGAAACAACTCTTTGTAGTAATCAACCGCCATATTCTTGAGCTCATCTTGGTCAAAAGTCCATTCATCGTTACTCTTTTTCAATCCTTCAATCCTGTTACGGCGTCTCCTGATAATTTCCGTAGTATGAAAGAAATTACTGTTCTGATCCCCCCATTTCAACCATTTACATCTTGATTTCTGATACCATAGTAATTCTTCCTGGGCAAGAATTTTGTTATACTCTTTCCATAGCTCATTTTCAGTTTGAATCAAGTATTGGCTATCCCGTCTGGCCCTTGCTCTCTCCACACCCCCAATTCTTTGAAGGGTCTTCCGTTTCCTTTCATTTAGATTTCCCATTCTTCTTTTGTTCCACTCCCCCGCCTTATTAGTAAATTTCTTAATTTTCTCATTCCACTGCCCCCCAGTCTAGGAATCTTCAACCATGTGACAAAATCCATCTTCTAAAAACTAGGCTGCTTGGCAACGAAAATAGGATTTAGGCCGTTGGTAATTTGAGGGACAGGATTTAAGCAGAATCGGCCTATGGTCAGAACCAAATTTGGAAAGATGATGAATCTTCGTAAGTGGATACGCTTGATTCCACTCCGAATTCATAAAAGCCCAATCAATTTTTCCTTAGGAAGGCCTCGCTCCCAGATGAATCTATCGCCAATAGTTTCAGTTTCAAAAAGACGGCAATCAGAGATACACTCCTGGAACTGTCTCATAGATCTAACATTTAACTCTGAACCTCCACATTTGTTATCACTATATAAGTAAGCATTGAAATCCCCAATGGCAATCCAAGGCATATTAATCAATTCGCTCAACCCAATTAAATCATCCCAAAGAGTTTGACGAAGAATGCGATTTGGCTCAGCATAGATACAAGAGAGCATAAATTCCTTTGAGCTTTTCTTAATCAAAACTTTTGCATGGATGGCCTGGGTGGAAGAGGAGATATAATGGATAGATACTTCTTCAATATTCTAAAGCACCCAAATACCACCAACAAAGCCAGTAGCTTCCAACCGGAGCCAGGTATTAAAACCCAGCCTCTTAATAATCTTATTTGCTTTCACACCACTAACCTGAGTTTCCATAAGAATTAGAATATTGACATCATTATCCTTAAGCACATCTCTAATTCTATTTGGAAAAGTTTTAGAAGCAGCACCCTTGTAATTCCAAGATAAAATATTTATAGAATCCATAAATAAAATATGAAAAGAAAACTTACCTGGAGAAACTCAATATACTTCTGGAGCGGTTCTGCTAATTGTACTATCTCCACCTCTACCAAAGTGCTTTGTCCAACCTCTATAGACTCTTCACCTCCATGCTCCCTAGCATCCTCTCCTGCATTGTTACTGGTAGGTACTTCGTTCGCCCTCCCAAGCTCAACCATCAATATCTCTTTGGTTGGATGAGACATAACATTAGAGCTTACATTTTGATCACTGCTTCCGATAAATTCTGGGTAACTTGGCTCTATGGGCATGTGTTTATTAGGGGTATTTGGTTTAGGAAAGCCCAACTCCATTGGCCCCTTATTTGACATAGACCCAAATACTAGAGAATGTTTTCTCCCAAGATCTCTTCTTTTTTGTTGCTGTTTTGAAAAGCTTTTTGGCCCATCTCTAGCATTTTTTGGCCCATCTCTTACATTGTTTTTTCGGCACCTTAGTTTCTCCCAATAGGGCCCTTTCCTTTTTTTTGATTTCCTGTCTTGATAGCTCATGTATTTGGGCTTGGTGCAATTCATCTTCATTAAGGCCCACTTCCATTCTTTGTTCTTCTTCCCCCACGCATGTAGCCCTTTTCCCTTTCTCAACTGCTCCCTCCACAGCGTCCATTTTCTCAGTCCTATCTCTCTCCATTTCGGCTCCCTTGACTGCGCTGCTATTACCTGCCTCGAAGATGGAGATAAGATTCTCCATTTTCTTTGTTTTCCTTCCCTCACCGCTAGATATTGACAGGTTCTGACCTTCCTTCCTTCTCCATTATTGCACTTCGGCGCCCTTATTCTTCCTGTTTATCTTTGCCATATCCCTTGATGGGATATTTATATCCAGATCTTGCAACGCCAAAAATCTCGATCCTACAACACGATCTGCTTCCTTCCCGTTTTTCCGAGGAAAACTATCCGTTCTGCCCTGTTGACACTTCTCATAAGCCGTTCTTTGGGGGCGCGATTTCACATGCATCCAACTTCCGTAGTCTTCCTCGATTGATACGCCCGGCACCGAGACCACTGGGTGTTTGACAGTGAGTTCTCCGCCGCCTTCCTCCGCCTGGTTTTTTCCCGACACCGTCGATATGGGTGTTGATTTTGATTTTGTTGGGCATGTTTCCACTGTGTGACCATATATTCCACATGTAAAGCATATTGTATTTAAGCCTTCATATTCCACTGGATACACACGGTTCCTGAGCATGAATTTTGAATGCAGCCTTTTGTTTAGATCAACCTCCACACTAACTCTGGCATATTTCTCCCTTTCTACAGCCTGCTTGTTGTTTTCTTGATTGGCCAGAGTATTCATATCAACTTTAAGGGTACGGCCTATTAAATTTCCTATTTCAAACATGCAATCCTCTGTATACATATGCATCGGAAGGGTAGGCACCCTAACCCAAACAGCAACTTTCTTCACCTTGTTACAATAGGGATTGAAATTTGGACTCCAACGTTGGACTGCTAGGTAATGACCATGAATTAACCAAGGCCCGTCGAAAAGGAGTTTTGAACACAAGCTTTGCTCCACTGATCTGAATACAAAATAGTTATTTGGTAGGTCAATTAGCTCGAAATTTTCTGATCGAAGCAGCCTTCTGATTCTGTCCTTCATCATGTATAAACTTGATCTCCATCCCAACACAGTTAAGATGAGTTCATCTTTCCATGGCTTGCACAACTCTTTCAACTTTTCGTTTGGTATATTCAGAGACGGTATAGAGCCTAATTTTTCCCTCTGTTCTTCTGTTAAATCTAGGGATGTTTCCTCCTCTTCTCTGAGCCATTCCCTCATTTGTTCATCAAAATTCCTATCCAGACTTCCTCCACCTCCCCTAAGAGTTTTGCTTTATAAGAAATTGGTTTCCTGAAGGTTTGGTTCATACTCTGTTTTTGTTGCGTTCCTTGGCCAGAGACATCCTCCATCAGTTCATCCAATGATTGTTGTTCCTCCACCTCAGTGTTGGTTCTCTGCTCAGGAATCGTTCCTGTATACATTTTCTTTATGTTTCGCCTTAACAAATCTTCTTCTTCCTTTGAGCTTCCTTCTGCTCCTTCTGCTATGTTTCCCATACTTATGGTAGCCGACCTCATCGCGAGAGCGTTTTTGAAAACCTCTACAATCTAAGTTTGAACTTGTTCTCAACATCTAGAATCTGATTTTCAACATTTGAATTCATGCTTTGCTTTCTTATTATCAAATTTGATTTCATTAATTTGAGAGGGAGCGTCACTCTTCTTGAACTATGTGTAACATATATTTAAGTATATGCAAATGATTTAAAAAAAATTTTATTTACACTTTTAACGAGTTTTAATTTAGGTCCTTATAAGTAATGTTAAGTTAACATTGTTAAACACATATAAATTCTTATGGAACTGTAGAAATTAACATTTTGAACGAAAAAAATTATAGTGGTGCAAACAATGACCACAATCAAAATCTAATCAAGGACCAATAATGACATTAACCATTATATGAAAAATACTAAGTACTTGTCAAAAGCATAAATAGGCTATGATCAACATAGAGTTAGTTTAAAGGTGGAAAGCCATACTAGATATTTTTGGATCTTGAGTTCAAGTTCCGAGGAGACAACAACAAACTCCGAATCGGATACCTTATGTTAATATAAAGAAAAAATGAAGAAGCATAAATAAACTGTGTATTTCAAACTTTTCTGTTAAACTGTGTTACTCAATAAGTAAATAAAGTTGAACGCCATTATCTCACGCCCTTATCTCAATTTCAACCTTTTTCAGAGCATTTGCGGAAAATGATATACGGTTCGGTAGGCAACACAGGAATAACATAACTTTATACTGATAATATGTGCATGATTACATAAATTCCCCATAGGGATTTGTACATGATACATACGATTAAGGTAGCCGCACAAGGCTACTAGGGCGTCTAAACTCATCCCAGTGAAACGGAGACTTCTTCCCGTCTTCGTTCCACTACTGTAATCCCCTCGTATGGTACTCTGCATTATTGTTTACATATCTTCTGTCGTCTCCTGTCTAAATTGTTGGTAAGGGAGGGTGAGATTCGAGAGAATCCCAGTAGGAAACAGATACCATAATGCATGCATGATTGATGCTATGTGTATGACATGTTAGCTTTATCTAGATGTATGCCCCATAATGACATTTCTACATGCTCAATGTTTCAGGTAACAAAACTATAGCCACAGCAAAAACAGAAACAGAGCTTCATTTATTCAAGTATGCTCTACACAATCAAGTAAAGCAATCACATACATCACTACACAAGCAAAGATATCAAATACATGCAAATAAGGTAAGTCCCCTACCTTAATCCTTTTCCGCCTCGAAATGCGTGCCTCGATCTACTTGCAAACAGCTCAGGGCTCCATATTCGATCCTACAATGTCAAATGTACTATTTAGACACTTCCATAGTGTTTCTGGGGGTTATATGAGTCTATCTTAAAAAATTACTAAAATACCCCCGGGGACCCAGCCAGGCCCCGCTGTACTCGGTCCGGCTGTACTTTTCTCGAAATTTTGACATGGGCTATTCTTACATATTTTCACCCAAGGAATCCATTTCAGGACTCATAATTATCAAATTCAATGTCAAATTATGAAATTGCCCTTGGCAGCCCTACTTTTAGGGTTTTAGGGGCGTTTCCGTAATTATGCTTTCTAGGCTTTTTCCGAAAAAGTTTCCAACTGTAACCCCACCTAATTTTCCCTCCTGAATCCAATGGAACCATCAAATCATTAAAAATCCAACTCTAAAACCCATTTCAAGAGATGGCTGAAACTTATAAGAATTTAGGGAAAATTGGGGTTTTTTTTTTCGGCTCCGTAAACACGTTTCTTTCTACTCCTAACCACTTTATTGACTATTCCATTAGGTTACAACTACCATTTAGTATCAATTTGGGCAGCATAATAGCCCCACAAACCCATTTCCCATTTTTAGAACCAAAGACAATCCGACAAAATTTCACCGATTAAATTGTCTACAGCAGCTAGAATAGTCAATACACAAAGGTTTGGAAGTTACCTCAAGCTTCCACTAGCTTTTCCTCTTCTTGGCTGAAACCCTAACCTTTGAAACACCAAAAGATGAGCTTCCAAACCTTGAATCACATAGAAGAATAACTTAGGAGCGAAGTTATACGCATTATGAACTGATTTACCGAAGAAATCACTTACCTTTACAAGCTTTTTCTTCTCCTTCTCTCTCTAAAAATCTCAACTCTTCTCTCTCTATTTCAGACCTGTTCTGCACATTTTTGGCTGAAGGAAGGAGAAGAATGATATTTATTATATGATATTTACTTTATTACACCATTTTTCCAAAATTCGGATTTTATAAAATTCTGGCAGATTTCTGCCCAAACTTTGAAAAAGCATAACTAATTATAGAAACATCGAATTGGAGTGATTCCAAAGCCTATAGAACCCTTATTGAGTCTATTTTCAAGGAAAAATATATACTTTTGCTGAATGGAATCACAAAAATTCCCAGAATTTCAATCTTTACATACTGTTCCAGAAATTTCACAGTTTTTCTGTGCTAACTTCAAAAATTCATATCTTTTTGTATATAACTCTAATTTAGTCATATGACTATCAAATTAAAGCTTAGGATGTTTACTTTTATCCTGTAAAATTTCATAATTTTTGCTCATCATTTAGTCATTAAAAATCACAAGACAAGCTCATTACCTCATAGACGATTTCACCGTAAGCATAATTATATTCTCCAAAATTCACTATTTTACTTTCTTAATACCCCAAAGATATAAAAATCATTAGGGGATAAATTTGAGCTCCTGCTAAACTGGGGCTTAGCAGTCCACTTAATTTAGGCTTATTTCCAAGCTTTAAATCCCAAATTTCGGGATATTACACATTAATACATTTCTGTTAATGGAAAGATATTCCTCCTATTTCTTTATACTATGTATTTATAATATTTTGCATAGAAATTAAGAAAATTTATTAAATTACTTTATTTGTTAAAAATTTTAATGTTTCATCTATTCCCTACCCTTATAGGCATATAAATATTATTTTTTATAACTTTTGCAATATCATGATTACTTAAGAAAAAATTGAACATCTTTTAATTTTCTAACCAAACACCTTATCGTTGGATTACCTTGGATAAAAGACCAAATATAGTACTACCTCTTTTCTTTAATATAAGATTTAATTTTCCAATTAAATCTTGCATTAAGGACCAAAGATAGTATGTTTTAAGCCTTTTTCTTTCTAGAAAAATTGGTTAAAAGTATCTATTTAGAAATTTTGTCAGTTAAAAGTACTTGGTGCAACTCTTCTTCAATATTATATAACATATCTTCAGTTATATGTAAAAATCTTTAAAACGGAAGTCATTTGCATGTAACTGAATATATATTGTACGTAGTTGACGAAGAGCTGCACCCGCTCAAATTTATATCCTCCTTGTAAACTAAAATTTTAAACAGGTATTTGAACCAAAAACAAAATCCCCCCCCCCCCCCCCCCCCCCCCCCCCCCCCCCCCCCCCTCGTGTCATCCTACACTGTCCTGTATGAAAGGAGCTGCTTTTATAGCACCCTCACATATCAGAGTCATGCTTGTTGAGTTTGATAGCTGAGTTGGGTCCCTTTTTGGCCAGCCTTTCTTTGGGGCCAAAACTTTTTGTCCTAACTTCACTCTCACTCTTAGGATTTGTTTGGCGGGGAGGGGAGGGGAGGGAAAGTGGGTGAGGGAAAAAAATTTTGAGTTGAATTTAAAAAAAGGGAGAATTATATTTTAGTCCCATGGAAGAAAAAAAATGAAGAAATGGTCCCTATAGATTGCAAAATGAAAAAATGGTCCCATTAACAACTCCATGAGTCTATATTGACAACTCATTAACAACTCCAGAAGCCTGTATTGACAACTCCATGGGACCATTTTTTCATTTTACAATCTATAGGGATCATTTCTTCATTTCTCCTCTTCCTTAGGACCTGAATATAATTCTCCCTTAAAAAAAATTAGAGAAGTGGGGTTAAAAATTTTTAATTAATTTGTTTTACTCTTTTATTTTATATATTCTCTTTATTAAAATTTTATTACCCCATTTTTTACATCTTTTAAAATTCAACTCATAAAATTTTTTTCTTCCCTCCCTTCCCCTCTAAATCCCTCACACCAAACAGACCCTTAGTGGGCCTACACTATGCTTACTAACAATCATAATCATTCAGATTCCAAAGCTCGTTTTGTTTTTTCTCTCTTCATCTTAGTGGGCCTACACTATTCTTTGTTCTTGCTCATCCTAACGCATGATTTTTCTCGTGCCGTTTGAAAGTGATTGGGAGAATCACCCTTAAGACCAAAATAAAAAATTATTTATTTATTTTATCATAACTCGTATTCTGTAATAACTTAATGGATAAATATTCTTGATTAATAATTTTACTGGATGAACAACTTCAGATTTCCAAATTAAACCCTAGATAACCTATATTCCATATTTCATCAAATCACTAAGGTTACTCTTCTGATCCTATTTATAGAGAAATTTTTTTATCCTATTAATAAGTTACATTTTTTAATTTTTTATATGAACAAACAATTTTATTATTCATTTATTAATTTTTTGACTTTATTTTTATGGTGTATAACATATATCAAATAGGGATAAAATTGAAAAGTTATTAAATTTTAAGGTAGAATTAATAAAGTTTAAAGTTTTTCTTAATTTATATAAACATGTTAGAAAAAACTTATAAATAATATATAATGAGTACATAAGAATTAAGTCATTCTGAAGTACTATTTTAAAATTATCATATTTTATTTGTCTTTCTCTCTATTTTTTTAGGAGGGACATTAAATTGGTCTTATGGAATAACTTCATAAATTTAAGGTTGTTTTCTATGAATAAGCTCTCACATGTTGGTCATTTCATGTTAAAAAACATAATTTTCTTACCAATAAATTTTTCAATAGAAGAATTTTTTCTAGTTTTACAAAAAAATATTTTGGTCATCAGATATAATTTTTGTCTAAGGCAAACAAAAACACAAAAGAAATTGGGACCTTGTCTTTTTTAAAACATTTTTTGCTTTTCAAAACAAGAAAATAAAAAAATTGTTTGTTAATTTATTTTTTATTAGGTGTTTTTAAAAATAAAAAGCAAAAACATGTTTTTAAAAATTAAAAAAATCAAAATAACTTTTAGATTTTTTCTTGCTTTTATTTGGGAAAATTGGGAAACACTTTCTTCTTCATGGACTTTTCTTCATATTTTTTTTTCCATTTGAAGACTTGGGTTCTCATCAAAGCTTCACCCTTCAATCTCAGTATGTTCATCTTCAATTTAATTTTTTAGAACAATTATCCCAGCAATTTTTTTTCTAAAATTTACTTTAAAAAATTATAAATGAAAAAAATCCTAATAAATGATAATTGAATTACCAAAATTTTAATTTCGGTTACTCAAATTTACAAAATTTGTTAATCAGAAACAAGCAAGGCTTATTTTGTCCGAAAGGTTTGAACATTGTGGCTCCATGGACGACAATCTCAACAACCACCCTTACACCCTCTACAAAAGCTGGAGCGGCTGTGTCATAAAATGGACTCACCACCTCCTTCCATTTCTACCTCTCCCCAGAATCCATGGCTTCCTCTTCAACTCTCTCTCTTTACCAAACCCTCTTGGCTCGATCCATATCTCCCCAATCCGCTAATTCATCCACCGATCGAGTTTCCTTGTCCAACTTCTCTTCTCTCAGATCGATTTCTTCTCTTTCTTCTTCGTTTAACCCAACGAGCGCCGTAGCCCGCTTGCCTCGACGTGTCGCTTCTTCCGTTCGGGCTTCCGCCGTTGAGACCATTGATAAGACCACCGAGAGCTCTTTGGTCGAGAAATCCATCAACACGATCCGGTTCTTGGCCATCGATGCGGTTGAGAAAGCGAATTCGGGTCATCCAGGCCTGCCCATGGGCTGTGCTCCCATGGGGCATATACTCTACGACGAGATCATGAGATACAACCCGAAGAACCCCAAATGGTTCAACCGTGACCGCTTCGTGTTGTCCGCCGGCCATGGGTGTATGCTTCAGTACTCTCTGCTTCACTTAGCTGGGTATGACAGCGTTCGGGTGAGTATGATTCACCGTTTGATTTCAGTAGGATTGGTTCGCCTCTGTTTCTGCAGTTGAAAATCCATCTGGCTTTCGGCCCACCTATGAGAAAAATTCTTTACCGGAATCAAATGGTTGATTTGTCGTGATTATGGATAGTGAACATGCAATTTCTGCAGGCTAATGCATCCGATATATTGTTTTGATAGCTGAATGAATAGTTTGACTTTTCGTCTGCTTAGATCAAGAGAGTTTAATAACGTACCTGTTTGTTTGCTTGCTTAGTTTCTCTATGAATTTATTTCTCTCTATGAATTTATTTCCACGGACTGTTGGAACTACTATACATCATTTTTGCAGTTCTGAACCTGATTGTAATCCGTTTTTGGTTGGATGATATACAGTTAATATAACTTTCAGTGTAATATCTTGCACAAGAATATTCATTTGACGGAATTTATTATTTATGCTTTAAACAACAGGAAGGAGATTTAAAGGAGTTCCGCCAATGGGAAAGCCGAACCCCAGGACACCCTGAGAATTTTGAGACCCTTGGAGTTGAAGTGACAACAGGTCAGATATACCTTGGGTTGAATTTATATGAGAAAATATTTGCCATATATCCTCTTGGAATTTTTTATGCGGTTTTGCCACCCATTTATTTTCCCCATTTCGTTTGTTCAGGTCCTCTTGGTCAGGGCATCGCCAACGCTGTTGGTTTGGCCCTTGCGGAGAAGCATTTGGCTGCCAGATTTAACAAGCCTGACAATGAGATTGTTGACCATTACACGTAAACTAACTATACTTTATTGCGCCTTCCCCCTTCTCCTAATTAATTATTAGCGTGGACATATAGTTCTCTTGTATGAAATTTCACCAATGGTATTTGTTTTCTCTAGGTATGCTATTCTTGGTGATGGTTGTCAAATGGAGGGAGTTGCAAATGAAGCATGTTCACTAGCTGGACACTGGGGACTGGGGAAGCTAATAGCCTTCTATGATGACAACCACATCTCCATTGATGGTGACACTGAGATTGCATTCACGGAAAGCGTTGATAAACGTTTTGAGGCACTTGGATGGCATGTTATATGGGTGAAGAATGGAAACACTGGCTATGATGATATTCGTGCTGCCATTAAGGAAGCAAAAGCTGTCAAAGACAAGCCCACTTTGATTAAGGTTAGTAATTCACATTCACATTATATATAAAGTTTAGCATATAAGACAGATTTTTTTGTGTTCTATTGAAAACCAAATCTTTAGATAGATTATTAATCAAAAGGTCATTCTCTATAACCTTTTTGTTATAAGGCAGGACCTTTTAAAAAAAGCATTGTTTAAGAACCTTTATGTCATTGCTGTTGAAACTTGTTCTGAATCTGCTTCCTACTTTATTAGTATTGAGCAAAGACTTGATTATTCTTCTAAGAGAAGCTGACAGTGATAGATGAGAAAGCAAAGTAGAAAAAGTTACTAATATGAGTTTTAGGCAGGTCCAATATCAGTTTTTTGCTGAACTTATCCTATTTTGCAGGTGACTACAACCATTGGATATGGTTCTCCAAACAAGGCTAACTCCTACAGTGTGCATGGAAGTGCATTGGGGGCCAAAGAAGTTGATGCCACGAGGAAGAACCTTGGGTGGCCACATGAGCCATTCCATGTTCCTGAGGATGTTAAAAAGTATTACAGATGGCTTTGAACTTTAAAGTTTTCTTGTTGTCTACTCATCAATCAAGATTTGAATGAAACTTGATTCCATACAGGCATTGGAGTCGCCACACACCTGAAGGTGCCGCCCTTGAAGCTGAGTGGAATGCTAAGTTTGCTGAGTATGAGAAGAAATACAAGGAGGAGGCTGCATTGCTGAAGTCTATTATTAGCGGGGAATTGCCTGCTGATTGGGAGAAAGCACTTCCGGTAAGTCAAGCTCTATATTCTAAACTATTAGGTTGCTTGCTATCTTAACAGTGAGGTAACCCCACAAGATAAATCTTTTGTTAATGAGTATCATAATTATATCAGATAACATCTTTTCAATTTCTTATCACTGCAGTTACAATTTCTGTCTGCATAGTTCCAGAAGTTATTCCAATTATAGACGCCTGACATTCAAGAATTGATTATGGCTGGATTATTGATTGTTCTTTTCAATCTGGTTTCAACTTTCAGACATACACTCCAGAGAGCCTGGCAGATGCCACCAGAAATCTGTCTCAGCAAAACCTTAATGCCCTTGCAAAGGTTCTTCCTGGTCTGCTTGGTGGCAGTGCAGATCTTGCCTCTTCCAACATGACCTTGCTGAAAATGTTTGGGAATTTCCAGAAAGATGCCCCAGAAGAACGTAATGTTAGATTTGGTGTTAGAGAACACGGAATGGGAGCAATCTGCAATGGCATCGCCCATCACAGCCCTGGATTGATTCCTTATTGTGCTACTTTCTTTGTTTTCACTGACTACATGAGAGGCGCCATAAGGCTTTCTGCGTTATCCGGGGCTGGAGTAATTTATGTTATGACCCATGATTCAATTGGACTTGGAGAGGATGGCCCGACTCACCAACCAATAGAGCATTTGGCAAGCTTCCGGGCAATGCCAAATATTTTGATGCTCCGTCCAGCTGACGGTAATGAAACTGCTGGAGCCTATAAAGTTGCTGTTCTCAACAAGAATACGCCTTCAATCCTTGCCCTTTCTCGGCAAAAGTTGCCCCAGCTTCCTGGCACATCTATTGAAGGGGTTGAAAAGGGCGCATACATTATTTCAGACAACTCATCAGGAAAGAAGCCTGACGTCATTTTGATTGGAACTGGTTCTGAATTGGAAATTGCAGCCAAGGCCGCCGATGATTTAAGAAAGGAAGGTAAGGCTGTGAGGGTTGTTTCATTTGTTTGCTGGGAACTTTTTGATGAGCAGTCAGATGCCTACAAGGAGAGCGTTCTTCCGGCTGCTGTATCGGCTAGAGTCAGCATTGAAGCAGGAACAACATTTGGGTGGGAGAAGATTCTCGGAAGCAAGGGAAAGGCAATAGGAATTGATCGGTTTGGAGCAAGTGCTCCGGCAGGAACACTGTATAAAGAATTTGGTCTAACCAAGGAAGCTGTTATTGCAGCAGCCAAGGAATTGTGTTAGGTTTCATATAAGGGTTTTCACTATTTGGAACTCTTTCTTTTTAATTCGCTGGTTTTGGCTTTCGTTTCTCCAGAGGTAGGAAATGAGTAGGGGATCTGTTGAAGGCAGTCTCCTTGGTTTGAATAATGCAGCATGAGACGTTGCTGCTTGCGATTCATAGTGAAGATTGAAGAAGCATCATGGTGAAAGGACAGTAGAAATTATATGAATTTGACAATCTGTAATAACTCTTTGACCATTGAATTGTGATTGTGGTTAAGTTTAATGAGGTTTACAGTTTTCCACTTTGGCCCTTTCTATCTATAAGGTATTATTTAGTTTGGTTGGTATTGTTATGGGATAGCTTTCCTAATATGATTTTTTTTCTTATTTACAAGATTTAAATTATTGGTTGTTTACTGGTTTTGTGTTAAATAGGTGAAATTGATGGTGATGTTGCATATAAAATACTCGTACTAGCGAATGCGTGATCATGGAAAGAAAAGATTTATAATGGACACACAAAAAGAAGTTAGGGTGTGGTCTAGTTACTTGAATTGGCTGTCCCTACATCATTGTTTTCTAATCTGAGTTATGGAGATCGTACTATGCCAATATTTGTGATTTTTTTCGTTGGCAAAAGAGAGAATTTGTGATTTTTTTATTATTATAAATTGTAATTAGATACAAGAAAACAGAGGAAAATAAGGAAGAAAAAATTATGATAAATCATAATATTCATCATATAGCAATTGAAAAATGCTACAGTGAAGTAAAATATATACTATCCAATTAGATGCTTCGTAGTCCTTGTACCCAAATTTAATCCATTATACTCAAATATCCTCTATATTCCACAACTATAATTGAGAATTGCTTTGAAAATAGTAATATTTAGATTTCTTACACTGATACATTAGAGTGCAATTTTTTTAAAGAAAAATTGAACATCTTTCTAACATTTAAGTTTTATTATAGCCAATGCAATGTGGCGCATTTGGCAAGGTGTGAGGCCTTTGTGCCTCCTCATCCGGGATCGATCTTGGCCCGCTAATCCCAAAAAAAAAATTTATTATAACATGTGAAAATATTAAAAAGAATAAAAGTACTGTTGCATGGACTTGAATTCATTATGTAGAGAAAGCATAAAAAAAAACTAAAACAAGTGTCATCATTCTTTTTTCTTAGTGTGAACCCACAGCATCATCATCAAAGTTACTTTTAACTTAAGCCTAATCTCAATCAGGTTGGGAGTGTTAAGGTTAAAATACTCCCAATAAGTGAGCTTTCTAGGTTCCAACTAATATTCTCCTCTTTGTGGGTGAGATCACTTACCATCTTAACCAACAACTTATTTATATAGTCATCATTCTTTATAAATTTTATATAAGCACTAATACTCTCTCTTATTGACATTGGAGTCAATATTTAAAACACCGTTATCTATTAAATGTGAACACTTTTTAATGTGGATTCAAACTTTTATTATATTGTGGGGTACCACCCCTATAGATAACTACGTGGTTAATTTGTAAAATTAATATTTTATATGAATTGATATATGGTCAGATAATGCAAAGTCGCTTGGTCAAAGGGAAAAAAAGGGAGAATTATAATTAAGTCCAAAAAAATAAGAGAAATAAAAAAATGGTCCCATTGAGTTGTCAATATAGACTCCTTGAGTTGTTAACGAGTTATCAATACAGGCTCTTAAAGTTGTTAATGTGACCATTTTTTTCATTTTGTAATCTCTAAGAACCATTTCTTTATTTATTTTTTTCCTTGTGACCTAAGTATAATTCTCCCAAAAAAAAATAAAATAATGCAAAGGCGGTTGTGAAAAGGCAAGTATCGTTCAACATTGAATGTTAGCTGCAGCGTCCATCATTTTTTTTTATTTTAATTTGATAGTTGGTGAAGTGAATACATATGCTGTGAATTTAATATTTAGTCCCACCTTTGGAAGCCTTTATCATGGTTAGCTCATTGATGTTTATTAATCATATATAAGATATTAAGATGTTGTCGATATATGACATCTTTAATTTTAATATGTGTTCTATTGTTGACTTTATAATCATGATATGAAAAGATATTATAGTTATTTGATTGATATTTGTTTTTAATTGAATTGAAAATTGTAGTATTTGAATCATTTTAAGATTCCAGAAGTTAATCAATGTGCTTCCCCATTATACTTCTTACCTTGCAAAATTTACATATGAAAATCATTTATTCATTTAAGTTGTGAGAGACTTTATCAAGAATTTGATCCCATTTGGTAACAAAAGGAGGGAGACTAGAAGAAAATAAGAGAAAAAAATATTTTAGAATGAATTTTAGAGTATTTGAGGATTTCGGAGTTAGAAAAAGATGGCCCAAATTACATTTCAGTACTTTAACTTTATATAATGTTTAATTTTGATACCTTAGTTTTATAAAATATTGATCTTTAAATTTTGCACAAAATCAGTTGACCTATGATCATGTTTTGCATTTGGTTAGACACCCAAATAAGCAAACAGTGACAATATTAAAAACAAGAGTTGTACAACAGCATAGGAAGTTAAGGCTTGAAAATTTACTTAACTGACAGGCACGATTGATGGTTTAGATATTTTATATACCTTGTATTAATATTTGATATATTTCATATTTTTTACAAATATATATCTAAGATATTATTATATTTGATTATATTCTAGAGTCAGATTATTAGTTTATGGTTTGCATATATAAAAGTTTATTTGTACTCTCATTCACTAAAAATGATTAATAATATTTAAAGGTTCTTATTTCCCCTCTACTTCAATGCTTCAATTTAAATTTCTATATGGTATCAGAGCTAAACTCACTCTCCAGTAAAGACCACAAAGTGTTTCCTTTGATCTACTATTGCTTTGCCCCTCATAGTTGCAACTAGTACTAGAGTGTTCCTTTCTTTCCACCCTTAATCAATGCACTTTGTTTTAGCATTGATTGCCTCTGGTAATTGCAAAAAACTTTGAGATCAATCCTGATATGATCAATGTGATCAAGGATTCGCTTTAGTTTCAAGGCCTAGCATATAAAGATCAATATAAACACATTGCAGACTTTTTGGAAGTATGTGTAGCATATAAGACCAGACGTGCCTCAAAAGATGCAATCTTTAGAATATTTAGAGGCTCTTATTTTCCCTTTACTTCAATCCTTCAAATTTCCATGTGGTGTCAGAGCCAACAGCCAAACTTACCCTCCGATAATCCTTCAAACATCAATATGGTATTAGAGCCAAACTCATGGTATTAGAACCAAACTCACCCTCCGGTAGAGGCTGCAAAGTGTTCCTTCATTCTAACATTGCTTTGGCTCTCATAATTGCAAAAAGTACCAGAGTGTTCATTTCTTTCCACCCTCAATCAATGTATTTTGTTTTAGCATTGCTTTGCCTATCATAATTACAGAAGCTTTGAGATCAATCCTGATATGAACAATTTGATCAAGGATTCTCTTTAGTTTCAAGGCCTTGCATATGAAGATCAGTATGGATACACTGCAGACTTTTTGGAAGTCTATGTCACATACAAATCAAGGGTGCCATTGAAGATGCAATCTTCATAAAATTTAGAGGCTCTTATTTCCCCGCTACTTTAATCCTTCAAATTTCCATGAGATATCAGAGCAAGACTCATCTATCAAAGCTAGATTTACCCTCCAGTAATTCTTCAAATTTACATATGGTATCAGAGCTAGACTCACCCTCCGGTAGAGGCCGTAGAGTGTTCTTTCGTTCTAACATTGCTTTACCACTCTAATTGCAGAAAATACCCCGCCACAATTATTCTGATCCAATCGTGTTAGAGGGTTTTTTTTTTGTGGTGGATTGTCCTAGGATACTAGAGCTAGGCTTAACCAAGCTCTTCATGCACATAAGCCTCTAGACGAAATATTTCTACTAGTAGAGGTCATGGCTTGTATAACATCCCAATTTTTATTCCTAAATTTTAAATAATAATAGGATATTATTTATCAACTAAAAAGGTTTAAAGAAGATTAAACATATTGTCTGAAATATTGAAATATAAAAATTTCAAAAAAAATGGACTAGGCTTGAAAATTTAAGGAGAAAATAGTAATAAAAATAAATGGGGCTGATTATATTTTTAAGATATCAAATTAATTTTTGAGAAAGATTTACAAAAGCGAACGTAGAAAATATTTAATGTTGATTTCAATTAATAGGATTGTTTCATAATTATTGAAAGTCATCATGTAAATCTGAAAAAGAAAAAGAGAGAGATTTCCCAAAATGAGTTACATAGGGATGTGTGAATTATTTTTCCCAAACCATGATTATTAGAAAAAGGAGAACAATAATATAGTTAGATGTGGCTAAGATTGTGTAAATTAATTTCTCACATAAAAAAATGATGGGATCAATGGGGGGACAAATGGGCCACGGCCCATAATGTTTGATCACAAACTCGTTAAATTTTCACACACTCCCTCCATGTCCTGCATCACATCACATCACATCACCTCAGCATATTATTATATACCCTTGTCAAATGAGGAACCGGCTTCCATCCTTTTCTTCCCGTCCTTTTTCTGCTTTTTCCTCAATCTAAACTGTTAGATTAAGATCTTAATGATTTAGGTTTAATATATTATAAAAAAATTAATAAAAATAATATTATTTTTTTTATAATAAAGGAAAAGTTATTATTATAATAATAATATTTTTATAATATATTAAATCCAAACCGTTGATATCTTAATCCAACTGTCCAGATTGAGAAAAGGACAGGAAAAGAACGGGAAGGAAAAGAATAGAAGCCGGATCCATCAAATCAAGCTCATTGTCACACATTGCTCCTTTGACTCCCTCGTCCTTGTTTTTGGGTTTGTTTGCAACGCCTCTTCTCCTTGTTCTTGTGCGTTGAGCGTGTATGTGAGAGAGTAAGAAGCAAGGAGATATTGCTTGGGTTTTCTTCCCAAAAGCTTTGGCAAGTTAATTATCTCCTATTTCTCTTTAGTTTTCTTCCCTCTTATTTTCATTTTTGATGGAGAAAAGTTAGGGCTTTGTAGATTTTGAATTTCCAAGGATCCTAGTTCATTATTCTGATATCTATGGAACTACTGAGGTTAGAATAAAAATTGTATGGTTAAGACTTTTGTTTGAATGATTGATTTGAGGAAAATCGAGTTAAGGTTTGATTGAGAAATTTGTGATTTATGATATTGGGGCTTTAGATTCGAATTTTTTGTTATATTTTAGCTCATTGGAGTTTACATTGATGATTGAATAGATTGGTTTTGAGGTTTATGATCAAAAGTGAATATTGAGAATTTTGAGTGAACCTTTAATTGTTGAAAACTAGGTGATTTTGAATAAATTGAGGAGGCTGTGATTAATTGTTAACTCTAAGGAGTGAGAAAGAATGATGGGAGAAAGGAAAGGGATTGTGATGATGATTTGATAAACAGTTGATTTATTGACATCTTTCCTAAAGATTAAAGTAAGCAAAATTTTGGGGGGTTTTATGATGATTGGATAGAATTATTATTGTCAATAATTTTAATGAGAGGAATAGAGTTCTTGGATGATAAAAATATAATTGGGATAGAAAAATTGAGTTATGGGGGAAAATTGAGAATTTTGATGCTTTATATTAAAGTGAACAATTTGGAGATTATATGAAGATTTGAGTTAAATGTTTGATTTTTGAGTTAGGCTTTGGGTTGATATTGATGATATAATGATTGAAAATGAGGATTGAGAATTGGGTTACGTTAATATGAGTTATATTTGATGTTTAATTCATTTAAATTGTCGATTCAACTTAATTTTCTCAAATGGGTGTTTTGAGGATGGGATCCTAAGTTGCAAATTGGGGATTTTGATTGATTGAAGTAAACAGAAGTTAATGGTTGGGTTGGTTGAGTGGTTTGAGTTATTGTGACATCAATTGTGATATTGGGTTGATCAAGAATAGTAAAATATGAGAGTTAGGACTTCTAATGGGACTTTAGGTATCTAAATTATTTTTATAAACCGCTAAATTAGTTTGAATGCTAAATTCTAGTTATAATTAATTGTTATAGATTGATTTGTGACTTGTAGTTGAGCTTGGAGCTTGAATTCTTACGATAAACTTAACTTTGGTGAAATGTAACCACTTTCTTCTTATTGTGTATGTTTGTATAATGTTTGTGAGTGATTTTATCTAAATTGAACTATACATTTGCTATTGGTTTATGATATGGACTATGAAACTAAGTTATTAATGAAATTGTTTTGTGGGACTTATTTTTATTGAGAAATGGCTAGTGACATGATATATGCATAAATTGATATTGATTTATGAGATTGGAAGAATTGTGTTGACAACTTGTGCATTGATAATGACATATAATAATTCATTATGATTATATCTCGAGTATTGATATGAGAGGGGATGGAGGATATTGATTTGATGAGAGGTTATTCATAGAGAAAATAAGGAAGTGAATTCTTGTATAAAAAGAGGAAATAAGATGTTGGGCTTTTATATGTACATTGGTTTGTACTTTGGCCCGTTTGTGTGTTAGTAGGGCTTTGACACCCCACTAATACATTAGAGGAGGAACTTATGGCTCAGTCTTATGCTCTGTGAATTTTGCCAATCCATATCACTTTTGAGCTTGTTGAGTTGAACTACCAGTCCTATGGATTAGTATTAGCCCACGTGTTCAGTCAGAGAAGATAAGACGCGGGGGGGTGGAATAAGGAAGTTTAGAGAATAAATTCTTGTGCATTGATTTTTGTACGTCCATATGATAAATATGAGAATGAGATTATGATATTATAAATTGATATATATATAACCATGTGACATTTTTTATAATACTATGAATTTATAATTGTCCCACTTGACATTTAACGAGCACTTACTTGTATGTGCCTGATGGATGTATTGTTGCTTGTCGAGGCTTTTGTCTCACACTATTGTCTCACACTATTGATTTAACATTTTTTTTCAGGTGATAGTTGCGTGGGTCTGTCAAGGAAACCTTTAGAAGCTTGGACTACTACTGCTAATTGTAGTGTTTTGATTCCTATTGGTTTGTGTTGAACAATTGTATATTGTCATGATAAGGCTTATTCTACATACTATGATTTGTTTGAAACTGATTGTAGTAACTAGAGACTTTTGATTAAATTGTTGCTGCATTGCATTTGGATAGAAGGCCAGAGGCCTCTAGGTATCTGCACATGTTTTGCAAAAAAAAAAAATAGTGGATCCACTTATATGATTTTGAGACACTAATAGATGTTGGAATTTCAATGAAATTTTATTTGGGTACTTGTATTGGAATTGATGGTGAATATTTATTTTGGATTTTGAGAAATTCAAAGTACAATCGTGTAGTTGAATTACTGTTAAGAGGTTTTGTTTTTTTAACCATGATAATCCTTTTGAAAATTAAGCTTTAAACTTTTCTATCATGATTAACATGTTTTAATAATCAATACTCTTTTAGTACCCTAATAGTGGTTGGATGAATGATTTGGTTAAATACTACTATTAATTATTGTTATAAGTAAAGGATTTCCAGCTTCAGAAGATGAATTTGAGAACAACTAATTAGAGCATGAACTATTGAAGCTCAAACAGAACAACCCATGAGAACCTCAAGCAAAACTAAACTCATCAAATTTTCTTGAAAGTTTTGATATAATTCGTCAATGGGAATCATATATCCAGCAACTAAAACTAACAGAGTTTGACTGACCAATATAACACCATTTGACTTTATAGCACAATTCACTTTGAAGAATATGTAGGGTATAATAATATGAGATGTGAAGCTCAAAGCATACACTAGAACACTGCTAGCACAAAGTGATTAGTGCAATTCAAATACTCATAATGCCATCATTTTTGGAGTTATTATTCATTCAAAAATGTGACGATTTTGAAGGTATATCACATTATTACATTCCTATATACTTATCGGAAGCCGTTGGGCCATACCAAAATGATAAGAGGTCTAAAAGTCGCACAAAACAAGCTATCCTCCTTTCAGTGCTAGTTATGATAATAGAGGACGAATTTTGAGACGTTTTGAGCCCTAATTCACAGAGGATTGAGAGATATAGTTAGCTACTCTAGGAGAAGAGAATAGCTTCTCAATTGGGTTGTGTAACACGTAATGTAACTTGATTTGCTTGTAAGATAAAAATGTACTTACTAGTTTTTTGCAAAATTGCAATAGGATTAAGGTAAACTAGTTTAATTAATGGATCATATCTAAGGAATTAGAGGTCATGTAATGAGAATGATTATTGGAAAATGATAGATAATTAATAAGTGTTAGATTAGCAAAGTATAAATTAATGCCGTTTTAGTTGGATTCCATTGGTCTTAATTTTGCACCACCATCCACCGGATCTCCTTGTTGACCTTCACAACACCACATCTGTACAGCTTTCATCTTCGCACATCAAAGCTGTTTTGCCCCAATCTTTATCTTGGTAGATTTTATGTCTGGGGTATTTGACTGCTCTAACACTCCATAAATGAGAGTTGTTGCTGGAGTTTCTAGGTTCTCCACCTGGATTATCCATGATGTTTATCTCAATTTCTCAAATGTAAAATCCTCCTCAATCAACTTGACTATGGTCCTTTACTTTTACTCTTCTCTCCCCTTCCCCTTCCCTCTACTCATTTCAATCATTAGATTGAAATTTGAGTATTTAAATTTAATGTTTTATAAAAATATTATTTATTGCAGCTTTAAATTATCATAACTAAAATTTAGTAGTTTTTAAATTTATTTTTTTAATAATTTAATGTTTTTATAAAACATTAAATCTAAACTACTTAAATTTCAATATAAAAGTTGAAATAAGTAGTGGGGGAAAGAGGAGTAGAAGAGAAAACGGTAAGAGCAAAGGACCATACGTCCATAGTCAAGTTTGAATTAGCTTTGTCTGCTTAAATATAAAGCCTTAAATTTGAGTCCATGTGAATGTCTCCACTTCCTCTCCGCTTCTTATCTGTATTATTGAATCAACTTTTCATGATTGAAATTTAACTTTTTATGATAATACTCACTCCTATCCTTTTTATAAGTGCTTGATAACCAAATTACGCGGTTTAAGAAAATGTTTAAAATTGGTTAAAAGTAATAAATATGTAGGAAATGAAATAGTTTCTCCTCAACATATCCTTATTTAAAAAAGGACGAATAAGAGAGAGAGAGAAGTAAGATAGTAATAAGAGGAAGTATGAAAGAGAATGTAGTATGGAGAAAATATGAGGACAGATAATAGAATTAACTAGGGGCAAAAATAACAAAAACACATTAAAAGCTTATATAACCCTAAGTGGAATATTATAAAAAAAGGCCAAGACATGTTAAATTTCAAATTCTTATGAAAAGTACTGGAGGGAGTATTATACATAATACTAAGTGTTGTTATAAAATGCTATAATAATATTTAATTTAATATTACATAAAATACTGGTTTAACATTATATGTGTGTGGCTGTATATATTAAAGTAATATCATTATAAAATGTTAAATCTCAATCATAGTTGATAGAATGATAACGATAAGTGGAGACATTCCTCTCCTTTGTTTTGGTCATACATTGTCTTCCAAATCTATACTTTATTAGGTGACATATATTAAAAGAAGTTTTCCATACGTGCATATTTTCCATTGTAAATAATTAAAAGAGTGTATCTTAGAAAAACCACCACAACTATTTTTTTTATTAATAACTCATTTAACTAATTTTCTTAATATATGTAAAAGTAAAATAATCATTTAACTCTTATATTTATATCGGATGGAGTAATAAGAATTGAAAAATAACAATGATCCGTCACCCTTCCTATCCCAAAGGACTTGATGCCTAAACTCTTCAAAATTCATGGACCTGAAATCACCAGAAATCTCTCTTCACAAAAAAGATTAAATGGGTACTTGAACTAGTATATGAGGCAACCAACAAAGATATCACCAGGAAAAATTAACATGACAGCGTTTTCCAAAAGACAAAATAATGATAACACCACATATTTCATATATATGCTGCATCAATCCGATTCTGGACATGGGGTCCCAGGAAAGTTACAATCTTGACCTCTTGGGATTTTTAAGCTGGATATTAGCACACAACACAATAAAACCTGAACGTAACACACGGACCACCGGAGAGCACATTTCAGCCCAGAGGGCCACTAACAGGAATGAAATATATATTACAGACAAACAGCACTATATTACAGGATCAGAAAACGAAACTTGAGAACTAGCTACAAACATCAGACTCTGTTTGGACAAAAGGTCTGCATGTATTTGCCAAAATCATTCCGGCAACCTTCATATTAGAGAGATAGACTTTACTCTGAATCACACTTCCACCAATCCAGAATCCAGGCATGACCATCAGCCCAACTTGGGGCTTCACATCACTTTCATCCATGACCAGATTCTTTATCACGCTTTCCATGTAGATGTCGGAAAATTCACTCCCCGCTTTAACCTGAAATACCTTGACATTTGGCTCAAACGAATAGGCAAGTCTGTGCAAAAGCCAAATTGTCTTGGCAAGTTTCAGAAAAGCCTGGTAAAAAGCAGTCCTTGGATGTCCACCCCCCACTAAGAAATTTCGCTGGTCTAGATTTCCAAAGAATGATGCTTCCATCTTTGGATGAACAACCACTAAGTACTTGCTCTGACAACAACAACAACAACAACAACAACAACAACAACAACAACAACAACAAAGCCTTTATCCCACTAGGTGGGGTCGGCTACATGGATCGCACGACGCCATTGTGCTCTGTCGAAAACCATATCCTTAGGTATATTATTAATCAAAAGGTCTCTCTCAATGACCTCATTTAGCGTTCGTTTCGGCCTTCCGCGACCTCGTTTTACAGGACTCCATACGGCTTGATCAACCCTCCTCACCGGTGCATTCAACGGCCTTCGTTGAACATGACCAAACCACCTCAAACGATTTTCTACCATTTTTCCTTCAATAGAGGCCACTCCAACTCGTTCACGTATATCATTGTTACGAATCTTATCCTTTCTTGTATGACCACACATCCATCTCAACATTCTCATCTCGGCCACCCCCATTTTATGCTCATGCAATCCCTTTAAAACCCAACACTCACTACCATATAGCATTGCTGGTCTTATAGCAGTGCGGTAGAACTTCCCTTTTACTTTATTAGGTACTTTCCGGTCACAAATAACCCCAGTGGCTTTTCTCCATTTATACCATCCAGCTTGGATTCTGTGATCGACATCTCCATCAATTTCACCATCTTGTTGAATAATTGATCCCAAATACCGAAATTTTGTCACTTGCGGAATAACTTGCCCCTCCAATATAACTTCCACTTCATTTCGACCTTGTCTCTTATCATACTTACAATGCATATATTCAGTTTTGCTCCTACTCAAACGAAAACCCTTCACTTCCAAAGTCCGTCTCCATATCTCAAGCTTAGAATTAATTTCCTCCCTAGACTCAGCCAACAGAACTATATCATCCGCAAAAAGCATGCATTTAGGGATTTCCTCTCTTATAGGCTCAGTTAGAACATCTACCACTAGGTTAAATAAATAAGGGCTCAAAGCTGATCCCTGATGTAGGCCAATCCTTATAGGAAAGTCCTTTGTTACACCTCCAGGTGTTCTAACATTGGTAGTAATCCCCTCATACATGTCCTGTATGGCTTTGATATATGCAAACCGCACCCTCTTCTTTTCCAAGGCTTTCCATAGTAAATCTCTTGGCACACGATCATATGCTTTTTCCAAATCAATGAAAACCATATGCAAATCTCTTCCTTTGCTTCTATACTTTTCCATAAACCCCCTCAATAAATAAATCGCCTCTGTTGTAGACCTTCCTGGCATAAATCCAAATTGGTTTTCAGCAATTACAGTCTCCAACCTCAACCTCCGTTCAATCACCTTTTCCCATAATTTCATTGTATGACTCATAAGCTTAATTCCTCTATAGTTTGCACAATTTTGAATATCTCCTTTATTCTTATAAATAGGAATCAAAGTACTTTTCCTCCACTCATCCGGCATTTTCTTGAATCGTAAAATCTCATTAAATAATTTTGTGAGCCACAAAACACCTTCTTCACCCAAACATTTCCAAACTTCAATAGGAATCCCATCAGGCCCAACAGCTTTACCATTCTCCATTTTCTTAAGAGCTTCTCTAACCTCACCAACTCGAATCCTGCGGTAAAAAGAGAAATTGAGATCACCTTCTCGAGTTGTCAAATCTTCGTAATCACAAGGCCCTCCCCCTCCCTCATTGAACAACTTATGAAATCTGGATTTTGCCCTAGCATATCCAAGGGATCTGTCTCCCTTGAAGAAAGAAATTGATGGAAGAAACTCTCCTTGTTAACTGTAAGATTGTCTGATTTGACACCAAAGCTTTCTTGCTCAAAGCCACTAAACATCCTTTGACATATGTAGGACTCAAACGCATATTTCTTGTGAGCTCTCTTTGTGTAAATGACATTAGATTCAATTGAGTGGGCAGCAGCATCAAGGTCCCACCCAGCTGCCTTCATCATGTTGATCAACGGTTTAGAAAAATCATGAATGGCTTTTGAAGCTACATCAGCAGCAGATGTGAAAAGATCTGGTGTGAGATCAACCGGGAAAAATCTATTCTCATCTTCAGAGTCTTTGGTTAACAAACCCCTGAGCTTCAGATTCTTTTCTAACTTAGCCCGCTTTTGGCTAGCCTCCTCAATCTGCTGTTGCAATTGATGGATCTCTGAATCTTTGTTCTGAATTTCAGACTGAAACTTTTTTACCATAACCTCATAGGTTTTCAGGAGGCTCTGCTGTTCTTGAATTTCTGCAGCCAAACGAGAGTCTTGTGGGGAAACGCACACTGGTTTTGGGTTGTTTTCTCTATAGAAGTGCTTGAGTTCTGACAGATTCTTCAACTCCGCAATAACAAGTTTATCCGCAGTTTGGATTTTATCAGGATCATAGGGAGTATGAGCAGACTGAAGCTGGATATAAGCTGACTTCAGGGAAGATATATTTGTAAAGATTCTAGACATTAAAGTTTCCAAAGCTTCAGGATTCTGATTCATGGCCTCTTCAACAGGTTGAGGGTGGACCTTCTGGCTATTGTTTTCACGTAATTGCGTCTCTTTTGCTCCAGTGGGTAGCATAGCTAATGCCAATAAAGGGATAGTTGAATAAGCTACCCTTCAGCAAAATTGAAACCCACACACAACCTGCAAGATTTTTTGGAAACTCAATCAAAGTATTCAATGCAAAAATTACATACCTTTCTTGAATACATGAGAATTAAATTCCTGTTTCAAACCCAAAGTACTACACATATAGTAGTTTTACATGGGTGTTCATGGATAGTTAGTAAATAGTAATTAGTCATCTGTTGGAATTTGTTAGTTTGTTAGCATCCTATGAAACTAACCCCCCTCCTACATTTCTCTCCTCTCTTAATGTCACTCTAACATGTGACATGTGGGAGGACTCTATTCTTCACAATCAACATGACACTCAAATATTGACTTCTACATTTCTCTAATCATGCAAAGGAGATTTATGTGATTGCTGTGAATATATTATTCACTGTGGAGTGTGTTTAGTTTTGCAATGTACGAACCAGATTATTATCATGCTCAGTAGAAATATTAGATAATTTTTGTGGTTTGAGGATTAATGTTTTATGATTTGATGATTATTATGTTTGAATAGTTCACTGTGTCAAACGTTACTCCATATTTATATACATCCATCTCTGGTTTAGAAAGCATAATTTTCATACTCTAATGCCTTCGCACAAGAGGATTGGCGAACCTATATTACACTCTGGGGACAGATGCCCCCACTGAAACCTTTGAAATATGAATAGTTGATATATTTTTCTTTTAATTTTTATTTCAGATACCTTGACAAAGATGCCTTAGTAAGCCAATTGATTCAGGCAACTCCTCCAAGCTACTGAAGAATGGCAATTTAAACAGAAGCTTCTAAATTGTTAACACAACTCAAGCCAAGGCATTTACCAGATCATGCATCACAAATATTCCTTGGGAATTTTCTAAATAGATGATAACGTAAATAGATTAATAAACAGAATGCCAATACATAACAAATCCAACAATGCACAACAAAACAATGCAAAGCATATAAGTCGCTATCAATCAAAATGAATATGGAAGAAGTATAAAGGCCGATTACACGACAACGAAGTAAGAATTAGTTATAAAAAAAGCTTTTCTCCCCCAAGAAAGAAGAAAGAAGTAGACTCAATCTTTATTGAAAGGCGTCAATATTCAAACGATTACACCACCAGATTCAAAGCAAAATTAAAACCAAAAATTTAAAACAAAATAAGAAACTGTGCGACCGCGTCTGACACAGATTAACAACAACGCAGGGAACAGATGACGCGGGGAATAAATTCAGATCTAGATTCAAATTCAGACTGAACAAATCAATCTCACCGGATTTTGGGAGAAGACGAAGTCCTAGGGCTCGAACCTTCTTCAATACTTGGCCGAGAACAACCACGCAGGGCTGCCAACGGCGGACGGCGTCCGATAGCGAGCTCGACCAAGTGTGGAGTGCTTGTTCGTCGTCGAAGAAAGTTATATCCCTACTTACCAGACCAGCGGGGTAATAATTTATAATTAATTTTTAGAGAGAATTTTTTTTTTTTTTTTTAATGATATGTTAGTGCAAGTGCTTGTTGGGGAAACACTTAGGCGATAGTACAGCTCATCTATGCTATAAACAATGTATTAAAATTTGGATTGGGTATTGAACTAGTCGGGGTACTAGGTTAAGGATTAGTGGATCAGATCGGAGCTAAATCGAAGCTCAATCCGGGCAAAAACGATGAGAAATTAGAGATTTTAGGCTTATTAGTATGAAATTCTAAAGAAAAAAAATTAAAAAAATTGAATTTTAAAAAAATAAAAAATAAAAAACTTAGACCGAACCAGTTTGATACCCGGTTCTGCAGTTCTTAGGCTAGACCGGTCGATCCAATCTGGGTTTGAGAAGACTGACTATAACTAATGAGAATGCTCTAACTCACGAGAGATTATTATGTGTGTTGAGTGCACCACGTAATCCGTGGGCTGACCAATCAAAATTCAATAACTCCCGTCCTATCATTCTGATCAGACGCCTCTATGGATCCTGTTCTTTTTTTTAACTTTTTTGGTGGGAAAAAAATAATTATAATAATAATAATAAACAACCCTCTAATACATTTTTCCTCTCTCTCCCTCTCTCTCTTTTTCATTTTCTAGTTCAACGTGCTATCAAAACCTGATGTACTAGAGTGTTTGGGTTCAATTTTTTTAATTGATTCTGGACCCAAACCATGGTTTCACCTAAAAGTATCCAAACACTCATAATTTCTGGATAATCCCGTTTGAGTCGAAACCAAGGTTTTGGATTGCAAAACCTTGGTTTCACCACAATCCAATTTTTTTTGCTCCTCACCTAGATTTTTTGACCGTTGAGCATTATTTATTATCTCTCTCTCTCTTATCTTTCCCTTTTCTCTTCCGTCGCTGGTGGCCTCCATTCCTCTGGTCCAAGCTTAGATTTCTCGTCATCTCCTACCGTCGCTCCTCCCCTCATTCACGTGCCAAGTTCCCTCTCACCGTGGCTCCTTCCCTTGTTCTTCCATCGTCTTCCTTCTATTCTCAGATCCCGTCGAGCTTCGGCCCTCTCCCTCTCTTCCAGATCCCGTCGAAGATCAGCATAATCGGCGTTCTCGGTCACTGATTTTTGCTTCCTCAAGTCTGTCGGTGGCTGGTGGTAGACTTAGGCAGTGTTTGGGGTGGGTTCGGTCCCCCTTTGCTCCCCATTTTTCTGCTCAATCTCTGGTCCGATCTGAGGCGTTGGTAGCTGTCGGACCTTTGTCGGCGGTCGGTGCAGGAAGAACGGATTGCAGTCGGTGCCGGTGACACTCATAAGTGTTCAAAATCTCTGAAGTCCCTGTGTCCGGTGAGTGTTTCGAAATGCACTGTTCTGGTATTTTTTTTTTCCGTTTTGCTTGTTCTGTCGAGGGAGACAATCTGGTGACATTGATATTGGTTTGATTAATGAAGTTGATATTGGTTAATAACATATTTATTGGTTAATGACGTTGCAATCTAGCTCTGATGCAAAAAAAAAATTTTGATCGTTCTCCTTCGCTGTTTGAAATCTAGCTCTGATGCAAAAAAATCTAATTGAGTTTATGTTGATTTATGGTTCTCTCTGATTATATCTGGATATGTATGGACTGTGATTGGACTGTGAATGCAATGATTGGACTGTGAATGCAATTATGATTTCAAGAAGGGTTGTGTGGTTGTTGCGTTGCTGGTAGTTTTTTTTTTGGAGGTAATTAAGTTGTCAGAGGAACTGTGTTGCTCTACTGTTTGAGGCTCTGAATTGTTAAATCAATGTTCTGAATTATTATAATGTGTCTAAGGGCTCCCATATGATGGTTAGGATAATATTTTTGAAGCTAGAAAATTTCCAGATTAAAAAGAGTGTTGTTCAAGAATGTTAAAGAGGCTAGGGAATTCACATGTTAATGGAATAAGTGACAATAAGTGTATGATGATGAATGCTCATTATATTAAGTCCAAATTCTTGGAACAATTAAGGATGGAAAATGCCACTGTTTGAGATGCGAAAATAAGGAACAATAGCTTTAAATTATTTAATGACATCTAAGTTATGTCCAGAGGCCCCGAGGAGTTGATATAATGGAATAGAATTGGAATTCATGATTGTATTACTATTCCACTGTTTTAGTTGAGTAGTTTTTATATGTTACAGAATAGTTTTGATAAGTTTGAGGCTTCCAATGGTTTAGGAATAACGTTTTGAGTAAAGTAGGGATGAGGATGGGATTCTCAAGCTAGAGATATTATAAACTTGAAACCAGTTGTTTTTATTCTAGTTATACCTTCACTGACATGAACAGCATGGCTTCCAATAGTTTTGTGAATTATCGTCAAATCTAGATTTCTGTTTGTTTAAGGTGAAACCGTAATGAGTAAGGGTAAGGAAAAAGCATCCTGGGATGTGAAGAGCACAAAAGTTTTTATTGACCTATGCATAGACCAAGTTGCGAAGGGAACACGTAAAAGCACTAGCTTTAACAAATTTGGGTGGAAAGAGATCTCGGATTCCTTCACTGCAAAGACGGGCAGAATATATGATAAGGGTCAATTTAAGAACAAATATGATGCTCTTAGAAAGGATTGGTAGCTATGGGATAGGTTGTTACATGAGACGGGTGTAGGATGGGATAGTGAGAAGAACACTGTTGTTGCCGACGACGATTGGTGGGACAAGAAAATTTCGGTTAGTAATTAATTTCAGTGAGTGAATATATTTATTTCCTTGACATCGTGCTTGTACGAAGTTGTGTAACAAACTTTCATGATGAATGTACAGGAAGTTTCAGGATATGATAAATTCAGGACAAAAGGACTTCAGTTTCAAGAAGAATTGACCCAATTGTTTGCAAGTGTCACGGCCACAGGACCACACACTTGGGCTCCTACATCCATGTCTCTTCCTGTCCCTCCGTCTACTGAGGCAATCCCAGAAGATGCAATCCCAGAATTTCATATGCAAGAGGGATCAGGAGATAGCGATGAGGTGTTAGGGACACCTACTGGGTTGAGCGGGGAGATGCATTCATTCAACCTCAATTACTGCAGTGGAGGTAGTGCTGCCGACAATGACAAAGGGAAGGGAATCAGTGGTGGGGAGAGAACAAGCAGTGGTGGCAGAGGAGGTAGTTCGTTGGGGGTCAGGAAGAGGGGTGCGGGGATGAAAAAGAAGGGGCCGGCCTCAGCTAAAATAGCTGATGCCCTATACAGGATTGCTGATGCAAATGACGTTGATGCTGAAGCTGCACGAGCAGAAAGGATTGCAGCAGAGGCCCGGGCTGAGAGGATGGCTGCAGAGGCACGTGCAGAAAGAATGGCAGCGGAGGCACGTGCTTACGAGATCTCAATTCCGGGCGTAATGAACCACCTTAGACAGGTTCCTGAAGTTGTCAACAATGATGTCTTTTATGCACGCTGTGTACACCTCTTTATGAGCAATCCATCTGCAAGGGAGGTGTATGCAACAATGAAGGATATGCCACACCAACTTCTCGTTTTCCTTAAGCATGAATGTTATGGAAGTGTGTGAAATGTATTGTTATATTTACCTTTTCAGTTGGAACTATGTTTAATGATGACATTGCTCAATTGTCTCTTAACTTTGTTAATTTACAAAATATTGGTTATGTCACTTGTCTGTTATCAGTGTTGTTTTATAGTTGAATGTTATCTGTGTGCATATTATCACTATATAATTGTTGTCATTACCGTTTATAACATTTAATATATATGTCAATAGTTGGGTTAGATATGGACAACACATTGAAAATTATGGCAAACCATAGGGAACGGCGCAAACAAAGAGTACGAAAAGTAGCCGCATATGTTGGTGCATATGCTCAGCTATATTTATGCAAAGAACCGCGGCACACAAGTGACTTCACAGGTGCTAAATGGGTGCGTGAAGTCTTAAGCGGTAATTCGAACCGTTGTTACGACATGTTTAGAATGCAACTTCATGTCTTTCACGAGCTTTGCTTTGAACTGCAACGACTTGGCTTGACGGAGACTCGAAATGTGGGTGTTCATGAAATGGTTGCAATATTTTTGAACACAGTTGGGTTTGCGGCATCGAGTAGGCTGCAACAGGAAAGGTTTCAGCGCTCAGGAGAGACAATTCATAGGGCTCTGCATCTTGTCTTAGATGCATGTTGTCGTCTTGCAATGACTAACATAAAACCACAGGATCGTAACTTTGAGAACATTCACTCAAAGATACGACTCAGCAATAGATACTGGCCTTTCTTTAAAAATGCTATTGGAGCAATTGATGGCACCCACATTCCATGCAAGGTCAGAGCAAATGAAAGAACAAAATATATTGGTAGAAAAGGATATACATCGCAAAATGTAATGGCAGTTTGTGATTGGGACATGTGTTTTACCTTCGTGTTGGCTGGATGGGAAGGAACAGCCCATGATGCGCGTGTATTTGATCATGCTCTGACAACGCCGTCGATGAATTTTCCACATCCCCCCAAAGGTATGCTTATAACTCCAACACTTTAATTATTATTAATTATATATATATATATATATAGTTATTGACTTTAACCTATTTATTTTGTAAAGATAAATATTATTTGGTGGATTCTGGCTATCCCACCCAGACTGGATACCTTGGTCCATACAGATTCGAGCGTTATCATCTCCCGGACTTTCAGAGGTCATCTACGTTTCAAAACCACAATGAGACCTTCAATTACTTACATTCCAGTCTTAGGTGCACAATAGAAAGAACGTTTGGCGTTTGGAAGAATAAGTTTGAAATATTACAGAATATGCGTAGCTATAGCTTCCCCACACAGGTTAAAATTGTGTGTGCTACAATGGCTATACACAACTTCATTAGAAGAACGTCTATTTCGGATCCTGACTTCCGACGCCATGATCGAGAGGGTATTTTGTGTGATGTCGATGCAGATGACGATATAGAACCTTCAACACTACATTCATCAATTGCATCTTCATCTGACATGGCTTCTCTTCGTGATTCTATAAGAGATCAAATCGTTTATTATATGCACGAAGCTTAGTCATGTATAGTTTCCTTCTCATTACGTACGCTTTTATTGACAATCTGTTAAATATTATTGTATTTACATTTTGACGTATTCTATTTTTGCCAATCAGTGAAATGTATGCGTATCTCTACTCTGAACTTGTACTTTGATATTTTGTGGTATATTATTTTATATCCTAACTACTTATAATTAATTTTTTGTTACACAAGTTATTACTATACATGTACACACACATATGTATATATATTTGACTAATTTTAAACCACATATGTTCACACACATATGTTATTACTATATTAAACCACATTATAGACTAATAATATAATTTATAAAATAATTTTATATATTTTTTGATATTGTATATTTGACTAATTTTATTATTATAATTTTTTTAAAATTTATTTCGAATTTTTTTGAATTTATTAAAAATTTAATGTTTAATAATGCATATAATATAAATTTATCCCTTACATGTAATTATTCAAAAAACTAATGTCCTTTTTAGTAATTTGATAATGAAAAAAGCTATTCTGACTATAACATCCAAACACTCTTACTTTATCAAAATCACTTTTTTCTCATAATCTATTCTCTAAAAGCTATTCTTCACTTTTCCCCCAGAAGCTATTAAAAAAACCTTTGCCAAACACACACTACCAAACACGGGGGAAAAAATTAAATCTCCAATCGGGCTTATGGGCTGTCAAACGCATTACCGATGTTCAAGTTATATTTTTGTGGTGTTTTATGAGTCGTGAATAGAACTGACAAACAAAAAGGTTAAAAAATTATATGACATTGCTTTGATGATAAAGTTGCTTCAAGGGTATCTGACCTTGCAACGTGTCCCTTTCAATGTGAATAGGACGATGACTTGATGCATCTTTTGAGAGATTATACTAATACTTGTGAAAGGTGGATTTCTATAGTTAAACCTGTCATGTGGAATAACTTTATTAATTTGCAGGGATCGGAGTGGATAGAATGGAACCTCAAGCATGAAGCTGGCAGAGATTTTATGAAGAAGATCAAATGGGCTACTCTGTTCGGATATATATGCTGGGACATTTAGGTGGACAGATGCTGGAAGCTTTTTAGAGAAGAAACCGGAAGTGACTATCAAAATGCCCACTCTAGTATCTTTCGGGCAAGCTGGAACATGGACTTGAGCGCGCATTGCAATTTTTATTCTTAGGCTACAAATGGAAGTAGAGGTCAACCAGTTAGAAGGCTGGGTTTCTATACACCAGAGGCAGATGGATCGGTCCTTGATTCGGGTCAAAGTGGAAGTGCGGGTGTTATTAGAGGAGAAGATGGAGGCTGGGTATGTGGCTATATGAGCAAACTTACACGGATTCTGCCAGTAATTACAGAAATTATCGTGATCATCCAAGACCTCCAAATTTGCTGGAATAGAAGTGTGAAAGGGCTTATCCTTTATACTGATTGTATTGAAGCTGTAAATTTACTTACTAGGGGTTGTGATCACAGACACTCGTTTAAGGAGGTCATAGATAAGGCCAGACTTTGGATCTCTAGAGATTGTTATGTTCTTATTAGACATACCTAGAGATTAGAATGTTCATGCGCATTATTTAGCTAAGTTAGCGCATAGCAGTCCTAAAACTTTTGTCATATTTGATTAGCCTCCACCTCCACTTGTGCCAGTCGGTGGTTGATGAAAGAAGCTAGGTTTTGCTTCTTGGAGAGGTGTTATCTTTTGTATTAATCTTATGTTAGATTAATAATATCCAGTTTTTCAATAAAAAAAAAAAAGTTGTTTCAGGGTACATTTTATAAAGACATTATTATCTTACCTTTAGTTATGATTTTAGATGTTTGAACCACGACCTGTTGATCTTTCCAGCTCAACGTCCGAGCTGACTTTTAAAACATTGATATCAATATGGAGTTTGGTCTACTAGCAGTGTAAAGTCCCTTTAAATGCATCTAGGTCTTAAGTTTGAGTCCCAGAGAAGATACTAATATTGAGAGGGGCAACCCCGAACCCCGAGATAGATACTGGATGATTATAATGATGATGATGAAAATAATAATATTAATGTGTGTATGTAAAACAAAGGGAAAATTCCAGAAAACTACAAAGGAAATTAGAAAAGGACAAAAAGGTTGGGTGAAGTTCACATATCCCAAATCAGTGAGGGTGATGAATTTGGAATATGAAATCTTAAGACAATTACCTAAATACCCTCCTCCTAAGTGACAGCTAAAAGGGAAATAAAGAGACACGAGAAGGCAGAGTTGAAAGGGTGTCAGAACAGAGAGTGATAGGAAAGCTTGGGGAAACGATGGGTCGATGGTTGTCGGTGGCGATTTGCGGTGTCGTCGACGAAGGCGAACGAGGCATTGTGCGGTTGTGTGTTCAGCTCTCCCTCTATCGGAGCTTCAGTGGTCAACCGTTTCAGTTGACGGTGTTGGGCAACGCGGGGCGACGAGTCGACTGTCTCATAGCAAATCGGATAGCAACTTGTCATGAAATATGCGATCTGACAACTGATAAATATATGAAGGTGTTAATCAACAGAACGATGTTGTTAATGTAGAGCGATTTGGTGTTATTACCCATGGAACATCTATTTTTGCAAATTTTTTCCTACACACGTCTTCTATTGTCTGTGTGAATGGAAGATGTCAAAAATATTGTGTTTGGATAGTGACGCTAAAACTTTCCCATTTCTTATTGGTCAGATGTTAATCAATGAAATAATGTCATTAATAATGAATATGATCTTGTTAACTGTGGGTGAGGTGTTGTTTTGGGATCGAACTTATGATTTGGCAACCACATGATTCATTAACGGCTCTACCTGCTAGATTAACATCTTCAACCGAAAGCTTTTGCAATGTCCCAAGTTGTATGCCCGAAAACAACATATGAGCCATAATTAACAACTTCATCTTCTTTGTTTACGACTACACTTCGTTCAGTAACATCTTAAAAGTAATAAGTTAGGAACGTCATAATGTAAATAAGAAAACACAACATCTCTCCCCAAATTAACAATATCATCTTCGTTGTTAACGACTCTGTTTTCTCTATTACCATCTTGTGAGGAATAAGTGGGGATCATCCTAATGTATATGAGAAAACACAATATCTCTTCCTCTATTAACAACATTACCTCCATCGTTAACGACTACATTTCATCCATTACCATCTTGTGAGAAATAAGTTGGGAATATCCTAACGTAGATGGGAAAACACAACAAGTCATCCTTGATTAACAACATTACCTCAATCGTTAACGACTACATTTCATCCATTACCATCTTGTGAGGAATAAGTTGGGAATATCCTAACGTAGATGGAAAAACACAACAAGTCATCCTCGATTAATAATATGAGTTTCTTCATTAATAACTCTTATTCCTCCATTAACATCTTCAAAGGAATAAGTTAGGAACATCGTCATGTAGATGGGAAAACACAATAACTATTTATATAATAACATCATTATCTTCGCTATTAATGACTCGACTTCCTCCATTAACATCTTCGAAGAAACAAATTAGGAATGTGGTAATGTAGATGGGAAAACACCTCTCTTCCCGTAATAACACTGTTATCTTCAATATTAACGACTAGACTTCCTACATTAACATCTTCGAAGGAACAATTTAGGAAATTCATAATGTAGATGGGAAAACATAACATCTCTCCCCATAATAACATCATTATCTTCGCTATTAACGAATCAGTTTTCACCATTACCATCTTGTGAGGAATACCTGGGAAGGTTGTAATGTAGATGGGAAAACACAACATCTCTCCACGTATTACCAACATCAGATTCATTATTAACGATTTGACTTCCTCTATTAAGATTGTAGGAGGAACATGTTGGAATGGTCCAAATGTAGATGGAAAAAAATAACATGTTAGCTACAAGTAACAACTTTATTTTCGTTATTACCAACTCGACATCCTTCATTAACATCTTAAAAGGAATGAAGTTGCCAAATCATAAGTTCGATCCCAAAACAACACCTCACCCACAGTTAACAAGATCATATTCATTATCAACGACATTATTTTGTTGATTAACATCTGACCAACAAGAAATGGGAAAGTTTTAGCGTCACTGCTCAAACGCAACATCTTTGACATCTTCCATTCACACAGACAACATAAGACGTGTGTAGGAAAAAGTTTGCAAAAATAGATGTTCCATGGGTAATAACACCAAACCGCTCTATATTAACAACATCGTTCTGTTGATTAACACCTTCATATATTTATCAGTTGTCAGATCGCATATTTCATGACAAGTTGCTGTCCGATTTTCTGTGAGATAGTTGACTCATTGCCCTGCGCCACCCAACACCGTCAACTGAAACGGTTGACCACTGAAGCTCCGACAGAGGGAGAGCTGAACACACAACCGCACAATGCCTCGTTCGCCTTTGTCGACGACACCGCAAATCGCCACCGACAACCGTCAACCCACCATCCTTCGCGTCGTCTCTTTGTCTCCCCAAGCTTTCCTATCACTCTCTGTTCTGACACCCTTTCAACTCTACCTTCTTGTGTCTCTTTATTTCGCTTTTAGCTGTCACTTAGGAGGAGGGTATTTAGGTAATTGTCTTAAGATTTCATATTCCAGATTCCTCACCCCTCACTGATTTGGGATATGTGAATTTCACCCAACATTTTTGTCCTTTTCTAATTTCCTTTGTAGTTTTCTGGAATTTTCCCTAAAACAAACTATTCAGTGGTTTAAACATGCTAAAGCCATCCTTCCGGGGAGCAGAAATTCAATTAGCAACCAAGATGTACCCATCTTTCAACAGGTGTCCGAGAAACTTGCACTTTATTATTGGAACTGCCATTTGAAGTCGCTACGTTACGATTTGGCCTCCTTTCCACAATATGCCAGTAACTTCCCTCCCCATATTCAAGTTACAGGATAAGCACTAAGCAGCATAATAGTTTAATTTGAAGATGTTGCTATAGATTGCAAAAATCCATCACTTTGACTTTGGAAGAAAATTTCTAACATGTATTTATTCTCGAACAGTAATAGAACATTATTCCACCCCGGCTCAACACGACACATAAAACTACAAGTCCGAAATGCCAAAACTCAGGTATCATACTCATCTGGCTCTGCTTCGACAGATAAGAGGAAGAGGGTGAGGCTAGAGAGTGTTTGTGGAGAGTTTTTTTAATTAAATAATCATTAAAAAAATAATAATGCAGAGTCCTACAAAATAAAAGTTTGTACTAGTTAAAGCCTTAAAGGTGTGGGTTTTTTTGTCCCAATTTCAGAAACTTGTAGACACTTTTGCACTCAAGAAAATTTTATGGTGCCACTTGTATTTTTGAAAAAAATTTATGGGTATTTTTATATTTTAACCCTTTTCTTTTTGTATTTTTTACCAACGAACTCTGATAGAATTTGAAATCTTTCAACTAAGACTAACATGGATACTTAACATTACATATGGTTTAATATACCAATTAAATTGTTGAATACTTAACCAAACGCCTTAACCCTTAATTGATAAGTCCATATGTCACTAATGACAAGTCGATGTAAATTTGTCTTTTCATAATTTCAATAATTCTCTCACATGTCCATTGAGACTTCATCAGGAATTTTATGATTTCATGGGATCTGATTGTGATGATTTGTTTTCTTTAAGACTTCAATGTGATTCCCTCATTTCTAAATATTGTTAAAAGACTAGAATGCCCCTATGTAGTTAAAAAAAATAAAGGTAGTTATATATGTAATTCAAAGTAGTAAAATTATAATTTAATTAAAATATTCAAATTTAATCTTTATAGGGGAAAAACAAATAAAAATGAGGGGAGAGGCCACATGAGAAAAAAAGGGCGCCTGATGCTTGAGAGGAAGCAGCAAAATAAATACTACCTCCAGTTCTAAATATAGGATATAATTTATAGTACAATTTATACTATAAATTATGTCCTATATTTAAGACCGGAGGGAATAACACAGAGTGAAGAACAGCCATTGACAATCGTCACTACCAACCACAACGTCTTAGGCCATATATCCATCTTCATTCCTTCACCATGACTACTCCTACCTCAATATTTGAAGTAAATGAGAATAACTGGTTGCCTTATAAAATTATAAATAAAGAAAATAAGAATTAATAAAGCCTCATTAATACTATTAAAGGTATATGTATAAAAAATACCACTAAAGTATTTTGTGTATTTTTTTTTTTCCGGGATTTTGTATGTTTGATTAAATAGGAAGAGTCAATGAATATTTGTTGGGGTATTGTTGTAAAATGGAAGTTATTGGGTTACTAATAGTTGGGTGTATTAATAAAATTATATTCTTAAATATGATATTTGAAAAAATAATGACCTTCGATGTGTTTTCGAAAATCTCTAATACTGCGGAATTAATGACACTATTTCCATATGAAATCATTAATATTAATAATAATTATAAATTTTTTAATACAATTTTATAATTTATTTTGTATTCTAATTGTAAATGAAATCAAACTAAGTCATTACTTCAGCATTTAATTTAAACTTTTTAAATTTAAATTTTATATTGATAAAACATTCCACCAATATTTGAGTATTAATAGATAATGAATTATTTAGAAAAAATGTTAAGATAAATATTACACGTATTATAATGTTATAACATTAGCTTTTAAATCGGTGGCCAGTCGCCAGCTTGTTCACCTGAGTTCTGTTGACCGCCGTCACCATTGAGCACCGGCGACCTTCAGCAATAAGGGGGTTGAGTATTTTTTTTATTTAAAAAAAAATTAAGGGTAGTTAAATAATTTCTCAAATTTTCTAATATTTTAAAATTTCAAATCAATCCCTTTAGAATTATTGAAGTTCAACATATTTTTAGTAAAAAAAAAACAACTCAACATACTTATTTATCTTTTCTCAATTTTGATGGTATTTTTTTATCTTTTCCTAAAAATACAAGTAAAAGATACTCCCTCCGGTCCTAATTATAAGATAAAGTTGATTTTTTTGGAGAAATTAAGGAAGCCAATTAAATTACTTTAGAGTGTTTATATTTTTAGTATCCTTAGATTATACATTAGTTTATTAGTCAAATTAATTAGTTTAGAGAAAAAAATAAAAATATAACTACTCTAAAGTAATTTAATTGGCTTTCTTAATTTCTCCAAAAAAGTCAACTTTATCTTATAATTAGGACCGGAGGAAGTATTTAATTTTGGACGATTCACATTAAATACCGACTAAACTTCCTTTGTTGTAACAAGTATCAACAATGTTTTATAACGGGTTAGCGCTAAAATTTGGAGAGAAGAATCTGAAATAAACTATGAAGTCGATCACTCACCTTCTTTCCGTTTTTCTTCTGCTTACTTTCTTTGCATCAATGGCTTCCAATAACAATGGCAAGACCATCGGTATCGACTTCGGCACCACCCATTGCCGTCCGGCGGTTTGGCAGAACAATCGCGTTGAGATCATACCCAACGAACAAGGTCAAATATCCACTCCTTCCTATGTTGCTTTAAGTGATACAGAGATTCTGATCAGAGACGATGCTAAGAATCAAGCCATCGCAAACCCAGAAAACACCGTCTTCGACGTTAAGCGACTCATCAGCCGGCGATTCTCCGATCCTTCTGTTCAGAGAAACCTGAAGCACTGGCCGCTCAGGATCGCATCTGGTCCCAGGAACAAAGCTATGATCGCCGTTCAAGACAAAGGCAAGGAGGAACGGTACACCGCCGAACAAATCTCCGGTATGGTGTTCACGAAAATGAAGGAAATCGCCGAGGTTAATTTAGGTCACCCGGTGAAAAACGCTGTCGTTGCGGTTCCGACATATTTCAATGATTCTCAGAGGCTGGCTATGAAGGAAGCTGGAGCCATTGCAGGGCTTAATGTGATTAGAGTCATCAATGAGCCACTGCTGTTGCGATTACATATGAATTGAAAATTAACATTTCGATGTCCGGTGAACGGAATGTGCTCATGTTCGATTTTGGAGGAGGTAGTTTAGATGTTTCTTTGGTCAGATTTGAGGAAGGAATTATCGAGGTGAAGGAAACTTCTAGTGATACTCGCTTGGGAGGTGAGGATTTCGATAATAACATGTTGAATCCCTTGGTTGTTGAAATCAAGGAGGAATCTGAGAATGTTATCAACATAAGAGGAAGAACAGCACTACAAAGATTGAGGAGTGCGCGTGAGTGGGCGAAGAGTACTCTGTCTTCGACAACACAAGCAACAATGGCGGTTGATCGTCTCTTCAAAGTTTTTACACACTTCACATATCATTTTTCACTTACAAGGGTGAGGTTTGAGGAATTAAACAAGGATTTGTTCAGAAAATGTATGGGACATGTGAAGAAATAAATGTCTTAGGGACTCTAAAATTGACAAGAGTAGAGTTCATGAGGTTGTTCTTGTTGGTGGGTGTACGAGGATTCCTAAAGTGCAGCAGCTTCTGCAGGATTTCTTCAATGGAAAAGAGCATAAACTCAGATGAAGCTGTGGCTTATGGTGCTGCCGTGCAGGCTGCAATTCTGAGTGAAGGGAACCAGAAGAACACGATAGTGAAGGAAGAGATTGAATCTGACTGTAACGGCTCTCTCTCTCTCTCTCTCTGGCCCGTTTGGATCAAAGAAAATGTCGGAAATGAAAGGAAAAGAATGAGAAGGAATGAAAAATGGTTTTTGTTTCCATTTTGTAGGGGAAAAATGGTTTTTTTCCCCCTACAAACAAATGAGTGAAAAGAATGAGAAGGAATGAAAAAAAAAAGAGTTAATAGAAAAATTTTTGTTTGATTTAAAGAAAATGAGTGAAAAAACCATTTTGCTTTTTAGTAAAAATATTATTTAAATATTAATAGGACCCACTCACCTTTTTATATCATATCAAAAGACACATCAAGGGGTTTTTGTCTTTAGGCATCTTCCCTCCTCACTTGAAAACTGGTTCCCACCAATTTTGGTGGGAATCAGTTTTCAATCATATAGTTAAAAATTGGTGGGCCAATAAAAATGTTTTCTAAAGAAATGATGAACCAAATGGCCATCACTTGCGAGAAGGTTGATAAATTGGTTCTTATGAAACCTTGTAAAATGTTGTGTTTTGTTTCAAATTCTGAGTATAAAGATCTCATAAGTACTCCCTCATGTCTTTCTCTTGTTTTTTTTAAACAAGAGTTTGAAATTTGAATTTGTTTTGGTGAGGATGGTAGTTGGGGTTAAAATGTAACCCCCTCACTGTAATTATACCCGAATTATGAAATTCAAGTGAAATAGAGACCAATAAGACAAAAACAATAGTTATAATCCCTCATCTAAGAGATGGGGTATCAGGAAAATTAGATCAAAAACATAATTAAACTGGTCCCACATTCACTTTCAGATACAATTACCTGTGCAGTTAAATTACATTCATAAATATCAGAGTGCGAAACTAAAATCCCGGCAACCCCGGGGCTACATGTATATATATATACAATGGGTTTAAGGTTTCCCAAAATGGGGATTACATATCCAAAATTATTATTTACATCTCATATACAAATGGTAATCCCAAACCAAAAACAGATAACCAACCCCCAACCAAATGTCTCTAAGAGATCCTAACTACTCCTGGTTGTCCGCTTCCCTTTTGAGCCACTTGCCCTGTCTAAAATGTTAGTCATTAGAAAGAATGAGATTCCAAAGAATCCTAGTAGTGATAAATCACTCATATAATATATAAACACAAAGCATGTAAGTTCATCATGTTTAACAGCAACACTATGAGTCATGGCTCGCGCCACAACCGACAACACTCACGGCTGTATCACAATGCTCTATGCCCGCTTTCGCGATAAATACTATGCCAGCTTTCGTTGTAATCTCAATGCCAGCTTTCACTGTAATCACTATGCAGCAGCATCACAAGGCACAAAGAATCACAAAGCTCCACAAAGCATCTCAATGTATCACAAAGCAGCAGCAGCAACACAATGCATGATAGGCATACATACAATACATTTACACAAAGTATAAGAGAAGAGTCACTACATTGTTCCTTCCTAACGTTCTTCGGCACAGTGGACTCACGAGTTTGGCAGATATTAAATCCTATAGCCAAATTAGGGACAACCGATCAATTTCTTTTTCAAATGATTATTTCCATAATACTCTATGTTGGTTACCATTTAAACTCTTTAGGATGACTATTAGAGGCCTAAGCACATGCTAAAAGGGTTGGAAGAAACTACCTTAAAGACCCCTTATTCGGAAACAGAACACTGATTTTTGGCTGACTCACTCGAGTGAAGATGACCTCACTCGAGTGATGAGAGACTTGCAGTCTAGCGAGAATGGCTCTCACTCACGAGTATTTGACAGTGAGCAACTTCCTCGACCAGAAAGTGCTTACAACATTCGAGCATAAGGCTTTGCACTCGGGTGATAACTCCAAATCCACTCGAGTCCTTGAAAATGCAACGCAGAAAGTGACAACCTGAGAGCAAATACAACATCAGAGGGAAAAGCTCACTTGAGCACCACCCTTGGCACTCGGGTGAGGAGCCTATGCTTGCGAGTGTCAGAACACACTCTTGAACATTGACCAGCGAGTGACGACCCGAGAGCAACCCTAATCATGAACTCACATCATCACTCGAGTGATCCCATGCTCACTCAAGTGATCACCAACTTCACTCGAGGTTTAAGAAGTGCACTCGAGCTTCCCTTATGAAAACCTAGGCAAAACGCAAAGGAGAAAGGGGAATTACACGACAGCACTCGAGTGAGATCCTCCCTCACTCGAGTGATGCTATCAGATTGCCCAGATTGTAGCAACTGACAGAAATTCCCAGATTGGTTAAAATTGCTCTCAAGGGTTCCCAAACTCCACACAAAGCTCATATCCACATAACATTGCCTAAGGAACACATTGGTAACTTCCAAAACATCCAAAAACCATTTTAACCACAATCTAACTCTTGGATCTCTAATTCACACACAAAACCCAAATTCATTCAAATCACTTCCAAACTTCAAAACCACTACCAACACTCAAACAACTTCACAATGAACCAATTCCAACATCATTCAACATCTAATCCATACATTCAAAATTTGGCATAAAACCAGGGAAAATTCTAGAATTTCTCAAACTTATCCAAAAATCACCACAAATATATTATAAAACACCAAATGCTCACCTCTTCACTTTGCCGAAGTCAAATGCTTGATTCTTCAACTTTCAAATTGCTCCAACACCCAAATCACCACTTTTCAGAATTCTGAAACCATCAAGATGGAACTCTTAACACTATGAACAAGTTTAATGAAGAGAATTTGAGCATATGAGGATCATTACTCACCCAAAATTCAAGTTTTCCCTTTCTCTTTCTACTTTGATCACCGAAAAATGGAGAAGGAGGAGAGAGATGGTGAGAGATGAGGAAGATTATGATGATTGTACATTTTCCCTTGGTCCATACCCCCAAAACCGAATAGGAGAGAGAAGAGAAGAGAAAAGTGGGTGTTTGTCTTTTAGCACAATCCTATGGCCCATGTAATGCCACTTGACAACATCTTGTTCATTCTCTCCATGAGCTCACATAAGCTTAAAGCATAGGATTCCGACCCATAGCTAATAGATCTCAACTCTTGATATCTAATCACCAATGAGTTTCTTCTTTGGTAACTGATCAATTGGTCGGTAAATTTCCAATTTTACCATTTTGCCCCTGGTTTTCACTATGATTATTAAATCATCACTATGAACATTTATATCAAATTCACATCACATTTTTTCAAAAGTGTTCAATTACACTAATTACAATCAATCTCAAAATCATTAGCCCTTAATATCAAATTGAGTCATTACAGTTCTCTTTAACATGGTTTTACTAGTTTTACCCATAGTTAATTCTATTTTCTCCTCTCATCTTTTTTCCATATGTTATATATTTTCTATCTTTTTCCTTGATATGTGGGAAAAAAAGATAGAAGCAAGGCACTAAGCGTTACTGGTAGCAATTAAACTAGCCAGCTCACCAGGACGAAGTGAAGTCAAACCCACACCATCATATTATTTTCTGTCTTACTTGTCTTTGTATAAATAAAGACATACTTAAAAAAAATGATTATTTCTTACCTATTATTTCATTTAACTAAGTTTAACTGTTTTTTTAAACTACGTAATTCGGTTTCGGGCTCTTATAAAAATGATGGGAGGAAGTGGGGGAAGTATATTACAGGGTGAACTTGCTTCCATTCTAAACTTTAATTGGCTAATAATTATAATGCTCTTGATATGCTTAGTGAACGTTTTGTTTTTCTCAATTTGAGTAACTGTATACTAATATTTGCTGTTTGGATTGGAGCTGTGTGATAATAAGAATGCTTTTTTTTTTTTTTTTTTGGGTTTATGATTTACAACAGATCAAAGAAGAAACATATAGCTAATCTGCATGTCCACCGTATCAAGCTTCAAATAAAATATGTCACTTTTGGACTTTTTGGTCATTATGTCACTTTTGGACTTTTTGGTCATTATGTCATTTTTTGGCTTTATTTTAAAATATTAAATATTTTTCACATTAAAATAAAATTTCATTTAAACACTTATTTTGGGATGACTTCACGGCCACTAATTAATAAAAAAATGATAGGAAGAGAGGTTTTTCATGCTTATATAAAAATATAATACAAGAAATAAAATTATAATCGACTACTATTAAATTTTGTAATAATTGAAATTGTAATACAATAGTAAAAATTTTGAAATGAAGTTAATATTTTTTTAAAAAAAAAATTCCGAAGACTAAAATATAGCATAAGTAATTTTAAAAAAAGTAAAATATAGTACGAGCAAGCAAGAAGTTTGGGGCTTGAGTATTGTGGAGGAAATTTCAAATCTGGGTAAAACTCTAAAAGAGTCTCTCTTTGAGTGGATTCCGAGAAGAAGCAACCGGGCAGCCAATTGGTGTGCACGGACAGCTATGCAGGAGAAGTGCTCGAAAGAGCGGGTGTCGCAACCCCCTTCTCCTTTGGCAATAATCCTAACCGAAGAATATGAGATGGCTGGAAATGATTGACTTCAGTTTCTGTTCTTTAATTGGATTTTAGTTGTAATTTTGATAGTGTAGTTTCGTTTACTGATGTAATCTCTATAGATTGCTGATATTGGTTTTTTTGATTCTGAATGTGTTTGTAAGCCGTCAGTTTGTTGCAATGAAAGGAATGTTTGATGCCAAAAAAAAAAAGCAAGAAGTTTGGGGCTGTAAAAACAAAAACAAATATATGACCCAAGTAAGGATGTGTTGTGTTTCCAACTCTTGCAACCACTTTATTATTGATTCTTTGTTGCCACATCAGACTATACCCCAGTTGACCATGAAATTCTGGAAACACATGAAGATACTACTATACTTGAAATAATGGATGGTAAAATTTGGAACAATTTAACCTGAATTAGGATTTTACCCGTATATTATCAAGATATTCTTGAGAATGAGAAGAGGCGCATCTTATTTAACCAAATACAAATTTCTTGATCCATCATGCCATATTCAATATTTAAATGGTTATTAAAGATTTGGGTTGTTGATAGAGCATAACAGCGTTATACAATTCATGTAATTAATCCTACTCAGTGGAATAAGATTTATTGTTGTAGTGTTACAATGTCAAAAATTAGCTATGACACCTAAGAATGCATTAGAGTTGGGATATTGTTCATGTAAGAATCTCTACATGTGATACAGATTTCCAAAGGCCAATCCTTCCCTGCACAGGTTAATCCCTTTAAGATATTGTTCATGTAAGAATGCATTAGAGTTGGGATATTGTTCATGTAAGAATCTCTACATGTGATACAGATTTCCAAAGGCCAATCCTTCCCTGCACAGATTTCCAATGGCTAGATCCCTTAAGTAATTGGCAATCCAAACATTGAAGATGTTTTTCCGGGATTTTGTTTGAGCATATTCTATGCTGCCAATTACCCAAAACCCAATGAATGATTGATGGAGGGCCCATGAGTCTATAATTATTCTATTTAACTTCACCATACTTGTGCCAGTCACACAGGTTTACAAACTTGTCTAGCATCACATAATGTAATGTTAAATTTCCTTTTCCCCGGCAAAAACCACTTTAACTATAAGTATGTTTGAGATCATGATTGAGAATTCCAAAAATATTTATATATATAAGTTGAGACAACACTTATTTTATATACTTACCTCGTATACCGTAAATTACAATTAAAAGACTCTTTTTGAATACTCTAATCCCTATTCCAAACAAACATTATAATATGTAATGTTTGGAATGACTTATCAGAAAATGAAAAGTCAAATAGAAGCTGAAGCAACTTTTTTTTTCAGCTTTTGACCTTTTTTTAAATTTGAACCTTTTGAATCCAACTTTTTAATATATCATCCAAGCAAGTTTTTGCTAAACTAATTAAAAGCCTATCTAAATACAAATTACAAATTATATCAATTAACTTTAAACTCAACATTTTACAAAAGTCAGTTGGAATAAAAATCATTTTACTAATGTTAATCCAAACAAGCCCTTGCCGCTACAGCCTTCACACCTAGCTCCGTCTAAAGTGAATGAACAAAGCAGATTATTACTAGCGATGCTGCTCTTGAGTACATGCCCTGAAGACAACACAACTGATCCATGTATAGCAGCTGATATAAAGCATTCTGAGATCCCAGAGCCAAAAAACAGTGATTCCAACCAGCGGCACTAAACTAATTATGCAAGTTCTGGTTTTTGTCAGCAAGTATATCAGCACTATGAGTTATCAACTACAAGAGTAGTTAAGATACCATAACATCCATCTCATTTGCATTTAAGTCATAGGAGAGCAAAAGATGGATTAAACCAGAATAGCAGTGATAACTAACATTTGTCGACAATGACTTAAAAGAATTCCAAGTATGAGGTCAATATTTGAGTGCCATGTTGGTGTTGAGGCTGAGAGTCCTCTCACATGGCACGCGTTCGAATTTGACAATAGTCTAAAAAGAATTCCAAGTATGATGGATCGGTAAGAATCTTGCTCATGAATGCATTATGGAAAGCTAAGTACGACATTAGTTGTTGATGAAGTTCTTCGAATGCAAGTTCTGTCAAGTTGTACAAACCAGGAACAGCCAACGAAAAGAATGGATTCATTATGAACCTAAGAGAAAGGCAAACTCCACAAGATGCAAGATGTAAATATGGTGAGCACTTGGCACTTAGACAGGATAAACTGCGTTAGAGAATCCCCAACTAAGAGAAAGGCAAGCCACACAATCAATCTTCCCCTAAGATGTATGATTGGAGGAAAAAAACCAAGAATAAAAAAGAGGAAACTGTGATATCAAGATGAGTTTTCTTCTGGAGAAGGGAAAAGGAAATATTACAATGCAAGCTAAAATTGGTTTACTTGCATTCATAAACTGTTGTAGGGCAATACAATCATTTGTATATAGAGCTATAATAACATGGATTGTCTTTCCTTAACACGTTATAGAGATTGACCAAAATTTTTGTACAATGAGACATTGAATTCAACAAATGATTGTTGCATACATGCATCAGATTGAACATTAAGAGCACCAAGCAACAGTCAAACCATTTCAAATTTTCAATATGGTAAAGAACTAAACATTAAAGGCAAGCATTTTGACACCATATTAACTCTATTTCAAATACTTGGAAATAATATGGGCGTTTAACATCTAATTTCTGTTGTCCCTAGATTCTAAAACTACAATACTTTGCCTTTATTGGTTTGAAATAATCATCAAACTAGGCAGGCACAGCAATCCTACTAACACTAAGAATATGTAAATACATTGCAAGACACAGTGTAAGAATAACCGATGACTTGGCGCCAACATATCTGACAACTGCCAATCCTTTGCCAACAGCCTCATCATGAACTTTACTTAGACTTATTTTCATCCAATATGTAATCCTCTGTATCAGAAACTCCATGAAGGATCTCATTGTTTCGAATGTCACTCTCCCCGTCACATCAAGCACGAATTTTCGGTTTGCTGGTACTAGCAGTGTTGATGAAATCTGTTCAAGCCAAGTATTATCCTGAACTCCGCTCATAGAGCTTCCAATTCTAATTTGCTGAAAATATGCTTCTGGCTTTAAGCATCCATCTTCTGCTGCAGTTGGATATCCATTCATATGAACAACCGAAGACGAGGACGAACGTGGATTCGAATTTACACTTGGATTTGTCAATACCTCATGAGATGTTCTAACAAATGTTTCTACAGCACCATTACATATAGAAACCAGAGTGTCCTTGACCTTATCCTGGTGCTTCGGATTGGTCATTCCAGTGAAAATTTCATCATAAGTATTGACATCCATTGTTTTGTCAAGAAAAACGGCAACAGCAGTGCTTACAAAGATTTGTACACAGTCTCCTATAACCTGCCTAGATTTGTCATTGGAAATCACATTAACCCATTCAGGTACATCCGACGACTTCGACGAAGCCCCTTTATTGTATTTATCGATCGATCCGCCATTAGAGTAAAAGCCCAAAACCAAATTCCGGGCAAAGCTACCTACAACAACCGAGGCAAAACCAGTTCCAGCCTTGGAGAAAAGCCTATCCAATACCCTATCCGAAAAGCTGGTAGTGGCCGGAGCTATCCCCGATTTAGGATCATTCTTCCTCTTGTGGGATTCATATCCACGAAGAATCCCAACAATTAATGCCTCTGTAACCCTGGATAATGATGCAGAGGCCTCCTCCGATCTCGCTATTTTCGAAATTTGCTTCAAACTATTAGGGAGTTCATCGGAATCGGAATTCAAATATTCCTTCAAGTCCCTGAAAACAATGGCAATCGTGTCAGAAGAATCGGAAACCATTTCAGCAAGAGCAAAGAGGGCTCCCAAGATCTTCAAAAGCCGTTTCCTCCTCCTCGTAACAGAGGGCAAGTGATAGACCTTGTAAGCTCCATAGCTGGAGGCTCCAAAAACAGCAAGTAAAAAAAGCCACTTCTTGTTTCGCCGAGAGAAATTTAAACCCTTCCTCACTAATGGAAGGTCCTGATAGAAATTTAAACCCTTCCTCACTACTAGAAGGTCCATGTCAGGCGAAACGCCGCCGCAACAGAACCGAACCCTAGATTTTGGAAAATACGAGGACAGAAATTTCTAGCGGAGCATGCAGAGGGTATGAAAATATAGCTAGATATAAGATTATAAAATCCCAGAAAACAATTCTGGGAAATTTACAAAACTATATCATTAATCGCAGGTGTGAATCGGAGGTTCTTCCCTGTCAATGATTATAAAAGAAGAGGTTGTTGATTGGAGGACTTTTCTTTGATGACTCCGTTCTAGTTGGGGATGATAAATGGATATGAACGTGAGAAGGCTGGGGAGAGGCGAAGAAGATATAAATAATATTAAATCTTCATGGGATTTTACGGTAAGCTTGAAATAAATATCCCTTGATCCATGGATTATGATGTATGAACTTATATGTAAAAATATATAATAGTAAAAATCTTTGATAAATGTCATTTTTTTTCGAAGTATGAGATAAATGTTAGTTATACTCATATAGATCACGTTATCCACGCTGGCAATAAAAAAAAGGATCGCGTTATCCATGTTGAATATTTTATAAAAGTATTATTTATAATAAAAATAAATAAATTAAAATGTTAAAATTAGATCAACACAATTTAAAATTGCAATACAAATAAAATTTATAAAATATTAAATTTAAATCATCTATTTTTTATTATAAGATAGGGTTAAAGGGTAAAAATGCTCATATAATTTTTTCAAATGTACATCACACACCATATGCTTTCTTTGAGTGCAAAAATGCTCATAAACTTTATTGTCATCATTCAGAGTTTTCAAATATGTGTAAGCTTATTCAAGTGCCTCCTATGATAATAAAAATTATTGCCATCATCTAGGATCTTCAAATATGTTGATACAAGAATCTTAGGAATATTATAGTTTTCACTTATTGCCTTGAGGCTGTGAACCTTCTCAGAAGGGGTTATGATAGCAAGCATCCATTTAGAGAAGTCATTGAAGAGGCCAAACTATGATTGTCTAGAAGTTGACAGGTCCTTATTAGACATATTTTTAGCGATCAAAATATCTTAATGAATCATTTAGCTAAGTTAGTATGTAATAGTACAGACAATTTTACTCTCTTTGATCACCCATCTCCTTTCATTTATGAGGTGGTAGGTGATGATGGATGATTAGATTGGTGCTATTAGAACCGATTTTTGTATTAGCTCAATTATATATTAATGAAGTTCAGTATTTACTCAAAAAATCCTGCTCATAGACTCTTTAAACAGGACAAAAATATCACATTGGTTCAATGATGCTAACAACCTTCACTTTTAAATTTGGTGGGTCCCAGAATATTATTTTTAAATGATTATTTAAATAAAAAACTAATATTCCCCCTTTCCCCGTCCTTTCTCCCCCTTTCTTCCTTCACCATCTTTTTGACCGATAAGGCGATAACCCCTCTTCTCTTTCTAAAGACGGAAATTGGTACTTTACTCTTAACAACCTAGACTTATTTTATAATAAATAGGTTTAACTCTGGTCAATGACTTGTTATACGTTTTTATTAGGTCTGAGTCTCAGAGTCTGATTTGTACAAAGGTTTGACCTGAAATTTGTTAATAAAATTATATTTTTTTATTTTTTAATATGTACTCTTTTATTATTATTTTTTTCATTTTTCAATCTTTTTTCTTATATCTTTTTTTTTATTGTTCAACTCATTTTCTTTTTTCTTTTTTAATCTTTTACCTTTTTATTATAATTCTCTTATTTTATATTATTTTATTTCTAATATTTTTTAATAAAATCTTTTACTTTAATAAATCTTATTTTAGGTAAATGTTTCCCAACTAATTACATGATAAAATCTCTTTATCATGAAATAATTATTACATAATGATAATTAAATCATATAAAAATAAAAATTAAGATACTACATTTAATACTTATTTTTTACATAATATTTTATTATATTGTATATCCATAACAGGTCCAAATCGACTTGAAAGGCTTAACATGTTTATCAACAAGCATGAGTCTGACATCTTAAGAAAAATAAGCCTAAGCCCTGCTGCTATTATCAAACAGGTTAGGCCAGCCTGTTTCCATATCTATGACCCCTCTCTCTCTCTCAAATTTAGTGTGGTCACCTGACTTGTTTTCATCTCTATCCCCCCTCTCTCTAACTCTCTAAATTTTAGTATCAACTCTCAGTGATCAACCACCTCAACGTTATCCATATTTCCTCCTTCCATGGCAACTCATCTCAACAACACCAACTTTACATTGACACCAACCGTATCCCAATCTAAATCTCGCATCCAAGAACACACTCATCCGCTTTTCTACACCAACTTTACTCTCTCCGAAGAAGCCTAAGGCCCTGCCCGTTATTTTTTCATCGACGAAGAATGGAATGACAACAACGACCACAATGACAGAAATGAAGAAGAAGATCGAGCCACCAACAATGACAAAAAAACCCCGTTTTTGTTTTTTGTTTTTGTTTTTGCAAGAGTGGGCCTTGTTACATCATATAAATCAGCTTAGTCTCTTGCATTATCATTCCCTCCATCAAAGTGAAACATCCGCGGGGTATATGGAGATTTGAGATTTTAGAAGTAGGGGGGGGGGTGTTCAGATTTTTCTTATTAAATAATCATTTCAAAATAGTATTGTGGGACCGATCAGATTAAAAGGGAACGGGCGAACGGCAGTTTGTATGATTTAAAGAAGGTGGTATTTTTTTCTAATTTAGAAAAGTTTATAGGCATTTTTATATCTAAAGAAAGTATATAGTGCCTGATGCACATTTGAAAAAAAAAAAAAAGGATATTTTTACCCATTAACCTTATAAGATAAAAAGGAGAAAAGGGATAATAAAAGCATCCACTTCCATATTGGGTGGAACCAAAAAAAGGGTTGTTGTGTTGACCTGACCCTAAAAGCTAACAATTTTAAAAATGGGTTGTTGGTTGTTGGTAGTTCCTATTTTATGGTATGCCCCAAGATATTGGATTGTTTTTTTTTTTTTTGTAATAAAATTTGAGGAAAGGGATTGAGCTCACCCATTATCTAAGGGCATGACACCTAACTCATGATCCAAGGGGCTAATGTCCATATAGGCACGAGAGCAATACAATCTAAGCCCTTTTTTATCTGGCCCAAAAGGTAGTCCATCCCCACTTCACTAAGCTATAGAGATGTCTCCCCCAATACCACGATTAACTCCATGATCGAACCCTCTCTATGTTGTGAGAGCGTTCGACCTCTTCGCCAGTTGAACCCACAAATGAAGGTAGACAATGGATTGCCAGTCAATCCTAGGTAAGAGTTTAAATTATCTTAACTTTTTAAAAATAAATTCAAATGATTTTAATTGTTTAAATTATATGAAAATAAGTTTTTTGATGCACAAGCAGCCTCTAAATAATTGATAGTTTATGTGATTTAGATCGAAGAGAATTGGGAGAAGATATTATCTAGAAAAAATTTCTAAAAATGATAAAAAAAAATTTATTATGTTTTTTTATCCTTTTCTTTCCATCTTTTTATTTTTTTTCCTCATTTCATTTTTCGTCTAATCTTTTTCTCATTCAAGCTAAGTGTAAACGTGGACACATCTCCTTTTTAAGATTCAAACCTTATATTTTGTTACTTTGATCATGTGAAAATAATTTAATTATATTTTTCGGTTTGTTTCTTATAAAATATCTTTAGTTTTCTAACTCACACACCTCAAATGATATTTTTTTGTGATAATTATTGTTATATCAATATTTGTAAATATTTTGCCAACGTTTATAATTTCTAACTCAACACTTTTTGCGAATGAAACTAACAGGATCAGAGTTAGAAAATTAAGAATACAAACAACTAATCGATCACCTTGTTAATATATACCACTATAAAATCTTAAACCAGTCCTACAAAGTTCAACCGATAATATTATGACAAGAGTCTACCGTACATAAAAAGCCACAAGCAGAAATAACTATAAGCAGGCCGAGGACCAGACAAAAGATACAAATGGCAATACATTGGACAGATATTTAGGGATCAGCTTCTCTCTTCTAGCTGTTTTTTTTTAAGAAAAAAGTTACTGCCTCCAATCTTTAATATAAAATATATTTTATGAGTTGACCTTGGTCTTAAATATAAATTATATTTTTTATATTTATCAATTTTTTCTAATTGATTTTTATTGATGCTCCTCAATAATAATCAAGTATGAGAGAAATGAAGGAATTAAGGAAAATGATTAGAGTATTTTAGAAAATACATGTCATATTAACTAACTGAACTAACTTTCTTAATTTAATCAATTTTTTTGGTTTTAATTAATCTAATCAAATTAGATAAATAACTAAATATGTCTTAGATTAAAGATAAGAGCGATTATTTTTCTCATGAATAGTTTTTTGAATTTCTAAAGTAAAAGGTAATCTCCAAATACCAAACATGCAAATGGATTGCTTGGGGAGGACCTAGCAGGAGAATCAAAATTAGGACAATCACCATAAAGATATATGTTTTTTAAAATTGAATTTATTTAAAAAAATTTGAATTCTCACATGTAAATATAATGCACTTGTCATTTACTTGGTCTTCCTGAAAATTATAATTAATATATATAAACATAACTAATGAACGAAGGCATCTAGAGCCGAGAATTCGGGCCGAGCCCGTCGGACCGACCCGTTTAGGCCCGAGCTCGTCAAGGGTCGGGCCTATGATTTGGATGCTGAAAATGGAAGCGGGCCTAAAAGGGCGGGCCCTTTTAGGCCCATTTAACTTTTTTTTTTAAAAAAAAGGGCACAAGGCAATTGGCAGTAAGCATTGGTCAGAGGTAGAGTTAACCTAACCTAACCCTCATATCAAAAATGCTCTCACACTGATTCAGACATCATTTGAAGCTTCTCTTCTTTGATTTTCTTTTTTCTTTTTTTGCATGTATACGCCAAATCCAAATCAGGTGTTATATTATTACTGACATTTGAAGCTTGTAGGCTTGTTTGATTGTGGCTGTGAACTTATTTAATTGGTTATGAACATTAATTATGGTTTGGACTTAAGTTTTAGTGTTTGTGTTCTATTAAACTTGGATAATATTTATGTTTTAAATTAGTGTCGATGATATTTATGTTTTAAATTAGGTATTTTAGTCTTTATGAGAATAAGAAACAAAAAAGGAATAGCAAAAAAAAAAATTGTAAACGAGCCAAAAGCCCACAGGCCTACCTTAAATGGGTTGGGCCTCCCTAAAAGGGTACGGATTTGGACTCAGGCCTAAATGGGCCGGCTCTGCAGGGCCAGGCCGACCCGTTTTCCCAGCACTAAAGGCATCATAACACAAAATAATTTATCCATGAATGAGATGCATGAAACGTGAAACGTGCTTCTACATTTAGTTTAGCTTATGCTAGAAGAAAATGGGGACCCATACTACCCGTTTGTTCATCAAATTGGAGGTAATGTAATATAATGTAATGATGATAGTTATATAAATTTGTTTGATTTGTCATTAAAGAAAGATGATGTATATGCATGTAAACGTTTGGTTGGATTATATCATAAACGAGAATATATGAGAAAAATATAGCAAGAGACAAAATTACCCCTATCTACATATATATGTATAATGTACAAGTTGATTAAAGATATTTTTTTCATTTTGTGCAATGTACATGTTGGGTTCATAATAATTTTTTTAATATTTAATGGTGTAAATATTATGCAGTGTGTCATCGTAATTTTTTATTATTTAATGGTGGGAATATTGTTTAGTGGAATATTTTAATATTTTTAATGGTGGAATATATTTTTTTTATTTTTTTTAGTGTGGGAATATTTTTTTATGTTTTTATATAATTAATTAAGTTTTTAAACATTTAATGGTGATAATTATTTAATATTTAACAGCATTTATGAGTGGATACTTTGATCAAATTAAAAAATTATAATGGTGTCTTTTTCACTTGGTTATAGGATGTCTGCATCCCTATTCATCATTCCTGACAATGTAATCCTGAATATATCAAATTATTTAATTAGAGTTATAAAATGTAATCTTCTTTATATTACATAAAATCAACTAAACGTTGTAATCGATCATTTGCATCCGGATTATATATAATCTTTTCCTATGGAATTAAACCAAAGAGGCTAATGGAGTTCAAGATTCACCCACTGGCACAATCGGGGATCCATGGATGGAGGTGTATGTGGATGGAAGAGGATACTCTTAGAATCCTTTTTCTCCTTTTCTTTATAGAATTTCATCTCTACCCTTAAATTAAAAAAAAATGAATAGTTCAGATTTAATATTTTCTAAAATAAATTATTATAATGTTTAATAATTTAATTTTTTAAAATTTTGTTTGTGTTACGGTTATAAATGGTGTAGATCAGATTTTAATATTATAAATTATTTATTTATGTTTAAATTGATAGTTTTATAAAATATGAAATTTAAACTATATATTTTTATTAATCTAAGGGTCAAGATGGAATTCTAAGAAGAAAAGGAGATAAATGATTTTGAGAGAACCTAATTCCGAACATGACTGGGCTTATTCATGTGCCTCCTGCCCAGCCGGCTGTGGAGGAATAATTCAACACCCTGGGGTGATCTAGTGGAATCATTCAAGTGTCACATTGAGGGAAATGAGTGCTTTGTGGTAGAGGTTTAGGGATGTATCCTGGGACTTAGGAGAGCATGGGACGGCGGATTTCGGAAAGTGAAGCTATTTTGTGACTCGTCGGATGTGATCCGTCTCAGTGGATCAAAGGATCTAGATCTCCATGAAGACAGGGCATTATTGCTGGAACTACAGAACCTGCTGAGTCGAAATTGGGAAGTAAGCGGCAATCAAATGGTCCTGCACATTTTCTAGCAAAGAGGGTGTAAAAGCATTGGTTTCGGACTTCAGATCCTGTCTAAAGACTCCACAAGCACGCTGCTGGTGGTGGTGGAAGCAGATGACACTTGGCCTCACTTAGTTTTTTTTTTTTTATTAACAAACTGGATTACAATAATCTCACAGAGATCCTCACTTAGTTTTAATTTACTCTCTTGTCATTTTATTCCTTTTATATCACAAAACCTTATTAATTACTATTTGGCCTTTGGATGTCAATATTTCACTTATACAGTGTTTGATTGCTTTTTTTTTTTTTTTTTTAAGGAGAGGAGAGGGGTATTCCATAGGAGAGAAATAATTTGTGACATCTTAATCTTAGGGAGTGTAGAGCCGGGAAAACGGGCCGAGCTTGTAAATTGGAGCCTCAAAAGGAAGTCGGGCCTAAAAGGGCCGGCCTTGTAGGGCCTCGGGCTTAAAAGGGCCGGCCCTGGAGGGCCTCGGGCCGGCCCTTTAGGCCCGTTTATTTTTTATTTTTTTTTACTTGGAAAAGAACCATGTTACATTTTTGAATTACCTTATTGAATCTATATGTCATTCTGTCCTCATATTGTATAGAGTATGATTTTTTAGTATATTGTTTTGTCTAGTTGAATCATATTGTGATTTTTGAGTATGATTTTTGGGTATATTATTCTGCCTATTTAGACTAAAATCATATTATATACTATTCTGCCTGATAGAGTATGATTTTTTATGGAGATTGTGATTATTTGACTACTTGAACATATTGCTTAAAGTGAAACACAATCAAATGTCCTTGAAATTGATTATAGTGGCGAAGAAGGTGAAAATGATAGTCGTCATACTCATGTTGTTTAGAGGTTAGAGTATTTAGCTTCTTGCCTTCTTATACTTTGGCCTTTGTGTGAGTTATTTATGGACATGATTTTACCTTTGATTATACATTAGTAACTGTGTTTGTTTGTTGCGAGAGACATGTTATTTAAACCTTAATATTGACAACATTTATGTATTAAATTAGAACTTTAATCGTTGTTATTTACTAATTATATCTCTTTGGGGAAAATATGTAGGAAAAATAGTTAAATATTGTGAAAAGTATTTTCCGGCCCTGCGGGCCTGCCCTGGCCCTGATGCTCTCGGGCCGGGCCTTGAAAAACTACAATTTTTCTGACCCCGAGCCCTTTAGGACCGGCCCTGTTAGGCCCTGGCCTGTCAAGGGCCGACCCTGATTCCCAGCTCTAAGGGTGTGTTTGGATTAACAGTGACTAAAATACTTTTTTTTAATATGACTTTTGCTAACGTAAATTAGGGTAAATGTTAGATTGTATAATATGATTTATGTTTAGATTGACTTTTAAAAATGTCAGTTTAATAAATTGAAATTTGTTTAAATAATTAATACAAAATTAAGTTTAGATATAAATTACTAAAAGGGATATGAATTTAATAAAAATAGTGAATGTATTAATCGGAAAAATTTTGAAAATACTAAATTACTTAAATTTTAGAAAAAATTGGAGAAAACGCCCCTTAAAAATCTAATAGGTGGGAATGACCTCAATTAGAGTACTATCATTTTTCGTATGTATAAACTTATCAAATCATTTACACCAATTAAATTTCTAATTGGGAGTTTTCCCCAATTTTCCTTAAATTTTATTATTTATCTTTTTATTTAGATACTTTCATAAATAAAGATAAAATTAGAAAACAATCGTCATTAAACTTTAAGTAAACTTAAGACTTATATAATTAGGATCAAAATTTTCATATACAAGTGGATTTATAATAAAGACTAGAATTCTTCTCTTTTCATAATAGAAACTTTTTCTCTTTTTACAGTGAAGTCTTAAGATTTAGGGTCTGTTTGGCATAGCGTTGGGGGGATGGGGGTGACCACACATTTTCAAGGAAAAAGTCTAGTGAGCATATTTATGACCATCTGGGAGAGCAATGATAGCCACTGCACTTTAATAAAAAATGTCATGTTTTGTAGAAGCCTATTTTCGTAACTTTTTATCTCTTTCTTCATCACGGTAGATCATAATAGAAATGAAAAATCCGTGTGCGAAGCTGTGGTGGCCTGTGGGATCCATTCAACTGCCCCTCTTCTCTTACTTGATCCCAAGGTCAATTTTTATCAATTTATTACAAAAACATTATTTACTTGTTGATTTTAATAGTTCATATGGTTTGAAATCTTGTATTTTTCTTCTTTTTTTCAACAATAATTTCACCTTTTTTATTTTATCAAATTTTTTAAATATTTTTTTATTTCAATTATCACAATAAATACAACTAATATATATATATATATATATATATATATATATATATATATATATATATATATATATATATATATATATATATATATATATATATATATATATATATATATATATATATATATCTGTGTGTGTGTGTAGTATTCAATAAGATTCATGCCCTTTTCAGTCACTTCTCATCTAAACGGACTTTTCAAATACTAATCTAAACAGGTTTAAAGTTAGAGAAAAAAAAGTTACTTTTGTCACCGCCAATCCAAACACAAATAATATATATAATCTGAATTTTTCAAAAACCCATTTACTAAAAAAGTTTATTCTCCACCGTTAATTCAAACAGTCACTTAATGAACTTACAATGACTATGTTTGAATAGTATTTTAAAAGGCAGGAGACCACAAAAGCAATTTTTGGGGCAACATGACTACGAGTGTGTTCGGCTATCTTTAAAATAAGTGCTTTTTCCTCAAAACCATGGTTTTGAGGAAAAAATACAAGAAAAACACTCATTTTTTTTTAGATAAGCTATTTTGGCTCCAAACCATGGTTTTGGACCTCAAAACCATGGTTTGGGCATAAGCTATTTTTTTTACTTTTTGCACTTTGTGGGCCCCACACTCTCATTCTTATTGGTTTTTTTCTTGTTTGTGGGTCCCATGTACACTCTCTCTCATCTTTTTTTTTTTTTGAATTTCAACGTTTTCTTTGTCCTTTTTTTTTTTTGAATTTTAAAATTTTAATACTCACTCTCATCCTTAATATAAGACCTATTTCTCTAATTTGATTATATTAGAAAAATTATTTAAGTTAATTAACATTACATATAAACAAATTTATTTCATTTTTTATATTAATTATGAAATTTAATATTAAATAATGGATTAAGATGCATCATTTTTAATGCCGTTAGGGGTTTTAATTGTTCATTTTTAATTATTCATTGTTATTTTTTCATCTTCTAAAATTTATTTGTACTAGATGCCCCTCAGAAAAAACTTGGCTGTTAAATTTGGACCTTAACCCTTAAATAATACATAAAATATAATCTTATTCTTTACAAGTAATTATCATAAAAGTTAATGTCCTTTTTAGTCATTTGACCATGAAAAAAGCTATTCTAATAAAATCATCCAAACACTCTCATTTTATCAAAATCACTTTTTCCCATAATCTATTTTTCTATAATCTATTCTCCAAAAGCTATTCTCTCTAGAATCTATTTTCCAAAAGCTAATAAGAACACACCCTGCGCATGTTCAAACTGAAGTAACTTTTTCCATGTCAGAAAAGGTCAGGTAATTTTTTTTTAAATTTCTTTCTAACTTTTAATTTTATTTTTTTTTTATATTTGAATATTTTAAGACTAAATTACAATATATATTTTGTTATGAGAAAAGGTTTTAATATATTATCTAAATAAATTTATATCAGACTAACTTTCTTTTTTTTAAATAAAACCTTATCTATCTCTTCTATAATACCTGTAATAACTTTGTTAAAAACGGTTTCGTGATCAACCATTTTTGGATAAAATAGTTATATTTATATTAATGTCATTAATATATTCTGTTTATTCTAACACCGATAAATATCAATATTTATATTTATCACTGTTTTTTAGTTATTATAATTATTCTATCATAATGATTTATTGTTTTTTTAATAATTCAATATCAATATTTTATATTTTATATTAAATAAATCTAAAAAAACTGACCCTTTTAGACTCATTTTCTTTTTAACCTAAATCATAAACCTAACTCTTAATGGACTCAGATTTAAACAGACTGATCTGTGATACTCGATGTATTTTTCCCACTCTAGGTAGCAATACTATACTTGTTCAAATAAATTATACTCCCTCCGGTCCTAATTATAAGATATAGTTGACTTTTTTGGAGAAATTAAGGAAGCCAATTAAATTACTTTAGAGTGTTTATATTTTTAGCATCTTTAGATTATTTATTAGTTTATCAGTCAAATTAATTAGTTTGGAGAAAAAAATAAAAATATAAACACTCTAAAGTAATTTAATTGACTTCCTTAATTTCTCCAAAAAAATCAACTATGTCTTATAATTAGGACCGGAGGGAGTACTACCCTACCTCATTTGTTTCCGCTAACTTTAGTTTACAAAAGTGAGATGGAATGAAAATCACTTCTTTTTCCACCCTAACTTTATGTCAATTTCTCAGTATTTCGATGTGACCATCGCAACCTGTTTTCCTCTTCAGCCGGTTCTCCACGCTTTGTCAGCTAGATCGTCTCTCCTTCTCCAGCCGCCTCCTCCTCCTTCGTTATAGTCGATCTTCGCCGTCATCTCTCTCGTAGTCTCGTTCGTTCTCGTCGTCCCTGAGTTCGTTCTCTCCCGCTGTAATTAGCATTTTGCAGATTCGGTCCTTCATTCAAGTGAGTGTCCGAGTTCTTTCTCTCAGCTCTGATCGATTCTTATGTTCTTCAGCGTATTTTTCTGTTCCGAGTATTTATTTTTTGGTTTTTTTTTATTATTGCTATTCTGCTTTAGAGTAAAGTACTTGGGGCTTCATCTTATTTTTCGAATCCTGATTGTGTGGCTAGGATTGTATTATATAATAGTGTATGCTCCCCACTATATCATGCATTCGTTGTCGCATGCTAAATATGGGCGTATTTAATCTGGCTGATTTATGAAAATTATCAGGTGCTTGGCGAAGTTTGTGTGCATTCTGATTGATTTTTTTTATCTCCTTTCTTTAATTAACAGTCAACAGTATTAATCTTTTGAGGTGTGTTGTTCATCTATCTCTTGGCTACTTTCATATTTCTTATAAATAGTTATCGTTCTCTAGATGCCTGCTTTCTAGGCCGAGACTATGTTCTTTTGTTATCTTGGTCCTTAATTTCTGGGGGACCCTCTTCTTTTCTTCTCTGCTATGCCTAGGTACACATTGACATAATCATTATTTTACTAAGAATAGTGCTAGTGTCACAGTTTTACAAAACAAACAACAACAATTGTGCTTCGGTTCAATAAATTTGAAAGGCAGTGAGCTTAAGTCAGTCACATACAAACAGCCATATTTTTAATAGGGTTATGGAGTTGTCTAGTTGTGTGTCCAGTCCACTGTCATTTCTTGGATGCATGTTGGCTTGGTTTGTTAAAGAAGTAAAAGAAAATTTGGTGACTGACATGAATTGGTGCATAAGCTGATTTTGTTACCCATTACTCAACATATGCTTCTCTGTAAGTTGTAAAACAGCTTCAGACTAAATTTTAATCCTCACAAATCAAGCCGTGAGAAATCATCTGAATAATGCAGTGCTAAACTCAGTCTGAAGACACTATCCGGATGATATGTCACGGCTTTGATTTGTGTGGACTAAAATTTAGTCTGAACCTGTTTAACTAATTTTTCTAATTGAATCCTTAATTTGGCCGCTAGAGTTACATCATAAATGTCTGTAATTGTGTCCTTATAATTTGAAACTTCCAATTTTAAATAGATCCTTTTCATTCACATTTTCTATCTTGGCATTCTCTTTTGGTTTTCCTCAAGTATCTCCGTTTCCTTTGGGTGTAATCTCGTTCAAGGCATTGAGGGATTTGAGGCTGTCCCTCCATGCAATTATCTTTTTATGTGGGCTCTAACTCCTATCATGGCAAGGACCTCTAAATTGTTGTGTTCTAGCTTGTTTACCATTCAAACCACTCTTTGTATTATATAAGTCTCAATTCTACTTGAACTATAGTTGAGAAGTGTACATATCTCAATTCTGCTATTAGATTGCTTTACTCTCTGAATACTGTAAAAAATGGCATGGGGTTGGTTCCATCCACGAAATTTAATGATACACTAACAATGATTTACTGATGGAGACTAAATTAAGAATTTTTAAAGCTATTAAAACTCAAGTTATTAACTTTTATAAGGACCATGGTGAGAATTGGATGAAGCTTAATGGACCAACTATAGTTCAAGTAATGAAATCTTGGATGATCATAAAGAGAGATCTTTGGTTTTTGTTTTTGGACAGAATAAGCCAATAAAGAATGGGTGACAAGAAGAAGAAGGCTCAAATGTTTGTTCGGCTTGTATCAGCTGCTGGGAATGGATTCTTCTATGTCAAGAGAAAACCTAGGACGTTTACAGAGAAGCTTGAGTTTCGAAAGTTTGACCCTAGGGTTAATCGTCATGTTCTGTTCACAGAGGCAAAAATGAAGTGACAAATGCACCTTTCACATCTGTCTGTCATCCTTTGAAATTGCAGCAAATTCCTACTGCATTTTCTGAACTTATAGCAGTTTATATCATATGCCTCATTTCCTTAGAATCCAGATTGAGTTTGAGTTCTTGTTATTGCTTATGCTAAAGGATTTGCACTTTTTGTTGCTTGAGCTTAAATAATTAGATTTGAGAACTCCTTTCTAACAAAGGGGACTTGTACATTGTGTTCCTTAATGATTATCATCTAAATACACAAACTCTTTTCCTTTTATTTCCCCCTCATCAACTAGTTCACTGAATGAAAGTATGTACACAATTTTATTTAGTAGTTTTGTGATGCTGCTTTCTCTTCTCCCATTATAACTAGGTAAAAAATTATGGTCAGTGTTAAAAAGGAAGCATACGCCAGATTGAACCCCTGCGTAAAGATACGATTTAGATTATTTTTAAACAATATTCATTGCTACAAAAAACAACTAATCATCAGGTTAATATAAACTATAAAATATTCAACCGGTTATATCATTTATTAATATTAAAGAATATGCAGTCATTCCTCAAATTTCATACATTATGTGAGTGTCTGGAAACCATTAAAACCGTAGTTTCAGAAGCCATTTTTCGCAAACAAAGATAAAACTCTTTTAACATATTATCTCGTAAATCGTAAAAATTATTCTTCAAAAATTAATATATAAACACACATATAATATAATGCCTGGAGCCGACCTTTTATTATTATGCAAAATATTATGACAACAGTCTGTGGTTCATACAAAGTTACAATATCAGAAACTACTAAAAGCCTTAGGGATGAAATAGAGATGACATCCGATCCCTTATCTCTTCAGATTGGGATCTGGAGATAGTGCATGTAAATCAAGAAGCCTTATGGAGTGCTGACTGCCTTGCTCGTTCTGCTCATGAGATGCAATCGGAATTCACAGTACTGCAAGAGCCACCTACATGGTGTTGGGCCCACATAAACCAAGACTTAATGGATGCAGAACTGGGACCTCCGTCCCACCCTGACTTTGTATTTTGTTAACATGTAATTTTCAAGTGTAATGCTTGCCATCTCATTCAAAAAAAAAAAAAAAAACTACTAAAAGCAGGCCTAGAACCAGTATAAAAAAGCTAAAAAAATACTCCATCTGTCCGGTGAGCTACTTAATCCAGCTAGATTAAGGAAATGAGATAAATTATTAAATTATCACATATGACATATTCTTAAAATATCTTGTGTAACATTGGATTATATCAGTTTATATTAGGTGAATTGATTTGGAAAAATGATAAATATAGGAGATAAAATGAATTTAGATCTTATAAATCCAATTATCCAACCCCTAACTAACTTTTATACTAGAGACAGGAGGGAGTATATTAGACAAATACTAAGCATGCATATGATAGCTTGTGCAGGATTAGAGTAGGAGAATCAAAATTAGGACGATCATTTGACTCACCCTTATACTGGTTCTTAGAGCATGAGTAAAAAATAGCATATTCAATGAATTAGACAATCAAACATTGGATATAGACGTGAAAATAGGTTAGACCCCCTAACAGGGGACTACGGCTTAACATACATAAAGCCTAACTTAACCTATTAGTAAATAAATCAGGTTTAGCCTTATGCTTTTTTCCAAGCATATTTAAATAAACAGGTTAGACTTATTTTTATAAGGCCTAACTTATAAACCTAAAAGTCTAACCTATTTAAGTTTGTCAACTTAACCTTAATCCTAAGTTTTACATCTCGTCGTTATTCATAGTCACATTCACTCGGCCCTTGCCTTCATCAATAATTAATTATTGTAAGTTTATTGTAGTGTTAAATGAAATATTATAATTTTAATAGGAAGAGTTTGTTTCAATTTATAAAGAAAAAACAAAAGAGGTAAAATCTAGTTTTACATATTGTTTGTTATGCTTGATCGATTTTAGAAAATATATCTCATTAACTAACAGCCGATCGATTTTTCTTGTTAATACTTGCTCGAACTACTATTGTCATCAGGCATTTTTTTCTTTTCCTTACTAAGCCGACAAAAATGGATATTAGACTTTTAAAACGTAGACATACAATTTTATGTAAGTTTGAAGGTTTATCTATAAAATTGGAAGAATAGGCTTTAAAATCTATTTAAAAGCCTTTAGTTTAAATAAACTTTTAAAAAATCTTCAGACTTTTTAAAGGCCTAGACTCAAACTTTAAATTTCTATTACAAACTCATACTTATTTAAGTAAAACCCAACCTAACTTATCTTCCTGTGGTTGGAAACAAACTATAGGAAAAGCACCATAAGCCCTGCGATTGTAGTCAAGCACACGTAAATTATCCGAACTCAATATTTCACAACAAACTTGAAACACTTGAATTTATTCTTGCCCCTGCTTTTCTGCTGTTATAAACACTTCCACGTTTAACAGTTGAAATTGAAAATCGTGAGGCATACATTTCACCTCGTGTAAGTTCCATTTGAATAATAAGTATATCACTTGTGGAATTAAACAAGGTAAGAAAATCACTCATCTTGCCTCCCAGTCCTTCGATTTCATTTGAGTTCTGTCCAATTTACATAACCCCCGAGGGAGGCATCCCCTCATGCCCCACTTTACGGCCAGAAACGAAGGCAAGGATAAAAAAAGTGCCATCAATTTGATACACAACCAAACTTTGTCGCAGGCACTTATCAAATTTTATCAGCTATGCATAGCGCACAAAAGAATACCCGAGACACCACTGTCACTTTTTTACTCCCAACACCGGTGTTGGTGCAGTGTTCTTGATTCCAAGACAGAAGTATTTGGCATTGAAATTTCATACTGTCTTTGGATCTGTTTTGGTTTTAACAGGTTTTATGCCATAATCATCATCTTCGAGATCACTGAAAGATATGTCCTCTTCATTCACCACTGGGATGGTGATTCCTCCGAACTCATCATCTTCCTCCGGCCATTCATCCTCATCATCTTCATAGTTTGGTTTTGACGATCTATCACTTATTAAACCCTTGTCGTCAGTCCTAACAAGTTTCTCCTCAGTCACAGACTTATCAACGAAAACTACTTCAGAACTTTCAATGGTGTGCTTCTCAGACTCATAATCCACTACTGTGGGCCAAGCGGTTGGTTCATATCCATCTGTCCCATGAGACGTGGCATGGTCTGATATGCTGGGAGGAAGATCCTCATCTGGACCAATGTCTCTTACACAGGATGTGCTTCTACCATACCATTCAGATGCAGGCTTGGTTTGCTTCTGCAACTCCTGCATCCACATTGCTCTAGCTGTCATAACCTGCATACATAAGAACAAATAATGTTGTAACAATCACTCCACTAACTTTAGGTACACGTAAAATCTCTGAATAAAGTGTCAAAATCTTGAGAAGTGAACTTTTGAGGCATTTCTTAGATGACGATCACTAAATGAAACTAACCATTGGATGCAGGACACTGCAAAAAACTTTTAGAGAAACGCAAATCTTTATAGCTCAACTATAATGAAGCCAAATCTTTCCAGACTTGATATATTTGTCCTTTCAAATGATTTCCTATCATATAAACCTATTCTTCTATATTGTCATACTTATTAGTTTAATCATTAACATCTAAACCTGAAACACAGTAATCGTTTGATGCCTGCTTTGAGACTACATTAACCAAATTTCAAACTAACCAAAAGCATACAAGTCCAACTTTAAAATAACCCTACCTCCAATTCTTAATATAAGACCCGGTTGACTAAGTTGGGGAGATTAAGGAAGCTAAATAAATTATTTTAAAGAATTTATATTTATTATTTTTCTCCAAACTAATTTGGCTGACTTATAAACTGGTATATAATCTAATGATACATATAAGTGTTTCAAAGAAATCATGTAATATATGCTATAATTAAGTAATTTATTTAACTTTCTTAATCTCATATAATAAGTTAATTGGATCTTATATTAAAAAACGAAGGTAGTAACAATAAATGAGATAGACTAAAGCCATAACCATCGTAGGTACTTTTGACTGAAACATCTATGACAGCCAGAGAACATGCAAGGAAAAAATGATTAAATTAAAGCGAAAACAATGCCACCACAGAGGCAAGGGTCTACAAAACTGGAGAAAACACAACATGGATGTTCAGATTGAAGGAAATTCATCATATATGCGTAGCAAGAATAAAAAAGGATTGGGTGAAGGCTTGCAGAGAATCCTACATTAATCTTCTACCTGACATGCTGTGTAATTTTTTTTTAAATCATAATGGACGAACAAAACACCCATCAATGACAAAAAGGGTTTCGCCTCATGAAACATATCTTGCAATGAATAGTCCTGCTAGCAGCAAAGGATAAATGTAACAAATTTCTAAAATTGGAGAATCCTGTAATTCAAGAAAGATGTGATGCTAAACCAAGGAGAACATTGAATCACACTCGAATGACCGAGTTGAAGTCTGACAAAGCTGAGCACTAAGTAGCATAACTAAAGGAACTGTTGAAACACTAATCTAAATTTCTAACTCACTCATGTTTCATTATCTAAATCAATTATTAGCACTTTATAAGACTGTTCTAAGGCTTAGCAATTACCGGTCCTATTTTCTTATACAGCCAAATTAAAGTAACATAATTTAACATTAAAATCCTACAGAAAGATAATGACCATATTCCATCAAAGAAATACACCACAACATTCATTCTGGCCTCAAAGGCCTAAGTAACTAAATGAGAACTACACCTCACAGCTGCATCTTAAATTGACTTCATTAATGGCATCTGTCAACAGGTTGTCGGGTATGGCATCCGAAAGGGCAACATAAATGGAGCAGAAAATGCCCATAGAAATTTACCTGAGGAGTAGACAGAACCTCTGCATCTTGTTTATTAAGTCTAGAATGCAAAAGTACAAAATAGACTTTCCAAAAGTAACCTTCACTCATATGGCAAGGACACAGTTCAATTCTGAGTGCAGCTAACCGTGGAGCAAGTCTTTCTATGATAAAAGCATGCTCCAGCTGAGTATCAGACATGTCAAAATCTGCAAGTCAATCAGTAACATGAGTTGTGGAAAACAGCCAAACTGATCATTAGAGCAATTGATAAGCAAAACGGGTGACAAAAGAGTAAAAGATGTAAACATTTTGTAGCATAACTTCACAATTTTTTCAACATTTGTTTCGAGTATCTCAAATTTGTTAATTACAGTCAACTGGATTATTTTGTTAGGTTCAAGTCCATCCCAGCGTAATTTTATGTGTAATCAAATCAGGCCACACAAACTTCCATGCAAAACCCAGAACTTCATGAAAGTTAGATTATTGCCATAATAGATAACCTCGCCTTGGGGACAAAAACAAGTTTGCGAGGCATTTCCAAAGACAACAATAAGAATGAACCAATGTCCAAGTCCAAAAACTGATAATTAACAACTCAAACAGCACCAACAATTTCAACGGAAAAAAAAAAATCGTTCTCACGAAAAAACACAAAAAGAGATTCTGATATTGAAGCAGGCTGACCATCCGTGTCTTCTTCCTCTTCAATAGGGAAATCCAACCACGTCTCGGGATGCATCGCTATATTTCTCGCGAAGGTCAACACCTCCTCTGTAATTCCAACTGCTTGTTTAAGATCAGACTCATCCATTTCAGATTCCCCATTCTCAACATACTCCAAGCCATGCGAACTCAAATCCGTAGCCATAAACGAAACTGCTGAAACTTCATTTCCGAACCGACCTTCAATTTCTTCACGCCCAATTCAGGAAATTGCACCGTCATCGTGCGCATCAAGTCCTTCACCATTTCCAGAAGTACACTGATCAGATGGTTCCGATCGATTCCCCGCTAATAACGCGGGATCAGAAAACGATTGCTTAGAAGAAGGGTGGGAATTTGTTGGGGGCGGAGCAAGGAAGGAAGCCATTCCCCATAATTGGCGAGTTAGGGCATCCTTGAATTCGTCAAGGTCCTCTTTGACTCCTCGAACTTGCACTTCATTGTCGGATTCAAATTCATCATCTTGTGATTGGTGCAGCGGTTGTTGTTGCTGATGATGTTGATGGTGTTTGGGCGAAGCAGTTGGAGGGTCGTGAGAGCGACCAGGTTCAACGTCGTTTACTTCTTCATCATCATAATCGTCTCCGCCATCGCCGTCGTCGTCGTCTAGCCGGAGAAAGTTAGCCAGAGAGCGAGTGAGCCATGACATTTTTTTAACTGATTTTTTGTTTTTTGTTTGGGTTACGAGCGGAGGCTAAGAAGAGAGATCGGTGAAAATTGAAATTGAAACGTTCATGGGATGTGATGAGCGATGAGTTTAAACTTCAAACTGAGGGGTGGAGTGGTTGGGAAAAAAAAAAAAAACTGAGGGGTGGAGTGATCAGGTGGTTTAGGCACTAGCACAGTCATCTCTGGACTTAACTTTTGGTAAGGAGACAGCGCCACTTTAGTTGCTGCCACGTAACAAAAGTTGGGACTTAGAATAAAGCCCCGAGGAGATGGTGCAGGAGATCACAGCCCAATAAATGGGGCACATGACAGACTACGGGACAAGTGTTGGGACATTTTTTCTATAATGAGCGTGGATAAGTTGGGGTTAGTCCATCGACAATGACATGCGATCTAGCCGTGATCAAAATACCTGAATTGCCACATTTAGTCGGTAATAATATCTCGAATAAGATTTTCTATAATAAAATGATACATATGTTTAGTAAAAAAAAAAAAAAAAAGTTTGAATTGTGTTGTGTTAAAAATATATTAAAATATATTCCTTTACAATGTGGTGAATTGATGTTTGAATACTCGTTGGAAGAGGTGCCAACATTTAGTTCCTGATAGTACTTTAAATAAGATGTTCTTATTTATAAGAGATAAGTGAGAGGGAGAAATAATGAGAAAAAAGATGGAAGAAAGTATGTGAGAAAAAATAATGAGAGAATAGAATTAATTGGAAGTACTATTAGCAAAAATGTATTTAATGTTCATATATCTCCAAGCATGATTTTATAAAAGGGATCTTACCCATCCAATAATTCGGATCTTTAAAAAAATAAAAGGCTAAAGGTAGTTGTTAAAAGATATAGTGTGTGTTTGGTTTGAAGGGAGGGGATGAATCCTCATTTTCTTATTTGGTTTGAATTTTTAGGTGGGAAGGAAGCAAAAATTTTGACTCTCATTTCTTTTCCTTCCTTTATTTTTGGCTCTTATTATAAATGATCCCCTCTCCTTCCCTCTAACAAGCCAAAAAAGGTGAAATTACCCCCTCCCGTCCCGTCCCCTCAAACCAAACGGAGTTGGCTACCATCCTTTTCTTCAAAAGAAAAGAAGAAAAGGATGGTCATTTTTTTCATCAGGACTGTCGGATTAAGATCTCAACGGTATAATATTTTAATGATATATTAAATCTAGACATTTGAGATCTTAATCCAACGATCCGATAAAAAAAAAAAAAAGACTATCTTTTCCTTTTAAAGAAAAAGGAGGGCAAACCAAACACACCAATAAGTATACACAAGAGAGTATCATCTTTTCCAAATATACTTTCTTTTATGGAGGTGATAAGTGTGAGAGAGAAAAAGAGTGAGAAATGATATGATAGAACAAGTGGGGGGAAACGATGTGGGAAACATTTAATTAATTTGCGTAAAAAGAATGCATTAAATTTTAGGTTAATATATTCTTTAGTTAGTTAAGTTCAACCTTTTTTTAGTTTTAATCCTTCAAATATTAAATTATAGTTTTTAGTTCCTCAAGTTTCATTTTATTTAAAATATTGATTCCTAAAACTCAATAAAAACATGGACCAATTTGTCCACCAAAGGATCAAAATCAATAATTTGAAATATTAGGGCCAAAAACCAACATGAGGATAAATTCAAGAGAACAAAGATGACATTAACCGTTAAATTCTTACACATGCACAAAGTGTAACTTATACGCTTCCTTTAATCCCTTATTATAATGCACCAACTCATAAATATTCTTGATCATTTTTATAAGGCGCTTGCGAGCTTTTAAGGACCGTTATTTAATAAGGGTAGTGGGAGAGGGTAATAATTAATACTACTTTTGATCCTAAATATAAGGCTTAATTGACTTTTTTGGAGAGATTATACAAGCTAATTAAATTGCTTTAAAGTGTTTATATTTATAGTTTTTTCTTCAAACTAATTTGTTTAACTTATAAACTGATATATAATTTAATCATACACAACATATGATATGATTAAGTAATTTGTTTAGCTTCTTTACTCTATCCAAAAAAAGTCAACTAGGTCTCATATTTAGACTAGAGAGAGTATAATATTTGAATTTAGTGTAATTAGTAAGGATAATATTAGAAATCACTTTAGTTTTCAGATAACTTTAATGCTTTTAACTATTTTTATTGGTTGAAAATTGATTGTTGGTATTTTATAGGGAAAATTCTAAAAAACTACATTGGAAATAACAAAAGGACAATTCAGTACATTGAAATTGCAAAAGTATAGATCAGGCTGTGTCAGACGGGTAGAGGAATCTGACATTTTGAAATTTCGGCCAAATGATGAAAATGCCCTTCAGCCCTCAGTCGGAATAACAACATAGGAGTTGTTAATGGCGAGATCGATGGTGTTATTGGCCCTGAAATTTGTTAAGTGCGAAATAAGAAAATGGAGTTGTTAATATCGAATTCGGAGTTGTTAATGGCGAGATCGGTGGTGTTATTCGCCCTGAAACTTGTGAATTGTAAAAGAAGAATTGAAGTTGTTAATAACGAATCCGGAGGTGTTAATTCCGAGGATCATGTTGTTATTCTGAAGTGGGCATGAAGTGCTGAAGGGCATTTTCGTAATTTGGCCGAAATTTCAAAATCCCAGATTCCTCCTTTTTCTGACACCCATCTGATTCGTCTTTTCTGAATTTCGATGTACTGATTTGTCCTTTTTATAATTTGAGTGTAGTTTTTTAGAATTTTCTCTATTTTATGACAATGACTATGACTAGAGGAGTACAAGAATGATTTATTACGCCGTTGGTTCACCCAATAGTCGGGTGTGTTTGGGATCACTTATTGTTGGACAATAAGTCCTTATTACGCAAGCCGAGATAAAACTCCTCTCACATACTTACCTCGTATACCGTGAATCACAATTTATAAACACTTATTACCCAAAAATAAGCTATTCCAAACGAGCACGAAGATTGTTAGAAAATGCGTTCACTTTTATGACAAATTATTTTTTAAAAAAAAAAAATTATAAGAGCATGCATTAATGGCATGAATTTCAACAAGCCGGATCAAACTTACAATCTCTCGTTAGTAGGAGAATATCCATCTTACTAGACTACAAGATCTTTAGTGGCCGAATTGTTTTAAATGTCGACAATTTGCGTATGCGATGCAATTATAACCTGTAGATAGACAGATACATTATGAAAAATAAGTCGTCTTTTTGCAACACAACAATTCATTGTGCATGTGCGAGAGGTGACAGGCTTGAATGAATCAAAGAAAGCTGATTTGAAAGTTGAAATATTTATTTGAACAAAAAAAAAAAGTTGAAATATTTACACTGGCTCTTCTAATTTTGTCCTTTTACTATTATATGATGACTAGTTCAAAATGCCTGGGATTCGCATGCCCGTTCTCACGATACAAGTCACATGATGGCATGTGTTCTCACTTCTTTATCAATGACTAAATTCTATTTTTCATCATGTGACAAGTGTTCTATGAAAGACTTCATACAAATTCACTCAGAACAAAACGTTGTGCCACTAATCTTTTGAGTTTAATAGTGAGAAATCAATTATTCATATATTACGTGACTGTGAGACTGCAAGTAGTTATCTCTTTAATTAACCATGCTTATCTTTGTGCTTTTTAGTGGTGATTTTCAGGTATTGGCAAAAATGGAACTTGACCAATGTCCTTGGTTCAAGGAAACTTTTTAGATGGCCTTAGATCAGGGTTTTTGGTCTTGTCTGCTAGATGATTGGGAAGAACCGGTGCAAAAAAGTAGTGCCAGACGAGGCTGAGGGCTTTCAACAAAGTCTTCCACACATCTTCCATTGCCACAGAATCACAAGTTATTCATACAGGTTTAGACATGTGCCAATCAATAGGTTTCTGTTAGTGTAAATTGTTTACATGATCCTCCAGGCTTCTACTCGGATCAGCTACATCAAAGATCTAGAGAATAATATCTCTGGATCTATATCCCAACTGTAATTTGTTGTCTATGTTACCAGTCAAACGTAGAATTACTAATAGTACATAGAGATACACGTGGCAGAGTCACAAATAGTTAGGAATAACAAGTATCTAACCACTTCTGTTATAACAAATAAGTGGTTAGAAGGAGGGATTACGTATATAAATACCATTGATTATAATAATGGGAGTTAGTGAATAATACCGATTCTTTCCCTCTTCTCTCATTTTTTCTCTTCGTCTAAATACGTTGGCCTGCACCAGTCCAGTTGTTGAACATCTCAAGCTTTTGCTTGCCTTGCCAATCAAAGTTAAAAACGTCGATTTTCATAGGGGAAAATCCCTTGGGGAAATCAAGGTGTCTAAAAATAAGCAAAATATCAAACGCAGTGTAATTTATATCTTTCGTCAACCCTAAAAGGATGTGTTTGTTTGTTAAAAAAATTAAGTAAAATAAAAAGCTTCAGCGTAAATAAAGGGCTTCATCCCAAATGAATGAAAATTGAAAAATAAAGGGCTTCAGGCTAAATAATCCATATTCAATGTCACTAGAATATCAAAATAAAACTCACTAGGATTAATGAGCTGAACTTTCACCAAACTAAAAGTAAAAGAAAAGAAGCAAAGGAAAGCTATATATTTCAGAAAGCATAAAAAAGAACTCATGAAAGCTAGAAACATCATGAGCCTAATGAAAGTCGAGATTTTTCATTTTTGTCATCTTATAGAAAAAATTTGCCAATATACTGCAATATTCACTTGACACAACATTCGGAAACAAAAATTATATGGCTCACACATCAGACGCAGTTATTCTTTCAATGACCTGTCAGAATTTGACTAGGCACAAGACACTACTGGTTTAAAATCCAGCAACTGATTTATGAGAAAAAAAATCAATTGAGAAGTCTTCCCTTTAAACACTTAATCAACTTCTTCAATCTTGGGCCCTGCACCTGCCCCTCCAGAGGATGATTTGCTGTAGCCACCATTAGGCATCCTTGCACCACCGTCCATGGGCACATCGCCGCCGCTGCCACCTTGATACATCTTAGCTACAATGGGGTTGCACAAACCTTCCAATTCCTTCAATTTGTCCTCAAACTCATCCACCTCTGCTAGTTGGTTTCCATCAAGCCACTCAATTGTTTCATCAATTGCCTTCTCAATCTTCTGCTTATCTGCCGGATCCAATTTCCCTGCAAATTTCTCATCCTTGATAGTGTTCCTCATGTTGTAGGCATAGTTCTCCAGAGAATTCTTGGCCTCCACCTTCTTCTTCACTTCCTCATCCTGTGCCTTGTACTTCTCTGCCTCCTGCACCATCCTCCCTATTTCTTCTTTGCTCAATCTTCCTTTGTCATTCGTGATAGTGATCTTGTTCTTCACTCCTGCTGTTTTATCCTCTGCTGACACATTCAATATGCCATTTGCATCAATGTCAAAGCACACATTGATTTGAGGAACTCCCCTTGGTGCCGGTGGGATCCCCGTGAGCTCAAATTTACCGAGCAAGTTGTTGTCTCTGGTTCTTGCCCTCTCTCCTTCATACACCTGAACGAGCACTCCAGGTTGGTTATCAGAGTAAGTAGAGAAAATCTGTTCCTTCTTTGCCGGAATTGTTGTGTTTCTGGGAATCAACACTGTCATCACACCTCCAGCAGTCTCAATACCAAGGCTGAGAGGGGTAACATCAAGCAGAAGCAAGTCTTGAACCTTCTGATTCCCTTCACCACCCAGAATTGCAGCTTGCACGGCAGCACCATAAGCCACAGCTTCATCTGGGTTTATGCTCTTACACAGCTCTTTTCCATTGAAGAAATCCTGCAGAAGCTGTTGTACTTTTGGAACCCTTGTAGAGCCACCAACAAGAACAACCTCATGAACTCTACTCTTGTCAATCTTAGAGTCCCTAAGACATTTCTCCACAGGTTCCATGCATTTTCTAAACAAGTCCATGTTCAATTCCTCAAACCTTGCTCTGGTAATTATAGAGTAGAAATCAATACCTTCGAAGAGGGAATCAATCTCAATTGTTGTCTGCGCTGTTGAAGACAGAGTCCTCTTTGCCCTCTCACAGGCAGTCCTCAATCTTCTTAGAGCTCTTGCATTGGTGCTAATATCCTTCTTGTGTTTCCTCTTGAACTCTTGCACGAAGTGATTCACAAGCCTGTTGTCAAAATCTTCACCTCCCAAGTGAGTATCACCAGCTGTGGCTTTCACTTCGAAAATCCCCTCTTCAATTGTGAGCAGTGAAACATCAAAAGTTCCACCTCCGAGATCAAAGATAAGAACGTTCTGTTCACCAGACCTCGAAGTCTTCTTGTCCAAACCATATGCGATAGCAGCAGCAGTAGGCTCATTGATGATTCTCATCACATTAAGCCCTGCAATTGCACCTGCGTCTTTCGTAGCCTGTCTCTGAGAATCATTGAAATATGCAGGGACGGTCACAACGGCGTTCTTCACTGTTTGTCCCAAATATGCCTCTGCCACTTCCTTCATTTTCGTCAACACCATTGAAGAAATCTCTTCGGCTGCGAACTGTTTCTCCTCGCCTTTGTATTGAACCAAGATCATTGGCTTGTCGCCAGGACCAGACACGACTTTAAATGGCCAGTGCTTCATATCGCTTTGAACAGAAGGATCGGAGAATCGCCGGCCGATGAGTCGCTTGGCGTCGAAAACCGTGTTCTGTGGATTCATGGCGACTTGGTTCTTGGCAGCGTCTCCAATGAGACGCTCTGTATCCGTGAAAGCAACATAGGAAGGAGTTGTTCTGTTGCCCTGATCATTGGCTATGATCTCAACGCGATCGTTCTGCCATACACCGACGCAGCTGTAGGTGGTGCCAAGGTCGATGCCAATAGCCTTTCCTTCTGTCTGGGCCACCATTGATGCAAGAAAGCTATACGATGCAGAGAGAAAGATAAAATGCGAGGATTATGAGGGAAGAACAGACACCGATGAATGAAGTTGATTGTACGTAAGGCGTTTGTGATGGCGAATTTCAGAATCAGCTTTGATTGGAGGCGAAGACATGGAGAGGAGAAATATATAGGAAGAAAGAAGACGGTGAAGAAAATTCGAGAGATTAGTAGAAACGACGGTTTCCAAGAGATCTCTAAAACGGGAAATAGGTCCGACTAGATTGTTCTGGAATCTGGAGAGGAGGCGTCCCCTGACTTTCGTGTTTATTACCCGGGCATGTCTTTTTAGTGTTAGTGTTTGGAATAACTTATTTGAGAAATAATTATTTATTATATAAATTGATAAAATTCTTTTCTTATATTTATTTTGTATATCGTGAATCATGATTTATAAATATTTATTACTTAAAAATAAGCCATCCAAACGAACACATAATTTAATTTGATACTATTACAACGAATAATTTAACATCATGAAATTATTAAATGAATAATTAAATGGACAGATAGAATTGTGTATGGACCATACTTTTTTGTTGTTGTTGTTGTACAGCATGGACAATACTTTTTTTTTTTTTTCAAAACATGGACGATACTTTAATTTCGCTAAAAATGATCTGAACACTCTTTTTTAATAGAGAAAAAGATAGAAAAATATCACTTGAATTTTAAAATCCTAAATTAGTCCTTTGACAAAGATTTACGTTGTCAATCTCATTATCATTCTTGTCAATCTCATTATCATTTTTATCAGCGGGATTTTAAAGTTCAAATGATATTTTTCTGTCTTTTTCCCTTTTTAATACTAAAGTATATTTTTAAGTTAAAATCAATCTTGATTTAACCATTAATTATTTAAAATATTTTATGATAATTAATTGTTATAATCAATTTTATAAATAATTAATTTTATATATCATAATTTTAAATAATAATTTTATTTAAAATCTATTATTCCTACTGTTAATCTTTTTTGGTCAAATTTTTCACCGTTAATCTAGGCACATAATAAAATGGTTCAATTATCCAAATATGTTGTAATTTTAACCATAGGATCTTTATAGTGAAGGATTTAAAACTTTACCTTGTCATCATCTTTCATCAATAAATTATATTTTATTAAAAAAATATTGTGGGCTTAAAAGGGATGACCATAAACCCTAAAAGGCTCTTTTTTATTTGTGGGGTAAACGAATTGGCTCTTTTAAACTTGACTTTCCTTTACACTATAAACTTCAAATAGAACCCTTGACTTAAGTGGGTTTAAATGTGTAGGCTTGATAAGCTTATCTCATTTTGAGGGCACTAAGAATATTTAACCTGGTTGGTAACAAAATTAAGTGTTGATTGTTGAACATTTTTGCATTTAAAAGGGTACTCTTCCATCTTCCAATGCTCTACTAATAAGAGAGGTGAATACTTCTTTGATTTTCTCGAATCTTTAAAACGAAATGCTTTTTTTTTTTTTTTAAATTTAACTTTGAAAAAATTGAAGTGAATGATATATGGACCTGCAAGATAAGTATATTTGGTCCACTAATGGGGTAAATTTAACCTGGATAATAGCCAGAATGAAATTGCTACGATTTGAAAACTTTCAGAACAATATTACTTTTGAGTGAAAACGTTTAAGCAAATTTGCACTTAAACTCAAAACAAAAACGACATGGATGACATCACGGTTTAAAATATTTAATCACCTAATAGTCAAATTTAATTGAAATCACGGCTAGAACAAAATTGTTAAGATTTGAAAACTTTTGAAATGACATTGCTCCTCAAAAACCTTTCAAAGTGCTCCTACGTGAGAGGTTCGGGGATAACTTTGGACCTCAACCCTTTATTTTACATTGAATTCACAACAATCTTTTTATTTTAAAATAAAATTCAAATTTCAACAATCTCTTTATATAACATTGAAAATTGAAATTTAAGAAGGTTATCTAAATTCATCCTCATCAAACATTTAGATAAACTAAATAAATTGTTCTTGAGATGAAATTTTGTTAGGTCTATAGGTCAATTTTTTAAGCAGTTCGTATATATTTTTTAATGGATAAAAATGCCCACATAATTTCTCATGCCTTATTACATATTTATATTTTTTAATTAAATTCATATAAGTCATTCTAGTTCTATTAATTAGAGCATTTCTGAGGCTGCCGCTGAATTTTCTTGCAAGTTTAAGAGAATATGCCTACTAAAATGCCCTTAAAGCAGTTGATAGCCTTTGATAATGGTATTGGAGTTATCATGATGGATGGTGGGTTATAAATTAAAAACCAGAAAGTTAAAATGTAAATTTGATTAACCAAATTACATACTATTTGTATGCAAAGCCAAAAAAATAATTTGATTTAAAATTATATCTTGCTTTTAACAAATATAAGAAAACTAATTCTTCACTGAAAAGAATATTAATTTTTAATTTATCAATTTCTTTATATTATGATGAAAAATGATTATTTAAAAGGGTAACTTAGTTACCGACGGGTTGGCTAATACTACTTTTAAGAAGGAGTGTGTCCTTCTAATTAAATTATTATTTGTCTACCAAATCTTTTGGAACTGTTATTTTTCTAGATGATTGTTATGTTTTTGGGACATTGTTGGAATATTTTTACTCCCTCAGTTGAGAGTTCCTTTTTATGAGATAAAAATGTTCATATGCGTTGTTCATTTTTATAAATAGATTTAGGGGCTGTCTGATTTTTTTTTTTTTTGGTAAACTCCTTGTTTTATGCTTATTTAATTACAAAAATTATTTATATCACTATTGTATGTATTTAATTACCATGTATGATTAAAGCACTCAATATACTCCTTCCGGTCCTTAATATAAAACATATTTACCTAATTTGATTATATTAAAGAAGTTAGTTAAATTAGTTAATATGATATGTATTTCATAAAACACTATCTAATAATTTTCCTTAATTCCCTCATTCTCTCTTTGATTATTGTTGAGAGAGCATCAATAAGGATAAATTAGGAAAAGATTGATAAATATGAAAACTATGTTTTATATTTATGACAAAGATTAATTCTTCAAATATGCCTTATATTAACGATAAGAGAATTAACATATTATTTTTCTTTCACATAAATAAGAGTATTTTAGGGAAAAAAAATTCATTTTTTTTACATATTTATTGTACCAAACTAGTTTTGATTAATTAACTTTTTCAACAGCACAGTTCGATTAATTCTATTTTATACAGGTCAAGCAATCACAGAAGTTAGATGGGTCTCCCAGACAGGATGACATCAATTATCCCGAGGAGTTATTGGATGATTTCATATTGTATGGATAGGAGTCATTACAGGAAGAGGCGCATAAAGACTCAAGTTCAGTTCCAGAATCAGATGCTTGGTGAATGGTGGACTGCTCCACCAGTTAAAACGGAGGAGGTACTATACATTGAGTTTTTTTTTTTTTGGAAACAAATGGCACTATATAATTATAAACAAAATATTTTTCAGTTTATTTCGGCTTCAGTGCTCCTTGCTCATGTCAATTTGATTTGAGGGGGTAAGTGTGTGTTTGGGAACACTTTTAAAATTAGGAAAAATTTTAATGCAACCCCTCTATAATAAATTATTCTCAAAAAGCTCTTAAAACTTTCTAAAACTTAACTGGATCTCTTAGAGCTAAACTGAAATTAAGTTTTTTGATTGACAAGACATTTATAGCCTTGTCTTGTATATTGTCGAGACGATCTTATAAATTCCCACATGTGTCTTGTAAATACACATATTTGACTTGTAAATTCCAGCACGTGTCTTGTAAATAGCATGTATTTTTGTGAATATGCTCATTGTCTTGTACATGGCCGAAATATTCTTGTAATTCCACTAATTTGCCTTGTAAATTTCAACTTTTAGTTGATATTGTAAAGAATAAAAGAATATTATGGTTTATTTTAAATAGTTAATTGTTGGAATATATTGTATAGCTTATTACAGCATTATTCCATGTAGTTAGTTATAGTTAAGGACCTTATAAATTGTCTGTTCTATTAATTTTGTAAGTGATTTTTCCTATTATAATATTTTGCTAGTTTTATCAATAAAGGAAATATCCTAGTTTTCCAAGGCAATGCGTTTAGGTGTAGAGTTTGAAGGGTTTCTTCATAGCACCAGAGCCAATGGTGCAGTCCATTAGAGCCAAGAAAGCCCAAGATACAGAACCTACTCTGCCGTTCAGGCCCCATGGAATCGAAACTCTAATTGCATCACTTCTCTTACCCTTATTCCACTAGCCTTCCGATCGCTCCCCTCCATGACAATTAGCTCCACTGATGATTCTCATGACGCGGGTCGACGGTTTTCCGGCTCTCCTACCTAATCGACGCAAGAACCACCCACCAATGTCCCTTGAAGGTTCGTTCTCCAAGAAGTCCCTTGAAGGTTTGACATCATTCTTGCTTCTTTTCATCTCTTCAGTGTGACCGCCGGTGATCTACAACATTTCGACACCGATCCTTCAAGGGAGACTGAAGTACAAGAAGCAATAGATTTAGAAGACACCATCGCACTCCACTCTTGCCAAGAACTGATCTTTGAGAAATAGCCAGATCTATGAGAAATAACTAGAGTCAACTGATTTGCAAGAAGGGATAGCACTCTATTCTTGCCAATAACCGATCTGTGAGAGTTAGCCACAGTCCACTGATTTGCAAGCTGTGCTAGCATTTTGTTCTTGATAACACCGTTTTGTTAGAAGTTATCGAGCCGCAAGCATGACTGATTCGACAAAGGCTGGTACTCCTGTTCCTTGTTCTTTCGATTCTTCCTTTTTTTTTTCTTATCAGAACTTGTCTCCTTCCTCTTCTCTTTGGGCGCCGATTCTCTTTGAGCTCAAATGGCAACCGAGAAACCTACTGCTAAAACCCTACCTTTTTCACACCCACTTTACCTTCACCCTTCAGACACTCAGGGCACCTCCATCATCAGCCATGTTTTATTGGCATGGAAAACTACACTGTTTGGAGCTGTGCCATGAGAATTGCATTGTTGGGAAAGAACAAGTTAGGCTTTGTGACTGGCACTTGTATAAAAGAATCTCAGGATGCTGTATTATGATACCAATGGGAGAGGTGCAATGCTGTGTTCCTCTCATGGCTGGTGAATTCAGTCTTGAAGGAATTGTCTACTGGGATTATATTTTTCTTAAATGCTTAGAAAAGTTAGGAATGATTTAAAAGAATAGTTTGATAAGAAGAATGGTGCTCGGTTTGATAAGAAGAACGATGCTTGTAATTTTGTTTTGTATAGAGAGATTGTCTCTCTCCGGCAGGGGACTACCTCTATCTCCACTTATCTTTCAAAATTAAAGGAAATATGGGAGGAACAGTTAGCCCTCATTTCCCTTCCTAATTGTACATGCTCCACTTCAAAGGCCTACATTGATATGATATAAGAACAAAAATTATTGCAATTCTTGTTGGGCCTCAACAATTCTTACAATCAATCAAGAAGCTAGATATTAATGATGAGCCCTTTACCTGCTTTCAATGAGGCTTATGGCATGCTGATCCAAGATGAGATGTAAAAATCCATCATTGACCAAGAATGAGCTTTTCCTACAGAAGGAATTGATATGGTAGCTCGTGGTTGTGGTTGTGGTAGGGCCAGAGGACACACAGACAATGGATTTGAATGCACCTATTGTAATAAGAAAGGGAATCTTCGAGAAAATTGCTACCAACTAGTCGGATATCCACCAAAATTCAGAGGCACCAAGGGAAGAATTACCAGAGACTCTGCAAATGTAAGTTTGACCATAACTTGAGACCCTGAAGCACAAACAAATGCTGGTAGCACAGTGGCACCTACATTCACATAGGCTCAATATGAAAAGCTCCTAGAACTTCTGTAAAAAGACACTGAGCCTACTATTCATGCACTCACTGGTACAGGTCTGACTACTCCTATAACTTGTTCTATATTGATAATTGGATATTGGACTCAGGTGCCACCATTCATATGGTAGGAGACTTGAGCCTCTTAGATAATTATAAAACATATAATTGTCCAATTAAATCCATAAAAATTCCTGATAGTAGATGTGTAGTAGTAACTCATAAGGAAATGTGAACATTGTAGATGAACTCTTGTTGAACGATGTTTTATTTGATCCAAACCTAAAATTTAATCTAATTTTAATATCTAGATTCACACTGGAAAATAAATGAATGGTTGTTTTCTTCCCTAACCTTTGCTTAATGCAGGACCTTCAGGGTGGGAAGATGAGGCTAACTAGTAAGCTGGTCGGTGGTCTATACATTTTAAAAGCATCAAAGAATTCTCATATTGTTAATGTCAATGTAACCCAATATAGTACTCAGAAATTAAGTTTTAGTGATGTGACTTTGTGGCATAAGAGGCTAGGGCATGTGCCCTTTTCCATTATGTGATACTTGGATTTTGTAATTGATGATTCAGATTTTGTCAATAAAGTTTATGACATATGTGTTCAGTCAAAACAAACCAAGTTTCCTTTTTCATCTAGTTGCATTAAAACTCATCAATGTTTTGAATTAATTCACCTCGATGTATGGGAACCGTATAGGACTCCAACTTATCAAGGTTTTCAATATTTTCTTACTATAGTGGATGATTTCTCATGAGCTACATAGATTTTTCTCATTCGTAATAAAAATGAGGTTGTAACACATATTAAGAGTCTTGTCACCTATGTTTTAACTTAATTTCACACGCAAATTAAACGTATTCGTGGTAACAATGGATTTGAATTTTTGAATCATGGGCTGAAGTTGTACTTACAAGATAAAGGCATGATCCATGAAACATCATGCCCTTATACTCCAGAACAAAATGGAGTAGTGGAATGTAAACATAGAACTATCATGCAAATTACTAAAAGATTGCTATTACAATCAGGGGTTCCAATTATATATTAGGGGGAATGTGTGCGTATGGATGCCCATTTAGTTAATATGATACCATCTAAAGTTCTAGGATTTAAAACTCCCTATGAAAGGGTATATGGCTCCAAGCTGATATCTCGCATCTTAAGGTTTTTGGATCCTTGGTGTATGCTACAAATTTGAAAACTATTGATAAACTTGATTCTAGGGCAATTCCATGTGTATTTCTAGGATATCTTGATAATACAAAAGGTTATTTGCTCCTTGATTTGCACCGTAGGACAATTTTTGTTAGCAGATATGTTAACTTTATGGAAAATTGTTTCCCCTTTATAAACATGCTGAGCAATGCTTAAGGAGGTGTGAACCAACATCTAAAAGAAATGTTCTGGTTTGAACTAGAACATATGTAGGTAAATCATAGACCATATACTATATATGAAAATGATGCTACTAATTTTGTTCCTCACAGACTTTGCAGTAGTAATGCACCAGCCAAATGTGAGGAACACAAGCAAAGAACATTTAGATGAACCACAAGCATCCACTCACTCACGGCCAACAAGGGAAAGGAGGCCCCAATATAGTCCAATGACTATGTATGCTCTCTTACATCCCCTGAAATACTCCAAGAATAGCGAGGTAAGTGTACCTATCCCATTCAAGACTATATTGCATACAATGATGTTTCATCTGATTATTTAAGCTTTCTTTGTGCTATTGATTCTGTGACTGAACTAAATAACTATGAAGAGGTTATTAAGAATGATGAATGGATTAAAGCAATAAAGGAAAAAAATGCAAGCTCTTGAAAACAATAAAACATAGGATTTGGTTTCTTTACCTAAAGGAAAGAAAGCTATAGGATGTAAGTGGGTCTATAAAATTAAGTACAATTTTGATGGTAGTATAGATAAATATAAAGCTAGGCTAGTAGTAAAAGGGTATAATCAAAGGGAAGGCATTGATTACCATGACACCTTCTCTCCGATTGTTAAAATGCTTACCATCTAGATTGTATTAAAACTTGCTACATTATACAAATGGAATCTTTACAATATGGATGTACATAATGATTTTTTGTAGGGAGACCTACATAACGAGGTTTATATGAATATTCCACAAGAATTTGATAGAAAGGAGGAGCACTTAGTGTGCAAATTAAAGAAATCATTATATGGCTTGAAGCAAGCTTATAGACAATGGAACAAGAAATTGTCATCAGCCTTACTTCAAGGAGGCTTCAAACAAAGTTTAAATGGCTATTCCCTGTTTATTAAGGGATGTGAAGATAGTTTGGTATTGATATTAGTTTATGTAGATGACTTATTAGTGACTGGAAGTTTTGAAAAGGGAATTGAACAGGCTAAACAATTTTTGCATAGTGATTTTAAAATAAAAGACCTAGGGTCAATGAAATATGTTCTGGGAATTGAAGTGGCCAAGTCTGAAAAGGGAATAACTTTGTCTCAAAGGAAATATACCCTAGATTTACTCTCTAATATAGAACTAAGTGGATGCAAGCCTCGTGTAATTCCTATGGCTTCAAATTTGAAATTGTTGCCATTGGACAAGAAGAGGAACAAAGAAACAGAATTGCTGCGAAACCCAGGAAGATACAAAAAATTAATTGGTAAGTTAATTTATTTAACTATGACTAGGCCTGACATCTTATTTTCTATACAAACTCTCAGTCAATTCATGTAAACTCCAACCAAAACGCACATGGCAGCAGCAATAAGAGTTGTTAGACCTTAAGGGAACTCCAGGAAAAGGGATATTCATCAGTTCACAAGGGAATTTGCAACTAGAATGTTTCTGTGATGCTGACTGGGCTTCATGTGGCATAACAAGAAGTTTGGTAATTGGTTATTTATTGAAACTTGGTGCTTCCTTGATGATGTGGAAAACAAAGAAGCAGAGCATAGTGTCAAAATCTTCAGCTGAGGCAAAATATAGGGCGCTCAACATGATAGTTTCAAAAATCATCTAGACATTGGGATTATTGAAAGATTTAAATGTTGTTCATAATAATCCAGTGGATGTATATTGCGATAACAAATCTGTAATACATATAGCAACCAACTCAATTTTTCATGAGAGAACCAAACACATAGAAATAGATTGTCACTTCATTAGGGAGAAGTGGTAGTTGAACCAGATTGATTTAAAGCATGTGAAGTCAGCTGATTAAGAGGCAGACTTGTTGACAAAGGCTGTTGAAGGATTTACACAAAGAAGACTTCTCAACAAATTGGACACTGTTGATTTTTATTGTCCAATTTGAGGGGGAGCGTGAGAAATAATTTAGTTGATATTGTAAAGAATAAAAGAATATTATGGTTTATTTTAAATAGTTAATTGTTGGAATATGTTGTATAGCTCATTACGACATTATTCCATGTAGTTAGTTAGAGTTAAGGACCTTATAAATAGTCTGTTCTGTTAATTTTGTAAGTGATTTTTCCTATTGTAATATTTTGCTAGTTTTATCAATAAAGGAAATATCCCAATTTTTCAAGGTGATACATTCATGTGTAGAGTTTGAAGGCTTCCTTTACATGTTTCTTGTAAATAATCATATTTAACTTATAAAATAAGGATAAAATAGTCTTTTCACTCACAAATTTTATTTTTAGTCTAGCAGTAGGGGTGCAATAAAGTTTCAAAAAGTTTTAAGGCTGTTTGAGAATAATTTTCTACAAAAGGGGTGCAGTGATATTTTCCCTTAAAATCATGGTTTTGGCCCAAAGTCATAATTTTAAAAGTGAAGTAACCAAAGTGCTAAATATTTTTTCCAAACCCAAAATACGGTAGCTGTTAACCTTTAAAACTACGATTTAGGTTAAGCTATCCAAACACCGATCAAACTCTCGCAATTATGGTTTGACAAGAAAATCATAGTTTGAGGTTGAAATCATGATTCTTCAAAAGCTATTTTGTTTTTATCTTTTTAAAAGCTGTTCTCCAAAATTTATTTTTTAAAATCATTTTTTTTCACTTTTTTTTTTTTGAATTTATTTTTCAATAGATTGAGCCTGACAAGGGTTGCTTGTACTATGTAAGTTCACATGTTGAAACCACCTAAAATAGATTTCATTTTTATCTTATCGTTCATTTTTTATATGGACAGTTTTTTAGGTCCTATGAATGGTTCATACTTCATGTAGTGTACAAAATATATAATAAATTAGATTGGATATTGTATATTCGTTATATTTGTCAGTATATTTATTTTTACAATGACTACGTTAGATTTGGTGACTAGATTAGGCAAATTTCATCGGAAAATAATAATCACCCCGTCCCGGGATTTTTTCCGGGTCTGAAGAAAGGGAGGGAAAGTCCAACAAAAATAAAAACTGAGAGGGAGTGAAATAATCTTATATTCTGATTCTGACTAGATTACCCTTATCATATTTTCAATACGTCAAATTTACCCGATCGCTCTTACGACCCTCCTTTCCATGCAGCCCCTTCTTCTTCATGCCTTGTCTGCCTCGTCGCCTCTCCTCCTCCAGGCGCCGCCGCAACCGCCGCCGCCGCCGCCTGCTCCATCATAGTTTATCGTCCCTGTCTTCTCTCCCGTAGTCTCTTTCGTTCTCATCTCCGTTCTTGTCGTCTCTGAGCTCGTCCTCTCCAGCTGTGATTAGCATTTTCAAGATTCGGTCCTTCATTCAAGTGAGTGTCTGAGTTCGTTCTTTCAGCTATGACCGATTCTAATGTTTTTCAGCGTATTTTCCTGTTCTAAGCATTTATTTTTGGGGCTTTTTATTCTTGCTATTCTTGTTTTTGAACTGAATTCTTGCTATTCGGTTTCAGAGTTAAGTACATTTCTCTGCTTGAGGCTTCAACTTATTTTTCAAATCCTGATTTTGTGGCTAGGATCGTGTTATATAATAGGTTATGCTCTGCACTATATCATTCATTCCTTGTCGTATACTAAGTATTGGTGTATCTCAACAGGTTGATTTATGAAAATTATCAGGTACTTGGCAACGTTTGTGAGCATTCTGATTGGTTTTTTAACTCCTTTCAAGCCACTCTTTGTGGAGCTATCTTGAGATTCTAAATATGCATAATTTCGTGCCAAGCCTCTCACTCACGCGCACACACTAGTGGATTTCACTTCATTTACTTTTATCCCTTTGGTTGGATTGAAAAATACATATTCAAAGTGCGAAGAATCAATACTGTTAGGCTTTAAATATAGTCAAGCTTATTATATGAAGTATACAAATCTCAATTCTACTTGAACTATAGTTGAGAAGATTATATGTCTCAATTCTGCTATTAGTTTACTTTATGCCCTGTTTGGTAGCAGGAAATTGGAGGCAGGGAAGTGGAACTGGAACTGTGACATTTTGTGTGTTTGGTAGGCTTGAAGTTAGTTCCTTGTGAAATCAGGTTCCATAAAAATTGAGGCTCATCTAAGGTTTGGAATTGAGCAAGTAAATGGCTTGGTGGACCATGAAGTATTCATGCTCCCCTGCTGCTTTGATGTTCTTCTGCTTTGAATTAAGCACCTTGATGGCCAACCAGAGATGAGACTAATCAGGCTTCCCAAAGCACCCAACGGGTTCTCAGGCATGCCCGAGATCTTTAATGGTGGGGTCCATGGTGTTATCAGACGAGCTGTTATCATTAGCAATGGTTGCGCCGGCGCCGAGAATCAGAGCATTGGTTTGGTTCGTGCTCTCGGCCTCTCGAATCGTCACTTCTTATATGTAAGCTTTTGATTCAATACAAGTGAATTTGATGCCTTCCGTGGGGACCATTGAATCTCAGGTTATGTTTGATTGGTAAGAAAATTTTGGCGAATGTTGTTTATGCAGCTTGTTACAAGGCCCATAGGAGGAATTAATAAGTGGCTCAATTGGCTTCCAGTTTCCATCCATAAAAAGTTAGACTACTTCATGAGGCAGTTATATGGCAATTCACGGTTTCAAATATCAAATAAACCTTCGTTTTTTCATGCTTAATAAGATTGGTAATGCTTGCTGATCACTTTTAAAATTTTTTTATTCTTGTTGCTGTAAGTTGAACTAATGAGTTATCTGTCTGTTAAAATAATGACTATTTCAGGCTTATCTAACATTTTAGAAGCAGATGCTCCACAAATTGCAAGAATGGCCCTCGAAACGTTTAAAAAGTATGTCAACATGCTTTCGTCTTTTATATTTTTCTAGATTGTATTTAAATTTCATCTGCATATGATACATGTAATCTCTGTAAGAAACCAAAACAACTAATTGACACCAATGAGGGGAAGCCATCAGTGCCTACATTAATATTTTTATCATTTGAATTCCTCAACGAAATGCCATTATTTCAATGATCCCTTTTTATCATTCTCTTCTTAGGGATGGCCCTTTGCTGGTAGTTGCATCTAGGCGAGATACTATTTCTGTTGCTAGCTCCATTAAACGGTTAGCTCCAGAAAACGTTTTTGTTGTTCAGGTTGAACTTTTCACTTATTCTTTTTGTTCCCTGATTGAACCATATTTTTACATGATTTTTCATGATTTATTTGGGATTTAAATGTATTTTATGAAGCATTATTGCATGATTAAGCATGAATTTTGGTTAGAAACAATTGTTTTGAATTAATGGTAATTAGGGGAAAATGATCAAAATTATTAATTATTTTTGTACAATTGTTTTTTGGACTTTTAATGCTACGTATGCTTAAATTTTGTATTGTAGGTATTAAAGAAGAAATTGAGTTGGGTTGCTATTTTGGGCTTCTTGTAGCTGAATGAAAAAAAAAAAAAAATAAAGAAACAGATTTGGGCCGCAAGGAGAAGAGGGCCCAAAAGCAAAGCAAAGAAGAAGGAAAAAAAAAGAAGAGACTCAGACCCGACTTGAAGACCCGCTGGACATGGCACATGGATATGCTATATGGATATGGGAGTGACCCGAAAAAAAACGCAGAAGCAATATAACAGAGGCGCCGCAACAGATCATCGAAGAATCATCACCATCATCGCATCATCATCACAGATCATCATCAACGCAAGACCATCATCGCGCACCAGACTTCTTTCTTCCTTTCTTCCCTGTCGCCGGCGGCATTCTTCACCCTCACTGCCATTGCCGTCGGCGACCAGAAAGACAGAACCGAGAGAGCTGAGAGTTCAGAGGGTGATCGGCCAACACAGCTGGGAGTGAGAAGAGGGTGCTGCAGCGAAGAAGATAACACAACCGCACCACCATCGTCCACCATCATCAACTTCACCTTTCATCATCTTCCAGGCTGTGACTCCCTCTGTTTCTGAACTCATTCCAAGCCGTGACTTCTCTGACTCCTAGCTAAACAGTCATGGTTTCCCGTTACGAGTTTAATTTCAGCCCAATTAAATTGATTTATTACTAATTGATTACCTTAATTGGTGATTTGATGGCTGGGCATTTGAATTAGAGTGTGATTATATTTCTCGAAATTATTCTCATGATTGGCTAGGCAATTTTGTGTTTTTGAAGATGATTTGGAGATGGCTTGAGTTTATATGTGCTTAAAGGGAGTTTATTTTATCTATAGCTCATTATATTTGCGATTTCTTAGGTTTAAGAATTCATTTATGTAATGAGACTATGATTTTAGTTATTATTTCTATGGATTGAGTTGTTGTGATTTGGAATTTGTAATGAGGATTTGTGCTCATCAATATATATGGTTATATATATGTTTATCTATGATTCTATTGTTTCTCTCTATTTAACATGGTAATGTTGGATAGTTTGATTGACTTGGAATTGTAGTTGAACCTAAATGCATTGCTTATTCCATAATCACTCTCTAAGGGGTTTTAATAATGCTTAAATAAATGGGTTCATGAGTTTAAGCATTAGACTCAATGGTAATTGAGGTTTAGTATTTTAGGAAACTTCGAGAAACTCATTACACTAAGAGGGCTTAATAGCATTCCAAGAGTAGGGGTCCCTTTCTTGTAATGTTAGACTCATTGGTTAATGAGGTTTGGTATATTAGAAGCTTAGTGAATTAACTCCCCAAATATCTTAATTGAGCAAGGATAGTCATTGAAAACCATTTCCAAGAGCATCTTCATCATTTGCATTTCTAACCAATTTCCAATCCATATCAATTTTATTCCAAAAATCCAAAAATATTAGTTTTAAAAGCATTTTAGTTTAATTGCAATTTAGTTGTTAGATAAAAAGCTCAAAGATCATTTTTAACTCATTTTATGTCAATCATTGCACTTAGTTTCTAGGTAATTAATAAAAGGCTCTTCGAGAGACGATCCGGGATTGTACCCTATATTGCAATCCTTGGTTTAAATTTTGAAGAAGTTACCAAGGCATAAAAGCCGACAAAGCCTTAATTCTTCAAGTGGCGCCGTTGCCGGGGAGCCAAGTAATTGGTTCCTTAGTAGCTAAGTGTCAATCTTTGATTAATTGGTACCTTGAGCCTTTAGGTTGCATTTTAGTTAGTTTAGGTAGTTTTGCATGTTTTTCAAAGCATATTGCATATTTTGTCATTTTGAAATCATTTTCCCCTTTTTCATTTGCATTTGTGTTCTCTTAGTTTTTCCCCCCTTTTTCCTTAGTTTTTATAGTTTTTTGTTAGATAATCCTCTTTGTGATTCATTGAAATTTATTGTGATTGGATTTCATGGCTTGGTTTAATGATAATCAAGGTTTATCCTTTCAATCTCACTCTTCTATAGGAGATTCAACTGGAAGGAAAGAATCTATCTCCGAAAGCATCCATGCTATTCAACAAACATTGCAGCTTCTTCAAGCCAAGTTGGGATATCAAGATAGTCCAATTGATCAAGAATGCCAAGGTCCATTCCACCCTCCATACCATGAACCCTACCAACAAGCTTCATTTCAACCTTCATTCCAATCTCATTACCCACCACACCCACCCTATAGATCATACCATGAACCTTCTCCGCCACCATACAACCTATATCATGAGCCTCACTCTAATCCTCCATCATATAACCACATGCCATATCATGACCCTTCTCCTTCATTCCATTCCACTTTCCAACCATGCCATCCACCTCATGAGCCTCTATTCCCACTATTTCAACCATCTTATGGACATCATTCTTAACCATGTGTGCCTCTCTAAGAACCTTCTATTGGTGGAGTTATTGGAGAATTCCAGAAACCAAGGACTTGTACTATAAATGAGGAGCAGTCACACAAGGACACCTTTTCCAATTGCATGGCCTCTATAATGAGATCAATGGAGCAAAGAGATAAAGAGCGTGCAAGTTTGGCCAAGGACTTTGAGCGTCTCACTCAGCCATCAAACGAAGCGGAGGGATGGAAGAAAGATGTTGAACAATTTAAGAAAAATATGGAGTTGCTGTCACAAAAGATTTCTAAGTGCATCACTCCACAAGAGACTCTTCCTCCATTGCCTACATGTAATCCACCTATTCAAGTCAAGAAAGTCAAAAAGGTGCGATTTCAACTTCCAGAGGAGTCTTCCCTTCCTGTGGAGGAGGAACAAGGAGTCCAACCTCAAGGGTCAAATGCAACTTCACAAGTGGAAGACTTCAAACCTCCGGTGCCTATTCCCACACAAACATATGAAGTGGAGCAAGTTCAAAATAGTATTGAAGAGTCTTCCTTACCATTCGGTACTGATCCTATCCTTATAGAAGTAGACTCTTCTACTACTTTAACTAGTGAAGCAATTCATGATTTGAGTGATGATGAGGTGGATGAGGAAATCATTGTTGAATCCCCTCAACTGTTTGAAAATGTAATTGCTTCACCCATTAGTTTAAGTAGTAGTGATTCAATTGTACTTGTCGATGACTGTGCTTCTACTTCTTTGTGTGATGCTTCTATTGTTGAAAATGCTTCTCTTCATAGTACTAGGGATGATTGTGGTCAATTGAATGATATATCTTTATGTTCTTGTGCGGTAGATCAAATATGTGTTGATTGTTATCATGACAAATGCCACTTACTTGTTGAGTTTCGAAAAAAAGCATTTAATGAAGTGGTTGATTCTACCGTTCATTTTGATGCATCTCCTTGTACTATTGTTGTTTCTAAGCATGACACTTGTGAAAATGTTGAATCTTGTATGAATGCTAATGTGATTGTTGTGAATGAAAAAGACCATTTCCTAGAAAAAGATCTTTCTTTTGATTCCAATGAATTGCTTGATAGTATCATAAGGGAAGATTCAACTGTTTTGATTGATAATATGTCAAATGAAAATGATTCTTTCCATATGATTCTTTCTTGTGATTTGCCACCCGATATAGAAAAGGAAAATGATTCTTTTGAAAGTTCAAAAGTTTTGGGTTGTAATGATTTGAAAAATTCTCCTTCTTCTTCCACTCTTTTCCCTTCCATCTCTTGTGATTGCAATGATGATGTGGTGTACCCCAACACTAAGTTGGATTCTGCACCTTCCACTTTGCAAACACAAGAGAATTTAACTGGTTGTTTGACTCCTACTGATAGGAGTGCTATTGATCTCCTTGGATGCGATAGCTACTTGGAGAGTTTTGAACTTCACATGCCTTTATTTCACTTGAAATCTCTCCATGTTTCTATTTTTGAATGGGATACTGCTGGTTGCCTGTCTTCTTTGCAGACACATTCTTGGAAAGGTCATCGGAGGAACCAACATCCACCGTATTTTCTTGGACCTCTTCCGATTGATCCTGAGCCACCTCCACCAAGGAAATCCAATGCGGGAGAAGTTATTTTTAACGACAAATGCATGATTCTCATCAGGGATGAGAACTACTCCTTTAAGCGCCTCAAGATACTCTAACACAGGTTGTCTCTTTCCTCACTTGTTTTCTTCTTAAATCCTATGATTCTTTGAGCTTAATTGTTGTGTGAAGAAGATAAGTGTGGAGGAGGGACACAAACGAGTAGAAAAAGGTAGAAGTAGTGTAGTTTAGTACAATCAAAACCCCCCTCAAAAGCATGAATATATATTACGGCATGTAGTTTTTTAAGTGTCCTAATCTATTTTTGCAACTTTTTCTTTGCATTTGATGCCCTTTGTACCTTACAAGATTTAGAGGTCTTAGTCCTAGAATGCTATAGGTTAACTGGCAATTCATTACCTTATTGGGAAGCAGCTATTGCCAACTTGATGAATAAATATCTATTTTCTATCACCCCAGCATAAACACAAATTATCCACCTTTAGGCTATTTTGCTGCTTTTGAGGTGTAACATGAATTTTTTGTTCAGATTTTGCATTATCAATAATTTTCCTCCTTTTGGCTTCATACCAGCCATGACCATGGTGATTGAAAGGCATTTGTTGTGTTACTTTTCTACCACTCATGTAACTATTTCAGATACAACATCCTAGATGTGACTTAAATATGTTTGATCTTGTGATCACTCCTTGTCATGATTACTATCCATTGACTCCTCATGGCCAAAGGCAAATTCCTTGGTTTCTGCGAAGGTGGGTTACTCCACGAGAACCACCTGGACACAATGTGGTAGGTCCTATGGTTGTATAATAGTTACTGATTTTCTTTTTGGCTTATTGAGAAGCTTACATTTTTCTCCAGATTCTTACTGTGGGAGCTCTTCATCGAGCTGATTCCGCTGCCCTGAGGATTGCTGCTTCTTTCTGGCATCATGAGTTAGCAACTTTGCCTAAGCCTTTGCTTATAGTTAATGTTGGTGGACCTACAAGTAATTTGTATTACCTTTGTTTGATTATATTTGTTATGTGTGATGCTGTTTGATAGAAATAAGAATTTTCTGTTCCAACTTTTCAATTTTCTTTACATACTTGATTATACCTTATCGCTTGATCTTACGCGAATATCTCTCTCCCAGGAAGCTGTCCCTATGATGAGGATCTTGCAAAACAGTTGACAACAATGGTTCAGAATGTTCTTTGGAGTTGTGGGACTATTAGAATATCTTTCTCAAGAAGAACTCCTGAGAAGGTATTAAAGATGATTTTATTACTTATCACAATAAAATTTGTCCCGTCTTCAAAGTGGTGTGATCATAATCACCTTTGGCTCCCACCTTTGGCACTTTCGTGATTGGTGATGGGAGGTCTTCTTGGGATATCCTTTGCTAACTTTATTTCTTGTTGTAATAGCTTAAGCTTTTTATTCTTATGACAGATTTCAAAGTTTTTAACAGGAGAATTCAGCACACATCCGAAGGTCACAATATGGGATGGAGAAGGTACATTTGCCATATTCTTGAAGGCGAAATCCATACTTGCTTCCTGATATGGGAAATAATGTGTATCTTTTTTTCATATTACATTTAGGACCAAATCCACATATGGGACATCTCGCCTGGGCTGATGCTTTTGTCATCACAGCTGATTCAGTCAGCATGTTGAGTGAGGCTTGCAGTACTGGGTAAGTGCCAAATATGATCAAGGGTCCATATTTTGAAAATTTGTACTTTAATCATACATTTTGGTCTCTTTTGACTCAATATCTTATATCATAGGAAGCCTGTGTATGTAATTGGAGCAGAGCTGTGTACATGGAAGTTTGCTGACTTTCAAAAGCATTTGTTGGACCAAGGTGTTGCTCGACCGTTCACCGGAAAGGAGAATGTGAGTTTTCTTGATTATTTTAGATAAAGAAATATATATAGTCACACTGTTGCAATTATAAAAGTTATAAAAGTCAAATAACAAATAATGGAATACGGTGAGTCTGCCTTATATTATGTTAATAATCAAAATGGGAATAATAGTATGCAGAAATGGTGACCCCGGTCACAGGACAGGAATATAAAAGTTGCAGAGAAGTGTAGAGGGAAATCATAGAAATGACAGAGGAATCTTCACATAGAAAAAGATCGTAACCAATTGCCTGTCTATCCCAATCACAAACGAACTCTTCCTATTTTCTAGTCACGTAATTTCCGGGATTTCTTCCTCACACTCGAACTCTTTGCTAGCTCATTGTCCAGGTCACATTGTGGGCAATAACAGGTTATCTTTGCTTTCCATTCAATGAAACTATATCGTTGTTGCTGCTAGTTATCTTTGTCTGTTTTTTTGTTTTTTGTGTCTTTGAATATATACACATAACGTTAATGACTCGTTGTTTGAAATTATAGATAACTGATAGCTGGAGTTATCTTCCACTTAATGACACTGCCGACGCTGACAGCCAAGTGATAAGGGCCCTTGCTCAGAGAGGATGGACAATTCGCACATGATGGTTTTGTTAACTTGGCGTAATAGCCAACTGGCGCCCTCTAAATTGATGGAAGAAAATGGTTTGATAAAAAGAGAAACATTGTGCAGAACCAGTTGCTCTCCTTCGTGAGCATGGAGGTGGCTTTCTGGGACATAATGCTGCTTGGTTATGGCTGAATTTTTTAACCTTAATTTTTGCTATTAGTAGTTTCAACTATATATTAAAGAGGGGCTAGCTAGGCATTATGCTTGTTTAGAATAGCGATTGGAGCATTCAAAAATAGTTTTTCAATTGTAATTTACGGTATACGAGGTAAGTATGTAAGAGGAGTTTTGTTTCAGTTGCAATGTGTGTTCTCACTTCTCACCAATTTTTCGCTTGGCTTCCCCTTTTGATTTTTTTTAATTCTTGTTATACCCCACGTAGACTTTTTTTTTTAAATGGGCGAATGTGCAAATTTAGTATTCAACAATTTTTCTAGGAGCATCTTTAAGACTTATCTATTTTCATATGCAAAAGTAGCAGTAAACTATTTATTTGGGAGCAGATTTAGCAACGTCGTTAAATATGCTTAATTGTCATCATTTTTTGAAATGTGGGTCCTGACATGCTTCTCCCTTTATATTATTTTAATAATTTCTTAATGGAAAAATATCTCTTAGGCCATATGGAAATAATTTCATTTTAGTTAACCTCTAAAAGATTCTGAAATTTCATTGTAAAATTTAATTTATTTTGAATGACAGAGTTTAATTTCATTTTAACCCAAGAGGTGCAATGATATTTCAAAATTTTTTGGGGTTATCTGAAATGAAATTTTTTCTATATGGTCTAAGTGATATTTTTCCTTTTAAAAAAAATATTAAAATAATACAGAGAGAAAAGCATGTTGGGACCCACATTTCAAAAAGTAACGCAGTTAAATATTTTTTAATGGCGTTGCTAAATCTACTCCTAAACAAATAGTTTATCATTACTTTTACACCTGAAAATAGATAAATTTTATAGATACTTCAAGCGAAATTATTGAATATTAAATTTGCACCTTCCCCTTTTTTAATTTAACAGCACCTTCCCCCTTTTTTAATTTAACAGCACCTGTCCTAACCTGTTCAAATAACATACAATGATACAATATGTTGTTGAATCTCTCCTTTTCCCTTTATCTTTCTTTTTCCCCCGCCAACACACCATTTATCTCCCATTGCAACTGAGGAACTATTAATTGAAAAAGGAACGCTGCTAGAGACGTCTTATTATTTAATATGATTGATTACTTTATCTGCTTTTATGTTGGTCTCTCTTCCAATGAGTGAAATGTTGGCCCATGCTCTTGTGGTGTTACTCTGGTCTGGGTAGCTAACGGAAGGCAAATTGGAGCATCTCTAAAGCCATGTCCAATTTTATGGTGTTCCCTCTTTAACCTCCTGATTAGAAAACAGCATTTTTAAACAAAAAAATTTATTATTATCATTTGCTCAATGGTAGAGTTAGTAATAGTATTAGTAGCAACACAAGTAACCAACATAGAGTTGGTTTAGCGGCAAGGCATAATATCAAAAAAAAAAAAAAACAAAAAAGTATCAGCACAAGTTTGTATTTACTCCCTTTGGTCTTTTTTATAAGTAATTCTCTCTTTCTTGGGTTTGGTCCTTTTTATCAGCAACTTTTTTTTTTTGTGTTTCAAAATTTAAATTACTTTTTTTTTCTCTATCCCTATTAAATACACATCTTTATATTATTACTTCTCACTTACCATTAATTCTCTTTTATTTACTCATTTATTACACATTCTCTCTCATTTTATACTCATACTTTCTCATATTTGTTACTCATTCTCTCTCCTATCATCTTTTCATAAATAGGGGCATATTTGGAAGAAACATAACATTTTTGGCATATTTATTGTTTTTAACTAATTTTAATCGTCAGTTCATTTTACGCAATAAGGATAAAAGTTATTTATAAAAAAAATAGAGGGGAGTACTATTTTTCTTGACATCAAATTAAGGTGGGAGATAATGCATTTCCTTTTACTTTATCCCACCAAACCAGATATTAACTCATCTGACTTCTTTCTTCTATATTTTCTCTCTTTATTGTTTCCTTTCTCTAACTTTTTCCCCAAGTATATATCCAACAATGTACTACTTTGATCCTATTTATAAATTTAAATTAACTAACTTTCACATACTAAAGAGAGTTAGTTAACTTATAAATTATGGGTTAAATTTTCAATTTTGCCCTTATCTATGATTAGTTCCAAAAGCCAACATAAATAAGGTCCAATTTTTTTGTTTGTTGCAATTAATAGGGGCAAAAAGTAAAAAACGCATTTATTATTCTGAAACTGGACTTATAATAAGGTCCAATTTTTTTTTATCAAATTTGAATTATAAATAAGACCAAAGTAGTATCCAATGAGTGGCACGGTGGAAGAACTGGAAATGTGAAAAAAACAGAGTGTATAAGTATTCTATAGCTGCATCCAAAAAAACCTGGGGTGCGTTTCCTCAGAGAGACTTTCCAAAATGAATTTCTAATACAAAATTTTTTATGAAATGGTATAAACTTAATTTATAAATAGGATTGAATACATTTTTTTTAGTGTCAAATTTCATTAATTTATACAACTTTCTTGCTGACATTGCTCCCTTTGCATTAAGGCAGACATGTAAGGACAAGTAAACAAAAAAGAAAGAGGAGAGGGAGAGATAAAATAAGGTTACTACGAGTATAAAGCAAAAAAAAATTGCTTTCCTTTTAAAATCAGTAAGGAGGTAAAAGTGATTGAACAATATCCCAAATATCAATAAATGTTATAAAAATAAAAGACATTTGGAATAAGAGAGCAAGGGGTAAAGAGAAGAGAGAAATTCAAGAGAGAAAGTAGGGAGCAATTCTCATTTACTTGTGTGTCTACAATACTTGGCCCAAGGTCTCTATTTATAGACCTTCACCACTCATCAAAAATATATAGGCAAACTTAGAGAAGAAGTAAACTTGGAGGGCAAGTTTGCTTAGTGAGCAAGCTTACTTAGAGAGAAAGTTTGCTTAGAGATCAAGTTGGCTTGAAGAACAAGTTGATATGGATGAGTCAATGGATATTCCCATAATTAATATTCATAACAGTCCCCCTTGAATCTCCATTATGAATGTGTCCCATTAAAAACTTTAATTAGGAAAAACCTCAGTGGGACATAAACCTAGCCAAAGAAAATAGTACATCATTTGTTGATACACTACCCAGTGCTGCCTCATTAAAAACATTTCTAGGAAAACCCAGTGGGATAAAACACAGATAAGGGACAAAGAGTACAGTGTGTATCGACTCCCCCTCTTGATCAGTTGAGATCTTTGAGTCTTCGAAGACCAATGTTATAAACAAGCTTTTCAAAGATTGTACTTAAAAGTGACTTGGTCAATAAATTTGCTAGATTTTCACTTGAACAAATTTGCTGGAAATCTATTTCACCTTCCTTTTGAAGGTCACGAGTGAAGCAGAATTTTAGTGAAATACGCTTCGTTCTATTGCCCTTGATATATTCTTCTTTAAGTTGGGCAATACATGTAGCATTATCCTCATATAGAACTGTTAGGGCAATTTTGCCTAAAGATAAACAACAAGTCGTTTGTATGTGATGTACTATTGACCTCAACCATACAATTTCTTGACTTGCTTCATGCATTACTAGAGTTTCTGCATGGTTAGATAATGTGGCTGGTATAGTCTATTTCATAAAGTGCCATGAAATTACTACACCTCCACATGTAAACAAATAGCCTATTTGTGATTTACCATTGTGTGGATTAGATAAAAATCTAGCATTTGCATAACCAACCAGTTTATATTTGGATACATTTGAGTAAGATAATCCCATGTCCATAGTTCCTACGACGTAACGAAGAATGTGTTTTACTTCATTCCAATGCCTTCGTGTTGGTGAAGAACTATTTCTTGCTAATGAATTAATAGCAAATGATATATCAGGATGTGTGTAATTAGCAAGATACATTAGTTCTCCAATAGTGCTAAGGTATGGTACTTCTGGATCAAGTAGTTCTTCATCACATTCTTCGCTAATTACTTAAGGTCTGAATGGGTCTTTATCTACTTGCAAAAACCTTACAATCATTGGGGTATATAATGGATGTGACTTATCCATGTAAAACCGTTCTAGGACTTTCCTTGTGTAAGCTTCTGGATATACAAAGATCCCGTTTTTGAGGTACTTGATCTGTAATCCAAGATAGAATTTTGGTTTTTCCAAGTCCTTCATTTCAAATTCTTTTTCCATACAATTAATTGTCTTTTGAAGCTCTTCAGGAGTTCCAATGATGTTGATATCATCAATATAAACAACAATTATAGCAAATCACTTTTGAATCTCTCCATAAAGATACATGGGTATGTTGGATCATTTTTGTACCCTTCTTTCAACTGATATTTATTGAGACGATTATACCACATGCACCTTGATTGCTTCAAGCCATACAGGGACTTATTTAAGTTAATTGAGTATTGTTCTTGAGAACTTAAATTGGATGCTTCTGTCATCTTAAGTCCTTCGGGGACTTTCATATAAATATCATTGAAATGTGAGTCATACAAATAGGCAATCATAATATCTATTAGGCATAGATCAAGTTCTTCATTTATTGCTAGGCTAATTAAATAACGAAAAGTAGTTGCATCCACTACTGGTGAATACGTTTCTTTAAAATCAATGCCAGGTCTTTTGTGTAAAGCCTTGGGCCACAAGATGTGCCTTACATCTTATAATTTCACCCTTTTCATTTCTCTTTCATACAAAGACCCATTTGTATCTAACTGGCTTTACATCTTTAGGTGTATGGACTACAGGTCCAAATACTTTTCATTTTCCCAATGATTTTAATTCTGCATTAATGACATCTTTCCATAGGGGCCAATCCTTTCTTTGTAGGCACTTACTAATGGATTTTGGTTCATGATTCTTATTATCATTCATTACATCATATGCTATATTATAAGCAAAGATGTTGTCAACATTGACTTCATTTCGGTCCCATCGGATTCCATTCATAACATAATTTATTGAGATCTCATATTTTCACACATGTCAGTTACCTGGTTATCTTTTGGGACTACAACATTATCTTCTGGAGATAATAACTCTTCAGGAGATAGCTCTTATGAGCTACTAACTTTTCTTGATTATTCTCAATTTGACCATCTATATTCTTAGCTCCTTTTCTCTTTCGAGAATTTTTATCTTTGTAACCAATGGGCCTGCCACGCTTTAGCCATGCTTTAAATTTATTCATAATAGGTTGTCATTTAAAGACATCAATTTTAATAGGAGCATTAGCAGATAGGACATGTGACTTTGTCACTTTCTTTAGGTCAGTAAATGTTTCTGGCATTTGATTAACTAAATTTGGTAAATGAATTATCTTTTGCACTTTCAGTTTACATTGTTTTGTAACGATCAAAATGAGCCAATGATAATTCATTCCAGCTACTCTTTTGACCCAATTGCTTATTTTCTCTCCTTAATATTGGAAAAATTGATTTATCAAAATGACAATTGGCAAATCTGCCGTAAATAAATCTCTTGTAGATGGTTCTAAATATTTTATAATCGCATGAGATTCATATCCAATATATATTTCCATCATTCTTTGAGAACCCATTTTGGTACGTTGTGGTAGTGTTACTGGCATATATACTGCACACCCAAAAATCCTTATATGTGAAATATTATGTTCCTAACCAAAAACCATTTGTAAGGAGGAACCTTTAAGGTAACTTGTTGGTCCAATGCGAATTAATATTGCTGTGTGCAAAATGGCATGACCCCAAGCAGAAATTGGGAGATTAGATCTCATAAGTAAAGGTCTTGCAATTAGTTATAACTGTTTAACTAATGATTATGCAAGTTCATTTTGTGTATGAACATGAGTTACATGATGTTTAACATCAATTCTAAGGGACATACTAGGGGTGTTCAAATTCGGGATCGGGACCGGGATCCCCCACTCCTGGTCTCAGTCCCAATTTTTGGCTAGGATGCAAATTGCATCCTGGTACCAGTCCCAATCCCGATTTGATCCTGGTCCCAGTAATCTCAGGTGGGACCGGGACCAACTCGGGAAATCCCAGTTTTTTCTTAAAAAAATTAAATTTAAAATATATTATTATATTAGTTTAATTTTCTATAATATAATGTTTAAAGTGATTATTTAACATCTAATAAGGCCATAATAATCACACAAATTGATCTAGAATTGAAGAATAACATATTATTATTATCACTTTTGTAACGCCCCAAATTTCAATTAAGGGCTAATGATAATTATTGAGAATAATTATCAAATTAAAGTGGAACAATTATGGGTTTTGTGGTAATATTAATTAATATGCTATGATTAGTGGAAAATGAAAGAATAAAATTATTGGGCAAATAGTTAGTGATTAATAGAGAAATTAATTACTAGCTAAGAGAAAAATGAGAAGTGTAATTAAAATAGCTAATGGAGAGCTTAGAGTAACTAACTTGTTACTTATTTGTGGAGAGCCAATAGAATTGCGGCATGTGGCAGAGTGGGTGTGAAGGGAGTGTGTGTGTGTGTAAAAGTCAAATGTTGCATTTTTTATGCATTCTTTCTCTCTCTTCTTGTAACCCCCTCACGGTAATCACATCCGGATTTTGAAATTTAAGTGAAATAGAGACCAATAAAATGAAATCAACAATTTATAATCCCTCAACTCGGGATGAGGTATTTCAAAACCAATTCAAAACGTAATAATTCCGGGTCTCACATTCACGTGCGGATATAACTACTTGAGAAATCAAATCACATAAGAAATATCAGAATGTGGAAACTAAAATCCCGGCAAACCCCCTGGTTACTCTATATATCGAATGGGTTTACTATTTTCCAAATGGGGATTACAAATCAAAAATTCACTATGAACAATTTATATACAGTAATCCCAAATCTACAATAGATAACCAACAATCCCAAAATCCTGAATGTCCCTAAGAGATCCTAACCACTCCGGGTTGGTCGCTTCTCCTTCGAGCCACTTGCCCTGTATGAAAAGGTTAGTCATATGGAAAGAGTGAGATTCTAAAGAATCCCAGTAGCAACAAGTCACTCATACAATATATAAACATAAAGCATGTATGTTCATCATGTTCAGCAGCTTCACAATGATCTCTGGCTCGCGCCATATACGATAGCACTCACGGCTGTAATCACAATGCACTATGCCAACTTTCGCTGTAATCACTATGCACAACGCCCGCTTTTGCGGTGAACACTATGTAGCAGCAACACGAAGCACAAAGCACCACAAAGCATCTCAAAGCACAATGTATCACTAAACTCCACAAGGTATCTCAATGCACAAGGTATCACAAAGCAGTAGCAGCAGCATCCACACAATGAATGACAGACAAACATACAATACATTTACACAAAGTATAAGAGAGGAGTCGCTACCTGAATCTTTCCGGACAATCTTTGGCACAGTGGGCTCACGCGTCTGGCAGATATCAAATCCTATACCAAATTAGGGACAATTGATCAATCTCTCTTCCAATTACTTATTTCTATAATACACTAAGTTGGTTATCATTTAGAACTCTTAAGAGGCCACAAATGCCTCTAATAGAAGCCCTAAAAGGTTGGGAAATAATAGGTTGAAAGTCACTTTTTGAAAACACAAAGTGCTGGAACGCAGGGGTTGGCCGCAGCCAGTCCTTCCTTGGGTCGCGGCCAAAATATGGTCAGAAGGCCGCTGGCCGCAGCCAGCCACTCATGGGTCGCGGCCAGAATCAGGCCAGAAAGGTTTGGGTCGCGGCCAGCCACCTTGGGCCGCGGCCAAGAAATCCCCTGATTCTTGGCTGAACTTCCAAAATTCATAACTAATCCTAGAAAAATTGAAACGAGGTGATTCCAAAGCCAAATGAAAGGTATATAAGTTCTTTTTTAAGGAAAAATATAGCCCATAACTGGAAATCACTACACAAATACAGAATCACCAAAAACTAAACACTACTCCAAAACAGAGTTCTGTTTCAGTCCCAAACTTTGGACAACCATATCTCACAGAATACTAAACGAAATGACACAAAATATATGTCTATTTTGAATCTTGGGATGTGAAATTTAAGACTGGAAAGTTTCATAATTTTCCAACACCATTTGGTCATTCAAAACGCTCGTTCAAACTGACAGCAAAAAATAGAGCTCAAACAAGACAGATTTCTAACTTTTCCCAAGTGATCCAAATGAATCCAAAATCAACAACCAAGCTTATTCCCACACAAAATCACTCAAGGAATCCAATGGAAATGTCAAAATCACCAAAATCCTATTCTATTATCATGCTTTGGTTTTGGGTAACATTAAACACCAAACTCTCAAAATCTCCAAACTTAACAATTTCAAACCCAATCAATTCTATCTATCCAAAATGCATTCCAAACATACAAATTCCATATCAAACACATACCAACTCCCAATGGCCCTCATTTTCAAAAATGGGCCCAAAATTCCAGAAAATTCAAACTATTTCAAATGGTATGAAACTTAGATAGATAGATAGGTCTCACTCACCTTATCAACTTCTCCAAAGTGAGTTCTTGATTCACTACTTTCCAAAATTTCATGTGATCACCAACCACAACCAATGGACAAGCTACAATCATAGAAATGTAGCTCTTAACTCAAGGATCAACTTTAATGAAGAACATTTTTCCATTAGAAGCCATTTAGAGGGTCAAATACACACCTTTTTCACAAGCTTCTTCTTCTTTCCTTCTGCAGAAATGGGGCACAAAAATGAGAGAGAATGGGAGAGAGAGAACGTGAGAGATGGAAGGGATGGGGAATGATGATGAATGAAGTACCATTTTCCCTTGCCCATGCCTCCAAAAACGTATAAGATAGAGAGGAGAGAGAAAAAGGTGGTTTTTGTCTCTTATGCCTCATCCTATGGTCCACCATAATGCCACTTGGCAACATCTCATCCCTTGATCTCTAATACCACACACATCTACACCAAATTCACATCATATTTCTCCCAAAATATTTAATTACACAAATTACAATCAATCTCAATGCCATTAGCCCTTAATCATAAATTGGGATATTACACTTCTTCCCTCTTTTCGGTTGAGCATGGGGGAGGGAGTATGTCATCATCATTCTTTATCTTCCCCAACACTCCATCTCTCTCTCATTCTCTCTCTCTTATTCAGCCATTGTTGCCCAAGAAAGAGGAAGGAAAAGCTTGAGAAAAGGTAAGTTAAAAACCTCTAATGGAAAGGTTCACTTCATTAATGTTGTTCCTTGGAGTGAGAGCTTCAATTTGATGGTTATAGTTTCTCCATTGGTGGTGATTTGAGGAATCACGAAAATATGAAGTTTATAGAATTAAAAAGTGTCTTTGAGAAAGTTGTTAAGGTAAGTGAGACCAATCTTTCTATCTATGTTTTATGCCATTGTATAAAGTTTAGAATTTTTGGTATTTTTGGCCTTAAATTCGAAAATGAGTAGCATTGAGTATTTGGTATGTTATTGGTATGAAAATGGTACCTTATGGTGAGTTTTGGATAGATGAATTGATTGGAGGTTGAAATGTTAAGTTTGGTGGTTTTGGGATTTTGGTGTTTAATGTTGATTCAGACTAAAGCATGATAATGGGATAGGATTTTGGTAATTCTGATGATTCCATTGAATTCCTTGGGTGTTTTTGTGTGGGAGTAGCTTTGGTTGAGGTTTTGGGTCTATTGGAAACTCTTGTGAAGCTTTTGGAAAGTGCTGTCAAGTTTTCTGCATTTTCTGGTTTCTGATGCGTTCACTCGAGTGATATGGGGTTCACTCGAGTGCGGGATGAACATCACTCTAGTGAGGATGAGTTCACTTGAGTACAACAGTGTAATTTCCTTTTCTGCTTCAGTTTCTGTGTTGCATTTCTGTATGTCAAGGCAAGAGTGTTGCCTCAATTGCAAGTGTTATAAGTTCTCACTCAAGTGAGCCTCCTCTCACTCGAGTGTGAGTGTATTTGACACCATGAACTCTCATCTTGGGTTGTCACTCGCGTCCAAAATTCAAGAGTGCGCTTTAACACTTGCGAGTGTTAAGTTGTCACTCGAGTGAGGTCTTCTTCACTCGAGTGCTCCCCTTCTTTGAAAGTTCTTGTACTTTCGGACAAACACTTTCTATCCTCACTTTCTAACACTTGAAGTGCAGACCGTACCATCACTCGAGTGAGGCCTTCTTTACCCGAGTGTCCGCACCAACACTCAAGTGAGGCTGTAATATCCTGAATTTTGAGACTTGAGCTTAGAGATTAAGCCTGAGATTAGTGAACCGTTAAGCCCTGGTTTAACAGGATCCCAAATTGGGTTAAGAAATATGAAAATGAGTTGATGGTAATTCCAAGTGAATTTCCATAATCAAGGGCAAAACGGTAAAGTTACCGACCAGTTGATTGGTTACCGAGGAGGAAACTCGTTGGTAGCTTCAAGATCAATGGCTAGGATTGATTTGTGTAATAGATCAAGGGGCAGAATCATGTGTATGTGTGTGCATGTGAGCCCATGAGAGTTGAAGTAAGATGGTGACAAGTGGCAACTTGTGGACCATTGGATATGGCATAAGGGATGAGAGACACATTATCATCATCTCTATCTCTCTTTCTTCTCTCTCTCATTTTCTCTCTCTTTTCTTTCCCTATTTTCGGCAGCTATAAAGCTTGGGAGAGAGAAAGGAAAACTGGATTTTGAGGTAGGCAATTGCCTCTTTAGCTCAAACTCACTTCATAAATGTTGATCCTTGGAGTGAGAGCTTTAATCTGATGGTTGTAGCTTCTCCATTGGTGGTGATTTGAAAGATCACGAAAATCTGAAGTTTGGAGAATCAAAGAATGTTTTTGGAGAAGTGGAAGAGGTATGTGAACCCAATCTTTCTATCTATGTCTCATGCCAAATGATTAAGTTTGGAATTTCTGGAATTATTGCCCTAATTTCGAAAATATGGGTCAATGGGTAGTTTGGCATGTTATGGTTATAGAAATGGTGTTTTGGAATAAGTTTTGAATAGATAAAAGGGATTTGGTATTGAAATGTTTAAGGTTGGTGATTTTAGAGAAATGATGATTGTGATGCCCTAGACCAAAGCATGTTAATAGAATGGGATTTTGGTAATTCTGTTGATTCCATTGAATTCCTTGGGTATTTTTATGTGAGAATAGCTTTGGTAGAGGTTTTGGGTCCATTTGGATCATTTGGGCAAATGGTAGGAAATGTGGTATGATTAATGAGCGAAGATATGATCCCAGGATTGCCGGGAATTTATATTGCGTACTCTGATAATTGTATAAATGTGATTTATCTTCGCATAGTAATTATATTCGGAGTGTGAATGTGATACCGTGTTATAACGATTTTGAAATATAATTATGAAAATCCCATTTGGTGGATAAATTTATAAATGTTTATTTGCTTGTTATTGGTCTCTATTTCACTTAAATTTTTGTACTCCGGATGTAATTGTGGTGAGGGGGTTATAGAGGCCATCATCACTTGAGTGCAGCAGTGAAAAATCAGTTTTTGTGCTTCTAAAAGGGGATATTTGGGATAGTTCTTCCAACCCTTTAGGAGTTTTGTTAGGGGTATTTAATGACTCTAAAAGAGCAATAATGATAACCAAATTAAGTGTTAAGAAGTAATTGAGTATTGGATAGAGAATAATACTTTGTCACTCATTATGAATTATAGGATACGACATTTGCCCTACTTGGGAAGGACCAGTGCCAGAGCATGCACGGAAGGAACGAGCTGGTAGTGACTTTTCTCTCGTGTTGTGTATGATCTCTGGTATGCATGATTGATCATTGTGTTTGTGAAATGTGAATGAAAATGTGCCATGGTCCATTGCAGCACAAATACTTCAGCAGGAGCCGTCGTAGGGGGTTGATGCTTATCACACCTACCCCGGCCATTGAACTGCCGTTGTAATAGACATAGATATTTGAGAAACTGCTTTTTGAATCTCGCCAATATGGCTGTGTATTATAAAATGCTTTATATGAATCTCAGCTGTGATGAAATATATTGTTGTGAACTGTGTTGTGGTGCAATACAGCATGAACACTTCAGCGTGAGCAAACGTAAGGGTGACACGAGTTATACCTGCCTTTGCCGCTGTAACTGCCATTTTAGTTGCTGTGAGTGGGTTATGATTACTTTCATGCCTTATTATTATGCATACTATGAGTGATTTGTTACTACGAGGATTCTTTAGAATCTTACTCTCTCAAAACAACTTTTAGATAGGGCCGAAGGATCAAAAGGAAATCAGGTGACGAAGAGCGAGTAGAGCTTCGGATAGGAGTTTCATTTTGGGAATATTTGGTTATCATAGTTGTAATTTTTGAATATATTCTTGGGATATGAATGTATATATAGTTGTGGTATAGTTGTTATAATCCCTAAGAGAAAGGGAAAGAGATTATGGCATTTATGCCTTGTGTAAACCCTTTTATCAATTAATGGAACCCGAGTGTGTCGGGAATTTATGCTGTACTCTGATATGTATGAATGAAATCAACTTGTATAGGCCATTTATGTATGGATGTGAATGTCAGACCGCTGTGAACATGTTTTAGAAAATTTTTATAGACTTTGATTTTGGGAAGTTTAATTTTGAATAAGTCCCAAATCATCTTACAGTATCTAATTCCATATAATTACTTATTTATGAACTAATCTCGGCCTATGGTGGAAGGGGGTTACAACTTTCATCATTTTCGTTATTATCTTTATACATTATATAGTTATGATTAGTATCACGATATATACATTTTAACTCCAACTAAATATGTGATACACATTTTATCAAATGATAACTTAATTTATGGGATAAAAAAAAATACAAAAATAAAAGAATAACTTAGTTTTTAAGGAAAAAAATTTTAAAAAAATAAAAAAAATTGGGATCGGGATGGGACCGGGATCACAAGGTGTGAGCTTGGTTCAGGTCTCGGGTCCAATAGATCCCATTCCCGGCTAGGACAAAAATTCCCAAGATTAAAATGTCTGGGACTAGGCCCAAACAACCGGGACCGGGACACTTTGAACACCCCTAGGATATACAATATTCATTAAAAGTTGTGAAGTAAATTCACAAGCATTATCATGACGTATTTTCTTGATAGGATAATCAGGGTAATATGTTCTTAATCTAATCAATTAAGCAAGTAATCTTGCAAACTCTAGGTTGCAAGAAGATAATAAGCAAACATACGACCATTTAATTGATGTATCAATTAAAACCATATGGTACTTAAATGGTTTGCATGGTGGGTGTATTGGCCCATAAATATCTTTCTGTATTCATTCCAGAAATATGAGAGACTCACTTTCTACTTTGTTTGGTGAGGGTCAAATAATTAACTTTCCTTTGGAATATGCAGCACATGAGAAATTATGGGATTGTAGTATTTGTTTACACTTCAGGGTATGTCTACATGATTTCTTAATTATTTATCGCATCATGATTGACCTGGGATGGCCTAACCGGTAATGCCAAACATTAAATTCATTAGTAAACTTTTGGTTTACATTGGCAAACCGTTGATTTGTATTGGCAGACTTCTGATTTGCATTAGTAAACTTCTAGTTTACAATAAGATGTATTTCAAATGTGCTTATAAATGTATAGTACAAGAGGAAGAAAAGCAGGAAAACTTTCTAATATGCATTTTCTACCAGAAACTAAATTTGTGGTATCAAGATATTCTTGAATATTTTCTAGTTGTTGTTTCTATATGCTATCCATTTCTGCGGATATCTTTGAAAATCAATAAGTTTCTTTTAGACTTGGTTGAATAAAATGCATTATTAATGCATAATTTGTTCCTTCAGGTAACAAAATATTAGCTCTTCCGGAGCCTTCTATTAAATTCATACTACCGGATATAGTCTGAACATTAGCCTCTCGCATTATAAATGAATAAAAATATTCATAATTTCTAAGTATGATGTGGGGTGTTGCATTATCAATGAAACATAAAAATATTCATAATTTCTAAGTTTCTTTTAGACTTGGTTGAATAAAATGCATTATCAATGCATAATTTGTTCCTTCAGGTAACAAAATATTAACTCTTACGGAGCCTTCAATTAAATTCATACTACTGGATATAGTCTGAACATTAGCCTCTCGCATTATAAATGAATAAAAATATTCATAATTTCTAAGTATGATGTGGGGTGTTGCATTATCAATGAAACATAAATATTCAGGACTTATATCAATAAGACTCATTCTTGGTTAAAAGAAACATGTGTTAGAACCGGCTGACACCCAAGAGGGGGGTGAATTGGGTGTAAGATAAAAACTTAAGAATTTTGAAAATCTTTTCGCATCTTAGAGGAAGCAATAAATATGAAAGTAATGAATCATAAATCACAGTTAGATATTTAAATGATATATGCTAGAAGTATAAGAGCTTAGGGAAGAGAATATGCAAACTGTGATTTATCCTGATTCGGCCCAATCCACGATGACCTACGTCCAGTCCCCAAGCTCCTCCTGAGATTTTCAATCCACTATCTTCTTGTTTAATCCAGGCACAAGAAAAGCCTTTACAACCCACAAGTTTAGCTGGGCACTTGTGAAGCCGTTTACAAATCTCTCACCGAGTTACTCCCCCTTACACACCGTAAGGTTACAACCGAGTTACTCTCCTTACATACTCCATAAGGATACAACTTTGATGATGAAAGATTACAATCAATCTTCTCTCTCAGAAGTGAATAGATGAATACTGAAGCACAATGAAAATAATCTCTCTCTCAAATATACATGATATAGAAAATATATAAGAACAGAGAGTAGTTGGGTTAGAGTAGATGATTCATGATCTTTGCATGTTTCTCGTTGTAGTGTTCTCGTTGGTTGTTCTGAACTCTAAATGCTCTTCTATTTATAGTTGATGAAGGTTGATGACCGTTTGAGCATTCAATATATCCGTTGGAGTGTGGCTTCTTCAATTTGAAAACTAGCCGTTGTGAACGTTGACCGCTCCGCTCCGTAAACTCAACTTTTATCTCTTCTCATCATCTCTTCATTGTTTTACTGGAAAAATGCATTAAACACTAATACAATGAAGTGTTAGAGTAATTAGAAGCAATAAGAATGAGTTATATGATCATTCCATTGATTTCCAGAATCTTCGGGACGTTGCTCTGTTTTCCTGGGAAGCATTACTCGAGTAAAAATCAAGTTTCTTCACAGGTTACTCTAGTGGCTACTCGAGTGGCCTTCCATTTTCTGCATAGCTTACTTGGGTAGTGACTTGAAGTTCTCTTCTAAATAACTCTGCATACACAGTGCTTTACTCTAGTAGTGACTTGAAGTTTTGCTAGCACAGTGCTTTACTCCAGTAGTGACTTGAAGTTTTCGTCTAAATAACTCTTCAAGTTTTGCTAGCACAGTGCTCTACTCGAGTATTCATTAAAGTTTACTCGAGAACATACTTGAGTATCATCGGGAAAACTTTGATGAACTTCAAGTTTTTGCTTACCACAGTGAGTTATTCGAGTAGCTCCTCGAGTAATATTGGCAGGATTGAAAATGCCGAGAGCAACTGCAAGTGATCTACATGGTTACTCGAGTAACGTTGGCAGGCCGAGAGCAACTGAAAGTTTTCTATCTGATTACTCGAGTACCTACTTGAGTAATGTTGGCAGGCCGAGAGCAACTGGAAATTTTCTATCTGATTACTCGAGTACCTACTCGAGTAAAGTCTTTTGTTATCAACCAGTTACTCGAGTGGTGCCTTCAAGTGAATTCTTGATTTTGACTCAAAATATGGCAAATTATATATCATCGGAAAGCCCTCATTATCTACATTCCAATGTAACAAGAATCAACTCGAAACTCGTTGTGTACAGAAAGTTATGATCCAAAGAGTATCTACTGTTCTTAGACAATCCTGAAATCACGAGCAGAAACTTCCAGAAGTCATAACTCTTAGTATATAGCTTTAAATATGACAAATTATATATCCATGGAAAGCTCTTTGAGTCTTCTTTCATATGGCACCAGTTTCGTCTCAATCCGATATGTATTTTGAGAGGTATGTCCAAAATACCAAAACTGTCCAGGAATATGACGCTGATTCATGTGTCAAATTTCGAAGCTTATATCTCTCTCATATGAACTCCTTTGAATGTGATATTGGTGTCAAACGTTCGTGTTGGAAGTCTAGTTTCATATGCCACCAGTTTCAGTTCGATCCGACATGTGGTTAGAGAGATATCATCAAAATACCGAACCTCTGTTCTACCGCGCGAAAACAGAGTACCATTACTTCAAGTGCCGCCTCGAGTGATTCATCAAATAACCCGGCAGATTACTCGAGTAAGGCCTCGAGTAAACACCTCCAAAATCAGACAATGCCATATTACTCAAGTGATTACTCGGGTAATCATCCCCAAAGGTACCATAGCTTCCGTATACATCATTTTAGCTTCGTATTGATCCATTCCAACTTCCGTATGACCCTAGAAACCTCCGATATCACTTCTAATAGCTTGGATCTTGATATTCTCATGTGATCTTGCAAGTTCTTCTTTTTTTAATCTCTTTCTTCTTCTTTCTTCAATCTCTTTCTTCTTGTTTTGCCACTTGATGATCATTCTTCATAACCCAACTAGATATCTTCTTGAATTGATGATCGTTCTTCATAAACCAACTAGATATTTTCTTGAATATCTTCAATCTTCTTCAATCTTTGCTTGATATTCCTATTAGTTCTTGCAACGCCTTCTTTCTTCAATCCCTTGTCTCTTGATTTTCTTCTTGATGATCATTCTCCACATATGAGGCATTATAACATCAACCCACAATCGGGTTTATGACTAATCTACAAAATATACAACATTAAATATAGTAGTCAGTCAATGTAGAAGATAATTATATCATACAAACTTTTTGCTCATATTTAACATATATATTTGACATCATCAAAACTATTCATATCTAACAACATGGAAATAAAGAAAAGCATAATTAAAAATGAAATACATACGATAGTAGTAACTTTAAACATACTAAATCATAGTAATTTAAATAGACAAAAATAAGTTATGCTAAGAAATCAATAACACCAAAATGGGTAATATCCGTATTTCCATACTTAGAATTCTTAGCATTGTCAACATGTTTATTCCAACCTTTGACTATTTACCAATATTTTTAAGTGATTCTTGGTGAAATTTGATAGAGGCAAGCTTCACCTAAGAGAGGGTGAATTGGGTGATGTAATAGAATTTTTGCGCAATATGGTGTTATGGAGATAAATGAAGAGAGAGTAGAGATGAGAGAACTGGCACACAGAGATTTATACTGGTTCGGCCCAACCTCAGGCCTACATCCAGTTCTCAAAGATCAACACCTCCAAGATTTTCACTAATCTTCCAAGATTCAATGGGCTCTCAAAAAGCCACAAAAACAATAGCTATACTTGCAAGGACTATGAGCAGAAATATTCTACACCTAAAATTTTCTCTCCCCTTTACAGTAATTCTTATGAGCAGAACAATTCCTATGACCTTTCTCTCCTGCTTACCTATGCAAGTCTTAGAGCACCAACGTTCTCTACTACTTACACCCTTGTAAGTCTTACAAGTAGCAACATTCTCTACTGTTTGTACCTTATAAGTCTTACGAGCAGAAAGTCTTACCAGGAATTCTCTCTATAGCTTCCCGTAAGGAAATCTACCCTCTCAAGGTCTCTTTACCTTGAGATCAAAAGTACAAGTAAAATATGTTTACAAACTCTCTCACAGAGTGAATATAATAATCACTGAAGTACAACATGAATATAGAGAGAAATATGAAATCAGAGACTCTTGTAAATATTCAATGTATGCTCTTGTTCTATGTGTGTTTTGAGTCTGTCTCTAATACTCTGTATTTATACCAAGCTGAATTATCCATTGTGGAATGTCTTGTTGTGGAGCAGAGTGTTTTGTTGATGCGCGGGATATATTTTGTTTGAAAGTTTAGACATTCTAACATAGTGGGTCAACTGCATGTGATGGCAGGCGTCTAACATTTGGTGTGTAATAATTATGTTTGCTGCAATTGACTTTCTCACTTGAATCTATAATCCGAACATTCAATTTCTTGTTTCACACTTGAAATATATGTTAAATAACGTTTAGGTATAAACAAAAGTGAAAACACAATGAATACATAACATTTAACCATATTCTGATTGTTCACTTGTGACTCTGTATTGTATTCTGCTTCTGTGAATGATGAACTCAAGTTCTTGCCTTCATACTCGAGTCCATACTCGAGTTCTCATTCAAACTTGAGTTCTATTTAATATTTGTATGAGTACAAAGAACACTTTATACACATTTTGAAGTGACTCTCAAGAGTGTTTGGAAAGTTTTTGGTCAATACTCGAGTTCTCAGTTAAAACTCGAGTTCTTTTACAAAGGTCCAAGTTCCAACTCTCTACACTTGCGAGTGAACTTGAAAGTTTTCTAATATAACTTGAGTTCTCCTCATAACCTCTAGTTTTATGGCTGTTGGCATTTCTTCAACATGTCTCTGCCAAGAACTTGCAAGAGTGAACTTACACTTTCAAGTGTTTTAAGACATGACTAGAGTTCTATGCCCAAACTTGAGTTCTTCATTGCATGTCAGATTGTTGAAGTATCTGGCTTGGCTTTAGAATAGAAGTTATAAAAGTACATTGGAAGTGTGCAGGCATGATTCGAGTTCTTGACCTGAACTCGAGTGCAGCAAAGAGTCTCAGCTTTTGCATTTGCCACTGGATAACACTTGCACTGGATCACTTTCTGAACTTGGGTGCACTTGAGACCAAAACTTGAGTATTGTATCAGAACTCGAGTTCTCCATGTAGATTTAGTTTCTAACTTAGTCTCTGGATAAAACTTGCAAGAGTGAGAGGGCCCAACTCGAGTGCTCTTCACACCAGAACTCGAGTTTTGTCCCAATACTCGAGTGCATTAGTAAACTCCTGTTTCAGAGTAGCTTTTGTATAACACTTTCAGTATATAACTTACTGGACTCAAGTTCTCTAACCCACAGAACTCAAGATTTCCACCAAAACTCAAGTGCATCAGTAATTTTAGAACAACTTCCTGTAAACTTGTGACATGCATTTGATAACCATTTTGAATCAATTAAATTTTGTCATTTTCTTACAAATCAATATGTTAACACTTGGTGATAATCAAAACATAGATTCTAACAAAGTTCAACCAGGTGTCTTGGCATACGACAAGCACGAGACCAATTACCCTTGCCACCACAACAATAACATGGATTTTCAGTATGTTTGTTATGCCTACTAGTTTCCCTTTTGTAGTTCTTATCAACTTTCCCCACTTTGGGTAAGAATTTGAACCACCACAATTTCAACCACGGCCACGCCCATAATTGTAGTCACATCCACAGCCACAATTAGATTCATTCGTTACTACATTCACTTCTGAGAATGTAGTTGAGTTTGTTGGATGGGATTCATGGTTTTTCAATAAAAGCTCATTGTTTTGTTTGGCCACGTAGAGGCAAGAAATTCAGCATATTTCTTAAACCTCTTTCACAATATTGTTACTGTAAGAGCAAATTGAATGTATCTAGTTATAACAAGCTTTTTGGAGAATAACCATCTTTTGATGCTCATATATTTCCTTTAACTTGTTTTAAAGAACAAGTGGGTCTTTTACAACCACATATTCAATTTTGAGGATTTCATCAAATGGTGGCATAGAAAAATCATAGATAAGACATTTAAGATAAATAGTTCTTTTCGATAATGACTAGAGCCACAAATTTAAATTTTACAAGATTAAATATAGTTTAGACTAATGCAATAAAAGGGAATTCATAAAATATGAAATATAAAAGTGCAATATAATAACACAAACGATAATAATAGAAAAATCGTAAAGATAAGAAATAATTCATAAAGTAAGATATTACAACAAAATTAAAATTTTATGGCTTCGGGCCATTTAATTCTCATGGCTTCTGGCCATTTAATTTCAAGATAAGAAATTAGAATCATATGACTTTTGGCGTTTTATCTTTAGGATAAATTAAATTATATAGTTTCTAGCCATTCAATAAAATAGAAGACAAAAAGGTATATGACTTCCGTGTTAGATTCTAAGTTTTGATGATAACAAAAGATTATTGTGTGTTGTGGCAAGAAACTCATATTTTGCAAGTTTAGACAATGGTTGAAAATGTTACCAAATACATCTCACAAAGTTTAGAGGTCATTGCTGTGATTTTAACTGATGCACTTGAGTGAAAGAAGTTAGTACTCGAGTTATAAGCAGTTTTGTACTTGAGCACAGCGAGTGTTGAACTAAAAGCATTTGATAGAAGCAATCTTTAGCTGAAAATACCAGGACAACTCCAGTGATGGACACAGCACTTGATGATGATGTGATTTGCATTCAAATATGAAGGCACACTTGTGCAAGTGTTTGAAAGAGAGTAATGTCAGAGACAGGAAATAATCGTTGCACTCGAGCACGGACTCAATACTCGAGTGATAGCCTTAAGCTCACTTGAGTCCTGCAAAGTGTGGTATAGGAAGTGTTTACTTGAGAGCAAGGAAAACTTAAAGTAAGAAGTGCACTCGATTAATGGCTTTAGTACTCGAGTGATGGAGCAATACCCACAAGTGAGAAAACACACTTTCTCAAATAGTGCCGCAAGTGATGAGCATAAGGATGATCAAATGATTAGGAAATCCTGATACACTGGAGTAAGGAAACATGCACTCGGGTGAGGGTCCATATCACCTGCAAGTGCTAAATTACACTTTTGAAAAATAGGCTGCGAGTGTTATCCAGAGACGTGAGTTCATAGTGCAAAATACACGTGCACTCGAGTGAGACAAGATGTACTCGAGTGAGAACCCATATTACTTGCAAGTGAGAAAATTAACTTTTGCTTTTTGCATAAAAGTGCAATTGAAAAGTTGAAGGAGAAGAGAAAATATGATGTTGCACTCGAGTAAAGCCTCAGTGCACTCGTGTGATGCTTTGTTAGAAGTCAAAACGCAACAGACTTACATCGATCAATCCGAACATGGTTTAATGTTATTTATTCATTCTATTTTTACTTGTTATTATTATTTAACATCGTTTAACATATATTTCAAGTATGAAATAGGAGTTTGATAATTTGATTTAGAAATACATAGAGAAAGTCAAACAACGGCGGACAGAATCATTACGACCAACTAAGCACGTACCTACCATGATATCTTGTTCAAAAACTTCAAACATATGCATGTTGTTCCACAATAAAATGCTTCACTCTGCAACGACTATTATTCAACGGAAAAAATCAACTGACTATAAGTACAGAGTTTCAGAGACCATCAAAAAGAAGAACTTAGAACGAGAATATACATAAGCAAATTCATGAGTCTTTGTTATTCATATTTTCTCTGTATTCATATTGTACTTTAGTGTTTATTATATTTCCTCTATGAGAGAGTATGTATACATTTCAAATCATATTTTCATTTGATCTCAAGGTACAGGGACCTTGAGAGGGTAGATATCCTTACGAGAGAAACAGTTGAGAGAATTCCTAGTAGAACGTTTTGCTCATAAGACTTACAAGGTACAAGCAGTAGAGAACACTGCTACTCATAAGATTTACAGGGGTGTAAGCAGGAGAGAATGTTGCTGCTCTAAGACTTGTATACGTAAGCAAGATAGAAAGGTCATAAGTTTGTTTCTGCACATAAGACTTGTCAAAAGGGGGAGAGAAATTTCTAGGTGTTAGAATATTTTTGCTCGTAGTCCATTCAAGGACGATTGTTGTCTTACGGCATTTCGAGAGCCCACTGAATCCTAGAAGAATAGTAAAAATCTCGGTAGGCCTTGATTTCTGAGGACTAAACGTAGGCCTAGGTTTTGGGCCGAACCAGTATAACTCGCTGTGTGCTAATCTTCTCAACTCTACTTTATCTGCAGTTATTTTCATATCACCATATCAACAAAAAAATTTATTACATCACCCAATTCACCCCCCTCTTGGGTGAAGCTTGCTTCTTTCATTTGGTATCAAAGTAAGGTCTTCTCCGAAGAGCCTAATAGCTTAAGAAGGATCCTTTAAATGGCAACAATGGGTGAGAACATCCTTCCAGACGGAGCTTCTATCACTAGACCTCCTGGTTTTGCTGGAGAACATTTTTCGTTCTGGAAAGCTAAGTTCAGAGTGTTCGTGATGGCTAACGAATACTGTCTATGGAATGTAATGCAAGAGGTGATTATGTTCTAATGAAGGAAATCAAAGATAGAGAGTTTGATGACAATGACAAGAGGTTAGTAACGTTAAAAAGTAAAGCTATTTTAATGATACAGAGTGCCCTCAATCAAAAAGAATATTTCTGAATATGCACACTACCAACAACCAAAGATATATGGAATGCTCTTGAGATCGCTCATGAAGGTACATATGAAATTAAAGAAAATAGAATCAATACTCTAATTACAGAGTACGATTTGTTTCAGATGAAACCTGGAGAAAGAATCTTAGAATTCGATCTTAGATATACTCATTTTGTTAATCAACTATTAGTGCTTGGGAAAACATTTAATCAAAATTCCTAGGTAAGAAAGATCCTTAACATTCTTACAAAAGAATGGGAAGCAAAGGTGACATATATTGAAGAAGCTAAAGGAGAGTCAATGAGATCCTTAGCTACACTCTTTGGTAGCCTTTCTGAGTATGAATGAAAGTTCAAGTTCAAGTTCAAGAAGGAACTAGAAGAGTTCGATGATAAAAAGAAAGGAGGAGTTGCTCTTAAAGCCACAAGGAAGATGATTCTTTGGAAACAAAGATATCCCTGATAATGATGATATGGGAATGATCATGAGGAAATTCAAGAAGTTCTATAGAAGAGGCCAAAAGAATTTCAAGAATTACCAAGGTGGACCAAGCAAGAAAGAAAACAAGGAGCAACATATAGTACACTGCGAATGTGGAAAATCTGAACATATCAAATCTAAATGCTTCAAAAACAAAGAAAAGAAGAAGCAGAAAAAGAAAGCATACATATCATCCATATGGGGCGATAGCTCGTCAACTGAAGAAAGCAACAACGATGAAGTTGCAAATCTATGCTTGTGGCCAAGGAAGAAGAATCGGACTCCGAGGTAGGTGACTCTAAACCTACTTATGATGAGTTATTATCTAAATATAATGCACTACATAATGAATTCATCAAGGTAGCTAAAGAAATAGTTAGTCATAAGAAGAAAGTAAAAGAGTTAAAAAGTGCTGTCATATCATCATGTGCATTGTGTGAAGAAAAAGAAAAGAAAATAAGTTATTTAACAAAAACTATGGAAAGATTTACTAAAGGAAGTGAAAATCTTAAAGTTATTCTAAAATCTCAAAGAGTTTCCTTTGATAAATCTAGAATTAGATATAAGTCTGATCAGGATAAAAATAGAGGAAAGAAGAAAAAGAGCAGTACGACTTATCTCAGATTTTTTGAGAATTCTGTGCATACATTGAATCCATTTGCATCATATAGTTATTGTAATAGGAAAGGACATTATACTTCATCATGTTATTTTAGAAAAGGATAGGTCATTAGTACGTACAAATGGGTTCCGAAAGGGACGCATGTACCAAGAGTAATGCATACTAACCACAAAGGACCCAAGAAAGTGTGGGTACCTAAAGCTTGATCATATTACTCTAGGTATGTCTTAAAGCATCACGAGCAAACAAGTGGTACATTGATAGTGGATGCTCGAGACACATGACTAGTGACAAAATTAAGTTCACCATGTTGGAAACCGGAGAAGGAGGAAAGGTAACTTTTGGAGGTAACCAGTTTGGACGTATTGTTGGAATTGGTGAAGTGGGAAAATTCGATGGTTTTCAAATCAATGATGTATATTACGTTGAAGGATTATGCCACAACCCCCTAAGTGTGAGTCAAAGCACTGACAAAGATAACTAGGTAATCTTTGATTCAGAGGCTTGATAGTAAATAAGAAGGATATACCGCTTAACAAAGAATCCATCAAAGCAAAGATCCGAGCTCAAAGGGATGATAATTGTTATACTATTGATTTAAATTCAAATTCTGCTGAAAATTGTTTTCTTAGCAAATCAGAGGAGATTTGGTTATGGCATAAGCGCCTGGCTCATATTAACGCGAACCAACTTGACAAATTGATTTGAAAAGATTTAGTTGTTGGTCTTCCTAAACTTAATTTCAAAGACGACATGAGTTGGTTATGGCATAAGCGCCTGGCTCATATTAATGTGAACCAACTTGACAAATTGATTTGAAAAGATTTAGTTGTTGGTCTTCCTAAACTTAATTTCAAAGACGACATGATTTGTGATGTATGTCAAAAAGGCAAACAAACTAAATCTTCTTTCAAAACAAAGTATGAGATTCTACTTCTATGCCTTTACAATTACTTCATATGAATTTCGTAGGTCCAACAAGAGTAAAACGTTTTGGAGGAAATATATATACTTTAGTAATTGTTGATAATTTTACAAGATTTACATGGACTATATTTTTTACTTCAAAAGATGAAATGTTTGTTGAATTTATTATGTTTTCTAAGAAGGTTCAAAATGAGAAAGGTATTTCTATTGTCTCTATCAGGATAGACTATGGAGGAGAATTTGATAATCAAATTTTTGAAGACTTCTGCAACAATGAGGGAATAGATCACAACTTGTCTGCACCTAAAATGTCTTAACAAAATAGAGTAGTAGAAAGAAGAACAGAGTCCTCACAAAAATGACAAGGGTAAAATACTCAATGTAAAACAAATGTCACAAGTGTTTTGGGTGGATGTAATGAGTACTGCATGCTGTATCTCGAATCGAGCATATATTTACAAGTCACTTGGAAAGACACCATATGAACTCCACAAAGGGAGAAAGCCAAACCTTGCTCATCTATACATCTTCAGATGCAAGTGCTTCATTCACAACAACGGTAAAGAAAACTTAGGTAAATTTGATTCAAAGTCTGATGAAGGTTTATTTCTATGATATTCTAATAGAAGTAAAGCATATACAATTTTTAATAAAAGAACATGTATTGTTAAAGAGTCCATTTATGTTGTGTTTGATTAGCTTGATTCTCAGATAAAGTCTTTTGATTAAGAAGAAATGGATTTAATAAAGAAAAATAAAGCTATATCAAATCAGAATGATTTTGAAACAAATGATCTTCAAAATGAAAAAGGTGTCAATGATCATGCTCAATCAAAAGCATGGAGACATATTAAAGATCATCCAATTGATCAAGTAATTGGAGATATTCATGAAGGTGTCAAAACTAGAAATAGAATTCTTAATGAAGTAACTTTTTCTGCTTTTATTTCTAAGATTGAACCTTTTAATATTGAAGAAGCACTATCTAACAATGATTGGGTGATTGCTATGCAAGAAGAATTAAATCAATTTCAAAGGAATCAAGTTTGGGATCTGGTACCTCGACCTAAAGATCATTCGGTTATAGGAACCAAATGGGTTTTCAAAAACAAACTTGATGAATTAGTAATCATTGTGAGAAACAAGGCAAAGTTGGTTGCCAAAGGATATAATCAAGAAGAAGGTATTGAATATGCGGAAACATATGCTCTAGTAGCAAGATTGAAAGCAATACAAGTACTCTTAGCCTTTACTTGTATTAAAGGTTTTAAACTTTATCAAATGGATGTAAAAAGTGCTTTTCTAAATGGTTATATTATGGAGGAAGTATATATAGAACAACCTCCTGATTTTGAAGATAAAATAAAGCCTGATCATGTTTTCAAACTTAAGAAAGCTTTGTATGGTTTGAAAGAAGCACCTAGATCTTGGTATGAAAGACTAAACAAATTTCTTCTTGATCAAAACTTTGTCAAAGGAAAAGTAGATACAATACTCTTCATCAAACATAACAAAAATGATCTTTTAATTGTTCAAATTTATGTTGATGATATTATCTTTGGTGCTACTAATGAATCTCTTTGTCAAGAATTCTCCAAGCTTATGCAAGGAGAATTTGAAATGTTCATGATGGGAGAATTAAACTTCTTTCTTGGACTTCAAATCAAGCAAAGGAAGAATGGGATATTTGTATCTCAAACTAAATATTTGAAAGAGGTATTGAAGAAGTACGGAATGGACAATACTAATGGAGTTGATACTCTAATGAGCTCTACAACACTGTTGGATGTTGACGTAAAAGGCCCTAACTTCAACATCACTAAATATAGAGGAATGATTGGTTTATTACTCTATCTAACAGCAAGCAAGACGAATATGCAATTCAGTGTTGGAATGTGTGCAATGTATCAATATGCTCTTAAGGTGTCACAATAGAAACTGTAAAAAGAATCTTCAAATACCTAGGAGACACTGCAGAAAGACCTATGGTATCTAAGAAAAGGAAACAAATATTTGATGACCTATTTAGATTCAGATCACTAAGGATATAAAACTGACAGGAAAAGTACCAGTGGATAATGCCAATTCCTTGGAGGTTCTCTAGTATCGTGGTTCAGCAAGAAGTAGAACATAGTGTCATTATCTTCCACTGAAGCTGAATATATAGCTATAAAAACTGTTGTTCTCAAGTACTATAGTTGAAGCAACAACTTAAGGATTTGGGGATATACTTGAAGGAGATACCAATTTACTATGACAATACTAGCACTATTAGTTTGGCCAAGAATCCTGTACAATATTCAAGGACCAAGCACATAGGTATCCGACATCACTTCATTCAAGATCACATTCAAAAGAAGGATGTCAAAGTAGAATTTATTCCTACACATCTTCAACTCGCTAACATATTCACAAAGCTGATAGCTAAAGATCAATTCTTATATATATGAAGAGAATTGGGAATGGTTAATCCTAATGAGTTGTAAGTTCTTCTTAATTATTATGTTTAATGTGAGTTTTGATGATAACCATACTGACTTAGGCTTTAGAGTATGTAGAAATTGGTTTTGCAGGGATGTCACTCTAGTGATGAATACGCCACTCGAGTGTAAGGTATCTTAGCAGTCGAGTCAGAGATAAATTCTTGAGTGTGGAACTATATCATATACTCTATTTTTTAGCTTACAAAACAGGGGTTAACATAGGAGATAAAAGTACCAAGAGATTACTCAAATCTGACGGGTAGGATAGCTCTCACTTGAGTGAAGGTTTTAGTTACTTGAGTAGACGATGAACACACTTGAGAGTGAGGGAAGAACTCTCGAGTGCATGAAGTACAAATTCATAAATCAAACTCAAAACATGGTTTACTCAAGTGATCTTGGAGGACTTAAGTACAAAGATAAAGATTACAACAAAATACATTGAGACCAGGTATGCTATATGAAATTATTTTTGGAACACTTGAGTTCAAAAATTAGTTCACTCGAGTGCATTATGAATAACACTCGAGAACTTAGGGTTTTCACTTGAGTGTTGGTGCTTATATCAGACATGCAGCAGATCAAACCCTTGCACTTCCTCTTCTCACTTGAAAGTGTCTCCTCACTCGACAACTATACCTCTTCACCTCTGACCGTTACCCACTGATTAAACACCTCAAATCTCTTTAAATTTCAGTTGCAACTCTTCAATCATCTTAATAAGGTCAGATTTATCATTATAAATTCCCTTTTCTTACCCTAACCGAAGAATATTTCTGAAAATCATTCTTCAAGCTTTTCTCTGTACTGTTAATTCTCAATCTATTTCTGAATCATTCAAGATGGTTAGAACAAAGGTTTCTAAAGTTTCCCAAAACTCTCTAACGTCTCCACCTCCTCAATCCGAAGCCAGTGAGTCAGAAACTCCAACAGCTACACCTACACCTACTTTATCTCTGACACTTACACCATCTCCTACTCCACCACCCTCTCCAAAACCCAAAACGAGCAAGAAAAGATCAAAACCAGCTAAGAAGAATCATCTTAAGCCTAAGGTGGCTAAGAAGGCTTAACCTCCACCAAAGAAACCTAAGGGAGTTGTCTTCAAAGTGCTTATAGTTACTCATTCTCAATTGAAGGAAGTAAAGGGAAGAGGAAAAACAACCACCACTGAAGAACCTCAAGAGTCTTCCTCTGATGATTCCTTCAACGTACACCTTCGGGAAGCAATAGAGAAATCCAAGCTCGATCCCTTGGTTGGCAAGATTACCTCCCAATCCGGTGCCTCAGGCTCTCATCATGTTGGCTAGACTAGTCAAGCTGCTTCATAGTCAGGAGTACCTTCTACTTTATAGGCTCCGGAGGAAGATCAAGACACAATTCCTCCAGAAGGCTCCAAAAGGTATATGATTCTGAGTTTGCTCATAGAAGTTTCTGTCATATAGTTTATGTGGATTTGGATTATCTGAAGAAAAGTTGTAGTCTGGATTTTCAACCTTTCCATGGATACTATGATCCCTAATTGAATGTGCATCTTCCATATTCCCCTACTATTGTGAGAACATTTTACGACAACTTGAAAGTCCAAAACATAAAGTCAAGAGCTAGAGAGTTGATAGAGCAAGGAATTTCCACCACTGTTAGAGGCCAACATATGATAATATCTCCTTCTATCATAAACCATATACTTGGTATGTTGCACCACCATCCAATCCACCGACACTTTCTGCTAATAAAGCTTTCTGCAATTAAGGCCAGAGGACCGTATAGGACCTCTTAACTTTAAGCCCACCAATATACTTGACTCAATTTGTGCTCTTTATTATATTTATACCTGAAGCATAATCAATAAATACAAAAATTATACTCATTTTGCTCAGAGAGATTACTACCTGTTGGCTTCCTTCCTAGCCAACCAATGAAGGAATGTTGGTGAACTTATCTTTGGTGAGATGAGAAGATTTCAATTTTCTTTATCACGAACCACCACAATACTATATCTACAACTCGTATCTCTCATACTTCGGCATAACAAGGTTTGGTATTTGGAAGGAACTGAAAGGGTAAACATCCCAAAGTTTGGTAAGACACAGTTGACACACATGGGGATCACTCTTCTAGTCAATCAAACCAAGGCCACATCTCAGCTAGAAGCTATGCCATCGAGAGGTGATGAAGCTCAATCTTCTGCACAAGGTCCATCTCTACCTCTTCTTTCCTAAGTGCATATCTACCAAGCTATCTAGCCGACGTGATCAATCAAGCGGTTCCAAGCTTGAAAAAAGAATTGGTAAGTGAGTACGAGAAATTGGTAGACAAGATAGAAATATAGTCTCAAAGTTGGTGGACAAGGCAAATACAAACTTTGATTTGATGTTCAAGGCACAAGAAGAACATTCACAAAGAATCACTGAAATGGAGATATTTTTGCACACTTATCTTCCGACTACTCAAACTAAGGTGCCTCCAGAGTCTACTCATACCACGGCTTCACCATTTCAGCCACAGACTCATGTACTTTTCATTGACACAGGTACCTAGATTGATGTGACTTTTGACCAGCCATCATCATCATAGCCTACAGCCTCTGCTCCTCAGCCATCATCTCCACCCTTTGAGCCTGATCCTATTGGTCTATCTACCGCCATGGTTGTGTATATTCTGCCTTCTGACATCACCTTTCCTCGGCCCCCTTTTTGATGTTGACAAAAGGGGGAGAAGGACGTGTGATGGTTTTTGAGCTATTCTGGTATGATATGGGAGTTTTTGGTTTAAGGGGGAGTATTGGGTAGTTTTTGTTGTATTTGGGGTAGACTTGATGTTTTACTATTTTTTTTATGATTTGGGCGTATTTGGGTTTCATGGGTAATATTGATTAAAGTTTGCCATGGTACTTTACAAGTTCATTAATCTATATATGGTCACTTTTCATGTTTTTTCTAAGTGTTTTTGTGCAAATATTATGGTACTATGACTTATCTTGGCTTTAAGTGTCCATTGGAAGTATTGCAGGAAGCTTATGAGGTTAAGTGCAAAATTTTTTTAAAAAAATCTGAAAAATGAGTCAAAACTTTAGTGAATATGCATTTGGAAATCTTGAAAGTGTTTTCAAAAATTTTCACTTTAATCAAGTTTTTTAAAATATATCACAAAGGTTTAGTCATCATCAAAAAGGGGGAGAATGTTAGATTCCAAGTTTTGATGATAACAAAAGATTATTGTGTGTTGTGGTAAGAAACTCATGTTTTGCAAGTTTAGACAATGGTTGAAAATGTTACCAAATGCATCTCACAAAGTTCAGAGGTCATCGCTGTGATTTTAATTGATGCACTTGAGTGATGGAAGCTAGCACTCAAGTGATAAGCAGTTTTGGACTCAGGCACAACGAGTGTTGAACTAAAAGTGTTTGACAGAAGCAATCTTTAGCTAAAAATACCAAGACAACTCGAGTGATGGACGCAGCACTCGAGTGATGATATGATTTGCACTCGAGCATGAAGGCATACTTGTGCAAGTGTTTGACAGAGAGCAATATCAGAGACAGAAAATAATCGTTGTACTTGAGCATGGACTCAATACTCGAGTGATACCATCAAGCTCACTCGAGTCTTGTAAAGTGTGGTATCATAAGTGTTTACCCGAGAACAAGGAAAACTTAAAGTGAGAAGTGCACTCGAGCAATGGCTTTGATAATCGAGTGATAGAGCAACACCCGTAAGTGAGAAAATACACTTTCTCAAATAGTGCCGCAAGTGATGAGCATAAGGATGATCAGATGCGAGAAAATGCTGATACACTTGAGTAAGGACACATGCACTCGGGTAAGGGCTCACATCACTTGCAAGTGCTAAATCACACTCTTGAAAAATAGGCTGTGAGTGTTATCCAGAGACATGAGTTCATAGTGCAAAATACACGTGCACTCGAGTGAGACCAGATGTACTCGAGTGAGGACCCACATCACTCGCAAGTGAGAAAATGCACTTTTTCCTTTTGCATTGAAGTGCAACTGAAAAGCTAAAGGAGAAGAGAAAATATGATGTTGCACTTAAGGGAAGCCTTAGTGCACTCGAGTGATGCTCTGTCAGAAGCCAAAATGCAATAGACTTATAGCGATCAATCCGAACATGGTTTTATGTTATTTATTCATTCTATTTTCACTTGTTATTATTATTTAACTTCATTTAACATATATTTCAAGTGTGAAACAGGAGTTTGATCACTTGAATTAGAAATACACAGAGAAAGTCAAACAACGGCGGACAGAATCATTACAACCAACTAAGCACGTACCTACCACGATATCTTGTTCAAAGATTTCAAACGTACGCATGTGTTCTACAATGAAACGCTCTGCTCCACAACGACTATTATTTAACGGACAAAATCAACTAACTATAAATACAGAGTTTCAGAGACCATAAAAACAAGAACTTATAACGAGAATATACACAAGCAAATTCACGAGTCTCTGTTATTCATATTTTCTCTGTATTCATATTGTACTTTAATGTTTATTATATTTGCTCTGTGAGAGAGTCTGTATATATTTCAAATCATATTTTCATTTGATCTCAAGGTACAGGGACCTGAGAGGGTAGATATCCTTACGAGAGAAGCAGTTAAGAGAATTCCTGGTAGGACTTTTTGCTCATAAGACTTACAAGGTACAAGAAGTAGAGAACATTGCTGCTCGTAAGACTTACATGGGTGTAAGCATGAGAGAATGTTGCTGCTCATAAGAGTTGTATACGTAAGCAAGAGAGAAAGGTTATAGGTTTGTTTTTGCATGTAAGACTTGTCGTAAGGGGAAAAGAAATTTCTAGGTGTTAGAATATTTCTACTCGTAGTCCATTCAAGGACGATTGTTGTCTTGCGGCATTCCGAGAGCCCACTGAATCTTGGAAGAATAGTGAAAATCTCAGTAGGTCTTAATCTTTGAGGATTGGACGTAGGCCTGAGTTTTAGGCTAAACTAGTATAACTCTCTGTGTGCTAATCTTCTTAACTCTACTCTATCTATAGTTATGTTCATATCACTGTATCAACAAAAAAAATTTATCACATCACCCAATTCAACCCCCCTCTTGGGTGAAGCTTGCCTCTTTCATTCTTGTCATATAATAGGGAAACAAATGATTATGGCTTCTGGCCATATTGTAAGATAGAAAAAGATATATGGCTTCTAATCATATAATATCAAAATAGGAATAAAAAGAATATGGCTTCTGGTCATATTATGTCAAAATAAGAAATCAAAGTGATACGGATTTTGGTCATGTAATCTCAAAATGGGAATAAAAGGAATATGACTTCTGGCCATATAAGAAATCACATCAATATGACTTCTGGTCATATATTTTCAAAATAGAAAATTAGAGCAATATGACTTTTGGCCATATAATTTCAGAATGTAAATTCCTAGGTGTATGACTTCTAGCCATATTACAATAACAACATCAATAATATAAAAGAACTTGTAAAGGAGATTAAAATAAAATATAAAAACAATAGCCATATCCAATTTTAGCCATGGAACCCGATATTTAAAACAATCGGTAAAAGAGTTTATTTAATTCCATAAGTGACTCAGATTATCCCAGATGGATCAAGATCAAATAAAGATACGGTAAAAGAAAGTAGAGATTATTGTTAAGGTAACTCTAAGAGAAATATACCTTTGTTAGAGTTATTGTGCTGATAACGTTTTATGAAAATAAAAGATATTTGGGATAAGAGAGTAAGAGATAAGAGAAGAGAGAAATTCAAAAGAGAAAATGGGAAGCAATTCTCATTTACTTGTGTGTCCACAATGTTTGGCCCAAGATATCTATTTATAGACCTTCACCACTAATAAAAAATATATAGGCAAACTTAGAGAAGAAGTAAACTTAGAGGGCAAGTAAACTAGAAGGGCTAGTTTGCTTAGAGGCTAAGTTTGCTTAGTGAGCAAGCTTACTTAGAGAGTAAATTTGCTTACAGATCAAGTTGGCTTGAAGAGAGAGTAAATTGGTCTGGATAGGAGTAAATGGACATCCATATAATTAATATTCATAATAATAAATTATTTGAAATGGCTTTTATTTATCTTGAAAAGTCAATTTACAACGTGCTTACTTTAGGCTACATACTGTAGATATAGAATAGGCTTTTTTTTTTTTTACTAATACTCTATAAATAGTAAAAAAATACTCAAATACTACATCGTGGAATTTTTTCCTTAGTGTACCATTTTAGGAAATAATTTTCTTCATGTGGCATTTGAGTTTTTTTTTTACTGCTTATAAGGTATTGGTAAAAAAGCCTGGTAGAATATGATCTTCCAACATTGATCATGTATCAGCAAATATGGCTTTAGGACTTTTATACGAGCCTGTTTTTAGAGAAGCAAGCATAATTCTTTCACTTAGGTTGGGGATATATGTTATTGTTGCATTAAATGAAATTCTTTTATTAAATGAAACTCTTTTAGCTAAAAGTCAGCCAAAAAAACCATTTAGCTGAAAATTTTTTGATTAAGGGAGAATTAACCCTATGTTTGAACAGAGGGAATTTGGGGGGACTAGGAAGGCAAACTCTAAAAAATTGAATTTTTATTTATTTTTACTATTTTTAGAAGTTTTCCTTCTTAGTATCTCCTCCTCTATTTTCTTCTCACTTTTCTCTTCATCCAAATATAGGGTAAGGGAGCAAGACCAAGGGAAAACAATATTTATTATCAAGGATCTTAAAAATTATAATTATTTTGAAGGACCAAAAATTAAAATATAAATTTTTAATTATGAAATTAACCCTAATCAAACTCCCTACATTTTCTCTGGCCTCACCTCACATATTTGACTATTAGTTATCAAATTTGACGATATCCACATACACACACATTAAAATATCTAGATGCAACTTAATATTTTATGATATTCTCTCCTATGTATATTGGATTATTTTGAAAATTTATCCAAATTAAAGTAGCATCTAAAATCTAAACATAATTAGAAATTTACTTCTTTCTAAGTTTTGATGATTTTAAAAACTTTTAAAAATCACAAAAAACTCTATTGTTGCAACTTATCTTGCAATTTTGATTGAGGATGATTTTTTTAGATTCTCTATTATTGCTAAACCAAATTCTTGAAAATAAATTTCAAATACAATAACATCGGATAAGTTTCAAAAACATAAAACTAGTAACAAATGGTATATAAAAGAGAACATTAATTGATAATAACAATCAAATAATTGAGATGGTGTTAGATAAAATGTAGGGAGTTTAGTTAGGGTTAATTTTGTAATTGAAAATTTAGTTTTTAATTTTTGGTTCTTAAAAATAATTATAATTTTAAAGATTTTTTTTAATAAATATTTCATTTCCTTAGACATTCTCCCTAATTTTTCCTTTAATTAAAACATTACAATTAAAAAGAAGCCAAAAAGTGATTTCAATTTAAAATTATAAAATAAATAGTATTTATCTAGCATATTATTCTATAATTTCTAATAATTTAAGAACAAAATCAAGAGGAAAAAATAGATTTGAATCTTTTCTTTAATTTTGTCCATACTCAATTTTATCTATCCAATTTCAGGACGTTTTATTATCATTATTTAAAATACTTTTTAAAATAATATTACCATATTATAATGCTTATGTATATAACAGTTAAATTGATTGTATATTTAATTTAATACTACATTGAATAAAAAAAAAAAGATAATAAAATACATAATTACTAAATACTACAAATAATTAAATGAGCCAATAATATTGCTTAAGAAGATAGACACGGATGGCGTGAATTAAAATTTAAAACACGAAATTCAGTCGACATCTTCTCTCCAGAACAATCTAGTCGCACCTATTCCCCGTTTTACGTCTCTCTTCATAATCCTCACAGTCTTCTCTCATTATCGCATAGATTTCTTGCATCAATGGTGGCCCAGACAGAAGGAAAGGCTATCGGCATCGACCTTGGCACCACCTACTGAAATAGAACATGGAGAATGAAACAGAGCAGAGCAGCCAATGTTGACATGAAAATAAAGCATATGACATATGCCATGACATTGTGAACAGGAAATGTCGACAGAGGGGTTGGTATGTGGCTGCTAGTTCTGACTTTTGCATTATTTTAAAGAATTTATAAGGTTGTGATTTTAGTATAAATAGGTGTGTGTTTTCATTGTAATGCATCCAGATTTGGAATAAACACATTTGAGATTGGTTCCTATACCATTTTAGCATCAGAGCCAGGTTCCAGAGGGAGGGAAAACGAGAGAGTGAGGAATAGGATTGAGAGGAAAAAATGTTGGGAAAACAGGGTGTGCGAATTCCATCTTGCCGACCTTTTCTCAAAATTCTGACCACACCATCGTGTTCAGAAGGTCCCAAAACCCAGGACAGGAGTGGGCCACCCCCGAGAAACGCCTCCACGCGCCTCCAAGCGCCACCGCCTGAGACCCACGCGCCGACCACGCGCCCAGAGGTTGAAGACGACCCAGTCAGCTGCCACGTCATCACTGTCTGACCAGTCAGCGCCCCGTTGACCAATCAGCTTACTCCACGTGTCAAATAGCGCCACGCCAGCATCACTGTCAGCATTGCCACGTCACCCCGTCCAATCATCATCTACGTCAGCATTCAACGCCAGGTGGACAAATCACTGACTGCCACGTGTTAATATAGCCACGTCAGCATAACGGTCAGCCAGAATTTTGTTAAAATTACATTTTGGGCCCTAAATTCTGCCAAAATTATATTTTGACCCCGATATTCTAGAAAAATTACATTTATACCCCTGAACTTTCTAAAATTACATTTGGACCCCCAGATTCTGCCAAAATTATATTCCAAACCCCTGAACTTTCTAAACTTACATTTTGACCCCCAGATTTTGCCAAAATTACATATCAGACCCCTGAACTTTCTGAAATTACATTTTGACCCAGATTCTACCAAAATTACATTTCAGACCCCTGAACTTTCTGAAATTACATTTTGACCCCCAGATTCTGCTAAAATTACATTTCAGACCCCCCAAACTTTCTGAAATTGCATTTTGACCCCCTAGATTTTTCCCAAAATTACATTGTTGCCCCTAATTACCCAAATTTCCTATTTTACCCTTGACTTTTCCATAGACACAAATCCTTCCCCTACCCTTCTACCTTGTACCTAATAACTGCGTACATAAAGTCATAACCTGTCAGACAAACTGTAAAAAAATGCCTCCAAGATGCAGAAATAGACATGAGATTGAGATGGAGGAAATGAGACGCCAGATTCAAGAACTAGAGGCTACTATAGCAGAACATCAAGCCTTGCTCGAAACTCGTAGAGACCACTCAGAAGATTATTTGAATAGCCACAGTTCGTCATCCTCTGACTACCGTCATCGTCCTCGCCAACAACCTTCAGCCTTAATGACATTAAGGTAGACATTCCTGAATTCGAGGGAAGACTCCATCCGAACGAATTCATTGACTGGCTACAAACAGTTGAACGAGTCTTTGAGTACAAAGAGATTCCAGATGAACAGAAAGTTAAAATTGTTGCCATCAAATTGAAGAAACATGACTCCATATGGTGGGAGAATCTCAAAAGAAGGCGTGAAAGAGAGGGAAAGAGCAAGATATGAATGTGGGACAGGATGCAATGCAAGCTCTCACGTAAGTTTCTTCCAAAAAATTATTATCAAGATAATTTCCTTCAGTTACATAATCTCCGCCAAAAGGCTATGTCTGTAGAGGAATATACCAGGGAATTTGAGAAACTTATGATGAAATGTGATATACAAGAAAGGGAGGAGCAAACAATAGCTCGTTATCTCGAAGGGTTAAATACAAACATCGCCCATCCAGTACAACTCCAGCAATACTGGACTCTGAATGACGTCATCCGTTTAGCCATCCGTATTGAGAAGCAGTTGCCTAGAAGGCCTCCATACCAACCGTCTTCCTCAACCAGAATTCTTTTTGTTGGGCGTAAGCCACAAATACATCATCCTAGCTCTTCAAGTGCGCCTCCACCAAAGGCTACTAGGGAATTCAACTCTAAAGCACCTAAGTGCTTCAAATGTCAAGGATTCAGTCATATCGCTTCTAACTGCCCTAACCGCAAAGTTGTCACCATTATTGAAGGAGAAGCTTCTGCAGTATTTGAAGAAGAAAGGGAGCCTATGCCTGAAACAGAACTAATATTTGATGAGAAGCCAGTATTTGATGAGGAAGTTACTCCTGCTAATCACGGTAAATCACTTGTGATTAGGAGAAGTCTGCATACAACAACTATGAAAGAAGAGCCTTGGCTACGTCACAACATTTTTCATACTCGTTGCACTACACAAGGTAAAGTCTGTGACGTCATCATTGATAACGGAAGCTGTGAAAATGTAGTTTCTAACTATATGGTAGAAAAGTTGCATCTACAGACTCACAACCATCCGTGCCCTTACAAGCTCCAATGGCTTAATCAAGATAGTTTCAAAACGATGCCTTATTACTTTTTCTATCGGTAAAAGGTATCATGATGAAGTTTGGTGTGATGTTGTTCCCATGGATGCCTGTCATCTTCTTCTGGGGAGACCTTGGCAATATGATCGACATGTTCTGTATGACGGTCACACAAACACATATTCCTTCCAGAACGATGGTGTGAAGATTCAGCTCGCTCCTTTGCCACCTGATAAACACAATAAAGGCAAATATGAATCCAAACCATTAGTGTCTTTAGTCGAGAAGGTGTCCAAAACAGAAAGCCAAGTAATGGGTTTTCTTCTATTGCTCGAGACGAATAACGGAACTGTCATTCTACCTGAAGTGCAGCCATTATTAGAAGAGTTTCCTGATGTGATTCCAGATAAAATTCTGTCGGGATTACCACCCATGCGAGACATTCAACATGCTATGGATTTTATTCCAGGAGCAGTAATTCCTAACAGGCCAGCTTACAGAATGAGTCCTCAAGAACATGCTGAAGTTCAAGGCCCAATTGAAGAATTGCTTAAAAAAGGATTGATCTGTGAAAGTGTCAGCCCTTGTGCCGTACCTGTACTCCTAGTTCCCAAGAAAGATGGAAGCTGGAGAATATGCATAGATTGCCGTGCAGTCAACAAGATCACAATTAAGTATCGGTTTTCGATACCCAGGCTTGATGACATGCTTGACCAGTTATATAGCTCTACCATCTTCTCTAAGATTGACCTTCGTAGTAGATATCATCAAATCCGAATTCATCCCAGAGATGAATGGAAGACCCCTTTCAAAACCAGAGATGGGTTGTACGAATGGAATGTGATGCCATTTGGGTTGACAAATGCTCCTAGCACGTTTATATGCCTGATGAACCAGGTCCTTCATCCTTTCATTAGCAAGTTTGTTGTTGTCTATTTTGATGACATTCTTATCTACAGTAAGAGCATATCAGATCACTTAGAGCACTTACGTCAAGTATTGCAAGCTCTTCGTGAACAGAAACTTTATGCCAATTTGAAGAAATGCACTTTCTTGACAAATGAAGTCATTTTTCTGGGTTACATTATCACTGCAGAAGGTGTACGAGTTGACCCAAGCAAAATTGAAGCCATTAACAGTTGGCCAACTCCGCAATCTATCCAAGAAGTTCGGAGCTTCCATGGATTAGCTTCCTTCTATAGGAGGTTCATTCGAAAGTTTAGTTCCGTTGCTGCACCCCTCACGAATTGCATCAAGGGAGACAAGTTCCAATGGACAGAAAAGGCTCAAATAAGTTTTGAAGAACTGAAGAAACGCTTGACAGAAACTCCTGTGCTAGCTCTTCCTAATTTTGACCAAGTGTTTGAGGTCAGTTGTGATGCCTCTAACACTGGGATTGGTGCTGTTCTGAGTCAAGAAGGCCACCCAATTGCTTTCTTTAGCGAGAAACTTAATGATGCTAAGCTCAAATATTCTATATATGATAAAGAATTCTATGTTGTTGTTCAAGCTTTGCAACATTGGAGCCACTACCTGTTGCATAAAGAGTTTATTCTCTATTCTGACCACGAATCACTCATGTTAGATCTCATGTTTCGATGATAACAAAAGAATGGTTTGAAAAGGAAATGATTAATAAACAAGTTTGAACTAAGGAATAACAGGGATAAGTATCACTTGAGATAAGCATTGGAATAATGAAGAAAGGCCAAGAGAAAAAGCTGAGAAACTTGGTCTGAAGCAGGTTTTCTAAGGCATTACTCGAGGCGGTACTCGAGTAAGAAGCCAAAACTTGAAGTAACCAGAAGCACCTTCCAGTAACCTGCCAACGTTACTCGAGTAGGTACTTGAGTAATAGTGTAAGTATTTTTAAGTTGCTCTTGGCCTGCCAATGTTACTCGAGGAGCTACTCGAGTAACCAGGTAAAAACTTGGAGTTGCTCTCGGCCTGCCAATGTTACTCGAGGCACTACTCGAGTAACCATGTAAAAAAACTTCCAGTTGCTTTCAAGTTGTAAATGATACTCGAGTAGGTACTCGAGTAACCCTGTTTCTGAAAAAATGGTGCTCTCGGCATTTTATACCACTGCAACATTTACTCGAGTAACTACCCGAGTAATGCTCTGAAGAAAGTGAAAACTTGAAGGTGGTACCCGATTAACTTAATATAGTTCTATCTGATTTTTCTCAAGTAATTCCTCTAGTATGCTATTATTTAATGTTTCATTTTAAGTGGATTCCTCGAGTAGGTACCTGAGTATGCAGAGATATTTTCAAGGAAAACCTCAAGTTATTACCCGGGTAAGTCAAGCACAAAAGGTACAGTTACTCGAGGTGGTACCCGAGTAACCTATGCAAAAATAAATGCATTGCTCGAGTCAGTATCCGAGTAACAAGGTAAGTGCTCTCGGCCTTGAGATTCTGCAACATTACTGGAGTAAAGCATCGAGTAACCCAAAGATTTTGTAAAGGTTTACTCGAGTTGGTACCCGAGTAACTCATAAAGTCGTGAGTGTGTTACTCGAGTAAGTACCCAAGTAAACATATATTTCCAAAGGTTTAGAAATTGGTTATTCCATGCACTACCCGAGTAACCTTGTATTTATTCATTGACTTGCAGTTAATCAAAGATTTCCTAATGATACTCGAGTAAGTACTCGAGTAAACTTCAAGGGATACTCGAGTAGCTACTCGAGTAAGCAAACCCAGAATTTTAGAAATCATTCAAACGTTCATTGATTTGTTTCCTATATGATTAATATTTCATTGTATTAGTATTCTTAGTCTATTTACAGGTAAACAATGAAGAAATCATATCAAGTATTGGAAGTTAAATGAAACGTTCAAATGCCAACCACCGCCAACGGATATTTTTCAAAAACTGGAAAAGTCAATAGTGGCTGCGCACTCTCCAACGGACGAAAGAAAATGTTCCAACAGTCATCACCAACATATCTATATATATGGGAACATTCAAATAAGAGATATATAGAAAACATACAACAACAAGATCACACTCAAACTTATTATTACTTTGTTCTTACGTTGTATTAGAAACTCTATGCTTCAGTGATTCTTATTTACTCTTGAGAGAGATATTTCATTCAAGCTCAATATTTGTTATTGAGATAACTTAAGGTTTTGGAACCTTGAGTTGGGATTGGATTACAACTTGTAAGGGGGAGCGAGTGTCCAGGTGAAGGAACTTGCTTGTACTGAGGTGTTAAGAACCCACTGAATCTTGGAAGTTATAGTGAAAATCTCATAGAAGCTCTGAGGACTGGACGTAGGTCAAAGTGGTTGTGGCCGAACCAGTATAACTCCCGGCGTACACTTCAGTGATATTTCTCCTTACTCTTTACTGTTTTAATTTCAACATTAAATTTTATATTTATAACGAAATTTTTAAGATCACCCAATTCACCCCCCCTCTTGGGTGAAACGCTTGCTCTAACAACTCAAGCATTTGAATTCTCAACAAAAGATCAATCGAAGGCATGCCGCTTGGAGTGAAATGTTGCAGACCTATCCATTTTACTCAAACATGAGGCCGGAATCCTAAATTTAGTAGCTGATACGCTTAGTTGTCGCCATGCTTTGTTAACAACTATGCAAACCAAAGTAGTGGGCTTTGAAACTATAAAAGAGTTGTATCAAGATGATCCTGATTTCCAGGGTACCTGGAGTGCCACTAAATCTCAACCATTTCAGCAGTATTACAGGGAAGAAGGATTTTTATTCAAAGGAAAAACTCTTTGCATTCCTCGTTGCTCACTACGAGAAGCTATAATTTGGGAAGCACATAATGGAGGATTAGCTAGTCATTTTGGTAGAGATAAAACTATAGTCTTAGTAAAGGAGAACTTCTATTGACCAAGACTTGAACGGGATATCAACAAGTATATCCAAAGGTGCAGAACATGCCACCTGGCTAAATCCAAAAGCTAAAATACTGGGTTATATATGCCATTGCCAGTACCCAAAGCACCTTGGGAGGATGTGAGTATGGATTTTGTCCTCGGGTTACCTCGGGTCCAGAGACAAAAGGACTCTATAATGGTGGTTGTTGACCGTTTTTCAAAACTGGCTCACTTCATTCCTTGCCAGAAGACTAATGATGCAGTTCAAGTTGCAGATTTGTACTTTAAGGATATTGTTCGTCTCCATGGAATTCCAAAAACCGTCATCTCTGATAGAGACATCAAGTTTGTAAGCCATTTTTGGAGGACTTTATGGAAAAAGATGGGAACAAAACTTCAGTTTAGCAGTGCTAGCCATCCTCAAACCGATAGACAAACAGAAGCTGTTAACAGAATTCTTGGAAATCTTTTACGAAGCTTTGTTGGAAAGAACTTGAAGCAGTGGGATCTTATTCTTGCTCAAGTTGAATTTTCTTACAACAACTCAGTCAATCAAGCAACTGGAAAGTGTCCATTTAAAGTTGTTTATGGCACCCGTCCTCTCAGCCCACTTGATTTGACACCATCTTCTGATAAGCAATAATATAGTGTCAATGCAGACCAGCAGGCCAAGGAAATTAAGAAATTACATGAGCAGGTCTGTAATAGGATTCAGAAGAAGAGTTTGAAACTCAAGGCACAACGAGACAAGCATCGAAAACATCAAGTCTTTAATGTGGGGGATTTGGTCTGGATACATTTAAGGAAGGAACATTTTCCTAAACAACCAAATGCCAAGTTATCTCCTCGAGCTGATGGACCATTCAAGATTGTACAGAAAATTAACAATAATGCTTACAAAGTGGAATTGCCTGGTGCCTACGGTGTTTCCGCCACTTTCAATGTTACGGATCTATCTCCGTATATTGATGATGTTGATTCTGACTCGAGGACGAGTCCTGTCCAACCCTTGGGGAATGAAACAGAACAGGGAGAATGAAACAGAACAGAGTAGCCAACGTTGACATGAAAATAAAGCATATGACGTATGCCATGACATTGTGAACAGGAAACGTCGACAGAAGGGTTGGTGTGTGGCTGCCAGTTCTGACTTTTGCATTATTTTAAAGAATTTATAAGGTTGTGATTTTAGTATAAATAGGTGTGTGTTTTCATTGTAATGCATCAAGATTTGGAATAAACATATTTGAGATTGGTTCCTATACCACCTACAGCTGCTTCGGTATATGGCAGAATGGTCGCATTGAGAACTACTCCTTCCTATGTTTCTTTCACTAATACAGAGCGTCTCATTGGAGACGCTGCCAAGAACGAAGTCGCCATGAATCCACAGAACACGGTTTTCGACGCCAAGCGACTCATCTGCCGGTAATTCTCCGATCCTTCTGTTCAAATAGATATGAAAAGTCGTGTCTAGTCCTGGCGACAAGCCAATGATCATGGTTTAATACAAAGGCTAGGATAAAGAGTTCGCAGCCGAAGAGATTTCTTCAATGGTGTTGACGAAAATGAAGGAAGTGGCAGAGGCATATTTGGGACAAACAGTGAAGAACGCCGTTGTGACTGTCCCTGCATATTTCAATGATTCTCAGAGACAAGCTACGAAAGACGCAGGTGCAATTGCAGGCTTAATGTGATGAGAACCATCAATGAGCCTACTGTTGCTGCTATCGCATATGGTTTGGACAAGAAGACTTCGAGGTCTGGTGAACACAATGTTCTTATCTTCGATCTCGGAGGTGGAACTTTTTATGTTTCACTGCTCATAATAAAAGAGGGGATTTTCGAAGTGAAGGCCACTGCTGGTGATACTCACTTGGGAGGTGAAGATTTTGACAACAGGCTTGTGAATCACTTCTTGCAAGAGTTCAAGAGGAAGCACAAGAAGGATATTAGCACCAATGCAAGAGCTCTAAGAAGATTGAGGATTGCCTGAGAGAGGGCAAAGAGGACTCTGTCTTTAACAGCTCAGACAACGATTGAGATTGATTCTCTCTATGAAGGTATTGATTTCTACTCTACAATTCCCAGAGCAAGGTTTGAGGAATTGAACATGGACTTGTTTAGAAAATGCATAGAACCTGTGGAGAAATGTCTGAAGGACTCTAAGATTGACAAGAGTAAGATTCATAAGGTTGTTCTTGTTGGTGGCTCTAAAAGTAAAGCAGCTTCTGTAGGATTTCTTCAATGGAAAAGAGCTGTGTAAGAGCACAAACCCAGATGAAGCTATGGCTTATGGTGCTGCAGTGCAAGCTGCAATTCTGGGTGGTGATGGGAACCAGAAGTTTCAAGACTTGCTTCTGTTTGATGTTACCCCTCTCAGCCTTGGAATTGAAACTGCATGAGGTGTGATGACAGTGTTGATTCCCAGAAACACAACAATTCCGGCAAAGAAGGAACATATTTTCTCTACTTACTCTGCTAATCAACCCCGAGTGCTCATTCAGGTGTATGAAGGAGAGAGGGCAAGAACCAAAGACAACAACTTGCTCGGTAAATTTGAGCTCACGGGGATCCCACCTGCACCGAGAGGAGTTCCTAAGATCAATGTGTGCTTTGACATTGATGCGAATGGCATATTGAATGTGTCAGCAGAGGATAACATAGTAGGAGTGAAGAACAGGATCACTATCATGAATGACAAAGGAAGAACGAGCAAAGAAGGGATTGAGAGGATGGTGCGGGAGGCTGAGAAGTACAAGGCACAAGATGAGGAAGTGAAGAAGAAGGTCGAGGCCAAGAATTCTCTTGAGAACTATGCCTACAACATGAGGAACACTATCAAGGATGAGAAATTTGCAGGGAAATTGGATCCGGCAGATAAGCGGAAGATTGAGAAGGAAATTGATGAAACAATTGAGTGGCTTGACGGTAACCAACTAGCAGAGGTGGATGGGTTTGAGGACAAATTGATGGAATTGGAAGGTTTGTGCAACCCCATTATCTAAGATGTATCAAGGAGGCGGCGATGTGCCCATGGACAGTGGTGCAAGCATGCCTAATGGTGGCTACAGCAAATCATCCTCTGGTGGTGCTGGTGGTGGACCAAAAATTGAAGAAGTTGATTGAAGTTTCAAGGAGGATATCATGTGGTTTTCTGCCTTGCGAATCTGTTTTTGACTTTCGTGTTGTAAGCTTGTAATGGCCTGTTCTGTGTATGTAGAATGATCCTGAAAAGAATAAGTATAACAGTTTTACACTTTGTATTTTGAGTTTTTCAATGAAAAATTGAATATTTCATCTCCATTTTTCATTTTTTTACTTCTGGATGCTATTATTCTTTGTAGCAGATAACCATTTTTCTTAATCCTAATTTGTTACCCATAATGGTATACTGGCCCATATTCCTAATAAGATTTCGATGCCTCTCTGTTCAATATCTCACCTTCAAATTTGCTACCAATTATCAAATGCTACAGACTGCGTCCAGGGGTCCTCCTACTCCTGCTCACCTTTCTCCTTACTTAGAGATTACACCATTCTATAACAAAAAGAAAAGGGGGCCAAGATTTATTTATTTATTTTTTGATAATATGAAGGGTTTCCCCTTTCGAAGGTTAGAGTACAAAGGATTTTCACCTCTTCTACTAAGTGCATTTTCCAGGATTAGAACTTAGGTGAAGCTGCTTACCACCTCGACCAACATCTTGTTAGTTTTTTGTTTTATTTTATTTTACTGATGACTTGTACAATATGTTCAAAGGGCTTCATGTAAGCATAATATAGCTCGAATGGTTGGAGTTTTTGTTCATCTGTTTTGCTCCTGAAACTCTTGAGAAGACTTATACTGAACTCTGCTGTACAAGTTGGTTGTTTCCCGTCCCCAGTTCCTTTCACTCTAATGTAATTTGTATTTATTATTTCGGTAGAGCTTCATTCATTTATGATTATGTTGGAAATGTTTAAGGGGGTCCACCAATGAGATTGAAGCTATATATATACATATGCAGACATTTATAGTAAGTAAGTGCATTGCATTGTTGAACTTAATTTGTGTCGAAAGATTAGTTATCGTGTTTGTCTGCATTAGAGTAGGTAGAGCAATTTTGATTTTGCAGACCGTCTTGTTTCAGTAAGCCAGCATGAGAGCACCAAATTGTGGGATTTATCATACTTGTTCCCATACAAACACCCGAGTAGTTGTTGATTAAAAAAAATTAGAGAAGTGTGGTTAAAGGTTTTTAATTAATTTCTCTTGCTTTTTAACCTTACATCTTCTCTTTATTAAAATTCTGTAACTCCAATTCTCCAATTTTATTAAATTCAACTCATAAAAATTTTCCTTCTCCTCCCCTTCCCACCAAATCCCTTATACCAAACACACTGTAAAAGTAGCCAAATAGATACCTGTGATATCGGGCTTTATGTTACGTGATTTCACATGGGCATAACTGTGCTTTCTTTTTTGATCATTTTTGCTTCAGAAGTATCCGTGAAAAGAGCAATATTGCACAAACAGCAAAGAATATGAAAGGCTGATGAAAATGACCAACAAAGTAAATTACAAAGACCATATAGCATATGTAACAAACACCAAAGAATATGAAGTACGAGGTTATGCTAAACAACTCTTCATATGATGGTTTCCCTTCGTATTTTACAAGTATTTTGCTTTTCGAAGATGGATATTTTCAGGATTTAAAGCTTAAATATTGACATTACAGCACGTCATCATTAAAAACACATTCAGGTACGTCTTTTCATAAAGAGAAAATTAATTTAAATGAATCATAAGTTAATATTATTAGTGTTGAAGATTCCTCAAAGATAGATCAACAGGAATGTCCTTGATAAACATATAATTTTATTACACTATTTCTACCTCATATGGTCTTTTATGAAAGATTTAATTAACTAATTTAAGTAGATTTAGGATGTTGGTTAAAATAGTTGTCACGATATGATTCTTCCAGCCATTCTATGTCATGCTTTTATGGTTACTCTTTGATTAATAATCTCTTTGGGTCTATGACACTAGATAAGTTTAATTTGCCATTGTTAGCTAGCTCCATCGGAGAAGAGCAGGAGAATGCAAAGGCCCAAGCAAGTGCCAACATTGGGCCTAAAATTAAGAAGACCAACCATGTGTCGTTCACCAGACCCGACTTTTCAGTCAAACAACTACACCTAGTGGACACCTTGGGCCGCTTTCATCATCTATTCACTCATTCATCTGTTCACTGATTTCTTCCTCCATTCACACCGATGTGTCCATATCTTCTTCTTCTTCTTTTTTGAATTAAAGACAAGTACTGATAGCATGAGGTTACAAATGAGGGATTTGGAGGGGAGGGGAAATTGTATGAGTTGGATTTAAAGAAATTAGAGAAGTGATGTTACAAAATTTTAATAAAGATAATAAGTAAGCTAAAAGAGTTAGAAAAATCAATTAAAAATTTTTAACCCCAATTCTCTAATTTTCTTAAATCCAACTTAAAATTTTTTTCCCTCCACATACTTTCCCTCCCCTCCCCTCATACCAAACAAGCCATACAATGTCATTGTCAATTCCTAATACTATCTGCTTCATGCATTTTATCCATGCTTTAATATAGAACATACCTTGTCCTTTTTTTGGCTCTCATGATCCTCCTTATGGAGGATAGATACATACCAAAATATATAATTAACTTATGAAAATCTTATATAAAAATATATAACCAACATTAAACAAAATCAACTTTAATAGCATAAAGATCAAAACAAGATTCTCAAAAGCTTCCATCTTCAAGCTTCCTCCACTAGTTTGCTTTCTCCTTTAGGAGTACTTCTCCCTACTATTGATACATGGGAAAAAGGGGTGAGATTCGGGAGAATCTCAGTAACAAAAAATCAACTCAATTTATAATATGCAATGGTAATTAATAAACTAAGCATGTAATTAGCCAATGCAAAAAAAAAAAAAAACAACTTACAAGTACATACACATGGCCATGACACAAATTCAAGCCTGGATATTATATGTTCAAAGGCATATATGACAAATAAATATACACTCAACCAAGTCTAAACTACATAAGAGCAAGTTTTAATATCTTTTACTTCTTCTTCCAAGTTACCGCTTCTTAGTAGTTTGACTACTTTGGTTTTATTTCCCCTTTTTCTTGATAGTAGTTAACAAATCCTATTAAACATTCATGTAAGGGAAGATCAACACACAAACTTTGGTACACTTACTTTGCATAATTAATCTCTTCCCATAACTCCAAAATCTCCTTCTTTATTTAGTTCTTTAACTTTGTTTCTTTGTCTTAAATTCTTAACTTAATCATCCCTTGCATTTTAAATCCTTCCCTCATGATATTCCTACTTATTCTTGCATTAGGAATCTGTTTTGATCTCCAAACTAGGAAATTCTAGCTCTTTCATTCTCAATGAGCTGCTGTCTGAAAACAGGGGATAATGCAAAAACTTGCATAATTAAACACTACTGCTTCTAAACACTATGCAGAACCTCTTAGAAATGATATATGTATGATCCCCTAGTTTACAAAGATTCTGAAATTTTTTCCAACTTCAAGAACATTGTGTTAACCATCGTTTTAGAGTCTTTTACATGCTTTAATCATCCAGGGCACTTATTTAGCATTTGGAAGCTTCAGACAATGGGGTCTTTCTTACAAAATACTCTTAAAATTTGTATTCCATGAGCAGCACGACCTTTTTCACATACATCATTGAACAATACCATTTCATTAGCCTACAAACACTCTGACCCCTTTAAGATTTTTAAACAACATTCCATTTCAATCTGGAAATTTTCCAGATTCACTAATATCATCCTAACCATCATATTGGAGTCCTTAGGCACATTCTAATAATTTAGAGCATTGATTAAACAACCCAAAGCATCAAATAGTGGAGCAACACAGTTTCACCTACAAGTTTGAGCTCCCCAAACTGAATAACAACAACAACTAATCATTCTTAAATCCAGAACTTGTTGTAATTGTTGAGAAACTAATGCATATGTTTGGCATATCCCAATACATGATTTAATTAGTCTTGATCTGTGCAATATTTTTCTGTTCATCGATTGTATCTTGCCTTTTAGAAACTCCTGAGACATGTTTTTAATCTTAATCTTGGATTCGTTATGAATAAATACTTGTTTTTGGATTCTAGGATTATGATATTTTTTAGAGGTATGTGTCTGTTTTCCGAATTCCTCCATGGATGCCGTATCGATTCCGACACGTCTCTATATGTGTTTCAAATTCTTGAACTTTGTTTGAATCTTGCTGCATACCTGACAAATTATTGCAATTATGGTGTGTTTAAATTGTTGCTGTGAGTTTACCGCTTGAACCGTCGGCCAAAAAATGCTGGAAAAGGGACCTGTAGACGTCGGAAAAGGGTGACCTACAGCTGCAGGTCCGGTGGAATGAATCAGGTCAAAGGCGGGTTATGTCAGGTGAGGCGGGTCAGGTCAAGTATCCAAGTGGGTGAGGAAGACACACTAAACGGCGTCGTTTCAGGTACTAGGAAGGAAGTGGGAAGAAACACTTCGTTTCAATAAATACAGGTGCGGACTAGGCTTCCTTTTTCTTCTGGGCCTTTTCTTGCCCTTTTTATGTATTGCTTCTATCTGGGCTACGTTATTCTGGGCTTGGACTCATTTTTTTCGGCTTGAAATTTTCGTGCATTTTTGTTAATTGATACAAGTGGGCCTTAGGGATTTTTGAGATTTTGTCAAATTGTTTGGCCTACATTATTTGGGTTTTATTTTCTCAGCTAATGTCTTATATAATTATTTTATTTTGCCATTTCTTTATTTTCCAGGATGGACTTCCTATTGGGTTCATTTTTGGATGTTCTGTTTCTGAATAAATGGGCCTGTGTATTTTTGGGCTTTTAATTTTGTTTTGTCACCTTTATTTCTTTTTATGGCCTTTTCTAGTTTTGGGCATTTATAACGTTTATGGCTTTTATATAGTAATCGTAATGTATGGATGTTAGATTCTTCAAGTAAGAATTTCTAAGCTATTTAGACTCCTCTGTATATAATAAAATAATATCTCTCACAATGAGTTGGCATGAAATTTGGGATGGACCACGACATTATAGGCTTTGTGGGAAGAATCAATAGCAACTGTTGCTGTATATATGTGATAATGTAACTGTTGACCTATAATTATGTTTCTTCAGAGAAATTAACCCTATAAAGTAAAGGCCTATGCAAAAACAACATATGTCCCTAAAGGTTTGCATACCCCCTGTGCCCTTTCTGACAGGGATATTTATTTTTTCCCATATGCCTTTACTTTCTAGGTGCAATTGCTAAAGAGACACAAGGTATATATGTGAACATTTACATTATTAGATATATGGGTCAGGAGTGTGATTGATTCTAGCCATAAGGCCTAAAAAATCTTGATATGTCCTAAATTGTATCATTACTCAATGTGGAAGTACTATTCTATTAGATAGAGTCGAGATCAAGTAGCTCATAAAGTCTCATATTGGAGAGCCTAGGATTGATCTCACGTTGTTGAATTTCAAAGCTTTAACTCAGTGCCATCTACTCAATATAAAAATAGGAGAGGAACCTTCAATCAAAACAATAATGGGTTTTTCAAAAAAAATATAACTTCACAAAAGCAATTTAATGCCACCTTGAATGCTTTATTGTGTCTTGACTTCACAAAAGCTGGTATTTACTTAATCATGTATGACACTCAGTACAACTGAACTAGTTTATTCATCATATTCGTATTGATATTTTGGAAGTAACTTCTGCAGATATGGATACTTCCCAAAAAAAGAGAGGTATTCGTTTAGGGATCCATATCTCCAAAAGTTACTTCGAAAAGAACAATAGAGTAAGAACTATCATTCAAAGCAATGAGTTGGCAACTTCTTGTAATAAGAAAAGAACTTTAAATAAGAGAAATAATAAGTTTTTAAAAAAACATAACTTCACAAAAAAGCAATTTAATTTCACTTTAAATGCTTTATCGTGTCGTGACTTCACAAAGGTAGCCCAATCAATCGGGTCGAAGACTACAAGTAACAAGAGAGGAACCTTCAAGACGGAATTAGCGACGGATTAGTTATTCTGTCCTTAATCCATCTCTAATTCCGTCCCTAAAATTAGAAACGGAAATTAGCGACGGAATTACATTTCGTCACTAATCTGTCTTTAATTCCGTCATTAAAAATCAGCGACGAAAAGTAGCGACGGAATTTTTCCATCCCTAATTTCCGTCTCTAATCCGTCTCTAATTTCTGTCACAAATAATTAATTTTTTCAATAATTATATTTTTTATAACTATAAATTTATAATATAAATATTAAAATAAATAAATAAAATTATTAATTCAAATTTATTTTTGAAATTGAAATTATAATATAATATATTTTAATTTTTAATAATATATTGTATACAAATAAAAATAAAAATTTTATAAATGCAAATAAAAAATAAAATATATCATAAAATGAATAAAAAAGATATTAATAATAAAAATCTAGGTTGAAAAATTACATAAAATAAAATAAGAAAACTAAATTCAAATATTTAATAATAGATTAAATTTTTTATTTCTAATTTTGTTCACAAAGAAAAAAAAAATATATATATATATGATTTTGCATTTAAATTACACAGGTTCTTCTTAGCTCAACTGGTAAAGGCACTGGCACACGCATGAGAGGTCAAGGCTTTGAATCCCAACTTGATCACAAAATGTAACCAATTTGTGGCTTGGACACGTGGCACATGATGGAGGGTGACACGTGGCGGTTGACCGGGACAAGTGACCGGCAGTGGGTACATGTGGTGGCCGCCGGCAAGGGACATGTGGAGGCTCATTGTGAGGACGTGTGGAAATTTAAATTATATAAAAAAATATTTTGAGATGGATTAGAGACGAAAATTCTGTCGCTAATTAGAGACGGAAAATTCCGTCATTAAATTCCGTCTCTAATTTAGAGATGGAAAATTCTGTCACTAATTAGTGAATTCCGTCTCTAATTAGAGACGGAATTTAGCGACGGAATTTTCGGTCGCTAATTTAGTGACGGAATTTCCGTTGCTAATCCGTCTCTAATTAGCGAAGGAATTTAAAATTCTGTCCCTGATTAATTAGTAACGACCTTTTTACCGACGAAACAAATTCCGTTGCTAATTTGGTCACGTCCCTAATCCGTCGCTAAACTAATTAGTGACAAAAATTCCGTCGCTAATCTGATATTTTTTTGTAGTGATTTACTAGCACAACTATCAAAGAGAAGCTGGACAAAGGCTTTGTATGGTGAGGCTTGACTAAAAATGACTCTCAATGGTCGGAAAAAACAACAGGAGTCGTAGGGTTATGATGTTGGTGGGTTTCGTTCGATCAGACTAAGTGTCAATTGCATTATGTTTCAAACATTTAAAAAGAAGATGAATGGTATGGTTTTTTTGTGTTTTCATGCCTAAGACTTTACATCATAGTTCATTCATAAGAACTATTTTTTATTGGTTTTCATTTATCAAGTTCTTTGCTAATAACCGTGAGGTATTATATATATACATATATATTTAAATTTTTTTAGGCTACCAGATAATTACATTTTCATATTTTATACAAATAAAAAAAATCACCCTTTGGTAGATTATCTGAGGCCTGCTACGAATTTTGAAACTTTTGTTTCCTTCAATTTGAATAAATCAAAAGTTCCGTAATTTCATAACATACTTCACACTATCACGCTACTTGTCACTAGAGGAGTAGCCTAAATTATCTGGGAGTATGTTGGATCATGGTTGCCAATCCCATACTCATCAAGAATGTGATTGCCCTTCCTGTTCATAATTGACAAATATCTGGCTAGCTTCCTCACAATATGGTCAATGCGTTGTACATGACGCATCATTGCCTCCACTTGAGGGAATAGAGGAGGCGGAGGCCGAGGTGGAGGCAGAGGAGGTGGTGGAGGAGGATCATAAGGAGGTGGTGGAGAAGCATGACGCCATGGATTTTCTAGCAAGTCTATAGCATGACATTTCATCTTGAGAGAACGGAGGAGGACGATGAAGAAATAATATGAAAAACATAAGAAAATAAGGAGTTTAAATAGATTAGAAGTGACAGGGTTGAACCATCATTGCATGCACACATTAGAAGTTGAAGAGGAGCAGTCGTGCGCAATAGTGGGTAATGAATGGGTACTTGGTTCTCGTGCTTGATCATCAGAAAACGAAGATGTATGTACAAAGTATTATCATCAGTGTGGAGAAGGGGAAAAGTTTTGAACCATCATGACGTTTGTTGTTTCATGATATTTTTTACATAACAACCATCAGTCTTGTAAGACAAAATATGATGGTTGCTAATTACAACCATTATTTATTTGCATGGTTTTCTAATAAGTGACGGGTTTTACTTAATAACTATTATATATTTGACTTTTTTTTCTCTTAAATTTTGGTGGTTGATTTTGCAAGCACCATTTTACAAACAAAATAAAAAATAACAAAAAGATAATGTATATAAACAAACTAAAAATAAAAAGTTATGGAGATGTTTTAAGAATCTAATGTATCATTAGGTTCTTCTTTCTCCAGTAACTTGTCTACGTTCTTGTTCAAAGAGCGAATGAGAGTGATAAGTTCCTTTAAGCACTAGTTCATGCGTCCTTGCTCTTGTAGGTAAACTTGGACCATATGATGGAGCTTGTAGGTCACGTGGATGAGCCCTTCAAGGCTTGTTGGTGGAGGGAGTTTATCTTTCGGTTTGTTCCCAGATGATGAAGCAGAAGTTCTCTTGCGTATGTCCATGATTTTGGTGAAGAACAAAAACTTGCAGTTGGTTATGAGAAATTGAAATGAAAGTAGAGAAGTGGAGTACAATTTTTGGACATTCATGTAGAGAGGGTTTTGTGAATTATCGAGTCACCTTATCCTTTAGTTTTACATATCATTATATTTTATAAATGGTCATGGTTGTTTTTAAATAACAACTTCAAATTTGTAGTTGTATTCTAATAAGTGACAGATTTTTCTTGATAACCGTTATTTATTTGACATTTTATTTTTTAATTTTAATGCGTACATGGTTGCATATATCAATCACCATATTATAAAAAAAATTAAAATAAGTGAATTTAATTAGAGATTTACGAAAAGGAACTTTAAATAAGAGTAGTTGGGAAAAACAGATCATTTGAAAGTGTTACCTGACGGTTGTTTATTAAAAAACGTAATATTTCTCATTTATACTTTACAGTTAATTGTTATGACCGTTATAGTTTTGTTTTCACTGATATGAGATTGGAAAACAAATCGTTTATAAGTGTTGCACGATGGTTGTTTTATAAGAACTGTCATATTTGTCACTAAATAAATGACGGCTATTAAATTCAAACGTTTTTTTTTCTGCATTTTCGAGAATTCCGCCTCTCAATATATGACGATACACATGTTAACCATTAATTTTTAGTATTATATATTCTTGCATGAAATCCGCCTTGACATACTTGACGTGTATTCAGTGTAACAGTTATTTGTTAAGCGTTATATATGTGCAAATCTTTACTAGTAATGTTAATTATTTGAGAATAAAAGCTTTTTGCCTCAATATTTTACACCCAAAATGTTGTACTTTAAATTAGACATAACTGTGGTTTTGGCGCTCAAATATGTTGACTCCGAAATTTTAGTTAGGCCCCCGGTATGTTCATATTCCATGGACAAGGCGATATATCTAAATGCATTTGATTATAATCCTGGTTGCTACTAAGAATTATTTTGGTCCTATTCATAAGTCCTTTTTAACTAATTCTAATATACCAAGGAGTGTTAGTTAACTCATTAACTATGAGCTACATTTCCAATCTTGCCCTTATCTATGATTGGTTCCAAAAGTTAACATGAATAAATTCTTTTTGTTTATTGTGATTAATAGGGGTAAAAAAGTACAAAATACATTTATTATCCTGAAAATGGACTTATAAATAGGATCAAATTTTTTTGTCAAAAAAGACTTATAAATAGGATCAGAGTGATAGCTAATAAAGGCTTCCAAGATAGAGACGGCACAAGTTGTGCCCTTCGTGCACTCTTTAGTACTCCCTCATATTCTTAATATGAGAGATATTTTTCTAATTTGATTATATTAAGAAAATTAGTTAATATAGTTAATATGACATGTTTTCTTTTTAAAACACTATAATCATCTTCCTTGTCCTTCATATCTCTTTTACTTGATTATGGTTGAGGCAATATTAATAGGGATAAGTTAGAAAAAAAATTGAAAAATATGAAAAATATATCTTATATTTAGGATCAAGACAAACACTATAATTAGATTCTATATTATCGACAAGATGGAGTATTTGTTAATTTTAACGCAAGGCATATAGGAGCAAGGTTAGATAACTGAGTATTCAGATTTGTGGTTCAAAGTTTAATATTTTATGACAACTTGAAGAAGGCTATGGTCATCTTCTAGAAAATTCCAACCAACGAAACTTATGTCACTCCAGAAAGTTTGCAATGATCAAACTTTGAGTTGTCATGTCAATTCGCCTCCTGCCTTTCATGTTTTTTTAATTCTTCTTTTTTCCTTTTTTTCTTCACACACACAACTTTTCACTAACTTGAGTCGGGCTGAACCATTCATCCTTCATCCACCGATTATAAAATTAGTTTATGTTTGGATTAATTTTTAGAGAATAACTTTTATGATTTATAAAATAAGTATGTGAGAGGAATTTTATCTCGGCTTAAGAAAAATGGTTTCTAAAACTACGATTTCGTGGTTTCTCAAACACTCATTTAGCTAAGACCAAATCCACTTGGAATAGTATAAACGCGTAATGGCACTGTGGCTGGAACAAGGTGTGCCCATTTCAATTTGGTTGAATTAAAAAGATGGAAAACTACGGTTACAAATCTCGATGATATTCACATGTTTGTTTCCAATGGTTCCAGTCACAAGTAGAAGGGCTTCTCATTTTCGTTGACCTAGTCAAATCATGAAAGCATAGCATACTTGATAAAACCATTTTTTTAGATGGCCAAAAAAAAAAAAAACGGATAAAACCTTTTTCAAATGACAATAATAATAAAGCTAGATAGTATTCTGTATATGCAGCCCCTCACACAATAGTTTTCTTTTGTTAAAATTATTTTTTAATAATCTAGAAGATATTTCTATTTCTATTTTTTTTTTGTTTCATGACAATAACAGAGGTATTTGATATAAATAAATATCAGCCAAAATATATATTATCTTTTAAGTGTTATATTAAACTCTTCTATAGCAAGGAAAAAATATAGGCTTATAAAATAAAAAGAATAAAAGTATAGGCCATAATGATTAACGACTAAATAGTTAATCCGAGTACAGTATTTGAATATATATGGAATAATGTTCATTGGTCGCCCGGCACACAAATTAGCGAATAAGATTGATATTTTTCAATTGAAATTAATTGTAGACTACAAATATCATTTTTTTTTTAATTTAAGCAAAAACTATATCAAGAAATGGAAATTACATATGTCAATTGAGAAGGACCCCATTGCTAATGCGACATCTGATGGCACTGCTTGTGGCTACTGGTTTATTTTTATATTCTATATTTGTTTATAATTGAAAGTATATTTTTATATTCTTATTCATAAGTCATTACGTAAAATTTACGAAGCAACTAATATTCCAATAATGTCATTGATTTGAATATTGTTAAAAAATCATGATGGAAAAAGGGATTGAGAGATATGAGTACAATAGTGTCAGATATTTTTTCTTTTAATTAAAGATATTTTTTTTTGAAAATACAGGTAGTTTTAAAAAGGAAAAATTCCAAAAAAAATACTGTGAAAAATGGGAAAGGAAGATTTAGTGCTTTAAAATTTGGAAAGGACTAGTCAGTTCATTGTCAGACGGGAGGAGGAATATGAGATTTTGAAATCTCGGCGAAAAGACGAAAATGCCTTCCAGCCCTCCCTCTCTTCACTTAGGAATAACAACACTTATCTCTTAATTAACAACACCGTATTCTAAATTAACAACATCAAAATCCCATAGAGTCCGTACTTCTATGCGTTTCACCTTGGTTCTGATAACAACACCTTCGTTTTACATTAACAACTCCACTTTCTTCTTTCATAATTAACAAATTTAGGGTCAATAATAACACCTCTCTCTTTATTAACAACATCGTATTCTATATTAACAACTCCACTTTCTTTTTTCACAGTTAACAAGTTTAGGGATAATAACAACACTTCTCTTTTTATTAATAACACCGTATTCTACATTAACACCTCATCTCAGTTGCAGATCTCAGCTATCTCAGTTGTAGATCATACAGCCGAAGGTGTTGTTAATGAAAAGAAAGGTGTTGTTATTGGCCCTAAACTTGTTAACTGTGAAAGAAGAAAGTAAAGTTGTTAATGTAGAATACGGTGTTGTTAATGTAGAGAGAGATGTTGTTATTGGCCTTGAAACTTGTTAATTGTGAAAGAAGAAAGTAGAGTTGTTAATGTAGAATACGGTGTTGTTAATAAAGAGAGAGGTGTTGTTATTGGCCCTGAAACTTGTTAATTATGAAAGAAGACAGTGGATTTGTTAATGTAGAGCGAATGTGTTGTTAATGAAGAGAGAGGTGTTGTTATTGTCCCTAAACTTGTTAATTGTGAAAGAAGAAAGTAGAGTTGTCACTACTACAAAATAAAGATTTAGTGTTGCCTCTCTTATGACACTTCTTTGAAGAAGCGCCATAGACAATTATTTTTTTTTAGAAAAAAACACAAGTTAAGAAGCTACGACACTTCCTATAATAAGTGCCATAGCTTGTATTAGGCTTTTGTGGCACTCTCCTTGACAAGTGCCACACAAAACATTCATAAGAAAAAAAAGGAAAAATGAAAGTCTCAGCTATGACGCTTTCTTAAGAACGCGCTATATTTGGGTTATTTTTAGGAAATATTTTTTTTACCTACAAAGCTGGATTTATTATTTAGAATTTTTTTTGGAGCCATTGGCTATTGGCTCCAAAATTTCTTTCTCGAACGATAGAGAGCATATAGTTCTTTGTCATCCTTTTTTCATATGGTTTATTACTGAACTAATTAGCTCACGTGAAAAAGTAGGTCACTACATGTGAAAGAGGCAAACTTCACCCAAGAGGGGGGGATGAATTGGGTGATGTGATAAATTTTTAAGTTGATGCGGTGGTATAAGAATAATTGTAGATAGAGTAGAGTTGAGAAGGTTAGCACATAGAGAGTTATACTGGTTCGGCCCAAAACCCAGGTCTACATCTAGTCCTCAAAGATCAAGATCTACTGAAATTTTTACTATTCTTCCAAGATTTAGTAGGCTCTCGGAACGCCGCATGACAACAATCGTCCTTGTAGGGACTACAAGAAGAAATATTCTAATACCTAGAAAATTCTCTCCCCCTTATGACAAGTCTTATGTGTAGAAGCAAACCTATGACCTTTTTCTCTTGGTTACGTATACAAGTCTTATGAGCAGCAACGTTCTCTCTTGCTTATACCCCTATAAGTCTTACGGGCAGCACGTTCTCTACTGCTTATACCTTGTAAGTCTTGAGTAGAAAGTTCTACTAGGAATTCTCTCAATTGCTTCTCTTGTAAGGATGTTTACCTTCTCAAGGTCCCTTTACCTTGAGATCAAATGAAAATATGATTTGAAATGTATATAGACTCTCTCACAGAGCAAATATAATAAACACTAAAGTACAATATGAATACAGAGAAAATATGAATAATAGAGACTCATGATTTTGCTTGTGTATATTCTCATTATAAGTTCTTGTTCTTGATGGTCTTTGAAACTCTATATTTAAAGTCAGTTGATTTTGTCCATTGAATAATAGCCGTTGTAGAGTGGAGCATTTCATTATGGAACAACATGCATACGTTTGAAATCTCTAAACAAGATATCTTAGTAGGTATGTGCTTAGTTGGTAAAAATGATTTTATCTGCCGTTGTTTGACTTTCTCTGTGCATCTCTGATTCAAATAATCAAACTCCTGTTTCACACTTGAAGTATATGTTAAATGATGTTAAATAATAATAACAAGTGAAAATAGAATGAATAAATAACATTAAACCATGTTTAGATTGATCGCTATAAGTCTGTTGCATTTTGGCTTCTGATAGAGCATCAATCGAGTGAACTTAGGCTTCACTCGAGTGAAACAACATATTTTCTCTTCTGCTTTAGCTTTTGAGTTGCACTTCCATGAGAAAAAGAAAGAGTGCATTTTCTTACTTGTGAGTGATGTGGGTCCTCACTCGAGTACATCTTGTCTCATTCGAGTGCATGTGTATTTTGCACTATGGACTCACATCTCTAGATAACACTCGTAGCCTATTTTTCAAGAGTATGATTTTGCACTTACAGGTTATGTGGGCCTTCACTTGAGTGACAATGTCTCACTCAAGTATGCTATTGTATTTCAACTTCAAGCTTTGCTTTTGAATTGCACTTGCATCATTTTTCATAAGAGTATGTTTTAGCACTCGCGGGTGATGTGGGCCTTCACTTGAGTGAATGTGTCCTCACTCAAGTGCATCAACATATTCTTGCATCAAGTCACCTTCTTCTAATCACTTGCGGCACTATTTGAGGAAGTGAATTTTCTCACTCATAGGTGTTGAGCTACACTCAGGTACATATGTTCTTCACTCGGGTGTACTTCTTCTTTCATGCTCTGGCTAACTCTCGGGCAAGCACTCTCTGTGCTTCATTCACTGGACTCAGTTGCACTTCTGATTATCACTCGGGTGCACTTCCTCTTTCATGCTTTGGCTGACTCTCGGGCAAGCACTCTCTATTCTTCACTTGCTGGACTCGGGTGCACTTCTGATTATCACTCGGGTGCCAACATGGTGCTCAAGTACATTGACCATTTCCTGTCTCTGACTTTGCTTTCTATCAAACACTTCCATGAGTGTGCCTTCATGCTCAAGTGCAAATCAAATCATCACTCAAGTGCGGTATCCATCACTCGAGTTGTCTTGTTATTTTTAGTTGGAAGATTGCTTCTGTGAAACACTTTCAGTTCAACATAGGTTGTGCTAGAGTGCAAAACTGCTTATCACTTGAGTGTAAGCTACCACACTCGAGTGCATCAGTTATAATGACAGCAATGACCTCTGAACTTTGTGAGATACATTTGGTAAAATTTTCAACTATTGTTTAAACTTATAAATTATGATTTTCTTACCACAACACATAATCATCTTTTGTTATCATCAAAACTTGGAATCTAACATTCTCCCCCTTTTTGATGATGACAAAACCTTTGTGATGGATTTAAAGACTTGATTGAATTGAAAATCTGTGAAAACGCTTTCAAGATTTCCAAATGCAAAATCACTAAAGTTTTGAGTCATATTTTGCACTTAACCTCATAAACTTCCTGCAATGCTTCCAATGGACACTTAAAGCCAAGATAAGTCATAATACCATAAGATTTGAGCAGAAAACTTAAAAAACATGTAAATAACCATTTATAGATTAATCAACTTGTGAAGTACATTAGTAAATAAACAATATCTACCCATCAAACCCAAATACACCTAAATCATCTAAGAAAAATAGTAAAACATCAAATAACATCAAATCTACCCTAAATACAGAAAAGCTACCCAATACTCCCCCGTAAGCCAAAAAAACTCATATATCAGTCTAGAATAGCTCAAAAACCATCACATGTCCTTCTCCCCTATTTTATTAGCATCAGAAGGGGGCTGAGGAAAAAGTAAGATCAGATGGCTATGATGGGATATATATCACCATGGCTTTGGATGGATCAATTGGCTCAGGCATAAAGGGTGGGGATAATGGCTGAGGAGCGGAGGTTGTAGGCTGTGATGATGATGGCTAGTCAAAAGTCATATCAATCGAGAATTAGTGTCAGTGAAGAGTACATGTGTCTGAGGCTGAGATGGTGAAGCCGTGGTAGGAGTAGGCTCTGGAGGCACCTCAGTCTGAGTAGTCAAAAGATGAGTATGCAAAAAGATCTCCATTTCAATGATTCTTCGCAACTGTTCTTCTTGTGTCTTGAATATCAAGTCAAAGTTGGTATTTGCCTTATCCACCAACTTTGAGACTTGTGTTTCCATCTTGTCTACCAATTTCTTGTACTCACTTACCAGTTCCTTTTTTATGCTTGCCATCGCTTGATTGATCATGTAATACCCCGAATTTTGAGATTGAAGGCTTGAGAATAAGCCTAAATTAAGTGGACTGCTAAGCCCTGATTTAGCAGGTGTCCCAAATATATTCTCTAATATTTCTTATATCTTTGGATTATTAAAAAATTAAAATGGTGAATTTTGGAGAAAGTAATTATGTTTTGGTGAAATCGCCTACGAGGTAGTGAGTTTGTCATGTGATTTTGAATGACCAAATGATGATCAAAAATTATGAAATTTTACAGGATGAAAATAGACATCCTAAGCTTTAATTTGATAGGACATATGACACAATTAGAGCTATACACAAAAAGATATGAATTTTTGAAGTCAGCACAGAAAAACTGTGAAATTTCTGGAACAATATGCAAAGATTGAAATTCTGGGAATTTTGTAATTCCATAAAGAAAAATTCTATATTTTTCGTTGAAACTAGACTCAATAAGGGTTCTATAGGCTTTGGAATCACCTCATTTCGATATTTCTAGAATTAGTTATGATTTTTCAAAGTTTGGGCAGAAATCTACCAAAACTTTGTAAAAATTCGAATTTTGGAAAATTAAACAATTTATTAACATCTTATAATATAAATGATAAAAGGAAAATCATCATCTTCCTCCCACCATTTCAGACATGCTGCAGCCAAGGATAGAGAGAGAGTTGTGCTCTTTTAGAGAGAGAAGAAGAGGAAAAAACTCACAAGATAGGTCGATTTCTTCGGTGAATTCGTACCTAACGTGTATAATCATTCTCCTAAGCTTATCTCCTATGTTGTTTGAGGTGTTTGAAGCAAGATTTTGGAGTTTGGAGGACTAGGGTTTTCAGCCAAGTCAGGAAAAGCCAGAAGGAGCTTGAGGTAACTTCCGAACCTTCATATATTGACTATTCTAGCTGCTGTGGGCAATTTAATCGGTGAAATTTCGCCGGATTGCCATTGGTTGTAAAAATGGAAAATGGGTTTCCCTAGGGGTTATGCTGCCCAAATTGATACTAAATGGTAGTTGTAACCTAATGGAATAGTCAATAAAGTGGTTAGGAGTAGAAAGGAACACATTTACGGAGCCGAAACCGAAAAACCCCGATTTTCCCTGGAAAACCCATATATTTCGGTCTGGGCTATAAATGGGTCTTAGAGTTGGATTTTAAATGATTTTATGATTCCATTAAGTTCAGGAGGGAAAATTAGGTGGGGTTACAGTTGGGCACTTTTTCGGAAAAGGCTGAGAAAGCATAATTACAAAAATGCCCCTAAAATACTGAAATATGGGCTGCCAAGGGCAATTTCGTCTTTTGGCAGTCAATTTGGTAATTCCAAGTCCGGAAATGGATTCCTTGGGTGAAAATATGTCACGATAGCCCATGTTACAATTTTGAGAAAAGTACAGCCGGATCGGGTATTATGGGGCCGGGTCCCCGGGGGTATTTTAGTAACTTTTTAAGATAGACTCATATAACCCCCAGAAACACTATGGAAGTGTCTAAATAGTACATTTGACATTGTAGGATTGAATATGGAGCCCCGAGCTGTTTGCACGTAGATCGAGGCACGCGTTTCGAGGTGGAAAAGGGTTAAGGTAGGGGACTTACCTTACTTGCATGTATTTGATATCTTTGCTTGTGTAATGATGTATGTGATTGCTTTACTTGATTGTGTAGAGCATATTTGAATAAATGAAGCTCTGTTTCTGTTTTCGCTGTGGCCATAGTCTTGTTGTATGAAACATTGAGCATGCAGAAATGTCATTATGATACATCTAGATAAAGCTAACATGTCATACACATATCATCAATCATGCATGCATTATGGTATCTGTTTCCTACTCAGATTCTTTCGAATCTCACCCTCCCCTACCAACAATTTAGACAGGAGACGACAGAAGTTATGCAAACAACAATGCAGAGTACCGTACGAGAGGATTACAGTAGTGGAATGAAGACGGGAAGAAGTCTCTGTTTCACTGGGATGAGTTTAGACACCCTAGTAGCCTTGTGCGGCTACCTTAATTGTAAGTATCATGTACAAACTCATATGGGGAATTTATGTAATCATGCACATATTATCAGTATAGTTATGCTATTCCTGTGTTGCCTACCGAACCGCATATCGTTTTCCGCGAAGACTCTGGTAAAGGTGAAATAAAGATAAGGGCGTGACAGATCACTTCAGCTGGATGGCTTGGAAGTGATGCACTTAGGAAAGAGAGAGGTGGAGATGGACCTTGTGCAGAAGACTGAGCCTTATTACCTCTCGATGGTATGGCTTCTCGCTGAGATGTAGCCTTGGTTTGACTGACTGGAAGATTGATCTCCATGTGTGTCAACTGGGTTTTGCCAAACCTTAGGATGTTTACCTTCTCAGTTCCCTCCAAAACCAAACCTTGTTATATTGAAGAATGAGAGATACGAGTTGTGGATATGGTATTTTGGCGGTTTATGATGAAGAAAATTGAAATCTTCTCATCTCACTAAAAATAAGTTCACCAACATTCCTTCGTTGACCAGCAAGGAAGGAAGCCAATAGGTAGTAATCTCTCTGGGCAAAGTGGGTATAATTTTTGAATTTATTGATAATGCTTTAAGTATAAATGTAATGAAGGGCACGAATTGAGTCAGGCATATCAATGGGCTTAAAATTAAGGGGTCCTATAGGGTCATCTGGCCTTAATTTCTAGAAGACTTCATTGGCAGAGAGTGTTCGTGGATCGGATTGCGGTGCGACATAGCCAAGTATTTGGTTTATGATAGAAGGGGATATGATAATAAGTTGGTCTCTAACAGTAGTGTATATTCCTTCTTCTATCATCTTTCCATATCTAGACACAATGTTATGGACTTTCATACTACAGTAAAAAGTTCACACAACAGTGGGTGAATAAGAAAGGTGTACATTTAACCATGAGTCATAGAAACCAAGGAAAGGCTAAAAATCTAGGCCACAACTCTTTTTCAGATAATCTAAGTCCATATAAACCATAAGACAAAAACTTCTATTTGCAAACTCAGAATCATATACCTTCTGATTGAATGGCTTCAATTCCTTAGTATTAAAGCCTTCTGGAGGAATTGTGTCTTGTTCTTCCTCCAGAGCCTGTGAAGTAGAAGGTACTCTTGACAGTGAACCAGTGTGACTGGACTGGCCAACATGATGAGAAGCAGAAGCACAAGCTTGGGAGGCAATCTTGCCAACCAAGGCATCGAGCTTGGATTTCAACATTGCTTATCGAGATACACATTAAAGGAATCATCAGAGGAGGAAGATTCTTGTGGTTCCTTTGTGGCCTTCTTCTTTCCTGTGCCATTTACTTTCGATTGTGACTTTGATCATGTCATAATTGGGTCTTTGAATGCTACCCCCTTTGTTTTCTTTAGTGGAGGTTGGACTTCTTTGTCCACCTTAGGCTTAGGATGATTCTTCTTAGACAGAGTTGTTCTTTTCTTGGTGGTTTTGGGTTTTAGAGGAGGTGTTGGAGTAGAAGATGGTAAAGGTGTAGGAGTTGGAGTGGGAGTCGGTGTTTTCGTTGGAGTTCCCGATTCACCGGCGGTAGAGTGAGGAGGTGAAGGTGTAGGAGTCTTTTGAGAAGTTAGAGGAGTCTTTATTATAGCCATAATGAGTGATTCAGAATTAAATGAGAATCAAGAATGCAGATAAGAACTTAAGGATGGATTTTTGGAGCGTTCTTCGGTTAGGGCAAGAAAAAGAGAATTTATAATGAAAAATCTAACCCTTTAGAGATGATTAGATAGTTGCAACCAAAGATTAAAGAGATTTGAGGTGTTTAATCAGTGGGTAACGGTTGGGGTGAAGAGGTGTGTCTATCGAGTGAGGAGACACTTTCAAGTGAGAAGAGGAAGTGTGACAGTTTGAGCTATCGCGTGTCTGATATAAGTCACAACACTTGAATGATAACCCTAAGTGCTCGAGTGTTATTCATATTGCACTCGAGTGAGCCATTTTGGTGCTCGAGTGCTGCAGGAGAAGATTCTATAAAAATTGTAGATGCGTACCTAGTCTCAATATTCTTTGTTGTGATATTTATCTTTATACTCAAGTCCTCCAAGATCGCTTGAGTAAATCATGTTGTGAGGTTGATTTATGAATTTGTGCTTGATGCACTCAAGAGTTCTTCCCTCACTCTCAGGTGTGTTCATCGTCCACTAGAGTAACTAATACCATCACTCAAGTGAGAGCCATCCTACCAGTTGGATTTGAGTAAGCTCTTGGAACTTTTATCTCCTCTATTAACCCCTGTTTTGCAAGCTAAAAATATAGAGCATAAGATATAGTTCCATACTCGAGCATTCATCTTTGACTCGAGTGCTAAGGTACCTGGCACTCGAGTGACCAATCCAGTACTCGAGTGACAACCTTGCAAAACCAATTTCTACATACTCTGATGCTTAAGTCAGTATGGTTATCATTAAAACTCACATTAATCATAATAATTAATAGAAAGAACTACAACTTATTGGGATTAACCATTCCCAATTCTCATCTTATATACAAGAATTGATTTTTAGCTATCAGCTTTATAAATATGTTAGCGAGTTGAAGATGTGTAGGAATGAATTCTACTTTGACTTCCTTCTTTTGTATGTGATCTTGAATGAAGTGATGTCGAATATCTATGTGTTTGGTCCTTGAATGTTGTACAAGATTCTTGGACAAACTAATAGTGCTAGTGTTGTCACAGTAAATTGGTGTCTCCTTCAAGTATATCCCCAAATCTTGAAGTTGTTGTACTTAAGAACAACAGCTTGCTGCAGCTATAAATGCAGCTTCAATGGAAGATAATGACACTGTGTTTCGTTTCTTGCTGAACCATGATACTAGAGAACCTCCAAGGAATTGACATTATCCATCGGTACTTTTCTTGTTAGTTTTATATCCTCTGTGATCTGAATTTGAATAGACCATCAAATATCATTTCCTCTTTTTGGATACCATAGGCCAAGTTCTGCAATGTCTCCTAGGTATTTAAAGATTCTTTTTATAGTTTCTGCATGTGACACCTTAGGAGCATATTGATACCTTGCACACATTCCGATACTGAATTGTATATTCGGCCTGCTTGCTGTTAGATAGAGTAATGAAACAATCATTCCTTTATATTTAGTGATGTTGAAGTCAGGGCCTTTTACGTTAGCATCCAATAGTGTTTTAGAGCTTATTGGAGTATCAGCTCCATTAGCATTGTCCATTTCATACTTCTTCAATAACTCTTTCAAATATTTGGTTTGAGATACGAATATCCCATTCTTCCTTTGCTTGATTTGAAGTCCATGAAAGAAATTTAATTATCCCATCATGGACATTTCAAACTCTTCCCGGATAAGCTTGGAAAAATCCTGACAAAGATATTCGTTAGTAGCATCAAAAATAATATCATCAACATAAATTTGAACAATTAGAATATCATTTTTTTGATGTTAGATAAAGAGTGTTGTATCTACTTTCCTCTGACAAAGTTTTGATCAAGAAGAAATTTGCTTAGCCTTTCATATCAAGCTTTGGGTGCTTGTTTCAAACCATACAAAGCTTTCATAAATTTGAAAACATGATCAGGTTTTGTTTTATCTTCAAAACCAGGAGGTTGTTCTACATATACTTCCTCCATAATATAACCATTTAGAAAATCACTTTTCACATTCATTTAATAAAGTTTAAAACCTTTAATGCAAGCAAAGGCTAAGAGTACTCGTATTGCTTCCAATCTTGCCACTGGAGCATATGTTTCCTCATAGTCAATACTGTCTTCTTGATTATAGCCTCTAGCAACCAACCTTGCCTTGTTTCTCACAATGATTGCTGATTCATCAAGTTTGTTTTTGAAAACCCATTTGGTTCCTATAATCGAGTGATCTTTAGGTTGAGGTACCAAATCCTAAACTTGATTCCTTTGAAATTGATTTAATTCTTCTTGCATAGCAATCACCCAATCATTGTTAGATAGTGCTTCTTCAATATTAGAAGGTTCAATCTCAGAAATAAAAGCAGAGAAAGTTACTTCATTAATAATTCTATTTCTAGTTTTGACACCTTCATGAATATCTCCAATTACTTGATCAATTGGATGATCTTTAATATCTCTCTATGCTTTTAGTTGAGCATGATCATCGACACCTTTTTCATTTTGAAAATCATTTGTTTCAAAATCATTTTGATTTGAAATAGTTTTGTTTTTCTTTATCAAATCCTTTTCTTCATCATCAAAAGACTTTATCTGATAATCAAGTTCATCAAACATAACATGAATGGACTCTTCAATAGTACACGTTCTTTTATTAAAAACTCTATATGCTTTACTTCTATTAGAATATCCTAGAAATAAACCTTCATCAGACTTTGAATCAAATTTAGCCAATTTTTCTTTACCGTTGTTGTGAATGAAGCACTTGCATCTGAAGATGTGTAGATGAGCAAGGTTTGGCTTTCTCCTTTTGTAGTGTTTATATGGTGTCTTTCTAAGTGACTTGCCAATATATGCTTGATTTGAGATATAGCATACAGTACTTATTGCATCTACCCAGAACACTTGTGACATTTGTTTTTCATTGAGTATTGCCCTTTCCATTTCTGTGAGAACTCTATTCTTCCTTTCTACTACTCCATTCTGCTAAGGTGTTCTAGGTGCAGAGAAGTTGTGATCTATTCCCTCGTTGTTGCAGAAATCTTTAAAGAGTTTATTATCAAATTTTCCTCCATCGTCTGTCCTGATAGAGACAATAGAAATACCTTTCTCATTTTGGACCTTCTTAGCAAACATAATGAATTCAACAAACGTTTTATCTTTTGAAGTAATAAATATAGTCCATGTAAATCTTGTAAATTCATCGACAATTACTAAGGTATATAAATTTCCTCCAAAACCTTTTACTCTCGCTGGACCTACTAAATCCATAAGAAGTAATTTTAAAGGTTTGGAAGTAGAAATATCATACTTTGTTTTGAAAGAAGATTTAATTTGTTTTCCTTTTTGTCATGCATCACAAATCATGTCGTCTTTGAATTTAAGTTTAGGAAGAGCAACAACTAAATCTCTTCTAATCAGTTTGTCAAGTTGGTTCATGTTAACATGACCTAGACACTTATGCTATAACCAACTTTTCTCTGATTTCCTAAGAAAACAATTTTTAGAAGAATTTAAATTTAAATCAATAGTATAACATTTATTGCCCCTTTGAGCTTGGATCTTTGCCTTGATAGATTCTTTGTTAAATTTCTCACTCGCGGGTGCTGAGCTATCACTCGGGTGCACTTCCTCTTTCATGCTATGGTTGATTCTCGGGCAAGCACTCTCTATGCTTCACTCGCTAGACTCAGGTGCACTCCTGATTATCACTCGGGTGCCAACGTGGTGCTTGAGTACTTGACCCTTTACTATCGTTGACTTTGCTCTCTGCCAAACACTTCGACGAGTGTGCCTTTATGCTTAAGTGCTAATTAGATCATCACTCGAGTGTGGTATCCATTACTCGAGTTGTCTTGTTATTTTCAACTGGAATACTACTTCTGTGAAATACTTTATGTTCAATAGTCGCTATGCTTGAGTGCAAAATTGCTTATCACTCAAGTGTAAGCTACCATCACTCGAGTGTATCAGTTATAATCACAGTAATAACCTCTGAACTTTGTGAGATATATTTGGTGACATTTTCAACCATTTTTTAAACTTGCAAATTAGGATTTTCTTACCACAACACATAATCATCTTTTATTATCATCAAAATTTGGAATCTAACATCATACATGTTCCACCATTGGCATGCTTGCTAAGGCCACAGTCGGCCTTGGTGTTTTACTAAGGTGAGTGTGGGCATGTGATGACTTAGCCAGTGCTTGCTTGAGTAAGCGCCGGCCTAGGCCCACCATACCTTGGACCAAGCATCTACCAGGTGATATTAGAATACCTTGGCTAGTGCTTGGTCTACCAAGCACCGACGTAGCTATGGCCGGCCTAGGTATATTAGAATATACCTTAGCTGGTGCTTGGTGGGGAAATCACTAGCCAAGGGTCTCCCTTGGCCTGCCGACACAATTAAAGCCATTGTGGCCTTGCGAGTGGCCTTAATTGTCTCATGCCTGCCAAGGTTGCCAAGGCTAGCCTTGGCAAGCAGTGGCCTAAAATTTTTCTATATATTATCTAGACTAAAGAGAGATAAGACACCGATCGCATAGAGACTAAGAGTTAAGAGCTACCACCATAGTAGAGAGATCACTGAAGGCGAGCTTCTTCACTTTCATTCTTCCTTTATATGCTAAGGAGATACAAGCTGATTATTACCTAAGGCACCCCGTTAATTAAGGTACGCTTCAACACCTTCTTTCCTTATTTATTTATTTTGCCAGTATCCTTTTTTCCTTATTTAATTTATAGTTTTGGCATTAATTGTCTTAGTATCTTTACTTCCATTTAATTTGCCAATGCTTTAATTTCACTTTGAATTATTTCAATAGGGGGAATATAATTTAGAAACAATAATATATACTATACTTTCTAGTCTTACTTTTGCACTATTCATTTAACTATTCATTTGTCTGACATAATAATAATAATAATGGTAATCACTATTCATTTGTCTTACTTTATATCAATTAAGGTTACGTTTGAAGGCTAATAATAATAAGGCGTCTAAGATAAATTAATTTTGAAAGGATTACTGGTTATTAGATTAAAGCAAATATACTTGTTGTCATTGTAAATTAAGGGATGCAATGGCGCTTGCTATCCCTTCACCATTTAATTTTTTTTATATACTGAATGGATGCTATATGGCTTGGACACCAAGCGTCGTAGCTTTTATATCGCTTCTATGCCACTTAAGGTAAAAGCGCCATACAAGCTACATAAATTGTAAACCCCTGCCATTATTGTTGTCTTTCTCGTGCCATTGTCTTTCTCGCTCATCCTCCCACCCTCCATTTTCCAGATCTAATTGGTCCCCACTCTACCTTTCCTTATCCATTGTTCCCACGCCCTCCTTTCTTTGACGGCTGGTATTGGAAGCTTCGTTGGTCCCCACTTTTTGCTTTTTCTTGTCTCTGCATGCGCATTTCTTCAAAAATATTTGGTCATTGCACTTCTGTTGCAGTATAAAGCTTGGTCACCTACATGTTCTTTGCTTTGTCTCAGCCTTGTACAAGAAGTTTCCCAGCTCCTAAGTATTTTTTAGGTACATTTTCTTCTTTTTCTTTTTTTTTTGGTAAAATCTGTCATGAATATTATATGTTTGCTCATGATTTTTTTTTTCAGGTATTTATTTGAAGTTCCAACTGTCTTCTTAAAGCTTAGTCTCCCAGTTGTCTTTTTCCTCTGTCTCAGCCCCTTACAGAAGTTTCTAGCTTTTAAGTCTTTAAGTATACTTTTTTTATAGCACTTTAAGTCATACATTTTCATGCACCTTTTTAAATTTTGGTACCTATAGATTTGTCATCAATTTAGAATAGTTGATTGCCTGAAGATTTCTTATGTGTCCTACCAATCATTAAAGGAGTATTGAACTAGTCAGAGCATTAAATATCATTGAACTATGTAATATGATCATTTGATTTATTTTTGTTGTGAGTTGTGAAAAATTAGTATGATTCATCCTGTGTGAATTAATTAGTTGATTATTTGTGACTTTAGTGATGTTTAATACTTGAAAAACTTCAAATTTGATGACGTTATTGTTAGTTCAAGCGTTTCACCCAAGAGGGGGGGGGGGTGAATTCGGTGATACCAGAAAATTCATTTCATGTATAAAAATTGACTAGAAATTTAAGCAGTTAAAAGCAAGGAGAAATATCACCGAAGTGTACATCAGGAGTAATACTGGTTTGACCACAACCACTTTGACCTACGTCCAGTCCTTAGAGCGTCTCTGAGAGTTTCACTATATCTTCCAAGATTCAGTGGGTTCTTAGCACCTCAGTATACAATAAGTTCCTTCACTAGACACTCGCCCCCCTTACATGTTGTAAACCAATCCCCAACTCAAGGTTCTACAACCTTAAGTTGTCTTAATAATAGATATTGAATTTACAAAGAAAATCTCTCTCACAGAGCAAATATATAATCACTGAAGTACAAAGAGTGAATATAAGAAACAGAGCACTAAGAATATGTTGATTGGTGTATGTTTGTATGTTCTTAGTTGTGTTTGTTCTTTATTGAATGTTCCCATATTTATAGATGAGTTGTGATAGTTGTTGGAACAATTTCAACTCATCTGTTAGAGTCGTGCAACTATATTTAACCATTCTTCAAATTTGAAAACTATCCGTTTGCGGTAGGTGAGCGTTTAGAATTTTTGTTTAACTTTTCTTTTAACACATGATCTCTTCATTGTTTCTCTGCAAATATACTCATAATATAAATAAAATGAAAGGTTAATCATATAGATAACAAATCAATGAACAATAAATTAAAATCATACTCTCTGTACTGCATTACTCGAGTGGCTACTTGAGTGATCATCATCTATTACTCGAGTGGCTACTCGAGTGATCCATTGAAAAACTTGGAAGAGTTAAGTCAATCACTTTTGACATGATCACTGGAGTGGTTACTCAAGTGATATTTTTCTATTACTCGAGTGGCCCTATCAAAATGTTGGCAGTTATTACTGCCTGAAAACATACCTTGTCACTCGAGGGGTCCCTCAAGTGATCATTGCCTTCACTAGAATGGTTACTAGAGTGGCATCATGGAAAACTTGGCAGTTCCTTCACTGTGTGATTTCTTACCTGGTTACTCGAGTGGTCACTTGAGTGATCCCTTGTCGTTACTTGAGTGGCTACTCGAGTGACATCAACAAAAAAAATGGTAGAGACTCTCTGGATAAATTTTGCACACATTCCTCTAGTGGCTACTCGAGTGATACCATCAAAAAACTTGGCAGAGGCTCTCTGGATGAATTTTGCATATATTACTCTAGTAGCTACTCGAGTCATGATAGCTCATCACTCGAGGGGTTCCTCAAGTGATCCCTTCAGGAATCTGCCAGTGAACCTTTCTCCTATTCAACAACTGTTTCTTTTTCTTCATCACTCGAGCGGTTACTCGAGTGATAGCTTTCCCTGCCACCAAAGACGTACTTACTTTGTTCAAATCTCTTTTTTAATTATCAAAACCTTTTGTACGATCAATCCAATTTTTGTTATCATCAAAACATGTGGATATAACATTCTCCCCCTTTTGATGATGACAAAACTTTATGGTTTTTGAACAAGATTTTTGAAAGCATTTATGGCTTTTCTTTAAAGTTCTTGACCTTTTTCTTAATTATCATTTGTGAGTATTGCAACAAGAAAAAAAACTTCTTTTAACTTCAAATGACTTGAAAATGGTTTTAAGTTCAAATCTATGTTTTTGAATCTTTTGTTTGAACTTATTTTGAAATCAAGTTCACTGATTTTGAAATGTGATCAACATAAAGCCTGTAATCATCCTTCATACACAAATTGAAAATCATCAGTGCATAATAATAGATTTTAATAATAATTTTAAACTACAAAATTCATAAAGATAATTCATTACAAAGTCAAAATTTTATGCACTATTAAAAGCTATAAAAAAGCTTCTTAAAGCCTAATACACCCATAAGCCTATGCTATATCTGTGCAACATCAATGTTAATGCTCAAAAATCACTTCTAGTTCTTCTTCCCCTTTCTGTCTTCATCACAAAGGTGGGAATCAATCTAGAAAAGGACTAGAGCTAGATGGCTAGACTGCAAAAATGGGAGTGACAGAAAGAGGTGTAAATCCAGAGCCATGTGAATCACTTGAACTGGAAGTATCTGAAGATGATGGTTCAGGTTTAGGAAGATTCACTGGAGGTACCTGAAGAGGATCTTGTTAAGGGTTCTATGGTGATGTAATCAAAGATGTAACCTTTACCTCCTCCGTAGCAGCAAGTGATTGATGATCACTGGAACAAATAATCACTTCCTTAGTACCTATAGGTGAAGCAATAGGAGTAGACATTGGCTGGGGCTGGATAGGCTGGGCTGGCTGGACTAGATCTTCAATGGTGATATGAATTGGTTTGGATGTGTCTGGGTGAGGATCAGGCATAGAGAATAGGATGTTTTTGGGGATGGTGATAGGTATGATAGGAAGAGGGATAGAAGAAGGTCCAGGTTCAAAAGGTCAAGGCACAGAAGCCGATATTGGCTCAGGTGTAGTAGTAGGTATAGATGGACCAGGAGGAGATGGACAAGTGCTATAGCATTAAGTCTGGCATGAAGTGATCTCATAAGCTTACCTTGGGCCCGTTGTTCTGCCAACATCTCCTTATGTCTCTTATCCATAATCTCTATAAGTTCTCCTATCTTATTGGTCATGTAAGAGATCAGTTCCACATTAGTGTTGGTTATATCCACATGAAAGCCCTTAAGGATATTCTCCATAAATGTCCGTAATACGGATCCAAGAAATGATGGAGCAGAAGTAGAAGTAGGAGCAGACGATTGAGTATCATCCAACCTACTGGATTCAGCCTCAGTCTTTTTCTTCTTCTTGGAACAAGATTCAAAAGGATTCTTCAGGGGAATATCAATGTTCAATTTCCTAATTTGATTCCTTCCCACTGGTGTTAGCCTCTCAATTGGTTCATTCTTCTCTAAGTACCAAATCTTTTTATTCTTCAAGAATAATGATATGAGCTGGGGGATAAGGCATTGGAGTGGTTATTTTTCTTTTAAACCCATATCTCTTAATTTCATAAAATATATACTCACCCAAGTCCTTTTTCTCTTGGAGAAGAATAGAGGAAAATTTTCTAAAGTCTCTCTAAATGAAATGAGTGTAATTGTTATTTTGTTTACTATAGCTCTAGAATAGATATACCGTAGAACTCAGTGAAGATCACTCATATAACTCGGGTTAAAACTGAGAGGTCCCACTATCTCACCCGACCTTAGAACTAAAAACAACTAGTTTGAGTCTAGGGTAGGATAAACATCTTCAGGTGGGTCCTCTATCCCTAACCAGGTTTTTATTTTGGTAGGTAAGATTAGGATTTCTTGCCCTCTAACCTTAGAAATCATTTCTTCTTACAAAGAATTTCTAACAGGATTATTGATAGGCTCTAAATTGCAATAAAAATGCCTGACTATTTTTGTACAAAAAGGAAGTTTAACTGAAAGCCAAGGTATATAAGATTCAAGATAAGGCATGAGGTTGAATTTAATACCTCTTGAAGAAGCTTAGGGTCAATAAAGTGCATCTTGCACACTTTTCTCCTTGAAAAGTAAACTATAAATTTTTATGACTCCCCAATCTTCTTTATATTGAATCTCTTTGGAGGGAATGTGATTTCCTCTTCCCTCTCTTCTGGCTTCTTTGAGGATTGGCCTTCCTTTGGTTCTTTAGATTGGATGGCTTCTTCAAGCATATCTACCATGACTTTGGCAAGATCCTTATCAAGTTTGGACTTTTTAGGAGGTTTTGGAGAAAAGGTAGGTGTATCAGATGAATCAGAAGGAGGAGGAGATGGTGTTTTTGTATCTTTGCCTCTTCCCGAAGGTGTACTCTTCTTGGTTTGAGCTCTAGTGACAATGGGCTCATTGATCACAATTCCCTTGACCTCAGGCTTAGTTTGCAGTTTGGTTTTAGCTTTTGGTTTATGAGAAAGCTTTCATTTCTTGGTAGGAGGAGAGGAAAGAGAATCAAAGGGTTGGTATGGTTTAGAAGACTTAGAAGGAGTAATAGGATTAGGAGATTTTGTTCTTACCATTATGATTTGAGAGAACAAGAATTTTTTGGAAGTTCAGTGTCGACAGTTGCGGGTTAGGGCAACAGAATATGAGAACACTGAGATGTTTTTGAAGGGATAAATCTTTGGGTTTTGATGGAAATGAGAAGATAGAATGATTGTGAAAAGTTTTTAGGAGACACTAGGAGAATCACTCGAGGTGATTTTGTGAAAAAATGACCGAGTTGCTACTAAAAAAGACCTAGCGCCCGACATTACTTGAGGGCTTACTTGAGTAATTATGAGCTTCACTCGAGTAGCTACTCGAGTGATCATACCAAAAATTCAAAAATACAGTAAATTTAAGTGCGTACCTGGCATGAATAATATTGTAATTACCCATGTTTATTCCTTTGTTGATTTGAGGGCACTTTAAGACTGATTTAAGCTAAAACCAGGTAAATTTGTGATATGAAAATAGTGTTACTCAAGACCTTACTCGAGTAAATTTGCAGATTTACTCAAGTGCTTCCTCGGGTAACCTGTCTCTTCACATTCTGATTGTTTATTTCCAACCGTTACCATTTCTTTTTGAATTCCTTTCGAATCAATACTTTATTGCCACATTTTCCAGGTCATTACTCGATTATCTACTCGAGTAACTAGGCATTTACTTCAAGGTGTTACTCCAGTAATGATGGTTACTTGAAGTTGTCCCTCCAGTAATATTGTCCTCTGTTAACCTCTGCTTTTCATACTCCAAAACATAATATCAAGATCCTGTAAAACAAATTGCTAGAAACTTCGATGCTTAAGTTAGTAATCATCAAAACATCAATAAATAACATTATCTGACATTTTGTAAACACTAAATAACTTACAATTCATTGGGATTTACCATTCCCAATTCTCTTCTAATATATAAGAATTGATCTTTTGCAAGAGGTTTTGTGAAGATATCAACTAGTTGAAGATGAGTTGGAATGAATATCAATTTGACATCTTTCTTTTGGACATAATCTCTGATGAAGTGATGTCTAACATCAATATGCTTGGTTCTGGAATGTTGAACAAGATTCTTTGCCAAGCTTATCGTGCTAGTGTTGTCACAGTATATTGGTATCTCCTTCAGATAAATACCAAGATCTTAGAGTTGTTTCTTAAGCCATAACACTTGTGCACAACAACTTGAAGCTGCAAAATACTCAGCTTCCATCGAAGAAAGAGACACTATATTTTGTTTCTTGCTAAACCATGATACAAGTGAACCTCCAAGAAACTGGCTTTACCCACTGGTACTCTTTTTGTCTGTCTTGTATCCTCCATCATCAGAGTCTAAGTATGTAACTAGATATTCACTTCTTTCTTTAGGATACAAGAGACCTAATTTTGTCGTGTTAGCAAGATATCGGAAGATACGTTTGATGGTTTCAGCATGTGAATCCTTTGGTATTGATTGATATCTTGCATACATACCCACACTGAATTGAATGTCAGGTCTGCTTGCAGTGAGATAGAGTAATGATCCAATCATTCCTCTATATTTTGTGATATTGTAATCTTTTCCTTTGACATTAGTATCAAGTAACGTAGTTGAGCTCATAGGCGTGTACATTCCATTTGCTTCATCCATTCCATACTTCTTCAATAGCTCTTTCAAATATTTCGTTTGAGATATGAAAATTCCATTCTTTCTTTGTTTGATTTGCAAAATGAGAAAGAAATTCAATTTTCCCATCATTGACATCACAAACTCCCCCTTCATTATCTCAGAAAATTCCTTGCACAAGGTTTCGTTAGTAGCACCGAAACCTATATCATCAACATATATTTGTACAATGAAAATATCATCTCATTTTCATTTTGTAAAAAGTGTTGTATCAACTTTTCCTCGTACAAAACCTTGATAAATGAGAAACTTACTGAGCCTTTCATACCATGCTCTAGGAGCTGGTTTTAAACTGTATAAAGCTTTTCTTAGTTTAAAAACATGGTCAGGTTTGGTTACATCTTAAAAACCTGGAGGTTGATCTACATACACTTCTTCCATAATGTAGCCATTTAGAAGTGTACTTTTTACATCCATTTGATAGAGTTTGAATCCCTTGATGCACGCAAAGGCTAAGAGTACTCGTATAGCTTCCAATCTAGCCACTGGAGCATATGTTTCCTCATAATCAATTCCTTCTTCCTGATTATAGCCTTTGGCCACCAAACATGCCTTGTTTCTGACCATGATTGTGGATTCATCAAGTTTGTTCTTGAATACCCATTTAGTGCCAATGATCGGATGATCCTTAGGTCGAGGTACCAAATCCCAAACTTGATTTCTTTCAAATTGGTTTAGCTCTTCTTGCATTGTTAATAACCAATCATTGTCTGATAGGGCTTTGTTAATGTTAAAAGGTTCAATCTTAGAAATAAAAGCAGAGAAAATAACTTCATTAAAGATTCTATTTATAGTTTTGACTCCTTCATTCATATCTCTTATGACTTGATCTAGGGGATGACTTTTATTGTATTTCTAGGCTCTAGGCTGTCCTAGTGACTGATCTTCTTCCTTGGTTTGATCAACTTATGGGATGAGAGATATAGAAATAGGTTGACTATTTTTTTGATTTAAAACAACTTCCTTCTCATCATTAATAATTTTGTCAGAGGATTCAAATTCATCAAATACAACATGAATTGATTCTTTAACAACACATGTTCATTTATTGAAAACCATGTATGCTTTACTTCAGTTAGAATATCCTAGGAAAATTCCTTCATATGTTTTAGAATCAAATTTTCCTAAGTTATCTTTATTATTATTATGAATGAAACGCTTACAACCGAAGATAAGTAGATGAGCAAGGTTTGGCTTCCTTCCTTTGTATAGTTTGTATGGTGTCTTCCCAAGTTTTGATATGATGTGGGCTATATTTGAAATGTAGCATGCTGTGCTCATTGCATCAGCCCATAAAACTTGAGACACGTTCTTTTCATTCAGTATTGCTCTAGCCATTCAGTGAGCACTCTATTCTTTTATTCCACGACTCTATTTTGTTGAGCTGTCCTTGGAGCAGAGAAATTATGATCAATTCCATTAGTATCACAGTATTCTTCAAAGGTTTGATTTTTAAATTCTCCACCATGATCTGTTCTAGTACCTGCAATGGACATACCTTTCTCATTTTACACTTTCTTGGCAAAAACAATAAATTCTGCAAAGGTTTCATCTTTTGATAATAGCAAAATAGTCCATGTAAATCTGGAGAAATCATCAACAATGACCAATGACCAATGAATATAAGTTGCCACCAAGACTCTTAACTCTTGCTGGTCCAACTAAATCCATGTGTAATAATTGAAGTGGTCTGTTGGTTGTGATCTCATATTTCAATTTGAAAGATGATTTAGTTTGTTTACCCTTCTTCCGTGCGTCACAAATCAAATAATTTTTAAAATTTACTTTGGGTAAACGAATCACTAAATCCTTTTTCAGTAACTTGTCTAGTTGATGCATATTGACATGAGCTAGCCTCTTATGCCATAACCAACTTTCATAAGCATTACTTAGAAAACAATTTTCAGAAATATTTATGCTTATATCAAGAGTATAGGAATTACCTTCCCTTTTTGCTTTGAGCTTTGCTTTGAGATTCTTCTTATCTAATTGTAAATCTTTCTTGTTTTCAATTAGACATTCCTCTGAGTCAAATATTATCCAGTTGTCTTTATCTGCACTTTGACTCATACTCAACAAGTTGTGACACAATCCTTTAACGAAGTATATGTCCTGGACTTGTATGCCTTTATCATTTTTTATTTCACTAATTCCTGCTATTGTTTTGGATTGATTTCCTCCAAATTTTACCTTTCCATCTTCTTTAGGTTGTATCATGGTAAAATTTTTGAAATCACCGGTCATATGTCTCGAGCATCCACTGTCTATATACCACTTGTTGTTTTTGGATACTTTAAGACATATCTGCAATCAAATGCAATTAAGTCTTAGGTACCCATATCTTTTTGGGTCCCTTTGGGTTAGTACAAAATATTTTCTGAACACATGAACATTTCAGTACCTATTTTTAGGTTCCTAATTTTCCTTTCTTTTTATGAATGCATGATGAAGTATAGTAACCTTTTCTATTACAGTAATTGCGAAATGCGAAGGGATTTGATGTATGAACAGAATGCTGAAAGTAACTCAAATATGTCTTACCTCCTGCTTTCTTTCTTCCTTTCCTTTTATCTAATTTTGGATCATATTCAATACTAGATCGATCATTTACAAATCGTTGAGCTTGTAAAATCATATTTAACATCTCACTTCCTTTGGTGAATTTTTCAAGAGTTTTTGTGATATTAGTGTTTTTCTTTTTCAAAGAGGAGTAGTTTTCACAATCCTTTTCTAAATTTTCTTTAAGTTTTAATTCAAGAATTCTATTTTTCTTTTTGAAACAAACTAGTTCTTTAACTACTTTGATGAATTCAGAATATAAAGCATTATATTCGGAAAGTAATTCATTATAGGTAGGATCAGAATCAGTTACCTCTTCTTCTGTTTCTTCTTAAGCCACTAGACAGATATTAGCTACTTCCTCATCATTGCTATTTTCGTCAGATGAACTATCTCCCCATATGGTAGATTAAAGGCTTTCTTCATGTTGTAGAACTTGCTTTTTCTCTTTTCTTTATTCTTTTGAGCCAGTTCTTGACATTCTGATTTGATATGTCCTGGCTTTTCATATTCATAGTAGATAATGTGTTCTTTACTACTTATTCCTCCTTTCTGAAATTTTTTAAATCCTTGGCATTTCTTATAAAACTTTCTGAATCATTTTATCATTAGGCCCATTTTGTCATCTTCATCTTAATCTTCTTCTTTTGCTTTCAGTGCTAGACCTCTCTTCTTCTTGTCACCAATATCATCTAGCTCTCGTTTGAACTTTAATTTACTTTCATATTCAGAAAGACTTCAAAATAGAGAAACAATCAATCGCATTGATTCACTTTTGCTTCCTCAATTGTAGTGACTTTGGCCTCCTAGTCTTTAGAAAGAATATTCAAAATCTTTCGTACTTGGGTATGTTGATCATAGAATTTCCCAAGTGCTGCAAGTTTATTAACAAGATGAGTTTATCTAAGTTCAAATTTAGCTATCGACTCACTTGATTTCATTCAAAGTAAATCAAACTTAGTAACCAAATATTGATCTGGTTTTCTTTTATTCCTGAAGTTCCTTCATGTGCTATTTCCAGGGCTTTCTACATTTCTTTAGCCATTGGAAGTGAGCAGATTTTGAAGTACTTATTTTGACTTAAGGCACTTTGAATCATTAGAATTGCCTTGCTGTTGAGTGTGATAAGTTTCTTATCATTCTCATCATATTCTTCTGGCGTCTTAGGAATCCTCGATGAATCTATAATCTTTTTAGGTTTGTAGTTTTCACTCTCAATTACATCCCATAGTCTGTATTCTATAGCCATTACGAATACTTTAAACTTGGCTTTCCAGAAAGAGAAATGTTCCCTACTGAAACCTGGGGGTCTGGTGATAGAAGCTCCATCGGGAAGAATTCCTTCACCCATGCTTACCATTGGATCCTTCTTAGGTTGTTATACCTGAACAAGAAGACTTATACTCTGATACCAAATGTTAGTGCAAGTGTTTCACCCAAGAGGGGGTGAATTGGGTGATACCAAAAATTTCGTTGTGAATCTATAAATTGACTGAAAATTTAAAGCAGTTAAGAGTTAGGAGAAATATCACAGAAGTGTACACCGGGAGTTATACTGGTTTAGCCACAATCACTTTGACCTACATCCAATCCTTAGAGCGTCTCTGAGAGTTTTACTATATCTTCCAAGATTTAGTGGGTTCTTGGCACCTCAGTTCACAGTAAGTTCCTTCACTGGAAACTCGCTTCCCCTTACACGTTGTAATCAAATTCCCAACTCAAGGTTCGACAACCTTAAGTTGTCTCTATAACAAATATTGAGTTTGTAATGAAAAACTCTCTCACAGAGCAAATATATAATCACTGAAGTATAAAGAGTGAGTATAAGAAAACAGCGCACAAAGAATGTATTGACCAATATGAATTTGTTTGTTCTTAGTTGTTGTGTTCTATCCTTTGAATGCTCCATATATATATAGATGATTTATGGTGTCTATTGGAAGCATTTCAAACATGTTCGTTAGAGTCGCGTAGCTTTGTTTGACCATTCTTCAATTTGAAAACTAGCCGTTTGTGGTAGGTAGACGTTTTGAATGTTACGAATGATATGTTTGACTTCTCTTCTTAATGCATGATCTCTTCATTGTTTATCTACAAGTATACTCAAGAAACTAATACAATGATGGGTTAATCATATAGATAACAAGTAAATGAACAACGGATTAAAATCAAGCTTTCTATACTACATTACTCAAGTGGCTACTCGAGCGATCATGCTCATTGCTCGAGTAGTCCCTTGAGTAACTGTATAAAAAATAAGCCAGAAAGTAAGTCAGTATGGTCTAACCATAATATACCTTGCTTACTTGGGTAATCCCTCGAGTAAGTGCCTCTTTTTTTCTGGTTGCTCGAGTAGTCCCTCGAGTAATAGTTATAATAACTTTGGAGGTCACGCCAGTGATCCCTTCAAGTAATGTCATGAAAAATTTGACCTAGAGCAAATTATGTTAACTTTACTAGATTACTCGAGTGGTCACTCAAGTAATGCGTCAAATAAGTTTGGAGATCACTCGAGTAAACCCTTCGAGTAATGACCTCTAAATCTTGATTGAGAGTTATTGCATGGTTTCTGCTCTGATTACTTGAGTGGTCACTCAAGTAATGTCTCAAATAACTTTAGAGATTACTCGAGTGAACCCTTCGAGTAGTAACCTCTAATTCTTGGCTAAGAGCTTACTGGAACAAATTCTCATATATTACCCGAGTGGTCCCTTGAGTAAAGGTGTTATTACTCGAGTGCTCACTCAAGTAATGTCTATAAAAATGTCATAGTGTTCCATTTTCCTGTGCTCTGTCTTTCATTTCTTCTGTATTACTTGAAGTACTTACTCGAGTAATGCTTATGGCCTGTAATTAAACACTTAATTACTTTGTTCAAATATTTTGTTCATTATCAAAACCTTTTGAATCTTCAATCCAATATTTGTTATCATCAAAACATATGAGATCTAACAGATAGTTCCCACTCTCAATCACATACCATAGTCTATATTCTGTAGTTATTACGAATACTTTGAACTTGGTTTTCTAGAAAGAGAAGTTTTTGCCACTGAAACCCGGTGGTCTGGTGATAGAAGATCCGTTGAGAAGAATTCCTTCACCCATGCTTGCCATTGGATCCTTTTTAGGTTGTTATACCTTAACAAGAAGACCTATGCTATGATACCAAATGTTAGTACAAGCGTTTCCCCAAGAGGGGGTGAATTGGGTGATACCAGAAAATTTGTTTGGTGTATAAAAATTGACTAGAAATTTAAAGTAGTTAAAAGAAAGGAGAAATATCGCCGAAGTGCACACCGGGAGTTATACTGGTTCGGCCACAACCACTTTAACCTATCTAGTCCTCAAAGCATTTCTGAGAGTTTCACTATATCATCTAAGATTCAGTGGGTTCTTGGCACCTCAGTACACAACAAGTTCCTTTATTGGACACTCACCTCCCTTACATGTTGTAAACTAATTCCCAACTTAAGGTTCCATAACCTTAAGTTGTCTCAATAACAGATATTGAGTTTGTAAAGAAAATCTCTCTTATAGAGCAAATATATAATCACTGAAGTATAAAGAGTGAATATTTATAGATGAGTTGTGATAGTCGTTGGAATAATTTCAACTTGTCTGTTAAAGTAGCGCACCTACGTTTGACCATTCTTTGAATTTGAAAACTATTCGTTTACTGTAGGTGAGCGTTCAGATGTTTTGTTTGACTTTTCTCTTAACACATGATCTCTTCATTGTTTCCTTACAAATATACTTAGAATACTAATAAAATGAAAGGTTAATCATATAGATAAAAAAATCAATGAATAATGAATTAAAATCACACTCTCTGTACTGCATTACTCGAGTGGCTACTCAAGTGATCCATTGAAAAACTTGGCAGAGAGTTAAGTCAATCACTTCTGACTTGATCACTGGAGTGGTTACTCGAGTGGCCCTATCAAAATATTGGCAGAGTCCTTATTGCTTGAAAACTTACCTTGTCATTGGAGGGGTCCCTCGAGTGATCATTTGCCTTCACTAAAGTGGTTACTAGAGTGGTATCATGAAAAACTTGGCAGTGCCTTCATTGTGTGATTTCTTACCTGGTCACTTGAGTAGTTACTTGTCATTACTTGAGTGATACCATCAAAAAACTTGGCGGAGGCTCTCTGAATGAATTTTGCACATATTACTCGAATGGCTACTCGAGTAATGATAGATCATCACTTGAGGGGTCCCTCGAGTGATCCCTTTAGGAATCTGCCAGTGAATCTTTCTCCTGTTCAAGAATTGTTTGTTTTTCTTCATCACTCGAGGGGCTACTTGAGTGATGGCTTTCCCTGCCACCAAAGACTTACTTACTTTGTTCAAATCTCTTTTGGTAATTATCAAAACCTTTTGTAGGATCAATCCAATCTTTGGTATCATCAAAACATGTGGATCTAATAGTTATGCTGCCAAAATATTTTAAAAAATAAACTACAAAAGATAAAAGTAATTAGTAACTGTAAGAGGCAAGCAACTAACTACTTTTAAAAATATGTTTAAGGTAAAGATGGATCGAAAATGGATGCCATTTGATTGATGCTCAAGGGAATATATAGATGGGGTGAAAGAGTTTATTAAATTTGTAAGAGAGCAAACAAATGATCCTAACAAATTCTTGTGTCCTTTCTTATCTTGTTATGGAAAGTGGATTAGTCCACTTGATTTGTTACATCATTTACTGTGTCATGGAAGTGATTAATCATATACATGATAGACAAGGCATAGTGAGATATATGATGCACGTATTGATTGGGTGCATACCAAGAGATGCTAATACAGTTGAAGGGGTGCTTCATAACTTTCCTCAAGAATTTAAGAAGTTGAAAGATGATGCTGAGAAACCATTATATGCCGGTAGTGCTAAATACACAAGAATGCTAGCAATGTTGAAATTGTACAACTTTAAAGCACGATATGGTTGAGTGATTCGGGTTTCACTGTACTGCTTGAACTTGTGCAAGATATGCTCTCAGAAGAAAATGTTCCTCCTACGAAGACCTATAAGGCAAAGCGAATACTTTGCTTTACAACTGGCATGGGTTATAAGAAGATACATGCATGCCTTAACGATTGCATATTAGTTTGGAATTAGTATGCAATGTTACAGAAGTGCCCTAAATGTAATGCATCTCGATATAGGAAGAAGAAAGGAAAAAGTCCGTTGAAGGTCTTATGGCCTTTTCCTATTATTCTGAGATTCAAGTAACTATATAGTAATGCACAGATTGCTAAGCTGTTGATGTGGTTATAAGTAAAATATTTGCATATTTATTTTTCCTTATATGATGATTTCATAGATGATATTTGAGCTCACTTTAATAAATTTGGGTGTAATTAATTAATAAATAATAATTTTGGCATAAAATAGAATTTCTTGAAAAATACTAAATCAGACCTTTTTTCAATTTTGAAGCAATATCTAGAGCTCTAGATGTCGGATTAGGACATTCTTTACATGGATAAAAAACTAAGAAAGAGCTCTACAATTTTTATGTTGAGACCAAAACCCAGTTCTATCTCCAAGGGTTTCGAATTTTGCTTGAAAGTTGAGAGCGAGAATCATCTACCATTCCACCAACCATTCCATCTACTACATTTCATCTACCACTTCATCTTTCTTTTCATCTACTACTTCATCTACCATATTGCATATGCCATTTCACCAACTCCATTTAATCTACCACCTCATCTTCCTTTTCACCTACTACTTCATCTACCATTTCACCTACTCCATTCTTTCCTATATATAGCCATCCTCTCATTCACATTTAAACACACCATTTCATATCCATTACTTTCCTCTCTTCTCCACATTCATCATCTTAGAGTTAATTCTATGAATTGTATTTATTTCTTGGATGCCTCCTACATGGAAGGCTTAGGTAGTCCTCCTTTATGGATGATTTAGGTTGCCACCTACATGGAAGGTTTTACCTCCTATATGGAAGGCTATATTTTTTCATTTTCATGCATCTTGTAGTTGTATTTTGATATTTTAGAATTTAATAATTATGTTTATTACAATGTTATTGAAGCTTTCAATTCATTTTATTTTTGTTTTTAATTTCATTATGAGCTAAATTTTCATTTTCATAGGGTGATGATGTAACTTATTAATGATGGATTGATGAACCAAACTTGTTTTGATCATTCCTGTTATCCTGGTGGAATTTTAGAGCAACAAGAGTCTTTGGATCCATATGTCAGGTATTATCCTAATCCTCCTTTCTATTATTATCCATATAGTAAAGAACACACCCCTGAGTATAAGGAAAAGTTTGATTTAGAAAGATTATGTGAGGAGTTTGTGGAATCAATAGAGAGATTTAGAGGAAAGCAAAAGGAACTTGTCACTAGAGTTGAGTCAAGTGTCCAAAATATTGGCATATATGTGAGTCAAATTATTTTGTTACTTGAGACTATGAGGCAAGATAATTCCTTAAGCATGATGACTACTTCTTGTGTTGATGATAATTATTTTGAGGAAGCTGAGGATGTGGAATTAAATGAAACTTTATCTCTTGTGGAATGTGATAAGGAACTTGAAATCACTTTTAGAGGGGATAGTGGGTATAGTCTAGAAGAGAAACTAGTTGTGGAATCTAATTCCTGTAATTTCGATGTTGAAACTAACATGGATATTCCAACAACTATTGGTCATGTCTCTCCTGTTGAAGTGTTGACTCTTACTGATGAGAGTCAAGTGGATTTTGTGGGATGCTCTAAAATTTTGAAAGCTCCTAAATCTATTTGCAAATATATGCATATTGTGCTTTATTTGAATTCAATAAATACTTGTACTCTAAAATTGTCTATGATTGAAGAAGTACAATTAATTACATTGAATGATCATTTCTTGTGTTTGAACTATTATTGCTTGAAAAGAAATGAAGGCAAGGTAATAATGGTGTTTGATACTTTTGATTAGTACTTTGTGTTTGGGAAGTCTGGCTGAGGACTATAAATTTAGCGCTGCTTGGAGGCAACCCAAGGTTTGCTTGGATGTTTTGTTGTGATTTTATAGGACTTCTGGTAGCCCCTGATGATGTATTTCTTTTTTGTGGTTAAAATCAAGAACTCTTTCAAAAGTACAATGACAATGCACTCAACACTTTGAAAACTGTCATCATATTTGAGGAATCAATAGGTAAGTCCTCCTTCCTGTATTTTTTTTAAAAAAATAAAAAAATTTAAAAAAATAATAATAATTAAAAAAAGAATAGAGTTAAGTGGTTTGGTCTTTGTCTAGCTAAAAACATTAAAGAAGGTCGGCTATTTGGGAGGCAACCCAAAACTTCTTTCCTACTCTCTCATATTTCTTTCTTACTCATTGAAACACATTGCACTGCATTGAGAATTTTAGTTTTCATCAGTTTTATTTTAAGCTACTACCATAGAGGAATCTCTTATTAAGCTTAAGAACAGGTTCCCCACTCTTCCTAAAGATGTGTTCAGGAAGATCTATAGCTGTCGACTTGAAAGGATAAAGATATTCAAGCATTTAGGCCTTCCTGAGGATGTACACTAGATCATTGAAACTAAGGTATGTTTAGCAGGTGAGATTAATAAATTAGTTGTTAAACCTTTACCAGGAATGAGAAGAAGTTCTTACTCTAAAAAGAGAAGAGCTAAAAGAATGAATGTCTGCCATAAATGTGCAAGGTAGACATGTGATCAGCACTGTAGGAGAAAAGGTATGGTTTCTATAAATCGAGAAGTTAAAATTAAATTTATAAAGGATGGACTGAACAAAGAGTCACTGGATGATATCATTCAAACTCTTGAGACGCATCCGAGTAATGATATTCATCGTATTCTTCTTGATTTAGTGGATGTAATCAACCAAGAAAAATGGCACTACTATCTTGGGAATCTGACATTAAAAGACCATGTTTGCGAGTTTATAAGAAAACTAGATGAGAAGCAAATCCTCGATTCATAGAAAGCGTTTAAGTCGTTACTGGACGTAAAACCGATGTGAGTCAAAATCACAACTACTGTACATAATCATGCTTTTGTCTAATCTGTTTTCTCTTTTCAGTAACTTTTGACTTTCTTTACTCATTTTGTTTAATTTCTTCACACAATGGCCTACCGGTCATCTATGACAGTAATTTTTTCAAACTTCTTTGAAAAATGCATGATTTGCATGATCTGGTTGTCGTTGTTTTAGCATTATATATATGCACTCTTCCATGTGTAAATATGCACACTTCTGCTTGTAAATATGCAGTCTTCCACTTGTAAGAATAATTGTTCCAAGAGAAAAGAAGAGAAAAAAAAGGTATCACACTAAAATGTAGGGTTAAATCTATCTGCATTTTCTGTGAAACTGATGAGGGAAAGAATGGAGAGTTTCTAATACAACACAAGAACTTGGAAATGCATTAGCTACTGAAAGATTAACTTTGTATACGAGGGAGGCATCCAAGGACAAAGGGGAAGTGTGGCTATTATTGCAATTATTAAAGGAAGCAAATGTTTGATTGTAAAAGTGAAGGAGTTAGATGGTCACATCTTTTGATTAAAACAAGAGTTAGAGGTTGCAAACTTGCCTGAACATATAAGACGTATGTTCTATAGGGCTGAAACTTTTATCGCTCTACCCGGGGGTTTGGAAACGTTGGATGGGATTTCCAGCATCGTATATTGGGCTTAGTTAAACTTTCACAAAAAGCATTATGATTGTTAAATGTTAATAGTTTTTATGATGATATGTGGTCTTTTTTTGATCATGCTATGGAAATAGGATTCATACCTCAAGCGACTCACCATTCCATAATTTTTGCCCCAACTACTCATCAGTTGCTTAATCAATTGCGAATCTATGAACCTAAACCATATCTACTAATAAAGCAAATAGGTGGGCAATCTTCAGATAGCAGTCATATACAGGATCCAGATACCACTCTTCGGTTGTAACTTTCCTTAATTTGTTGGTTTTACTTTATTGTGTGTTTATATTTCAAAAAGAAAAAAAGAAAGAAAGATTTTTTTTTATATTTTGTTAGTTAGTTAGTAAAACTATTAGATGCATAAGGTGTGAAAAAAATGGCAGAGTAAGGAGTTATTCTTAACTCCTGAGACACTTTTTATTAGTTGCATTTTATTAGTTACATGTTTTTGTTCTTTTCAAAAAAAATCATCCTGTTCAAGTACTTTGTAATGATTTTAAGAAGTATATAAGTTTTAAGGATGTATCAATTGAATTTATAGATTTCATAGCATGAATGAACTACTGATTGTTGCAATTAGTGATGAATTTTGAGATTAAAAGAGCTGAGATTGAAAATCATTAACCGTGAGATTTTAAGCCTATAATGATTATTTCTCTTGTGTGTTATATTCACCTATTAAGTTGTCATTCTAGAACTTGCTTTAAATCTGGTTGAAATTACATCTCTCATGCACATTAGAAAATGATAGAGGCATTCATTTTTTTAGCCAGAGCTAAACAACCAACCTTGCAATTATATCATTGATAAGCCCCTTTGAGCATAATGGATTGTTTCTTTGTTCTTAACCTATTAACATGTGTTTTAATGATATATCAAGTGTTTTTACCTAATTCGGAAGATTAGCAGAGCATTTAAAATTTTTGTGAAATGGGCTTTTGACAAGTGTTTGGGTGTATATATCATCAACTTTAGAGTTGCAGAAAAAAAAAATCTCTATGCCCTAGAAGACATTGAGGAAAATGTCTGATTTAAGTTGGGGGAGGAGTAGTAAAAAAAATAAAAAAAAATTAAGCATTATGGGATGTTGTGATGAAATAAATTTATTTAGCCCATTTTTCAATTTTTCTATTTCTTTAGCCCTTCATATCATGTTTTACATTCCTTTTACCTTAACCCCATTACAACCGTTAATAAGTCCTTTTTTATTTCAATTGTGCATGTGAATTAGGTAGTGGAGATTGAGATTTTAGCAAGCCTATGGTAGTGCAATTTTTTCAGTTGAATTTGAACGAAATACTTACCCTTAAACACTTGAGAGATTGATAGAATGAGCTACACTTATGAACTCGATTTATTCATTTTCAAATAAAGTTACCACTTTATATTTTTTGTTGATTCATAAATACTATGATCTCTTTTTTTTTTTTTCAATTGTGCTCATGCTTATGACTTGACACTTCTAATTTTGTTAGCACTTATTAGTCACTCCTTGTCCGAGGACGTCCAAGTGCTAAGTGTGGGGGAATTTGATAAGTAAAATATTTGCATATTTATTTTCCCTTATATGATAATTTTGTGGATGATATTTGAGCTCACTTTAATATATTTGGGTGTAATTAATAAATAAATAATGATTTTGGCATAAAATAGAATTGCTTGAAAAATACTAAATCAGACCCTTTTTCAGTTTTCAGGCAATATCTGAAGCTCTAGATGTCGGATTGGAACGTTCTTATATGGATAAAAAGCTAAGAAAGAGCTCTACAACTTTTATGTTGAAATGAAAACCCAGTTCAATCTCCAAGCATTTTGAATTTGTTTGGAAGTTGAGAGTGGAAATCATCTACCATTCCACCAACCATTCCATCTACCACTTCATCTTCCTTTTCTTCTACTACTTCATCTACCACATTCTACCTACCATTTCACCATCTCCATTTCATCTACCACCTCATCTTCCTTTTCACCAACTACTTCATCTACCATTTCACCTGCTCCATTCTTCCCTATATATAACTATCCTCTCCTTCACATTTAAAAACGCCATTTCATATTCATTGCTTTCCTCTCTTCTCAACATTCACCATCTTATAGTTAATTTTATGTATTGTATTTATTTCTTGCATGCCTCCTATATGGAAGGCTTAGGCAGTCCTCCTTTATAGATGATTTAGGGTGCCACATACATGGAAGGTTTTATCTCCTACATGGAAGGCTAGATTTTTCCATTTTTATGCATCTTGTGGTCGTATTTTGATGTTTTAGAATTTAATAATTATGTTTATTGCAATGTTTATGAATTTTTCAATTTATTTTATTTTTTTTTAATTTCATCATGTGCTAAACTTTCATTTTCCTAGGGTAATGACGTAGTTTAGTAATGACGGATTGAATATTAACTTATTAAATCTAGTTTTAATTTTTTCTTCATGATTGAGTTCTAATATTATTCTTAATGATTTTGATTGAGTGGCCATCTTTTGAATGATTCAATATGCATGTTGAGACTGGAAGGAGATGCATGTGTGTATATCCTATAATTAAAACCATGATCTGCATATGAAATAGGAATATATTCATATGAGTTGTGTAGTCTTACTGAGTTCCATAAATCTTAATGTATAATTAATTGCTTAAATTTATATAAGAATATATTAGATTAATAATTAATTATAGAATTGCTTGACCTTAAATGAGGCTAGTAATTAAATTAGGGAAACTCGACCGTCAATCATGTGAAATAAATTAGGCTAGAATTGATAGGTGATTCAATCCAGAATTTGCTAATTGAAATCTGATCCCTAGGACTTTTTCTCATAGTTGTTTCATATCATTTGCATTCATATTTAATCATCTTTATTTCGTACTCTCAATTACCAACTAATCGATCGACTAAATAGAGTTAAAATTACTCATTTTGGTACTTAGTAATCAATCCTCGAGGGAACGATACTCTACTCACTTCTATATTACTTGTTTACAACAATGTACACTTGCAATTTCTAATAGACCATTTACACTCATAACACGTGGCATATAGATGACAGGGTTGAAGACACAAACATTAGGCACCCTTTAGATGCCCCTCAATGGAAAAAAATTGATTATGACCGCCCTAACTTCTCGAATGAAGCAAGGGACTTACGCTTTGCACTATCAACTGATGGAATCAATCGCCATGGGGTTCAGAGCAGTACATACAGTACATGGCTAGTGATATTGATGATTTATAACCTTCCTCCGCACTTAATCTTGAAACGTAAGTTTATGATGCTGTCCATGTTAATTTTTGGGCTAAGGTAACTTAGGAATGAAATAAATGTATACTTGGTTCCTTTAATTGATGACTTAAAGTTGCTTTGGGAGGAAGGAGTCAATGTGTATGATGAGTATAGGGAAGAAAGTTTCACTTTGAAAGTCATGTTGTATGGCATAATAAATAATTTCCCTTATTATGGTAATTTGTCCGGATATAGCATCAAAGGATATTGTGCGTGCCTTATATGTGAAGATGACACTCATTTAGCGCGACTAGATCATTTTAAGAAAAATGTCTATATGGAACATCGAAGATTCTTACCAATGAAACATCGTTAGAGGAACTAGAAAAAGGCTTTCAATGGTGAGTCAGAAGAAGGTAGCCCACTAAAGATATTGACCGCTGCTCAGGTTTTTGAGAAGGTCAAACATTTGGATAACAATTTTGGCAAGCCTTTTGCAAAACAAATAGGGACAAGGGGCTGGAAGAAGTCTATTTTCTTTGAACTTCCATATTGGAATTCCTTAAATGTGAGACATTTTCTTGATGTGATGCACATAGAAAAAAATATCTGTGATAGTCTAATTGGCATGTTGCTCAAAATGCAAGGAAAAAGCAAGGACAGTGTGAATACTGGTCGGATTTGGTTAACCTGGGAATTAGAGAAGAGTTGGCTCCGGTTAAGCAAGGGCACCACACTTATCTACCTCCAGCGGCTTACGCTTTGTCGAGGAAAGAGAAGAAGTTATTTTGTGAGTTTCTCGAAGGAATCAAAGTTCCAGAGGGCTATTCTTCAAATATAAAGAATCTTGTATCAATGAAAGAGTTGAAGCTAAAGAACCTTAAATCTAATGATTGTCATGTGCTTATGTAGATTTTTGTATCGGTTGGTATACGGTCAATCTTACCCAAAAAAGTAAGAAATTCCATAACTAAACTTTGCTTGTTCTTCAAGTTGATTTACAGTAAAGTGGTTGATTCAACAAAGTTACAATATTTGCAAAGGATGATTATTTGTACTCTATGTGAACTTGAAATTTATTTTCCACATTCATTTTTTGACATTATGGTCCATCTAACCGTAAACTTGGTGAAAGAGGTTCAATTGTGTGGTTTAGTGCACCTAAGATAAATGTACCCGAATGAGCAATTTATGAAAATTTTAAAAGGATATGTGAAAAAATAGATATCGACCAAAGGGGTGTATAGCTTAGCGTTACATGGTTGAAGAAACAAGTGACTTTTATACTGATTTTCTATCAAATGTTGACCCTGTATGGATCTCAAAGTCTCGTTATTATGGGAGAAGATCAAGGAAAGGAACAAGTAGGAATGATGTAATCAGGATATCAGTGACTGAATTGGAGCAAGCTCACTTGTATGTGCTATATAACACTGATAAGGTTGAACCGCATGTTGAAGAACATAAGGATGCTCTTCGATTAGTACATGGTGAGAGGAATGAAAATTTGAAAACAAAAGAGCACAACCAATATTTTCCAACTTGGTTAAAAAGGTGCATTAATGATGAGGTGGAGAGGAATCCTGATTTAGTTTCTGAAAGCTTAAGATGTTTATCGAATGGACTAAGTTTAAATGTATTGTCTTATAATGGTTATGCAATCAACGGTTACACATTCTACACACAAGAACATGATACAAGGAGCACGATACAGAATAGTGGGGTAACACTTGTTGCTGATTCATGGCACAGATCCAGTGCCAAAGACGTAAACCCTATCTACGCAATAATATCATACGTTGGTGTAATTGAATGAATATGGGAGTTAGATTACACTATGTTGAGGATCCCTGTATTTAGATGTAAGTGGATTAACAACAATAGTGGATTGAGGATAGATGATTTAGGTTTTGTTCTAGTGGATCTTTCTAAAATTTGGTATAAAGATGATCCTTTCATTTTAGCGTCACAGGTACAACAAGTGTTTTTCATTCTGAATCCTTCTAAGAAGAACTAGTCCATTGTATTTCCATCAAACAAGAATTATCAAGAACAAGTTGATAATGAAAGTAATGAATATTTGAATATTCCTGAGGATAATTTCTCCTTTGAGATGTTGTGGTCAAAATATATTGATATAGATGAAGATGAAAATGAAGAAGAACCCTTATACATGAGACATGATTATAAAGAGGGGACTTGGCTTTTAAATTAAACAAAAAAGAGGAAAAGATGATAATGAGTATTTTCCCATTTTTTTCCTTGTATATTTTATTACATTCATGCATATATTTCAATATAATTTACTTTCATTACCATTATTGCCAAGTGCATGCTCTAATGTTTTGTTTGGTTTATTTAACTTGTAGGAAAATGGATCCTTATGATGAAATTGTTCCCATCGAACATGCTGATTAGGCAGCATTTTTGGCCAATGTAGCCTAGGGTAGGACTGTAATGGCCAAACTTATCAAACTAAGGAGTAAGGGCATTAGGTTAGAGCTTTAATAGAATGAAAAGGGAAATCCAGTTGGACCAAATGCCAGCTCCTTTATTAATTACGTTGGGACATTAATAAGAGAAAGAGTCTCCATTACAGTTTTAGATTGGCACCACATGAAGAAAGATTATGGTGATATCCTCTTCGATTTAGTCAAGGTAAATATTATTTACTTTATTATTCTAGTTGTTTTGTAGCATGAAATTACAATCTAACAAATTATGTGTGTTTTTTCTTCCAGTCTTCCTTCATAATTGATTAAGAAAAAAATAAATTCATGCTACGAAAATGTGGCAGACTTTTGAGATATTTTCTCTCTGCTTTTGTTGATAAGTAAAATATTTGCATATTTATTTTCCCTTATATGAAGATTTTGTGGATGATATTTAAGCTTACTTTACTAAATTTGGGTGTAATTAATAAATAAATAATGATTTTGGCATAAAATAGAATTTCTTGAAAACTACTAAATGAGACCCTTTTTCAGTTTTTAGGCAATTTCTGGAGCTCTAGATGTCAGATTCGGACATTCTTTATATTGGTAAAAACTATGAAAGAGCTTTACAACTTTTATGTTGAGACCAAAACCTAGTTCTATCTCTAAGGGTTTCAAATTTTGCTTGGAAGTTAAGAGTAGGAATCATTTACAATTCCACCAACCATTCCATCTACTACATTTCAACTTCCTTTTCATTTACCACTTCATCTACCATACTCCATTTTTCCCTGTATATAGTCATCCCCTCCCTCACATTTAACACACACCATTTCATATCCATTACTTTCCTCTCTTCTCCACATTCACCATCTTAGAGTTAATTTTATGCGTTGTATTTGTTTCTTGCATGCTCCTACATGGAATCCTTAGGTAGTCCTCCTTTATGGATGGTTTAGGCTGCCACCTATATAGCAGGTTTTACCTCCTATATGGAAGGCTAGATTTTTCCATTTTCATGCATCTTGTGGTTGTATTTTGATGTTTTAGAATTTAATAATTACGTTTATAGCAATGTGTATGAAGTTTTCAATTTATTTTATTTTTGTTTTTAATTTCATCATGTGCTAAACTTTTATTTTCCTAGGGTGATGACGTAGCTTAGTAATGATTGATTGAATATTAAATTATTAAATCTAGTTTTAATTTTTCCTTCATGATTGAGTTCTAATTATTATTCTTAATGCTTTTGATTGATTGGCCATCTTTTAAATGATTCAATATGCATGTTGAGACTGGAAGGAGATACATGTGTGTAGATCCTATAATTAAAACCATGACTTGCATATGAATAGGAATATATTCATATGAGTTGTGTAGTCTTACTGAGTTCCATAAATCTTAATGCATAATTAATTGCTTAAATTCATATAGGAATATATTGGATTAGCAATTAATTATAGAATTGCTTGACCTTGGAAGATGTAGTAATTAAATTAAGGAAACTCGATTATTAATCATGAAATGGGCTTTTGACAGGTGTGGGAGTGTATATATCATCAACTTTAGAGTTGCAGAAAAAAAGTATAAAGAAAAAGAGAAAACAAGGAAAAAATGAGTATTTGAATTATAGGTTGTTATGATGAAATAGATTTATTCAGAAGCTGGCCCATATTTCAATTATTCTATTAATTTCTTAAATTTAGCCTTTCATATCACGTTTTACATTCCTTTGACCTTAACCCTATTATAATCCTTAATAAGTCCTTTTGATTTGAATTATGCACGTAAATTAGGTAGTGGAGATTCAGATTTTTAGCAAGCCTATGGTAGTGCAGTTTTTTTTGTTGAATTTGAGCGACATACTTGCCCTTAAACACTTGAGAGATTGGGAGAATGAGGCACAATTACGAACTCAGTTTATTCATTTTCAAATAAAATTACCAGTTTATATTTTTGCTGTTTCATGAATACTATGATCTCTTTATTTTTCAATTGTGTTATTGATTATGCCTTGACACTTCTAATTTTGTTAGCACTTATTAGTCACTCCTTGTCCTAAAAAATCCAAGAGCTGAGTGTGGGGGAATTTGATAAGTAAAATATTTGCATATTTATTTTCCCTTATATGATGATTTTGTGTATGATATTTGAGCTCACTGAAATAAATTTGGGTGTAATTAATTAATAAATAATGATTTTAGCATAAAATAGAATTTCTTGAAAAAATACTAAGTCAGACCCTTTTTAGGTTTTCAGGTAATATCTAGAGCTCTAGATATCGGATTGGGATGTTCTTTCTATGGATAAAAAACTAAGAAAGAGCTTTACAACTTTTATGTTGAGACCAAAAATCAATTCTATCTCCAAGAGTTTCAAATATTTCTTGGAAGTTGAGAGTGTGAATCATCTACCATTCCACTAACTATTCCATCTACTACATTTCATCTACCACTTCATCTTCCTTTTCATCTACCACTTCATATACCATACTCCATTTTTCCCTATATATAGCCATCCTCTCTCTCACATTTAACACTCACCATTTTATATCTATTACATTCCTCTCTTCTCCACATTCACCATCTTAGATTTAATTTTATGCGTTGTACTTGTTTCTTACATGCCTCCTATATGGAAGGCTTAGGTAGTCCTCCGTTATGGATGGTTTAGGCTGCCACCTATATGGAAGGTTTTACCTCCTATATAGAAGGCTAGATTTTTCATTTTTCATGCATCTTGTGGTTGTCTTTTGATATTTTAGAATTTAATAATTACGTTTATTATAAAATTTATGAACTTTTCAATTTATTTTATTTTTATTTTTAATTTCATCATGTGCTAAACTTTCATTTTCCTAGGGTGATGACGTAGCTTAGTAATGACGGATTGAATCTTAACTTATTAAATCTAGTTTTAATTTCTCCTTCATGATTGAGTTCTAATTATTATTATTAATGCTTTTGATTGATTGGCCATATTTTGAATAATTTCAATATGCATGTTGAGACCGGAAGGAGATGCAAGTGTGTAGATCTTATAATTAAAACTATGACTTGCTTATGAAATAGGAATATATTCATGAGTTGTGTAGTCTTACTGAGTTCCATAAATTTTAATGCATAATTAATTGCTTAAATTCATATAGGAATATATTGGATTATCAATTAATTATAGAATTGTTTGACCTTGGAAGAGGCTAGTAATTAAATTAAGAAAACTCGACTATCAATCATGTGGAATAAATTGGGCTAGAATAGATAAGTGATTTAATCCGGAATTTGCAAAGTGAAATCTTATCCCTAGGACTTTTTCTCATAGTTGTTCATATCATTTGCATTCATATTTAATCATCCTTTATTTCATACTCTCAATCACCAACTAATCGATCGACTAAATAGAGTTAAGATTACTCATTTTGGTACTTAGTGATCAATCCTTGAGGGAAAGATACTCTACTCACTTCTATATTACTTGTTTACGATAGTGTACACTTGCACTTTCTAATAGACCATTTACATTCATAACACTTGTCAAATTCTACTTGTGAGACAACAATGATATTATCAACCATACACTGTCGGAGATGTATGATGGAATAATAACTCAAGAGCACTGGGATGAGTTTGTGGCCTCGCATACTACTTCACAATTTATGGTAATATAATATTAGCCTTTACGTACTTGTAATATAGTAGTAATTAATATTTATTGATATGAATCATTTGGATCTAAATAAGAAAGAAGTGAGCGAAATCGCGAAAATGTATCCAACAGGCAATACCGATACATAAAAGGACTGGTCTCGTATACAACGTTGGAGCAACAATTAGTAAGAACTAATCATTATTTCATATGAATATAATATCTTTGACTAATTTTTTAGCTATAACTAACTTTGATATGCAGATGCAAGAATTGCATTTTGATGATGTCACACATATACCTTGGCATGATTTGTTGTTGGCCAACTGCACGAACAAAATGGGCGAAATTCCTTGCGAACAAGCCAGAAAAGTTTCTTTAATATTGTGTAAGTAGTGTATTATACATACACTAAAGATTTAGCTTTACTTAACTTATTCTATTTTATAATAATTAATATTGTTGTAATTCTTTTTGTGATAGTTCTCAATGATGCAAGTGCAGCCAAACTTGGTGCATTATGTTGGTCGTGACGATTTGCTCAGCAAAGCGCCCAGAGTTCTTGAGTATCATGGTCATGTTCGCGGAATTGGTTTTGCAGTGACCCAAACATCGTATTATGGACTCCAAAAGCGAGCCACAAAAATTGACTTACTGCAACTACAGGAGCAAATTTTTTACTACAAGCATCACGTAGACTAGAGGATTAGTGGCTATGAGCATCAAGTATAACAATTTAATGATCATATGTGTTTGATGCAAGAGTAAAACACGTTATTGAAGGTGCAAATTGGCGCCTTATTACAGTCTAGGCTAGCACCAAGTCCAGTGAGTGACAGCGTGAGTATGAGGGATAGTTGCCCTTCTATGCCTAAAGTCCTCATTCCTTTGGTAATTAATTTCCTCTTTACTTCACTTTTTTTTATGTTATACATTAGTTTACCTTAATATGTTAACTCTATTTTTCATAAGGGCGAATCGGCGTGCAAATTTCATATCAATGATTCTTTCAAGCACGTGGTTGCTGTCGGTGTGGCTTACAACACTGAAAGTGATATCTTACATAATTCACCATTTCCGCTTAACACACTTCGAGTAAGGGCCAATATATGCACAAATGATAATGCCCCCTTACCAATCTCTTATATGGATGAAGCAACAATGGTGAAAGATATCGTCAATGGTTATGTTGCATGGCTAATAGGTGTGATTGAGCCTTATGAAAAGATAGTTAATTTATAATTTCTTTTACTTTTTCTATACACTTTCATCTAAAACCACATTATTTAATTTCATGATTTTCTTAGGTTGCTGCTCATCCTAAAGGAAAACGAATTGAAGGGCGTGGGATGAACTCAAAGTGTTCATCAATCGAACAGAAGTCCCAACCCTCAACCAACAACTGAAAAATGCCCTCATATCGCCAATAATTGGCATCAAATGGCACTAGCTTTGATCAGCCAAGGAGGTCAGTCTATATGTTTCAATATCGACAACTATCATGTAGTTATAAATGATCATGTTAATGGTAGTGTGTTGAACAAAGTGCTTAGTCGTGATTGGCTTAGTGCAATGACCGTCAACCTATAGATTAGGTACTTTATCATCATTGTCTATCACTATTATTATTATGATTCATCATTAATTTTTTTAGGTTTTAATGACATTGTTTATTTTCTATAAAGGCGCTTGTACCATGATATGTTACTACACACGGAAAGGGAGCATAGATTTGTATTTGGAAGCACTATCTAATGATATTAAGGACATCTTCATGCGAAGAGCAACCCCTATTATGCACTTTATTGTGCCATACAATCTGGGATAAGTTATTTGCGACAGTATGATAATGTATGTTTGTTTTAATTTTTCCACTTTTACTATAACATGATTGTTGAAGTAAAAATTTCAAACTATTCTAGGGGACATTGGATTTTGATTGTTGTCCGTCCAGCATCACCTGGAGTCCCCAGGATTTACTATTTAGATCTTATAAAGACTAGTTATCCAGACAACCGGTCTGATTTGAAGATTATAATCAATAAGTAAGTGCATGGGTGTATGTGTAAATATTTATCATTATTAAATTACAAAAATTAATCAGTCACTACTTGTTTTGTTAGTGCATCAACCACTTATCGAACCAATGTTAGATAGAGCTATTCTACACGCAAAGACCCAGCCAGTAGCTATCCTTGGAGGAAGATTGTGGTACTTATATATATGAATTTAATCACTCCAATTTTGTCATTCAAAAATTTTTCTTCAAATATTCACTTAACTATTTCATTGTATTGTTAGTGCCCATTCCAACCAAACAATAATGATTGCGGTTATTACATTATGAAATTTATAAAAGATATAGTTACTCATAATCAAATTTCTGTTCGTACACAAGTAAGTTCTTTTACTTGCAGTTACTTTGTTTTAAATTTAACTGACAATTGTCTAAGTTAATTAATTTTTAGTGATTTTAATTTTTTCTATGCACGCTTTTTACATAGTATTATGAAGATGAACGTTCTGACCAATTGACTAACCAACAAATAGATGAAATCATTAAAGAATGGTGTGAATATATGGTCAGGAAATTAGCTAATATTTGGGCACATACGTAGGTTGTTTCTTGCCTATTCATCTTGGTTGTTTATGAATTAGTTGTACATTAAAATTATTTCTTGCCTGCATTCTACATACATAAGTACTTAAAATTATTGTATATTATTTGTTATGTTGTAATTAAGTTATATTAGTACTGATTTTATGAATTAATTATTTTGATTCGAGTTATTTCATTTTGATTTGGTGTGATTCTGGCTTGGGTTTTTACTGTTGTGGATTTGTAAAATGTAAATTGTTGTGGATTGAATATCTATAGGTGAAAAAAAGACCATAGGACCTCCAATGGCGTTTCCCAGAGGAAGGGCCATTAGAGGTTATATACCTCCAATGGCGCTTCCTATGGGAAGTGCCGTTGGAAATAATTATCTTCACCCGCTGCTTATTTAACAAAGGTGGACCTCCTATGACGCTTCTTTGAACAAGTGCCATTGCTTTATATTAAAAAAAAAATTAAATACTCAAGCTACAGTGCTTCCATATATTCAAGAAGCGTCGTAGCTTGTTTTAATGGCGCTGGAAGCTATGACGCTTCGCAAGCACCATAGTGTTCTATAAATTAAGCGTCATAGCTCGTATTTTTTTTATAGTAGTGTGTTAATGTAGAATGAAGCTGTTGTTAATGTAGAACGAAGGTGTTGTTAATGAAGAGAGAGGTGTTGTTTTTGGCCCTAAACTTGTTAATTGTGAAAGATGGAAGTGAAGTTGTTAATGTAGAACGAAAGTGTTGTTAATGTAGAATGAAATTGTTGTTATCAGAACGAAGGTGAAGCACATTGAAGTACAAACTCTTTGTGGGATTTTGGTGTTGTTAATGTAAAATATGGTGTTGTTAATTAAAAGGCTAGCATTGTTATTCCGAAGTGGAGAGAGGGAGGGCTAAAGGGCATTTTCATCTTTTCACCAAGATTTCCAAATCCCAGATTCCTCCTCCTGTCTGACAGCGAATTGACTTATTCTTTCCCATTTTCCAAAGTATTTTTTTTTGGAATTTTCCCTTTTAAAAACATCAAGTTATTTTAATTAAATTTATTCAGTTTGATGAATTAATTAAAAATGATTTCTAAATGTAAACCAGAGAATAACATTTATTCCAAGGGGGACCAATTCCCAATTAAAAACACTTTTTAACGTTACTAATTAGAAGTTGATGAATACTAAAAGTTGATATCTTCAAATTTCACTGTAAAAAGCAGAAAATTACTCATAAATATAAGGAAGAATGAGATTTTAAGTCCCAAAAAACATGAATTAATGTCTGAAAAGTTGTAATTATCAATTCAGATTGTTACAAACAAAAATACCAGCTGCAAACTGAAAATTACGTTTTAAGCTTAAATATTTTATTTAATATTATGATCCTTGAATTTACAGTTATTTAAATCAATATTTACAATTCATTGTTCAAATAAATTTATTGAGGACCTATCTGTCCTCAATTTAGTTATCTGAGACTTGATTGTCATTCTCCCCAATTATTATCACTATAATTATGCATAATTAACTATGAGTACTATTTTTCTAAACTTTTAAAAGTTAAAAATGCAATCAATTAGCACAAGGCATTTCCAAATACAGTAGGTAAACACGGGTTCTCTACTAGTGCTCATGACAGTGATGAGATCCTAACTGTTCAAATCTAATATGAATGATTAAAATAAAAAATTATTTAAAATATATAAATTAAATTACATCTAAATCGTCCAAAATCAATATAGACGGTCTAGACATCAAAATAATGAGGACAAAAATGCGCTCCCGATCCTGGGTAAACACTAGTTTCTCCTTATATATATATATAAACGTACATCCCCCAACTTTACGAGAGTACTCAAACCTCTTCTCCTCTTGGTTTCAAATTTGAGATCTCACTAAGGTTGACCTTAGTTCATGATCTCTATTGTTTCCCTTTTTTGAACACTTAATTGTTTTTCTTTTATATATTTATTATGATATGACATGAAATCCAATACGCATGCTCCCAACATATCTTCTAGTGTTTGTATGGTTCTTTTCGTTTGTCTGTTAGTTTGAGGATGATAGGCCATATTGAACTTTAAATTAATACCCAGAGCTTCATACAGAGACTTCCAGAACTTTGAAGTGAAACGAGGGTCTCTATCATATAAATATTGCTTGGGTGATAACTCTTTATATTTTATACATTTAATGGATATTTTGAAGATAATTGGAGAGTTATCTATGCAATTTTGAAAGATTCAATGAGATTTTATTGTGGAAAAGATCAAATCAAAGTGGTGAATTATTTGTGGGATTTAGATTGTAAATATTTAGAATAAAAATAATTAATTTTAATAAGATAAAGTTTCTAAAAAGAACAAAAAGAGAAGAAGTTGTTGTTTTTATTTTATTTATTTATTTATTTTTCATCTTACCTTTTTACTTAGATTTTTATATTGTCATTGATGTTTTAATATTGAGTATTGATAGCAGGTGATGTCGTTTTGGGTGAGAAATATGAATCAAGTTGAACGATTAAAAGGAGCTCACGTGTTTGTTGCACAGGAGGAGACGACACCGTTTGGAAAAAGAGGTTGGATCTAACCTAAACAAAAGCGATGAATTGTGAGAGAAGAAGGGGGCATAGCCGCAAGAATTGACTGGAGACATTTTTTCATCATCTGCATGAGCTACAGGCAGCGGCTGGAGTGGGAGCTGGGTTTTTTAACTGCTAAGGGAAGGAGACGACTGAGCTAAAGAGAGAGCTGAGCGACAATACTGTGGGCGTCATTTTCGGTGTCCTAGTCTCTTCTTTTCTCTGCTGTTGTTCCAGATTGTGAGAGGCAGGGGAGTCTTGTTTTAACTCTTCCAATTGTAATTTTGTTTGCCTTTCTAATTTTATTCTCTACTCTCATGAATTCGAACTCTGAATTTGGTTTGGCTGTGATGTTGATTAAATCCATGTGTGGCTAATTTCTTTTGAACCTAAAGTAGCTATGAACTAATTTGAGAATTTAAGTATGTATGAACCATTTAATTGTGCTTAGTGTAAATTTTTGTTTACTTAATCTTATATTATTTTATCTATTTAGTGATTGATCGCCACTATGTATGAATTTGGGGAATTTAGATTAGCCTTGGGAGAGGGATATTAATTGGACCATAAGATTAAGTAATATGGGATTAAAACTTTTTCTAATTTTACAATAGGATAGAAATATACCTATTGGACCCATATAATCTAATTAGAGTGAATTTAGACAATTATTGCCTCTTGAGTAAATTAGTTAGGAATAACAATTTTAACTTGAGAGAGGGGTATAAGTGATTGGAAGATATTTATATCTATTTAAACTCTAGATTAACAAATTAACATTAAGTATTTTTTAATTGGGTAAATACATGCTCTAAAACTTAAAAAAGGGATTAGCCACTATAGGTTGTTTTTATCAATTGAAATCTTTCAATCATTAGATTTGTTTCTTTTGCATTTGTTTAAATTGATTTTCAGATCTCATTTCCTTCTTGGATTTGCTCAACTTAAATGAAAATGGGAATTTTAATACCTAATTATCTATCACCTTGAATCTTTGTGGGATGACATTGATTTGCTATTATATCATTTCAACGGCTTGTACACTTGCGGTGCTTATTTAAAATTTAGTAGTATCAAGTTTTTGGCATCGTTGTCGGGGATTCAAGGCAATTGGTGATTAGTATTAGAATTTTTTTAGTAATTTTAGCTTGAGTAATTTTATTTCGTTTTTGTGTTAGTGTGATACTTTTGAGATTTGTTTTGCCTTTCAGGTACTTTAGTATATGCCTCGCAGATCCAAAGCAACTAAGACACCACAGAAAACAAGGAGTGTCCAAGAACTTTTGGAAGCTACAAAACCTCATACTCAACCAAAGAAAGGTGTACACACTGAGAGTATAGTAATGGCTGAGGATGAAAATGATCGTTTGGGTGTCAATGATTTTTTGGGAAGACAATCTCGTAGGTATCAATCAGGAATCTGAGTGCTTGAATTTCAAGCTAACAACTTTGAGATAAAGCAAACTATGTTGAAGATGCTTGAACTACATTGTCAGTATGCCGAAAATGATTTAGAAGATCCAAATCGGCACTTGATTCAATTCTTTGATATTTGTGATTCATCTAAGCAAAATGAAGTTCCTATTGATGTGATTCGCCTTAGGCTTTTTCCTTACTCTCTACAAGGAAAAGCCAAATAGTGGCTCAACAATTTAGAAGAGGGCAGTGTCACTTCTTGGGTTGAATTAGAGGAAAAGTTTAGATCAAGATTCTTTTCTCATAACAAGATGGTGGATGTTAGAGCTGCTCTAACTAATTTTTGCCAACAATTTAGGGAACACCTATATGAAGCTTAGGATAGGTTCAAGTTGCTTGTTAGGCAAAGTCCTGGCCATAATTTTAAGAAATGGGTCTTACTTTAAATCTTTTATACCCGGTTGACTCCCGAATCTAGATCAGAATTGAATGCTGTGACTAATAAAGGATTACAAAGCAACCGGTGAATTATGTTTGGGGATGCTTAGATGATTTATCAGCTGACTTTATTCAGAAGAACAATGATAGAAGATTTGTGAAGTCTATTGAAAGAGTTAATAAGGACACTTTATCACAATTGGTGGGAATATTAAGTGCTCTCAACAATAGGTTTGATAATCTTAAAGCCCAAGTACATCGATCCAATAGTGGACACATGGAAGTTAATACTATTTATGCTCCTTGTGATTATTGTGGAGATGGATATGCTATTGCACAATGCCTTATATCTCAATAGATAGAACTAATCAATTATACTAGAAACTACTGTGGCAATAATCAGAGTAATCCATACTCCAATACTTACAATTCTGGGTGGCATAAAAATCCTAATATCTCTTAGAAATATAGTGCAACTCTTAATGAAGCATCCACTTCTAATACAAAGCTAGTGGCACCTCCTAAATTTTATCACTTAGAAAAGGAAGTTAAGCCTATTCAAGAGCCCAAACCTGATCTTGAGGCAATTATGTCTCAACTTATTAGTTTTCAGCTAAAGAGTTCTCAAGATCAAGTTGCTACTAATGCAACATTTGGTTCATCCATCAATAATCTTGAGGTTCAAGTGGGACAACTTGCAACTGCTGTGAATGCATTACATCAAAGAGAATTGCCAAGTAATACTGTGACTAATCCTCGTAGAGATGGAAAAAAGGAATGTAAAGCTCTCATATTAAGAAGTGGTAAAGAGTTACCTGAGATTCCACATCCAGTAAAGAAACCTTCAGCTTCTAATAGTGATGCAACTCTGGAAGTTATTATATAGAATGATGAAGAGCCTACTCAAAAGGTATATGGAAAAGTCAATCAAGTAAAAGTTGATAATGAGTCTAAGAAAAGTGAAGTGAAGAAGAAGGCTAATAATGAGAACCTTACATGGGTACCACCTTTGCCATTTCCTCAGAGATTTCAGAAGAAAGCTTTAGATGAGCAATACAAGAAGTTCTTAGGAATTCTCAAGCAACTCCACATCAATCTCCCTTTCCTTAAAGCTTTAGAGAAGATGCCTTAATATGTTAAGTTTCTAAAGAAGTAAGAAGAGGAGGTTTGGTGATTATGAAATAGTACCTCTCATTGAAGAATGTAGTGCTATTATTCTTGATAAGTTGCTACCTAAACAGAAAGATCCTGGTAGTTTTTTCATACTTTGCATAATTGGAGAAAAGTTTCAAGGTGGATCATTATGTGATCTAGGCTCAAGTATCAACTTGATGCCACTATCTGTGTTTCGAAAATTGCAACTTGGTGAAGCTTATCCAACCTCTGTGACACTTTGGTTAGTTGATCGAAGTTTAGATTATCCAAAGGGTATTATTGAAGATGTTTTAGTTAAAGTTGATAAGTTTATTTTCCCAGCTGATTTCATTGTGTTAGATTGTGATAAGGACAATACTCTCCTACTCATTGTAGGAAGACCCTTCCTAGCTACATCTCGAACTTTGATTGATATTGAAAAAGGGGAGATCAAGTTAAGAGTGAATGACGAAAAGGTTATTTTTAACATGAACAAGGCATTGCAGTATCCTAGGGACACTACTCATTGCTTCAGGGTTGATATATTAGATGAGGTTATTCAAGAAACTTTGGATTCCTATATATAAAAGAACCTTTAGAAGCTGTGTTACTTGGGCTTGATGATGTTGAAGAAAGGAATCTAGTTGAATGCAAAAGTTGTAATGTCCTAAATTTTGATTAAGGGCTAATGATAATTATTGAGAATAATTTGTGAATTAAAGATTGAATTATTATGTGTTTTGTGGCAATTTCGGTAAATGTGCCAAAATCAATGGGAAATTAGAAAGAATAAAAAATTGTCAGTTGATTAGTCAGTGATTAATGGAGAAATTAATTACTAACTAAGAAAAAATGAGATGTGTGACTAAATGGCTAATGGAGTGGTTAGAGTAACTAATTGGTTACTTATTTTCTGAGAACCAATGAGATTGATATACTTGGCAAATTGGGATGAAGAGAGAGTAGGTGAAAAAAGTCAAACCCAATATTTTATTGTTTTTTTCTCTCCACCCTCCTCCTTTTCACTGAAACAAGTATGGATAAGGGGGAGTGTCATCATTTCATCTCCTTCCTTACACTCTTCCCTCTCATTTTCTCTCTTTTGTTTGACAGCCATTGTTGCCCAAGGAAAGAGGAAGAGCTCTTGATCAAGGTAAGCTATTTGACCCTTAAGATGACTCCAAATGCCAAAACTCCTTTCTTTAAAGTTATTCCTTGGAGTAAGGGCTTCATTTTCATGGTGGTAAATTTGCCATTGGTGTTGATTCCTCCTCCTTCTATGATCAAAGCTGTGAGAAGTTTCTTGGGTCATGTTGGATTTTATCACCGATTCATTAAAGATTTTTCTAAGATTTCAAAGCCTCTTTCGCAATTACTTGAGAAAGATACTCCTTTCCATTTGAATGAGGAGTGCATAAAGGCTTTTGAAGAATTAAAGATTCGATTGATTTCAGCTCCTATTATCGTGTCTCCTGATTGGTCATTACCTTTTGAAGTGATGTGTGATGGAAGTGACTATACTGTGGAAGTTGTGTTGGGGCAGAGGCCTGCCAAGATCTTCCATCCCATCTACTATGCAAGTAAGGCACTAGTTGCAGCTCAGGTAAATTACTCAACTACTGAAAAAGAAAAGCTTGCTATTGTGTTTGCTTTTGAAAAGTTTACAGTCTACTTGATGGGTATTAAGATCTTAGTCCACATTGATCATGCTGCTATCAAATATCTGTTAGGGAAGAAAGAGTCCAAACCTAGATTGATAAGATGGGTTTTGTTGTTACAGGAATTTGATGTGCATATAGTTGATAGGAAAGGAACTGAAAATCAAGTTGCTGATCATTTGTCTAGGATTATAAACTCTTCTAATTGTGTGAATGACTTGTTGGTTAATGAATATTTCCTTGATGAGAGTTGTTTGCTATTGGTAGTTATGGTTTGCCTTGGTATGCTGATATTGTGAATTATCTTGTGTGTGATGTATTACCTCCCGATTTGACTTTCTATCAAAGAAAGAAATTTTTGCATGATGTTGCTTACTATATATGGGAAGAACCATTTTTTTAAGATATGTGCTGATTTGATCATTAGAAAATGTGTGCCTGAGGTTGAACAAGAGGCAATTTTATTGATTATCACACATCTGCATATGGGGGGCAAAGGACTGCATCTAAAGTGCTTGATTCTGGTTTTTATTGAACTTTTTTGTTTAAAGATGCTCACCTGTTTGTTTCTAAGTGTGATAGATGTCAAAGAACAACTAACATTTCTAAGAGACATGAGATGCCACAATCTGGGATCTTAGATGTCGAGTTATTGATGTTTGGGGGATGGATTTCATGGGTCCTTTTCCATCTTTAAGAGAAAACCAATATATTCTTGTTGCAATGGAGTATATAAGCAAATAGGTTGAAACTATTGCTTTCCAAGCAAATGATGCCAATACAGTGATCCATTTCTTGAAGAAGTATATTTTCACAAGATTTGGTACTCATAGAGTGATCATTACTGATGAGGGAACTCATTTCAACAACAAGAATTTCAAGGCTTTTTTGGCAAAATATGGAGTGCACCCCCGGATGTCACTTGCATATCATCCCCAAACTAATGGCTTATATGAGGTGGCTAATAGGGAGATTAAGAGGATCCTTGAGAAGATTGTAGGCCTTACTAGAAAAGATTGATATGATAAGCTTGATGATGCTTTGTGGGCCTACAAGGCTGCTTTTCGAACTCTAATTGGTATGTCACCTTATTGGTAGGTTTTTGGCATAACATGTCATTTGCCACTTGAGTTGGAGTATAAAGCATAGTGGTCAATCAAGAGGTTGAATATGGACCACAAAGAAGCTGGAGCTAAAAGGTTATTGCAATTGAATGAGTTGGAAGAATTGCGACTTCAAGCATATGAGGGTTTAAGATTATACAAAGAAAGGACAAAGAAATGGCATGACAAGCATATCTTGAAGTGCAATTTTAAGCCTGGGCAATTGGTTATTGTCTTTAACTCAAAGCTCAAGTTGTTTCCTAGAATGCTTAGATCTAGATGGTATGGTCCTTTTAGAGTGGTTTTTGTGTCATTAAAGGGTGTAGTTGAAGTTAAAAATGAGAGTACAGGAAATTACTTTAAAGCAAATGGGCAAAGACTGAAGCACTATTATTGTGGTGACGTGGACCAACAAGCAATGGTTCATCACTTGTCACAACCTCCTTGAGTTTCTAACATAGTCTGGCTAAGGACTATAAACCAAGTGCTTCTTGGGAGGCAACCCAAGGTTTTGGTAGTTGAATTTTTTTTATTTAGTTGAGTTTTTTTGAGATTTATTGATTTTGTAGGACTTTTGTAGCCCCTGGTGATATATTCCACTTTGATAGCCACAATCAAGAGCATTCAAGAGCATGAGACAAGGATTGAGGGGGGGAGTTTTCTTCTACTTTTCCTTGTTTTATTTGAATTGATAGTTGATAACATGTTCTAGACATGAGTGCTGGTTATAGTCTAGCTTTGCATGTGATTGATATTTGTTATTGCCTATTGATTTGAGTAGTGGCACTTGTGAGTTATGCTTAAGTGGTGAACATTTAAGATGTTAAAAGCTTTTGTTATCCCTACACTTGGATATGGTTATGTCTTCATTTCCATTACTTAGTGTTACTTGTTCATATTGAGGACAATGTGACATTTAAGTGTGGAGGTGGAGTATACCATTGATTTTGTATGACTTGTCCTCAATTTTAACAAATTTTTTAAAAAAATTTGCTTTTCATGGAAGTTTAGATTTTACCTTTGAACATTGGCAAAGTTGGTTTGATTTGAATTTGAAAGGGATTGAGTTTAATTAGAATTCAGTTCTATCTTCTTGGAATGTTAGTAGATAGGCAAAGAATTTGGCTTGGATAATTGACTTTAGAATGCGAAATACCGGTGAGAAACTTGAACCTAAATATTCATTTCTTTTAAGAGGGAGTACACTTATTGTGATTTCATCTCTAGAACTTGTCTTGAATGTCTTTTGAAACTTAAAAATCCTTTTACATGTACAAAGATGATTTAGGCATTCATTTCACAGCTAGTTTGGCCAAATGTCCATCCTTGTTACATGAAAATCCTTTGCTTTACCCCATTTGAGCCTTACTTTTTTTTTCAAAAAAAAATTGCATAGAGTAAATAGCCCTTTGTTTGAGAAATGCAATTTTTATATCTTTTCTTTCTCATTCATTTGCTACTTTAGTTAGTGCTAAGTAAAACAATTTTAGAAAAGAGTGAAGGGATTAGAAAGTCAATGTTATGTGAGTTGTGAAGGTAGGAAAAAATGAAATAGAAAGAAAAGAAAGATAGAAAGAAAGGTGTTTAAAAAAAAAGAGAAATATGAAAAAAGAAAAAGAAAAAAATTATAGAAAAAAATAGAATAAAAAATGAAAAAAAAAAAGGTTTTTGAGTTCAATTAAATAAAAGTTGTTGAGAATGTGAGTGAATTTGTTTTCTTTAAGTAATTATTCCTTTAGTCTTTAGAATTTCATTAAGTTGCTTAGCACTAATTAAAGTATGTCTCCATACTATTTGATCACTTCCATTTCATTATACTACCTTATTCATTACAACCTTTGGAAAAGTCCTTTTGATTTGTGTGAGCAATGGGATAATGTAGTAGAGATGGAGATAATAAACAAGCTTATGGTAGATGGGTTGCAATAAGTGAAAGAGAGTAAAACACAAGCCCTTTAATTATCTTGAGAGAAGAGTGCAAACACTTCACTTGTGAGGAACATTTTATTGTTATTTGTCTTTGCCAAGTTATTTGCACTTCTACTTGCATTTTTAGAAGGTGGAAGAGAGTTTTAAGCAAGCTTCATTCTTTAAAATTTGAATTAAATCCAATTCTGTAGTGTTTAATTTGAGAATCTTACTTTCATGATTTCTTTTAGTTGTTTGATATTTTAAAATCTTGAGGACAAGATTTGAGGCAAGTGTGGGGGTGTGATAACTCTCCATATTTTATACATTTAATAAATATTTTGAAGTTAATTGGAGAGTTATCTATGCAATTTTGAAAGATTCAATGAGATTTTATTGTGAAAAAGATCAAATTAAAGAGGTAAATTATTTGTGGGATTTAGACTGTAAATATTTAGAATAAAAATAATTAATTTTAATAAGATAAAGTTTCTAAAAAGAACAAAAGGAGAAGTTGTTGTTGTTTTATTTTATTTTTTTTCATCTTACCTTTTTACTTAGATATTTATATTGTCATTGATGTTTTAATATTAAGTATTGACAGCAGGTGATGTCATTTTGGGTGAGAAATATGAATCAAGTTGAATGATTAAAAGGAGCTTACGTCTTTGTTGCACAAGAGGAGACGACACCGTTTGTGAAAAGAGGATGGATCTAACCCAAACAAAAGCGATGAATTGCGAGAGAAGAAGGGGGCACAGCCGCAAGAATTGACTGGAGACATTTTTTCATCATCTTCCCGAGCTACAGAGCAGCGGCTCGAGTGGGAGCTGGGTTTTTTAACTACTAAGGGAAGGAGGCGACTGCGCTAAAGAGAGAGCTGAGCGACGATCACTGTGGGCAGCATTTTCGGCATCCTCGTGAGCTAAACCAGAGAACACCATCGCTATCCTCAACGGTAGTCACAAGAGCTCGCAAATCCGAAGCTTGAGAGATCAGAGAAGGCCAAAAGTTGACTGTTCATCCGTCATCATCAGCAACCATTGTAGCTAGTCTCTTCTTTTCTCTACTGTTGTTCCAGATTGTGAGAGGCAGGGGAGTCTTGTTTTAACTCTTCTAATTGTAATTTTGCTTGCCTCTCTAATTTTAAACTCTAATCTCATGAATTCGAACTTTGAATTTGGTTTGGCTGTGATGTTGATTAAAGCCATACGTGGCTAATTTTTTTTGAAACTAGAGTAGCTATGAACTAATTTGAGAATTTGAGTATGTATGAACCATTTAATTGTGTTTAGTGTAAATTTTTGTTAACTTAATCTTATATTATTTTATATATTTAGTATTTGATCGCCACTATGCATGAATTTGGGGAATTTAGATTAGCATTGGGAGAGGGATATTAATTGGACCATAAGATTAAGTAATGTGGGATTAGAATTTATTCTAATTTGCCAATATGATAGGAATATACCTATTGGACTCATATAATCTTATTAGAGTGAATTTAGACAATTATTGCCTCTTAAGTAAATTAGTTAAGAATAACAATTTTAACTTGAGAGAGGGGTATAAGTGATTGGAAGATACTTATATCTATTTAAACTCTAGATTAACAAATTAACATTAAGTGTTTTTTAATTGGGTAAATACATGCTCTAAAACATAAAAACATGATTAGCCACTTTAGGTTGTTTCTATTAAATGAAATCCTTAAATCATTAGATTTGTTTCTTTTGCATTTGTTTAAATTGATTTTCAAATCTCAATTCCTTCTTGGGTTTGCTCAACTTAAATGAAAATGAGAATTTTAATGCCTAATTATCTATTACCTTGAATCTCTGTGGGATGACCTTGATTTGCTATTATACTATTTCAACAACTCGTACACTTGCAGTGCTTATTTAAAATTTAGTAGCATCATCGAGGTATCATGGAGTCTAACTATCTCTTTTATGTATATCTCTGCTAGCTTGTCAGGAGAATAGTTGGCGTTGATCGATATGAAATGAGTTGACTCCATTAGTCAATCAATGATTACCCAAATTGCATCGTAGTTCTTTGTTCTGGGCAAACCTGCCATAAGATCCATGGTAACGCTTTTCTATTTTCACTCACGAATTTCGGGACTTTGCAAAAGTCCTAATGGTCTTTGATGTTTTGCCTTCACCTTTTGGCATGTGAGGCAATGTGCAACGCATTTGGTTACATCACCTTTCATTCCTGGCCACCAGTATAAGGACTGCATGCTGTGATACACCTTGATTACTCCTGGGTGAGAATGTATTTGATTTTGTGTGCCTCCTCCAAGATTTTTCATCTTAGTTCAGCCTTTAGTGGAACATATATTCTCTTTTTATATCTGAATAGTCTACTAGGTAAAAGATCATACTCTTGAGTCTCTCCTTTCTCAATCTTGACCTTGACTGACTTTGCTCGCTTATCTTGCTTCTGAGCTTCTTCAATTTCATCTCTCAGGTCACTTTCTTCTTAACTAGAATTATTTGATCTGACAAGTCTAGATCTCTGAATCCTTCAAGCAGTTTTTGTTCCTGATTTAACGGTCATTTATTTGACATTTTGTTTTTTTTTATTTTAATGTGTCCATGGTTGCATATATCAACCACCATATTACAAGCAAAAAAAATTAAAATAGATGAATTTAATTAGAGATTTATGAAAAGTTACTTTAAATAAGAGTAGTTAGGGAAAGAGTAGTTGGGAAAATCTAGATCATTTAAAAGTGTTACCTGATGGTTGTTTTTTAAGAAACGTAATATTTCTCATTCATACTTTATGGCTAATTGTTATGACCGTTATGATTTTATTTTCACTGATATAAGGTTGGAAGATGAATGGTTTGTAAGTGTTAGACAACAATTGTTTCATAAAAATTGTCATATTTGTCATTAAATAAATGAAAGTTATGAAATTAAACCGTTATTTTTGTGTTTTTGTGAATTATGTCTCTCAATACATGGCGGTGTGCATATTGAACTGTTAAGTTTTAACATTATATATTCTTGTGTATCCTTTGCCTTAACATATATGACGTTTATTCAGTATAACCGTTATTTATTAAGCTTTTTATATGTGTGAATCTATAGTAATGATGCTAATTATTTGAGAATAAAAGTGTTTTGCCTCAATATTTTACATCCAAAATGTTGTACTTTAAAGTAGACATAACTAAGGTTTTGGGGCTCAAATATGTTGACTTTGAAATTTTAATTAGGCCCCTATTATATTCATATTCCAAGGACAAGGTGCTATATCTAAATGCATTTGAATATTATCCTGGGTGCTACTAAGTAGTTAATAAAGACTCCTAAAATAGAGACGACACAAGCGTCATGACCCACAATCTGAGTTGTGATCGGCGCTTATGCTAAGCCAAATGATTACATTTAGCGTAGCAAGCATTAAACAAAGTACACTGACTGGACAAACTTTTACAAAACAATACTATTTATTGAACTTCCATATAAAAATTGCAATGAGAGAACAAATCCACAACAATTAAATTTGGAGATACACATGTTATCCCATTTACTATATAACACAATGACTCTGACACCAGCATAGTAGTCATAACTTCAAGGAATCCCCCGAGGCTCACCAATACATTACAATATCCTTCATAAGTTTATGAAGCATATTGATCACAATCAAACTCACTAGTTGCTTCATCTAGAAAAAAATATAGAGAGGAATGAATCTACCACTAACTCAGTAAGAACATAAATAACAAAATACGCGGAGAGAAGCAAAGGTGCATAGAGTTTTTCACAAAATGCTTTCCTCCAAATAAATATAACAAAATTCAAATCTTAAGTCGAAAAAAAAATGAGGGCAAAAGTTCACTAATTCCTTATCTCAATAAAAAATAAGTAAAATCAAATATTCAACCACGATCTTTCAATCTAACACAATCACTCAATATCAATCCTGGTGGGGAATATCTGTCCCACCTATATACTATTCTATATACTATATTTCATAATCATATAACTCATAGTGAGAAATAACCCGTGTCACCTATATTCTATTTCATATACCATACACTCATTGTGAGGAATAACCGTCTCACTAATACATATATATCATATACTATATACCTATAACCTTTGGTAGGGAATAACCGTCCCCCCTATATTTATATATCCATCTATCTCATAAACCAATTATCAAAATAAACCATGGTGAGGAATAACTGTCTCACCCATATATATATACACATCCCACACACACATCCATCCATCCATCATATACCTCCCAAAAATATTTTTCCTTCATAAAAATAAATTTGTCAAATTTTTGAAATCATAAAGAAAGTTTGAAATTCAACTAATTAATAAAAAAGAGAGGTTGAAAAGAAGGTAAAAAAAAAGTAATTAAAAACATTTTTTCCAAAAAAAATAAATCAATTTCATATTTTGAAAAACATAAAGGAGGATTTGAAAACAACGCTGATTAGCAAGACAAAAAATAAGAAAATACATGTCAACTGAAATTCATAATAAAGTCGTAGGAAAGTAGAACACAAAAAGTATAAATTGCATATCCACACTAACAAATACCACCACAATAATTAAGTCAAGAAATTATAAAGTTCTAAGATAAAATGAATTTGATATTAATCACAATTAAGAAGTGTTTAGGAAAGATAAAAAGATTTGGAATTGCTTCCCAAGCGAATGAGAATAAAAACAAGGAAAATATACTTAAGGCTAAAAACATAGCAAAAGTGAATCAAATGGTGCCACCATGCTATTTATGCTCTCAACTGATAGGATTGGTAGTATAAATCCCTTTTTAACCATACTAGGTCTAGAATTGAGTACTTGTTAAGAAGTTCTCATGATTATCACCTTATGCACTTCCAGATAGCATTAAATAATTGATTAAAACAGTGCCATATGTATGAGGGAATGAGGAGGTCAATTTAGCATAGAGCTAGAGGAAGAAATAATAGAAGGAAGAGTGAAAGAAGAAGCGATGTATAAGGGAAAGAAGGAATTGTGAAGTCACTTGCAAGGTAGAGGCTTTTTATCAGCCATGTGAATTGTCACGCCCTTATTTTAATTTCACCTTTACGAGAGTATTCGCGGAAAACGATATGCGGTTCGGTAGGCAACACAGGAATAGCATAACTATACTGATAATATGTGCATGATTACATAAATTCCCCATAGGGGTTTGTACCTGATAATTACAATTAGTGTAGCCGCACAGGGCTACTTGGGTGTTTAAACTCATTCCGGTGAAACGGAGACTTCTTCCCGTCTTCGTTCCACTACTGTAATCCCCTCGTACGGTACTCTGCATTGTTTTTTGCTTATCTTTTATCGTCTCCTGTCTAAATTGTTGGTAGGGGAGGGTGAGATTCGAAAGAATCTCAGTAGGAAACAGACACCATAACGCATTCATGATTGATGCTATGTATATGACATGTTAGCTTTATCTAGATGTATGCCCCATAATGACATTTCTGCATGTTCAATGTTTCATACAACAAGACTATGGCCACAGCGAAAACAGAAACAGAGCTTCATTTATTCAAATATGCTCTACACAATCAAGTAAAGCAATCACATACATCATTACACAAGCAGAGATATCAAATACATACAAGTAAGGTAAGTCCCCTACCTCCAATCTTTCTCCTCGATTTGCGTGCCAACAGCTCGGGGCTCCATATTCGATCATACAATGTCAAATGTACTATTTAGACACTTTCATAGTGTTTCTGGGGGTTATATGAGCCTATCTTGAAAAATTACTAAAATACCCCCGGGGACCCGGCCCCATCATACCCGGTCCGGTTGTACTTTTCTTGAAATTGTAACCTGGGCTATCCTGACATTTTTTCGCCCAAGGAATCCATTTCCGGACTCAGAATTACCAAATTCAATGTCAAATTACGAAATTGCCCTTGGCAGCCCTACTTTTAGGGTTTTAGAGGCGTTTCCGTAATTATGCTTTCTCGGCCTTTTCCGAAAAAGTATCCAACTGTAACCCCACCTAATTTTCCCTCCTGAATCCAATGGAACCATCAAATCATTGAAAATACAACTCTAAGACCCATTTAGAGCATAGACCGAAATATATGGGTTTTCCAGGGAAAATCGGGGTTTTTCGGTTTCGGCTCCGTAAACACGTTCCTTTCTACTCCTAACCATTTTATTGGCTATTCCATTAGGTTAAAACTAGCATTTAGTATCAATTTGGGCAGCATAACAGCCCCCACAACCCATTTTCCATTTTACACACAAAGACAATCCGGCGAAATTTCACCGATTAAATTGTCTATAGCAGCCAGAATAGTCAATATGCAAGAGTTTGGAAGTTACCTCAAGTTCCCACTAACTTTTCCTTCTTGTGGCTGAAAACCCTAACTTCAAAACATCATGAATCTTGCTTCAAATACCTCAAACAACATAGAAGAGAAGCTTAGGAGAAGGATTATACACGTTAGGTACGAATTCACCGAAGAAATCGACCTATCTTGTGAGATTTCTCCTTCCTCCTCTCTATTTTTCTCTCAACTCCTCACTTTATTTTCTGCATAAGCACGTCAGTTCTGGTGCTGAGGGAAGAAGAAGATGATTTAATAATATGTCCCCATTTAATTAACTAATTTTCCCAATTTTCGGATTTTTTTGCAAAATTCTGGTAGATTTCTGCCCAAAATTTGAAAAATCATAACTAATTCTAGAAAAATCGAAATGAGGTGATTCCAAAGCCTATAGAACCCTTATTGAGTGTAGTTGCAAGAAAAAATATATGCTTTTGCTTAATGGAATGATAAAATTCTCAGAATTTCAATCTTTACATATTGTTCCAGAAATTTCACAGTTTTTCTGTGCTGACTTCAAAAATTCATATCTTTTTGTGTATAACTCTAATTGATTGATATGACCTATCAAATTAAAGCTTAGGATGTCTAATTCCATCCTGTAAAATATCATAATTTGTTCTCATCATTTGGTCATTCAAAATCACATGACAAGCCCACTACCTCATAGGCGATTTTACCGTAAGCATAATCACTTTCTCCAAAATTCACCATTTTACTTTCTTAATACCCTAAAGATATAGAAATCATTAGGGGATAAATTTGGGCTCCTGCTAAATTGGGGCTTAGCAGTCCACTTAATTTAGGCTTATTCCCAAGCCTCCAATCCTAAATTTCAGGGTATTACATTTCTCCCCCCGTTCAATAAATTTCGTCCTCGAAATTTGAATGTCTACAACTTAGGGATTTATCCTATCTCATTCTATTATCACATGTAGGCTCAAAAGCCATGTAACACTGTAGTCGTACTTCCATTACTAATCTCAGATAGTATTCAGCATTCATCATCCATTCTGTACACAGTATGTAGCGTGTAAACAAACACAAGTACCCACAACGCTTGATTCCATAGGCCTTACAGCCTCTTCGGTACTTCACCCGAATTCACACGATCACTTTTTTTTTAACGGCCCAGTCCTCACCCCCTTAACGAGGTCTGTTGGGCTAATGAGCCGGCCATGGTTCACTTCGTTAGGTTCCTCCCATGGTAGAATATTGTACCTCATGTGAGACATAGGACCATTGGACGCCAAAACGCTGGGTCACACTGGTCTTAATGCCTCCGCTACAACTTGGTACAGTTTGAATGTTCTGCCAACCTCAAAAGATTAACTTGGACACACCAGTCCAATGTCATCGTGCTAGGCATCATCCACAGTGCTAGACACACAAGTCTTACAGCCTAGAGACACCACCCTATGCAACCTTGAATGTCGGATCTTACCACCTCAAGCCTCGGCTCGTCACAATTTTTAGTCACATCACATTCTGCCGACCTAAGGACTTACTAGTCCATCAGGTCTTATGGCTTAAGTACATACAATTCATCATCTTTGCTGAATACATATTGAGACTAACAGCCTCAAACAAATCATTGGTGCCTAAAGATTAAGCATAAAGTTACCATGCTTCCGCTGCCCACTCTGAGGTCTATCTCCTCATATGAGCTTTAATATTATCAAGATGATTTAATAGGAGTCCTACAGGAACCTCCCATGACACCTGACAGCACCCACAATCTATATTCCTTTGTGCCCACTCTTACCCGTTTGAACTTGAATCATTCTGATCCATATAAACTCTTATCTCAAGAAAACCTATTCAATGTAAGATTCACTACAATGTACCATCATTAAGGGCCAATGTTTCCGTAGCCCTACTCTATGATTCAACTTCATGGTAGCTGTACTCTAGGATTAGTCATCACGGTGGCTGCACTCGCGGGTTCATCATCACGGTAGCTGCACTCTAGGGTTCATCGTCACGGTAGCTGCACTCTAGGGTTCTATACTCGGTGCTTCACACAGGTGCCCATACACCTGGTCAGCCCCCTTCCGGTTAAAACTTTCCTTAGGTAGCCCTCTCTGATCAGATTTCACCTTAGGTAGCCCTTTCCGATCAGATTTCACCATAGGTAGCCATCTCCGATCAGAACTTTCAATCTTTGTGGTCACAATATAACTCCACAATTATGCCATAAAGGCAACGTTTCCCAATTCAATACAAACATTCTTATCATCAACTCAAGATTATGGATGGAATAGTTCAATTCCTGAAGCTTTAGCTGACAAGATGCGTATGCCCTCACTCGGCTTGCATCAATTCTCATCTCAATCTAAGCCTGCTCGCATCTAGGGATTCAATTCCCTTCCCAATCCATGCCATCTGGCATTAGTGCAAACAACAAAGGCCCACTATGGATCTGGGATTATCAATGTTGGTACTTTAATAAATTTTCATCATCAGCTCTCTGAAGCTCCTTTCACAATCATCATCCCATGCATAATGCTAAGTTATGAGAAATTTTGATATAAACATCTCCCTTTTTTATTATTGTCACACCCGTAGGCCTTCTTGGCCTCGTACTCGAGTCCCTTAGGACATGGCTAGCAGCCTCGTCGGGTAGGGTGCCTTTTATTCACACCACATGACCCTCCATAGTAACCCACAATCATCCATAGAAAATGTGATAGATAAATATGTCATGCACCATATAGTGTAAAATGAAAATCACATCAATCCGTGTGTGTACACAAAGTTCAGGGCCAAACACCCAGTTAAAACAACAATCCGTGTGTGTACACAAAGTTCAGGGCCAACCATCCAATTGAAACCCTTACGTGTACCTCAGCCGAGTCACCGACTACAGCTAGGTAAATCGTGTATCATAGCTGGGTCCTTACTAGGCCGAATGGTACATATACACTTCCCATCGGACGGTACATATACACTTCCCGCACCACAGCTAGATAATATTCGTGTACCTCGGCTGGGCACCAACCACAACCGGGTAATTTTCATGTACCTCAGCTAAGTCCCAGACTACAGCTAGGTAATGTGCCCTAGGCACGTGTTCATTCACAGAATATAGAACATACAACATATTAACCATCACATAGTGTACGAGAGATTATAGTTACTACATTGGCCTTTCCAGGATAACCTTCCTAATGATCATTGATCATTGTTTTCTGTTCTATTCTCTTGCCTTGTGTTTGCTGTATTAGGCTAGGTCTAACTTCCTGACCTTGCCCAACATCTAAACCTCTTAGTCTCACCACCTTTATGTTTCACTATATGAAATAAGAAAGAGGTAAATTACACATAAACACATCCAAAAAAAACATATCACAGGTGTTTACAGTAGTCAAGGAAAGCTTGCAACAACATACAACCTCTGAACTACTGTACAACATGTCTTACTCTTTTTTTTCATAATATGACATAACATGTGCAACAACTTCCCAGGGGGTCACCCATCATGGCATTTCCCTGAGTTGAGCACGCTTAACTCTTTTGTACCCGTGCCCAAATGTGGATACCGGCTTCTACTATTTCCGTTCACGGATACCCCGTGACTACCCTCGTCTCAAAAGACATGCCGGCTATCTCCGGTCACCAAAATATTGAGTGTGGACCGCACATTAGCCATGGCCGTACCCATATCCTTGGGTTCCGCAATATCCTTAAACCATTCTCGTCTAGTATTGCACCACTAGCGGCCCTTCAGTACTCGCCATTTCTTAGGGCAGATTTACAAATTGGTAAGATACCCTCCTTTTGTACCTCCCATCCGTGCATATTTCCTAGCACTGTGTAATCAAGACCATATCAGTATACCATCCTGTTGCCAGAACCACCGCACTTACTCTGAGCAGACAATTCTGTAGCCAGAATCCTTGCTCTAATACCAAAATGTCACGCCCTTATTTTAATTTCACCTTTACCAGAGTATTCGCGGAAAACGATATGCGGTTCGGTAGGCAACACAGGAATAACATAACTATACTGATAATATGTGCATGATTACATAAATTCCCCATAGGGGTTTGTACCTGATAATTACAATTAGTGTAGCCGCACAGGGCTACTTGGGTGTTTAAACTCATTCCGGTGAAACGGAGACTTCTTCCCGTCTTCGTTCCACTACTGTAATCCCCTCGTACGGTACTCTGCATTGTTGTTTGCTTATCTTTTATCGTCTCCTGTCTAAATTGTTGGTAGGGGAGGGTGAGATTCGAAAGAATCTCAGTAGGAAACAGATACCATAATGCATGCATGATTGATGCTATGTATATGACATGTTAGCTTTATCTAGATGTATGCCCCATAATGACATTTCTGCACGCTCAATGTTTCATACAACAAGACTATGGCCATAGCGAAAACAGAAACAGAGCTTCATTTATTCAAATATGCTCTACACAATCAAGTAAAGCAATCACATACATCATTACACAAGCAGAGATATCAAATACATGCAAGTAAGGTAAGTCCCCTACCTCCAATCTTTCTCCTCGATTTGCGTGCCAACAGCTCGGGGCTCCATATTCGATCATACAATGTCAAATGTACTATTTAGACACTTTCATAGTGTTTCTGGGGGTTATATGAGCCTATCTTGAAAAATTACTAAAATACCCCCGGGGACCCGGCCCCATCATACCCGGTCCGGCTGTACTTTTCTCAAAATTGTAACCTGGGCTATCCTGACATATTTTCGCCCAAGGAATCCATTTCCAGACTCAGAATTACCAAATTCAATATCAAATTACTAAATTGCCCTTGGCAGCCCTACTTTTAGGGTTTTAGAGGCGTTTCCGTAATTATGCTTTCTCGGCCTTTTCCAAAAAAGTATCCAACTGTAACCCCACCTAATTTTCCCTCCTGAATCCAATGGAACCATCAAATCATTGAAAATACAACTCTAAGACCCATTTAGAGCATAGACCGAAATATATGAGTTTTCCAGGGAAAATCGGGGTTTTTCGGTTTCGGCTCCGTAAACAAGTTCCTTTCTACTCCTAACCATTTTATTGGCTATTCCATTAGGTTAAAACTACCATTTAGTATCAATTTGGGCAGCATAACAGCCCCCACAACCCATTTTCCATTTTTACACACAAAGATAATCCGGCGAAATTTCACCGATTAAATTGTCTATAGCAGCCATAATAGTCAATATGCAAGAGTTTGGAAGTTACCTCAAGCTCCCACTAACTTTTCCTTCTTGTGGCTGAAAACCCTAACTTCAAAACATCATGAATCTTGCTTCAAATACCTCAAACAACATAGAAGAGAAGCTTAGGAGAAGGATAATACACGTTAGGTACGAATTCACCGAAGAAATCAACCTATCTTGTGAGATTTCTCCTTCCTCCTCTCTATTTTTCTCTCAAATCCTCACTTTATTTTCTGCATAAGCACGTCAGTTCTGGTGCTGAGGGAAGAAGAAGATGATTTAATAATATGTCCCCATTTAATTAACTAATTTTCCCAATTTTCGGATTTTTTTGCAAAATTCTGATAGATTTCTGCCCAAACTTTAAAAAATCATAACTAATTCTAGAAAATTAGAAATGAGGTGATTCCAAAGCCTATAGAACCCTTATTGAGTCTAGTTTCAAGAAAAAATATATGCTTTTGCTTAATGGAATGATAAAATTCCCAGAATTTCAATCTTTACATATTGTTCCAGAAATTTCACAGTTTTTCTGTGCTGACTTCAAAAATTCATATCTTTTTGTGTATAACTCTAATTGATTGATATGACCTATCAAATTAAAGCTTAGGATGTCTACTTTCATCCTGTAAAATATCATAATTTTTTCTCATCATTTGTTCATTCAAAATCACATGACAAGCCCACTACCTCATAGGCGATTTTACCGTAAGCATAATCACTTTCTCCAAAATTCACCATTTTACTTTCTTAATACCCTAAAGATATAGAAATCATTAGGGGATAAATTTGGGCTCTTGCTAAATTGGGGCTTAGCAGTCCACTTAATTTAGGCTTATTCCCAAGCCTCCAATCCTAAATTTCGGGGTATTACATGAATGATGATTATTATGAGTGTGAATGGTCCATTAAATAGTGCAAGTGTACACTGTCGTGATTAAGTAATCAGAATTGAGTAAAGTATCGTTTCCACAAGGATTCATCACTAAGTACCAAAATGGGTTATTTTAATTCTATTTAGTCGATCGAATGATGATTGAGATAACAAAATAAAAGATTAACTATGAGTGCAAATAATATAAAAGGAAAAAGCCTTAAGGGTCATATTTCACTTCACAAATTTCTGATTGAATCATTTATCTATTATAGCCTAATTTATTCTACATGATTAATAGCCGAGTTTCCCTAATTTAATTATTAGCCTCTTCCAAGGTCAAGCAATTCTATAATTAATTGATAATCAAATATATTCCTATATGAATTTAAGCAATTAATTATGCATTAAGATTTATGGAACTCAATAAGACTACACAATTCATATGAATATATTCCTATTTCATATGCAAGTCATGGTTTTAATTATAGGACCTACATATATGCATTACCTTCCGGTCTCAACATATATATTAAAATCATTCAAAAGATGGCCAATCAATAAAAAACATTAAGAATAATAATTAAAAATCAATTATGAAGGAAAAATTAAAACTAGATTTAATAAGTTAAGATTCAATTCTTCATTAGTTACATCAGCACCCTAGAAAAATGAAAGCTTAGCACATGATAAAATTAAAAACAAAAACAAAATAAATTGAAAACTTCATAAATCTTGCAATAAACATAATTATTAAATTCTAAAATATCAAAATACAACCACAAGATGCATGGAAATGAAAAAAATATTGCCTTCCATATAGGAGGTAAAACTTTCCATATAAGTGGCAACCTAAACCATCCATAAAAGCTTCCATGTAGGACGCATGCAAGAAATAAATACAATGCATGAAACTAACTCTAAGATGATGGTGTATGTGGAGAAGAGATGAAAGTAATGGATATGAAATGGTGTGTAAGTGGAGAAGAGAGGAAAGTAATAGATATGAAATGATGTGTATTAAATGTGAGGGAGAGGATGGCTATATATAGGGAAGAATGGAGTATGGTAGATGAAGTGGTAGATGAAAAGGAAGATGAAGTGATAGATGAAATGTGGTAGATGGAATGGTTGGTGGAATGGTAGATGATTCCTACTTTCAACTTCCAAGCAAAATTCGAATTGAAACCCTTGGAGATAGAACTGTATTTTGGTCTCAACATAAAAGTTGTATAGCTCTTTCTTAGCTTTTAATCCATATAAAGAATGTCCCAATCCGATATCTAGAGCTCCATATATTGCCTAAAAACTGAAAAAGGGTTTGATTTAGTATTTTTCAAGAAATTCTATTTTATGCCAAAATCATTATTTATTTATTAATTACACCTAAATTTATTAAGATGAGCTCAAATATCATCCACAAAATCATCATATAAGGAAAAATAAGTATGTAAATATTTTACTTATCAAATTCCCCCACACTTAGCTCTTGGACGTCATAGGACAAGGAGTGACTACTAAGTGCTAACAAAATTAGAAGTGTCAAGTCATAAGCAAGAACACAATTGAAAAATAAAGAGATCATAGTATTCATGAAACAACAAAAATATAAACTAGTAATTTTATTTGAAAATGAATAAACTGAGTTTGTAAGTGTAGCTCATTATCTCAATCTCTCAAGTGTTTAAGGGTAAGTGTTTCGCTCAAATTCAATCAAAAAAATTGCACTACCATAGGCTTGCTAAAAATGTCAATCTCCACTACCTAATTCACATGCATAATTTAAATCAAAAGGACTTATAACGGTTGTAATGGGGTTAAGGTAAAAGGAATGTAAAACATAATATGAAGGGTTAAAGAAATAGAAAATTTGAAAAATAGGCTACTTATGAATAAATTTATTTCATCACAGCATCCCATGATACTTAATATACTTTTTTTCAATATTTTTTCATTTTTTTACTACTCCTCCCCCAACTTAAATCAGACATTTTCCCCCAATGTCTTCTAGGGCATAGAGATTTTTGTTTTCTGCAACTCTAAAGTTGATATATGTCAACACCCGTTTTCATTTTGATATGCGCAGGGCAATAATGAATAAGTTCCATAGGCAAACAGAAAAGTACAGTTATACTGATAATAAGTATTTGTTTACAGACAGTCATAAACAGAGCAGACATCGATAATAATGACAAATATGTACAAAATGTCCCAAAACTATTTCACATACATACTATATACAACCACTATATTCATCTTAGGAAACGTGCCCGTCAGTTTCCCTTCTTTGCATCCTTGGCTTTCGAGCCATTGGCACCCTCTGAGACATTTGGATTAGAAAAAGGGGTGAGATTCCAAGGAATCTCAGTAGAAACATACGATCAACACATAAAATGTGAAAATTAAATATGCAATGCACCGTATCAAGTAAAATGAAAACTCATATCATCCGTATCTGTACACCAAATTCAGGGCCAACTAACCCGTTGAAACCTCTACATGTACCTCAGCTGAGTCCTTGACTACAGCTAGGTAAGACTAGTGTACCTTAGCTAGGTCCTAGACCACAGCTAAGTAATGTGCCTCCAGCACGTGTTCAGATCACAAAATACAGTAACACGCATCATACAAATAGTCACATAGTATATGAGAGATAGTAGTTCCTACCTTAACCTCTTTCTTGTCTCAAAGGGTCCGCTTCGTAAAATGTGTCAACTATAAGCGTCTAACTCGGTCCTAAAACATCAAATGTAGAAGAAATAGTTCATAACCTATCCAAGTATCATTTTAGACACTTCCATAGTGTTTCTTGTGGTTATATTAGCCTATGGTGAAAATTTACCAAAATGCCCCAGGACCCTGACCTGGCCCCGCAGTACCTGGCCCGATGGCACGTTTCCCCAAAATTTTGACTAGGGCTATCCTGACTTATTTTCATCCAAGAAATCCATTTCTATACTCAAAATTACCAAATTCAATGTAAAATTATGAAATTGCCCTTGGCAGCCCTACTTTTAGGGTTTTAGGGGCGTTTCTGTAATTATGCTTTCTCAGCCTTTTCTGAAAAAGTGCCCAACTGTAACCCTACCTAATTTTTCCTCCTGAACCCAATGGAACCATCAAATCATTGACAATCCAAATCTAAGGCCCTCAAACATCCCTGTTAGAACAAGTGTTTCACCCAAGAGGGGGGTGAATTGGGTGATACTAAAATTTCGATGAAAATATAAAACTTTAACAGTGTAATTAAAACAGTAATGAGTAAGGAGAAATATCACCGAAGTGTACACCGGGAGTTATACTGGTTCGGTCACAACCACTTTGACCTACGTCCAGTCCTCAGAGCTTCTCTGAGAGTTTCACTATAACTTCCAAGATTCAGTGGGTTCTTGGCACCTCAGTACAAGCAAGTTCCTTCACCTGGACACTCGCTCCCCCTTACAAGTTGTAATCTAATCCCAACTCAAGGTTCCACAACCTTAAGTTATCTCAATAAAAAATATTGAGCTTGAATGAAATATCTCTCTTATAGAGTGAATGAGAATCACTGAAGCATAGAAATACAATTTCAACGTGAAAACAGAGCGATGAACTTAATAATTTGTTTGTGTGTGTGCTTGTTGTTTTTTCTCTGTTTGGATGTTCCCATATATATAGATATGTTGGTGATGACCGTTGGAACATTTTCTTTCGTCCGTTGGAGAGTGCGCAACCACTATTGACTTTTCCAGTTTTTGAAAAATATCCGTTGGCGGTGGTTGGCATTTGAACGTTTCATTTGACTTCCAATACTTGATATGATTTCTTCATTGTTTATCTGTAAATAGACTAAGAATACTAATACAATGAAATATTAATCATATAGGAAACAAATCAATAACGTTTGCATGATTTTTGGATTTCTGGGTTTGCTTACTCGAGTAGCTACTCGAGTATCACTTGAAGTTTACTCGAGTACTTACTCGAGTATCATTGGGAAATCTTTGATCAACTGCAAGTCAATGAATAAATATAAGATTACTCGGGTAGTGCATGGAATAACCAATTTCTAAACCTTTGAACATATATGTTTACTCGGGTACTTACTCCAGTAATGCATTCACAACTTTATGAGTTACTCGGGTACCAACTCGAGTAAACCTTTACAAAATCTTTTGGTTACTCGATGCTTTACTCCAGTAATGTTGCAGGATCTCAAGGCCGATAGCACTTACCTTGTTACTCGGATATGGAATCGAGTAATGCATTCATTTTTGCATAGGTTACTCGGGTACTAACTCGAGGAACTGTACTTTTTGTGCTTGACTTACTCGGGTAATGACTTGAGGTTTTCCTTGAAAAATAACTCTTCATACTCGGTTACCTACTCGAGGAATCCACTTAAAATGAAGCATTAAATAATAGCATACTAGAGGAATTACTCGAGGAAAATGAGATAGAATTAAAGCAAGTTAATCGGGTACCACCTTCAGGTTATCACTTACATTAGTGATTTACTCGAGTAGCTCCTCGAGTAAATGTTGCAGTGGAACAAAGTGCCGAGAGCAACATTTTTGAGAAACAGGGTTACTCGAGTAGCTCCTCAAGTATCGTTGGCAACCTGAAAGGCAACTCGAAGTTTTTCACATGGTTACTCGAGTAGCTCCTCGAGTAACATTGGCAGGCCGAGAGCAACTCCAAGTTTTTACCTGGTTACTCGAGTAGCTCCTCGAGTAACATTGGTAGGCCGAGAGCAACTTGAAAACACTTACACTATTACTCGAGTACCTACTCGAGTAACGTTGGCCGGTTACTGGAAGGTGCTTCTGGTTACTTCAAGTTATGACTCATTACTCGAGTACCGCCTCGAGTAATGCCTTAGAAAACTTGCTTCTGATCAAGTTTCTCATCTTTTTCTCTTGGCCTTTCTTCATTACTCCAATGCTTATCTCAAGTAATACTTATCCCTGTTATACCTTTAGTTCAAACTAGTTTATTAATCATTTCCTTTTCAAACCATTCTTTTGTTATCATCAAAACATGAGATCTAACATTATCCCCCTTTTTGATGATGACAAAAGTTGGTGATTTTGGATATGGTTTTTTAAATTGAATAAAATATGTCTTATTTACAGTATACACCTTGCATACACAATAATTTTATTGGTCCAACAATATATCATGATTCAAAGCTTAAATGAACTTAAAATGCAATCATAACATAAACATACTTGTATTAAAATTTGTAAATTACAAGCTAATAAGTTCAAATACTCAAAATGCTCCCTAAATCCCATATACAACCAAATTCCCAAAAAAAATTAGACACTTCCACAAAATCACCCCCAAGTTCTTCTCCCCCTTTTTGACTTCATCAATCAAGTGGAGGGCTGGGAGGCTTGACCATGGAGATGGGTGTCACTGGAAGAACCATGGAATCATCTGATTCTAAAGAATCAAATGAGCTAGAAGGTACTGGGTCAGGAAAATGGACTGGAGGGATATGGATATCATCACTGGGAGGAATAGGAGAGGATTGGAAAACAACCATAGTAGTCTCAGCCTCTGGAGGGGTATCCATAACAGGAGTGATATGTTCAGAGGAGGAAGAGGAAGGAGCTATTTCCTCTGTGGGAGCAGGTGATGGAGTCAGTTTAGGAGCGGTGTCTGGCTGAGGTTTTGGAGGAGAATCATCAATGACAATGTGAATAGTCTCATTGGTATCTGGATTATCCACTATATACAGAATGTCTTTGGCTTGAGTCTCAGGTGGACTAGATACCATAGGGGTAGATGGTTCATCCTCAGGGATAGGAGTGTCAGAAGGAGGGTTTTCAGGTGGTGGTGGTGCAGAGGAGGAAGGGCCGGCAGAAGGTCCAGGACCCAATGAGTCCAAACGTGCTAGGATCAATCTCAGAGTCTCGCCCTGGGCACGTTGCTCAGCTAGCAACTCCTCATGCCTTCTATCCATTCTCTCAACCAAGTCCTCATGCCTCTTGTCGATTTTCTCAACCAACTCTGCCATTTTGAAGTTTGTGTTGGTAATCAACTCGGCGTTGGTGTTGGCGATATCCACATGGAATCCTCTGAGTATGTTCTCCATAAAGTGCTGGAGAGTGGCATTGAGGAAAGATGGCGATGATGTGGTAGCAGCTGGAGCTGATGACTGAGTGTCATCCAACTTGCTGGTCTTTGCCTCAGTAGTCTTCCTCTTCTTTTTGGACCCAGATTCCAGAGGGCCTTTGAGAGGTATGTCAATGTTTAAGTTGCCTATTTGGTTTCTCCCAACTGGAGTCAACCTCTCAATGGGCTCCTTGCTATCCAAATACCATATTTTGTTCTCTTTCAGGATTAGAGACACAATTTGAGGATATGGCATTGGTGTTGTATCCTTCCCATCCACCTTATACCATTTCATCTCTGAAAAGATATATTCTCCCAGATCCTTCTGTTCCTTCAGAAGCAGTGAAGCAAACCACCTAAAGTCCCTATCCGAGAAATGGGTATAGTTGTTGGCTTTGTTCACTAAGGACCTAGAGTAAATGTACCAAAGGACCCTATGATGATCACACATATCACTCGGTTTAAAGTTTATGGGGCCAACTAGCTCACCAGGTTTGAGAATAGTGAAGATTTGATTTGGCTCAAGTTCAGAATAGATATCATTTGGGGGGTTTTCTATTCCTAACCACAAGTTAATTCTAGATGGTGAAATTAGAATCTTTTGGCCTCTCACAGATGTGGTCATTTCTTCCTCAACTGAGGTTCGGTTAGGCTCATCTATGATCTCTAAGTTACAATAAAAATGGGTGATCACTTTAGTACAGAATGGTAATCTAATAGATAGCCAAGGCATAAAGGGGTCTAAATAAGGACTTAGATCATGCTTCACTACCTCTTGAAGTAACTTCAGATCAACATAGTGTGTCTTACACACTTTCCTTCTGGAGAACTGAGACAAGTACTTCAGAGACTCCACCAATTTGCTAACATTGAATCCCTTTGGTGGGTTGGTGATCTCTGCTTCTGGTACTTTGGACTTCTTGGAAGATTTTCCTTTCTCCATTTGATCCAGGATTCCAGCCATAGCCTTAGCCACATTTTTATCATACTTTGGCTTTTTGGTAGGCTTAGGAGTGAAAGAGGGGGTAGAGGAATCCGAGGGAGGAGGTGAGAGAGATTTGGCACTCTTCCCTTTTCCAGTTGAAATACTCTTTTTGGATTGAGCCCTTGTAGCAATAGGCTCTTTAATCACAACTCCTTTGGCTTTTGGTTGTGATTAAGGTTGAAGAGGGATTTTAGCTTTTGGTCTCGGGGTTAACTTTCTTCTCGTTTTGGGAGGAGAAGAAAGAGGATCAGAATGTTGTTGGGATTCAGAGGATTCTATAGGAGTAAGGTTTTTGGTTCTCATCTTTCTGGAGAATGGAAAAACAAATATTTTCAGAAACTCAGAAAAACTTACGCGAATAGGGCACAGAGATTTTGAGCAAGATAGGAGGTTTTTGGAACTGAAATCTCTTGGGTTTTGACAGAAATGGGGCAAGGAATCACTTGTGAAAAGTTTTTGTGAGAGAGAATAGTGATTTACTCGAGGAGATTTTGTGGAAATGACCGAGTTTACGACAAATAAAGACCTAGAACCCGATGTTACTCGAGGCCTTACTCAAGTAATCTTCATATTTACTCGAGGCCTTCCTCGGGTGTTCATACAGAAAAATCCTAAAATAATTCATTTAAATTGCATACCTGGCATGAATAATATTGTAATTATCCATGGATGTTCCCTCGATCATTTATAACCCATTCTGAGCAGATTTGAGTCATTATTCATCAATTTTGAAAATCTGGACTCGCAGTTACTCGAGGCCTTACTCGAGTAATGTTCAAGTTTACTCGAGGCTCGCCTCGGGTAAGCTGTCTTTCCAACTTCTGACCCTTCATTTCTATGTTACTGAACCGTTAGATTTGAAAATCAAGTAACTTGATCTGTTACTTCCAGTTTTGAAGTCCATTACTCGAGTACATACTCGAGTAACCTGCTTCTTTACTTCAAGTTGTTCCTCGGGTATTGCTTCTCAGTCACACATTACTTCAAGTTGATACTCCAGTAAACATATCCTCTGATCACATCGTTTTTGTTTCTTAAAAACAGAGTTTCTTCCTTCCTGCAAAATCATTTTCTATATACTCCAATGCTTAAGTCAGTAATCATCAAAACATCATTAAGTGACTTCATCTAATATTATGAAAAGCTGAAATAACTTATAACTCATTGGGATTTACCATTCCCAATTCTCTTCTAATAAATAGAAATTGATCTTTTGCAAGGGGTTTTGTGAAGATATCAACTAGTTGAAGATGAGTAGGAATGAATATTACTTTTACATCTTTCTTTTGGACATGGTCTCTGATGAAGTGATGTCTGACATCAATATGCTTGGTTCTAGAATGTTGAACTGGATTCTTGGCCAAGCTTATTGTACTAGTATTGTCACAATAGATTGGTATTTCTTTGAGATAAATACCAAGATCTTGTAGTTGTTGTTTTAACCATATTACTTGTGCACAACAACTTGAGACTGCAACGTATTCGGCTTCCGTCGATGAAAAAGACACAGTATTTTGTTTCTTGCTAAACCATGATACAAGAGATCCTCCAAGAAATTGTCCTTGTCCACTGGTGCTTTTTCTGTATGTTTTGTATCTTCCATGATCTGAATCTGAATATGCAATAAGATATTCACTTCTTCCTTTGGGATACCACAGACCCAATTCGGGAGTGTCAGCAAGGTATCTAAAGATTCGTTTGACCGTTTCAGCATGTGATTCCTTTGGTGCTGGTTGATATCTTGCACATATGCCAACACTAAATTGAATGTCCAGTCTACTTGCCGTGAGATAGAGTAATGATCCAATCATTCCTCTATACTTTGTTATGTTGTAATCTTTTCCTTTGACATCAGCATCAAGCAACGTAGTTGAGCTCATAGGCATGTCTGTGCCATTTGCTTCATCCATTTCATATCTCTTCAATAGCTCTTTTAAGTACTTTGTTTGAGATATAAAGATTCCATTCTTTCTTTGTTTGATTTGCAAACCAAGAAAGAAATTCAATTCTCCCATCATTGACATTTCAAATTCTCCCTGCATTATCTCAGAAAATTCCTTACATAGAGATTCATTAGTAGCACAGAAAAAAAATGTCATCTACATATATTTGAACAATTAAAATATCATTGTGTTTTCGTTTCATAAAAAGTGTTGTATCAACCTTTCCCCGTTCAAAACCTTGATCGATAAGAAACTTACTGAGCCTTTCATACCAGGCTCTAGGAGCTTGTTTTAAACCATATAAAGCCTTTTTAAGTTTGAAAACATGGTCAGGTTTAGTAACATCCTCAAATCCTGGAGGTTGTTCTACATACACCTCTTCCATGATGTAACCATTTAGAAATGCACTCTTTACATCCATTTGATAGAGTTTGAATCCTTTGATGTATGCAAAGGCTAAAAGTACACGTATAGCTTCCAATCTAGCCACTGGAGCATACGTTTCCTCATAATCAATCCCTTCTTCCTGATTATAGCCTTTGGCCACCAATCTTGCCTTGTTTCTGACAATGATTGCGGATTCATCGAGTTTGTTCTTGAATACCCATTTAGTACCAATGATCGGATGATCTTTGGGTCGGGGCACCAAATCCCAAACTTGATTTCTCTCAAATTGATTTAGTTCTTCTTGCATTGCTATAACCCAATCATTGTCTGATAGGGCTTCATCAATGTTAAAAGGCTCAATCTCAGAAATGAATGCAGAAAAACTTACTTCATTGAAAATTCTATTTCTAGTTTTGATCCCTTCATTCACATCTCCAATAACTTGATCTAAGGGATGACTTTTGTTGTATTTCCAAGCTCTAGGTTGTCCTAGGGATTGTTCTTCTTCCTTAGTTTTAGCAACTTCTGGAATAAGAGATTTAGAAATAGATTGACCATTCTCTTGATTTAAAACAACTTCCTGTTCTTCATCAATGGTTTTGTCAGAGGATTCAAATTCATCAAATACAATATGAATTGATTCTTCAATAACACAAGTTCTTTTATTGAAAACTCTATATGCTTTACTTCGGTTAGAATACCCTAGGAAAATTCCTTCATCTGTTTTAGAATCAAATTTTCCTAAGTTATCTTTACCATTATTATGAATGAAACACTTACAACCAAAGATGTGAAGATGAGCGATGTTTGGCTTTCTCCTTTGTATAGTTCGTATGGTGTCTTTCCAAGTTTTGTTCTGCTATATGCTCTATTTGAAACATAGCATGCTGTACTCATAGCATCAGCCCAAAACACTTGCGATACATTCTTTTCATTCAACATTGCTCTAGCCATCTCTGTGAGTACTCTATTCTTGCGTTCCACAACTCCATTTTGTTGAGGTGTCCTTGGAGCAGAGAAATTGTAATCAATGCCATTAGTATCGCAATACTCTTCAAAGGCTTGATTTTCAAATTCTCCACCATGATCGGTCCTAATACCTGCAATGGACATACCTTTCTCATTTTGCACTTTCTTGGCAAAAACAATAAATTCTTCAAAGGTTTCATCTTTTGATGATAGAAAAATAACCCATGTAAATCTAGAGAAATCATCAACAATAACCAATGAATATAGATTGCCACCAAGACTCTTTACTCTTGCTGGACCAACTAAATCCATATGAAGTAATTGTAATGGTCTATTTGTTGAAATCTCATTTTTCAATTTGAAAGATGATTTAGTTTGTTTACCCTTTTGACATGCATCACAAATCAAGTCATTTTTGAAATTAACTTTGGGTAATCCAAGGACTAGATCCTTTTAGTAATTTGCCTAGTTGATGCATATTGACATGAGCCAATCTCTTATGCCAAAACCAACTTTCATCGGCATTACTCAGAAAACAGTTTTTAGATTCATTTCTACTAATATCTAGAGTATAGCAGTTACCTTCCCTTTTTGCTCTGAGCTTAGCCTTGATATTCTTCTTATCAAGCTGTAAGTCATTCTTGTTGATGATTAAACATTCTTCTGAGTCAAATATTACCCAGTTGTTTTTATCTGCACTTTGACTTACGCTCAGCAAATTGTGACACAAGCCTTCAACATAATATACATCTTTGACTTGTATTCCTTTGTCATTTTTGATTTCACCAATTCCTACTATCCTTCCGGATTGATTTCCTCCAAATTTTACCTTTCCACCTTCCTTAGGTTGTAATGTGGTAAAACTTTCGAAATCTCCGGTCATATGTCTAGAGCATCCACTATCTATGTACCACTTGCTATTTTTGGATGCTTTGAGACATACCTGCAATCAAATGACTAAGTCTTAGGTACCCACATCTTTTTGGGTCCTTTTGGGTTAGTACAAATAATTTTCTGAATATATGAACCTTTAGGTACCCATTTGTAGGTTCCTATTGTTCCTTTCTTCTTATGAATACATGAAGAAGTATAATGTCTTTTTCTATTACAATAATTACAAAATGCAAAAGGATTTGATGTATGCACAGAATGTTGGAAATAATTCAAATATGACTTACCTCCTGCTTTCTTTCTTCCTTTTCTTTTATCTGATTTTGGATCATATCCAATTCCAGATCGATCGTTAACAAATCGTTGAGCTTTTAAAATAACATTTAACATCTCACTTCCTTGTGTAAATTTTTCAAGAGTTTTTGTGAGATCAATGTTTTTGCTTTTCAAAGATAAACAATTTTCACAATCCTTTCCCTTAAGTTCAGTTTCAAGAACCTTGTTTTTCTTTTTAACAACAATCAATTCTTTAACTACTTTGATGAATTCAGAATGCAAAGCATTATATTCGGAAAGTAATTCATCATAGGTAGGTTCAGAATCATTTACCTCTTCTTCTGTTTCTTCTTCGGCAACAAGACATATATTAGCTACTTCTTCCTCATCACTTTCTTCGTCTGAGGAGCTATCACCCCATATAGCAGATACGAAGACCTTCTTTCTATTGAAGAATTTGCCTTTTCTCTTTTCTTTGCTCTTTTGGTTCAAATCTGGACATTCTGACTTGATATGTCCTGGTTTCCCACATTCATAGCAAATGATATGATCTTTGCTACTATTTCCTCCTTTCTGAAAATGTTTGAATCCTTGACCTTTCTTGTAGAATTTTCTGAATCGTTTTATGATTAGGCCCATTTCGTCATCGTCGAACTCTTCATCCTCATCTTGATTTTCTTCTTTTGCTTTTAGTGCTAGACCTTTCTTTTTCTTGTCACCAATGTCATCTAGTTCCCGTTTGAACTTTAGTTTGCTTTCATATTCAGAAAGACCTCCAAATAAAGAAGCAACTGATCTCATTGATTCTCCTTTTACTTCTTCTATCGCAGTGACTTTGGCTTCCCACTCTTTAGAAAGAATATTCAAAATCTTTCGTACTTGGGTGTGCTGATCATAGACTTTCCCAAGAGCTGCAAGTTGGTTAACAAGATGAGTATATCTAAGTTCGAATTTAGAAATTGACTCACCTGATTTCATTCGAAGTAAATCGAATTCATTGACCAAGGTGTTGATCCGATTTTCCTTTATTCCCGAAGTTCCTTCATGAGCTATTTCCAGAGCTTACCACATTTCCTTTACTGTTGGAAGTGTGCAAATTCTGAAATACTCACTTTGACTCAAAGCACTTTGTAACATCAGAATTGCCTTACTGTTGAGAGTGATAAGTTTCTTGTCATTCTCATCATATTCCGCTGGCGTCTTTGGAATTTTCTAAGAATCTACAATCTTTGTAGGTTGATAATTTCCACTCTCAATTACATCCCATAGCCCATATTCAGTAGCCATCACGAACACTCTGAATTTAGCTTTCCAGAAAGAGAAGTGTTATCCATTGAAACCGGGAGGTCTAGTGATGGATGCTCTGTCGGGAAGAATTCCTTCACCCATGCTTGCCATTGGATCCTTCTTAGGCTGTTAAACCTTAACAAAAAGACCTACGCTCTGATACCAAATGTTAGAACAAGCGTTTCACCCAAGAGGGGGGTGAATTGGGTGATACTAAAATTTTGACGGAAATATAAAACTTTAACAGTGGAATTAAAACAGTAATGAGTAAGGAGAAATATCACCGAAGTGTACACCAGGAGTTATACTGGTTCAGTCATAACCACTTTGACCTACGTCCAGTCCTCAGAGCTTCTCTGAGAGTTTCACTATAACTTCCAAGATTTAGTGGGTTCTTGGCACCTCAGTACAAGCAAGTTCCTTTACCTGGACACTCGCTCCCCCTTACAAGTTGTAATCTAATCCCAACTCAAGGTTCCACAACCTTAAGTTATATCAATAACAAATATTGAGCTTGAATGAAATATCTCTCTTATAGAGTGAATGAGAATCACTGAAGCATAGAAATACAATTTCAACGTGAAAACAGAGCAATGAACTTAATAATTCGTTTGTGTGTGTGCTTGTTGTTTTTTCTCTGTTTGGATGTTCCCATATATATAGATATGTTGGTGATGACCGTTGGAACATTTTCTTTCGTTCGTTGGAGAGTGCGCAGCCACTATTGACTTTTCCAGTTTTTGAAAAATATCCGTTGGCGGTGGTTGGCATTTGAACGTTTCATTTGACTTCCAATACTTGATATGATTTCTTCATTGTTTATCTGTAAATAGACTAAGAATACTAATACAATGAAATATTAATCATATAGGAAACAAATCAATAACGTTTGAATGATTTCTGGATTTCTGGGTTTGCTTACTCGAGCAGCTACTCGAGTATCAATTGAAGTTTACTCGAGTACTTACTCGAGTATCATCGGGAAATCTTTGATCAACTGCAAGTCAATGAATAAATATAAGATTACTCGGGTAGTGCATGGAATAACCAATTTCTAAACCTTTGAACATATATGTTTTCTCGGGTACTTACTCCAGTAATGCACTCACAACTTTATGAGTTACTCGGGTACCAACTCGAGTAAACCTTTACAAAATCTTTTAGTTACTCGATGCTTTACTCCAGTAATGTTGCAGGATCTCAAGGCCGATAGCACTTACCTTGTTACTCGGATATGGAATCGAGTAATGCATTCATTTTTGCATAGGTTACTCGGGTACTAACTCGAGGAACTGTACTTTTTGTGCTTGACTTACCCGGGTAATGACTTGAGGTTTTCCTTGAAAAATAACTCTTCATACTCGGGTACCTACTCGAGGAATCCACTTAAAATGAAGCATTAAATAATAGCATACTAGAGGAATTACTCGAGGAAAATGAGATAGAATTAAAGCAAGTTAATCGGGTACCACCTTCATGTTATCACTTACATTAGTGATTTACTCGAGTAGCTCCTCGAGTAAATGTTGCAGTGGTACAAAGTGCCGAGGGCAACATTTTTGAGAAACAGGGTTACTCGAGTAGCTCCTCGAGTATCGTTGGCAACCTGAAAGGCAACTCGAAGTTTTTCACATGGTTACTCGAGTAGCTCCTCGAGTAACATTGGCAGGCCGAGAGCAACTCCAAGTTTTTACCTGGTTACTCGAGTAGCTCCTCGAGTAACATTGGTAGGCCGAGAGCAACTTGAAAACACTTACACTATTACTCGAGTACCTACTCGAGTAACGTTGGCCGGTTACTGGAAGGTGCTTCTGGTTACTTCAAGTTATGACTCATTACTCGAGTACCGCCTCGAGTAATGCCTTAGAAAACTTGCTTCTATCAAGTTTCTCAGCTTTTTCTCTTGGCCTTTCTTCATTACTCCAATGCTTATCTCAAGTAATACTTATCCCTGTTATACCTTTAGTTCAAACTTGTTTATTAATCATTTCCTTTTCAAACCATTCTTTTGTTATCATCAAAACATGAGATCTAACAATATCTGGCCGAAATTATAGTGTTTTCCGGGAAAAATCGGGGTTTTACGATTTCGGCTCCATAAACACGTTCCTTTCTACTCCTAACCACTTTATCAACCATCTAATTGAGTTATAACAACCATTTGAACTAAAATTGGGCAGCATAACCCTTCTAATGTCACATTTCCAAAATTTACAAACAAAGACAATCCGGCGAAATTTCACCGATTAAATTGTCTATAGCAACCAGAATAGTCAATATACGAAGGTTTGGAAGTTACCTCACACAAGCTTTTCCCAAAAATGGCTGAAACCCTAACCTTTAGAGATCAAATTTTTGAGCCTCCAAACCCTAAAGAAAAAAGAGGAGTAGCTTAGAGTCGGAGTTATACGCGTTAGAAGCGAAATCGTCGGAGAAATCGACTTACCTTGTGATTTTTCTTCTCTTTCTCTCTCTAAACTCTCTCAACTTTCTCTCTCTTAGTTCAGGTATGTTGCAGCACGAAAATGGGCTAAAGAGGATGATGATATATTTATTTATCATATATTTTGCAATATTTTATTTATTTGTTTTATTTTCCAAAATTTCAAAAATGAACTTATGTACATAAATCCTTATGTATATATAACCATGCTCATTAAGCCCAATCAATATTTCCTTATTTATGCCACATGTAGGAGACACCTAGGGGTCCCTCCCTATGGTCTCAATTGGCTTCACAACTTGTCCAGGTTACGTATACACGTAAAGTCTCAATTTTGGTCAAAATTGTACTTTTTGCTCAAATTTTCCATAAATTCATATTAAATTGACCAAAATATTCTAAATATATTTTTAACCTTTATTTTCCTTAATTAATTGAAATTAACTTCAATTAATTAGAAAATAATTTATTTTGTGCTATTTTGGGAAAATTACGATTTTGTCATTACCTTTCTAATCCAATTTCTCTTCTTATTTTTCTTTGGCCAATTTCCATATATTTTTGGACCAAATATTTTCTCTAATATTCCTTCATTTTTGGATCTTAATATTGGGCTTTTTAAATTACCCAAATTAATTCCATAATTATTTTTGCCCAATTTCCCATGAAATTGAACATTTATGAAATTAATAAATTCCAAATTCATGAATATTCACCATTTTATTGAATTTCTCAAATAATTACAATATATTTGTTGAATATAAAATTTGGGGTATTACAATATATACACCCCAACACTTGTCAAAAGCCCATTTTACAAAAATTTCAAATGTTATGCTAATCTTCTGAATTAGGTAAAAACACTTGATATATCATTAAAGCACATGTTAATGGGTTGAGAACAAAGGAATAGTCCATTAGGCTCAAAGGGGCTTATCAACGGTATAATTGCAAGGTTGGCTATTTTGTTTCGGCTAAACAAAATGAATGCCTTTATTATCTTTAAATGTGCATGTGAAATGTAATTTCAACTAGATTTAAAGCAAGTTCTAGAGTGACAACTTAATAGGTGAATATCACACCAAGAGAAATAATCAAAAGCTCATGGTTAGGGGCTTTCAAACTCAGCTCATTCAATCTCAAAATTCATCACCAATTACAACAATCAATTGTTCATTCATGCTATGAAATCTGTAAATTCAATTGTTCTATACTAAAAACTTATATACTTCTTAAGATCATTACAAAGCACTTAAACATGATGATTTTTTTTTTTTAAAAAAATTTACTCTCTTTTTTATTTTTTATTTTTTTAAGAAGGAACAAAAACGTACAACTAATAAAATGCGTCTCAGGAGTTAAGAATAACTCCTTACTCTGCCATTTTTTTCACACCCCATGCATCTAATGATTTTACTAACTAACTAAATATAATTTTTTTCTCCTCCCCTAACCTAAATTAGACATTGTCCCCAATGTCGTCTAGAGCTTAGAGAAAGGTTTTTTTTGAAACATAAACACACAATAAAGTAAAACCAAAATGCTAAGAGTAAAACCAAGAGATTAAGGAAAGTTACAACCGAAGAGTGGTATTTAGATCCTGCTTCTGACTAATATCTAAAGATTGTCCACCTATTTCCTTGACTAGTAGATCTGGTTTAGGTTTACAGGTTTTCAATCGAGCAGCTGATCAGCAATTGGGGCAAAAATTATGGAATTGCGAGTCACTTGGGGTATGAATCCTATTTCCACAGCATGATCAAAAAAAGACAACAGATCATCATAAAAACCATTAACATTTAAAAATCCTAATGGCTTTTTGTGAAAGTTTAACTTAGCCCAATATGCCGTGCTGGAAATTCCATCCAACATTTCCAAACTGTAATATCCCAATTTGGGATTAAGAGCTAATGGCTTTGAGATTAATTGTAATTGTGTAATTAAACACTTTTGGAATTAATGTGATGTGAATTTGGGATACATGTGTGTGGTATTTAAGATCAAGGGTTGAGATTCTTTGACCATGGGTGGGAATCCGGTGTATGAAGTCTATGTGAGCTTATAGAGGAGTGATTAAGATATTGACATGTGGCATAGTGTGGACTATAGGATGTGGCACAAGAGGACAAATAATCACTTTTCTCTCTCTTTTCTCTCTTATTCGGTTGAGGGAGGGAGTATGGACCAAAAAGAAGCTTCATAATCATCATTCCTATCTCTCATTTTCTCTCTCTTTCTCCTTTATTTCCGGTGACTTTGAGCAAGGGAAGAGGAAGAAGAAAAGCTTGAATCTTGGCAAGTTATGATCATTTTAAGCTCAAATCCTCTTCTCTGATGTTGTTCACCTTATTGAGAGCTTCATTGTGGTGATTTCAGAATTTTAAATAGCGGTGATTTTGGTGTTGATTCGAAATTGAAAGTTGAAGAATCAATATTTTTGTTTTGGCAAAGTGAAGAGGTAGGCATTTAGTGCATTTTGATGTATTATTTGTGATTTTTGGACAAGTTTGGGAAAATCTGGAAAATTTGCCCTAGTTATGCCAAATATTGAATATATGAGTTTCATTGTGTTTAATGTTGGAAATGGTCCATTGTGAAGATATTTGAGTATTGGATTTAGTTTGGAATGTTGGAAATGTGTGAAGAGAAATTGGGATATTATGTGTCATAGAGACCCAAAGGCATAAATTGTGATAGAAATGGTTTTTGGGGTGTTTGAGAGATTACCAATGTGTTCCTTAGTCAGTGCTAAGTGTGTATAAGCTTTTGGTAGAGTATGGGAACCATTGGGTATGAATTTGACCATTTGGTATTTTCTGTTATTTTCTGTGTTTCTGGTCTCTGATGCATAACACTCGAGCAGGGGAAGATTATGCTCGAGTGCTGTGTGCATTTTCCCTTTTCTGCTTTAAGTTTTGTTTGAGTTCTTTGAATGAGGCTCGAGTGCACTTCTTTGTTCACAAGTGAGGGAAGATCATACTCGAGTGAGCTTTGGGCTTGCTCGAGTGATGGTGTGAGCCCAGAGTTAGGGTTGCTCTCGGGTCCTCACTCGTTGGTTGATGCCAAGAGTGTGCTCTGACACTCGTAAGTATAGTTGTCTCACCCGAGTACTGGGTGTCATGCTCGAGTGAGCTGGTGCCTCTAGAGTAGTTTGTGCTCTTAGGTCGTCACTCGTTGTGTTGCACTTTCGGGGACTCGAGCATAATTGGGGTCATCACCCGAGTGTAAAGCTTGGTGCTCGAGTGATGTGTGTACTTCATGGCCGTGAAGGTTGCTCACTGTCAAACACTCGTGAGTGAGAGTCGTTCTTACCCGAGCACAAGTCTCTCATCACTCGAGTGAGGCTGTCAAAAATCAGTGTTGTGCCTTCAAAAAAGGGGTCTTTGGGGTAGTTTCTTCCAACCCTTTAGGCATATGTTTAGGCCTCTAATAGTCACCTAAAGAGTCCTAAATGATAACCAACTAAGTGTATTATGAAATTAAGAATTTGGAAAAGAGATTGACCGGTTGTCCCTAATTTGGTATTGGATTTGACATCTGTCGCCCTCATGAGACCACGGTACCGGAATCAGTCATGAAAGATACAGGTAGTGACTCTTTCTTTATACCTTATGTGATACATTGTATGTGTGCTATATCATTGTGATGTGATGATTTCGTATGCTGCAAGATATATGGAATTGTGAAAGCACCGCTATACCAATAGTCCCTGAGTCACTAACAATGGTTCGAGTATGGCTATGTGCCTTTCCGAAGGTAAAAGGGGATGAAGTTAGGGTGTTATATATGTGATTATATGGGTCGAAAGGCTAATTGTGAGCTGAAAGGCTATTTGTGAAGGCCGATGGGCCAATTGTGAAAGCCGGAAGGCTATATGTGAGCCATAAGACTATTTGTATGCACTGCCATACCAACAGTCCCTGAGTCACTAACAACGATTCGGGTTAGGACGGTGTGCCTTCCTGGTGGTAAAAGGGGATGAGGGTGGAGTGTGATTTGAGGTGCTGTTATATGGTGATTTGTTCATATGCTATGTGATTACGTATGATATGAATGATTTGTTACTACTGGGATTCCTTAGAATCTCACACTTTCCAAATGACTAACATTTCAGATAGGGCGAGTGGCTCAAAAGGGAAGCAAACAACCAGGAGTAGTTAGGATTACTCTGAGATTTTGTCTGGTGGTTGGTTATCTTTATTTTGGATTCGGGATTACTATTTGTAAATGAGATGTAAATAATAATTTTGGATATGTAATCCCCATTTTGGGAAACCTTTAAACCCATGTTATATATGTAAGTAACCCGGGGTTTGCCAGGATTTTAGTTCCGCACTCTGATATTTATTATGTGATTTAATTTCTCAAGTAATTATATCTGCACTTGAATGTGAGACCAGGAATAATTACGTTTTGATCTGATTTTTGAAATACCCCATCTCTTGGATGAGGGATTATAATATATTACTTTGTCTTATGGGTCTCTATTTCACTTAAATTTCATAGTCCAGATGTAATTACGATGAGGGGGTTACACAAACCACCGGGTAGAGCGATAAAAGCTTCAACTAAGTAGAACATACATCCCATACGTTCCGGCAAGTTTGAAACATGTAACTCTTGTCCTAAGGAAAAGATGTGACCATCTAACTCCTTCACCTTTACACTCAAACCCTTGCTTCCATTAATGATTGCAGCAATGGCTACACTTCCCCTTAGGCCCCGGATGCCTCCCCTATATACAAAGTTGATCTTTTGAGCAGCTAATGCATTTCCTAGTTCTTGTGCTGCAGTTAGAAACTCTCGATTCTTTCCCTCATCAGTTTCACCAAAAATGCAAATAGATTTAAACCTACATTTTAGTTTGATACCCTTTTTCTCTTCTTTTCTCTCAGACATTTGTGCTTACAAGTGGAAGAGTGCATAATTACAAATGAAAGAGTGCATATATATTATTAAAACAATAACAACCAGATCATGCAAATCATGCATTTTTCAAGGAATTTTGAAAAATTTCTGACACGAATGACTGGTAGGCTGTTGCGTTAAGAAATTAAATAAAAAGAGTAAAGAAAGTCAAAAGTTACTGAAAAAATAAGAAAGATTAGACAAAAGCATGATTATGTAAAGTAGTTGTGATTTTGGCTTACATCTTCCTTTGGTTTTACGTCCAATAACAAATTAAACGCTTTCTATGAATCAAGGATTTGCTTCCCATCCAGCTTTCTTATAAACTGGCAAACATGGTTTTTTAATGTTAGATTCCCAAGACAGTAGCGCCATTTTTCTTGGTTGAATACGTCCACTAAATCAAGAAGAATACGATGAACATCATCACTCGGATATGTCTCAAGAGTTTAAATGATATTATCTAGTGACTCCTTGCTCAGTCCATCCTTTATAAATTTAATTTTTTCTTCTTGATTTATAGAAACCATATATTTGCTCCTACAATGCTGATCACATGTCCACCTTGCACATTTATGGTAAACATTCATTCTTTTAGCTCTTCTCTTTTTGGAGTAAGAACTTCTTCCTATTCCACCAAAATGAAATACGTAATTAGGGGCTACCAGAAGTCCTGTAAAATTACAACAAAACATCCAACCAAACATTGGGTTGCCTCCTAAGCAGCGCTAAATTTATAGTCTTCAGCTAGACTTCCCAAACACAAACTACAAATCAAAAGTATCAAACACCATGATTACATTGTCTTCATATCTTTTCAAGCAACAATGGTTCAAACACAAGAAATGATCATTCAAGGTAATTAATTGTACGTCTTCAATCATAGACAATTTTAGAGTACAACTATTTACTGAATTCAAATAAAGCATAACATGCATATATTTGCGAACAGATTTAGGAGCTTCCAAATTTTAAAGCATCCCATAAAATCCACTTAACTCTCATTAGTAAGAGCCAACACTTCAACAGGAGAAACATGAACAATATCTGTTGAAACATCCCGTTGGTTTTAACATCAAAATGACAAGAATAGGTTCCACAAGTGGAACTACTTCTAGACTACACCCATTATCCTCTCTAAAAGTGATTTTAAGTTCCTTATCACATTCCACAAGAGCTAAAGTTTCATTCAATTCCACATCCTCAACTTCCTCACAATAATCATCACCAACACAAGAAGTGGTCATCATGCTAAAAGAATTATCTTGCCTCATAGTTTTAAGTGACAAAATAATTTGACTCACATATATTCCAATATTTTGGACACTGGCTCGACACTAGTGACAAGTTCCTTTTGCTCTATGCTAAATTTCTCTATTGATTCCGCAAACTCCTTACATAGTCAATCGAATGGATATTGAGAGAATAAAATAAAATGATTAAATATGAGTGCAAATAATATGAAAGGAAAAAGCTTTTCACTTAACAAATTTTGGATTGAACCACTTATCTATTCTAGCCCAATTTATTCCACATGATTGATAGACGATTGTTATTCTCTAGAAATTCTTGTATTTTATCACATTTTTCTTATGTATTTGTTGGTTTTAAACTACAATTGTGCATGAACTTTATACATATGAAGGAAAATGTGATGTGATGAAAATACTTTGAAAAGTGCAAATTTTGAGCTAAAATGTATAGAGTTTCAGATTAAATTGAAGAAAATTGGAAAGCTTATAAAATCCTTCTCTTTGTAAAAGGATGAGGACAAGAAATGGAAGCTCACATGGATCCTTGGAGGTGGAGAAAAGAAGAACAAAAGCCAAAAAGGAAGATTAAAGTAGCTTGAAGGTGCTCCCAGTCACTTTTGCTACGCCACAGTGAAGCAAAAGCGAAAACACAAAAAAAATAGGCCCCTATGACCGCGTACGCTATGGGTTCGCTATAGCGAAGTGAAAGCAAAGTTGCGATACTGCAACTGTGCATTTTGAAAAACTAAAGCTGCAGCTTGCTATTTAACCTAATGGGGGCACCAAAATGAGGATATTCTGCACAAGGAATAGGCTAAGAACCACAAGGAGGCTTCTTGGAGAGCTTGAGGAGGATTTTGGTGCTTCTTTGAGGAGATTCTTGGAGAAACTCAAGATTTTCCTCTCTTTTTCTGGTTTTTCTCCTCTTATCTTCCTATTTGATATGGTTATGAGTTTTGCGTTGAGTTTTTGGTTTGTATTCATTATGAGTAGCTAAAACTCTCATATAGGATTACTTCTACTCATTGTGTGGATTAAAACTACTATATTTTCTTGCTTTTGCTAGTTGTTGAAAATATATGCTGATTTTTCTCTATGCTTAATTACTATCTTGTGCTTGATCACCACATGATTAGTTTAGTTCAATTGAATGATGCTTGAGAGAGCTATTTTGGTTGTAGAACTTGAGAAAAATCATGGTACACTTGAAGTTTAAGGATTAAATGGATGGTTTGTTGTTAAAATAGAGATATATCTAACAACCTAGCATAGTCTAATGAAGAATTGCTTTGGGAAAGATGATTTTCATTAATGACAAACACGAGATTGAATATTGGTAATGAAGATTAAAAATCAATCTTGACTTGAGAGAGCTTGATTGATAATCTTAGAATCTTTGACTAGCATATGGACTCACACAATTAGCATAAGTGAATCAATTGAATAGTTTCATGAAATACAATGAGGAAGAAGTAATATATAATCCTAATCCTTTAAACCTTGAAGTAGAATCAATTTTACAATCACCTTTGTTTTACCTTATTGTTTTTAGCAAATTTCCTTAATTAACATACCCAATTTCAAATGATTTCATTCGACCTAGTTAAGAACATAGTTACAATAATTAACTCACTTTCGTCATAGTCCTTATGGATCGACACTCGTTTACTCACTAAATTATTACTTGCGACCCGTGCGCTTGTAAAAGCTAAACGACAAACAAGGTTTTGGCACTGTTACCGAGGACTATTGACTAAAGTCTCTTGAGTTAATTAGTGTAATTATGTGATTGATTACGCTTGAGTTTTTTTTTTCTTTTCTCTTTATTTTATTTTGTTTTGTTTCTAGTCTTAGGTTTGTTAGTTAGTTTTGTTAATTTTGTTGCTTTTTATGCTTGGTAGTTTTTCTTTTCTTTTTAACTTTGTTTATGGATTATCCTTCATGGACTGATGGGGCAAGTAGTGGATATGAGAATGAAAATGATCATCTCAATTCTTATTATGACTATTACATTTATTGTGATTATTATGGAGATTATCACTTGAGAGGGCCATGTCCCTATGCCTTAACATTGGAGTATATAAAAAATGATTTTGCAAGAGATCATTTTGATTTTCATGATAATACTTGTAGCCTTGGATGGAATCACGAACAACCATTGTCTTGGGATCAAAGTTGTTCTTTTCCTTCATATGTGTCACATCCTCATATATCACTTAATTCTCATGTTGATGAAACTACCCACATTGATAAGGAGGAGCTTACAACAAAGGATTTGCTTCTAGGTCTTCTAGATGGTCAAAATAAATTTTTGAAAATTTTTCAAAAGGAGAAAATTAATGATCATGCCCAAAATGGAGAATTTCAAGTGGATGAAATGATTTCTAATCTTGAGTTTTTGAAACAAAAAGAAACTTTCAATGATATATCAAAAGATCCTTCTCAAAAAGATGAGGTCTCAAGTGAAACATTGACCATGGGGAATGAGGAAGTGACATTAGAAGCTTGTGAATATTTTTAGGGATGATTGTGAGTTGGAGATCAGTAAGGGAGAGAACCATAATGAGTGTCCAGTTGAGGTTTCGACTATAGAGCCCAACTTTTGTTGTTCTAAACAAGAAAATAGTGAAGAAATCCCTTTAATTTACGATCTTAATCCTCCTACTGATATTTTGACTCTTACTGATGAGAGTCAAGTGGATTTTATTGGTTGTTCAAATTATTTAGGAGGCATGGATAACAATTGTGAAAATGTTAAATTTGAGCCTTCTATTAGTTTGGTTAAAACATGCACTCTAAAGTCATTTTTTATTGAAGAAATGCATGTTTCTTATTTCAACGAACTTCCATTGTTGTTAAAATATTTTTGTCACAGGAGGAATGAAGACAAGGTGATTATGGTTTTTGATACTTATGATTAGTAATTTGTGTTAAAGAGTCAAGCTGAAGGACTATAAATCAAGCGCTATTGGGAGGCAACCCAAGTTCTCAACACTTTATCTTTTCATTTTTCTTTGATTTTTGTGTGTTTTAGTGGACTTATGTTTGGTTTTACCTTTTTGTAGGTAAGGAAATTTTCCCCATGGCTGAACCATTTTAATTGAATTGGATTGGTGCTCCAATGAGCATTTTATTACAAGGAGTTGGAACTACAAAGGGGAGTAGAACTTTGCATTTGACACTCATTACTTAAGTAGTATTGTTGGTACTTTGCTGATTATATGCATGATGAATGTGAATTGGGATGGAATTTGCATGTTGTGACTTGAGCTTTGGAATTGACAATCCTTGCTTGACTATGTTTGAGTAGTACATAATGGTGTTCTTATGCTTTTTGATGTGATTGAATTGTGTGTAATGAGATTTGGGTGCTCCTTGTGGAATTTGGGTGAGTTAGGGTGATTTGGGACTCTTATTTTGCTGTTAGATTTTTTCTGTTTTGCTATCATTATTTGCCTTTGCTTTGCTGTGGCGAAGCTGCAGCAATTGTTGTGCTTTTATGTGAGTTGTTGTGTACATGTGGTTGTTGTTGCTTCGTTGTGGCATACTGAAGGCAAAAGCAACCCATTTTTCCATGTTTCTATGCAGTTTTCCATTTTGCCTTGACTTCGCTGTAGCGTAGCAAAAGCGAAAACCTCGAATTTTACACCCCTTCAGTGCAGTTTTCCTTGAGTTCGCCCTTGCTTCGCTATAGCGAATTGAAGGCAAACTTCCTCCATTTTTCACCCATTCTGTGTAATTTTCCTTGTGTTTGCCTTTGCTTCGCTATAACAAGGCCAAGGCAAGCACATGCCATTTTATGCCCTTCTGTGCATCCCAGCACCTTACAAAAAAAACATATAATAATATTAAATATATATTAAAAAAACATAAAAGAATAAATTTTACCATTTCACCGTTATTTCTCTTTTCTTTTCCCTCTTTACCCTTATGAACCTACCCCACATATGGCCCACGTTCATTTTTTAAATTCAAAACCCCTCCCTCTTTTATAAATTCCCTCTTAACCCACACCCTAATTTCATCGCAACCATATCCCCTTTCAGCTCTATCATCTCCTATCCCAATACCCTGATCTCCATCTATTCCTCTTTCACTCCCAGCTTCGACATTCGAACCCCCGCTCACCATCTTCGATCTTCACACCCCCTTCCCTCAGCTCACCCTCTAATCGCCATTTTCCACAGCTCCTCCGCCTCCCAACCCCGCTCTCTCACTATAGCTTGCTACCCATCGCTCTCTCTCATTCGGCCTCAACATTCTCATTCACCTTCCCTCACCGTCATTTCCCTACCCTATCGACGCCCGATTACCCCCTTCCCCCATAGCTCACCATCACCCAGCTCCTCCACCATCATGTAACAAGAATCAATTTGCTCACCATCGTCTCCTTCTTCACTCACCATCGATCTAGCCTCCACTGACCCCCATTCCGCCCACCTACCTTCTTCGTTGGCTTATCCTCTCCTATCAGCGCCATTGCCTACCACCGTCACCCAGATCTTCCACCACCAGTGCCACCTCTTCGACCCAGAAACCACCACCCCCTATCATCGTACTACCACTGCTCACCTTCCACCATAGCCCTCTCTCTCACCGTTGCCCCATTTCAAACACCCCAATTCACCACCGACCCCCACCATCGAAAACCTAAACCTCCCATCTTCACTATAGCTCACCATCAACCTACCATTTTCGGCCAAGCTCCTCCACCTGTCGTTCCCTTCCCCATTCCTCTCAACTCCATCTCCAGCATTCCCCTTCCCCCACCGCTTATCATTTCAACACCCTCAAATCTCACTACCTATCACCCCTCATAACTGAAGGCCCCTCCTTTCCTTCTCTCTCATCTCTTCCAATCATGCTCACGGTGCCTAAAGCTGAGCCCTCATTCACCTTCACCTCCTAATTTTCACACTTGTCCATTCCTACAACGAGTTCGGTCCAACTGCGTTTGGGTGACTTCAGGCCATAATCTTTAAATTCCTTACTCGATATTCTGCCCTGGTTCGCTATGATCTTATCTTTGGCTTCTCTGTTCAATTGTTCTATTGTTCTTGTTTAAGGTAATTTTCATATCCTTCATCCAATTTTTGTTGGGATTTTGTTAGATTAAGGTTGAGATTGTGATTAGGGTGGCAATATGAAGACTTTGTGGTTATGATTAATAGGGGAAGTATGCTAACTTTAAGCTTAAACTGATTTGGATTATTTGAGGATTATCACAGTGTGCCTGAGTAGTTAGATAGTTTCATATTTAAATTAGTTGATATCCCACCGTAGTTGCACATGCTTAGCTATTTTGATAATTGAAACATATATATATATAACAAAAAAATCATGAAAATTCCAGCTTTGAAAAAATAATTGTGTTGTGTCACATAAAACAGCCAGTTACATGCTTTAGAAAATGGACTAGGGAACCTCGAATTCCTAACTGATTTTCACAATTATTTGATTTTTAGAGGCCATTTTGTCATAAAGGGAACTATTTTTACTATTTTTGTCAATTCTCTAAGTAGTCTACATGTGCTACTTATGTGGATATTCTTCTAATCTATGAGCTTAGGATTGAACAGCTGAAACTCATTTTAGGCCTAGCATTGTTGTCCTCTGAATGCTATTGACTTCCTTGTCAATCCTTGTGGACGCCTAAGTGAACTTCAATGATTCGATCATCTAAGCTAGTCTATGAAGCATTCTATACTTAGGCTTGAAATGATGTGGTTTAATTTGGTGATTAGTGTACTGAGCATTAGTAGTTTGGATAACCTCTGAAAGGTACATGTGAATGTCTCTTGTTTCCTTGCATATAGGCACATGAATGGCTATTTTGAGAACTGTTGCATAAGATTAGGTGCTTGCACCCTTGTTCCATGTTTACTTGTTCTAGAGGTGCTTCATTTGGAAAATCTGGTTTTGAACTACTTTCATATTCTTTTTTCTACTGCCATGACAATGGCTTTGACATCATCTTTACCAAAGTCCATTTTCAATTTTGAAACCATACCTATAAGTTCTCGAATTAGCCTGGATGTACCAATTGTTTAGAAATCTCTCAAACTCTTGAACTTTATTTTGAACTAAGAAATACTTTCTCAAGTGGATGTTTCAGAATTTTTGATTGAGTTGTTGCTACTTGGGAAAGTTTGAGTTTATCTGGTAATAGTGAAACCCCTCTCAACATACTGAAGTGTAAAGGCATTCATCTGCTATTTTAAAAATTTTGGTATTCTATCTCAGGCATTACCACTATAAAGAAATGGGTTTTCTATTTTGTGGAACTTGTTTTCTGAAAAACCAGGTGTTTCAGCTGTTATTTCACTTGACTCCATTACATAACCATTTGTTACCAGCGCTTATGTTGTTCAACTAAGGTGGAGAGCCCCTTTAGGATCATTTGAGTTGGCGAGTCACTTTGAGATCCTCTGTAGTGATAGGAGGCAACGAGAATAGGTATAGGACTGGAATTATGAATTGCCATGTTGAGGTTCTTAGCTAGAATTGAAGTTTGGGGGAACTTTTTCTTTTACGACCAGTGTTTCTTTTTTTCTTTTCTTTTGTTAGTTGTGGATTGTTCATTATTTTTGTGTGTGTTTTCTTTGGTTTTGATTTCGTGCAGATAATGACCAAGCGCCGAGCTGCTCCTAAAAATCCAGAGCCTACACTAAAAAAGGCCGCTGCTGCACCTTCACATCCTTCTGATGAGTATGATCTGACAGATGATTTTGATGATTGACAAGACCCTTCTTACTGTTGAATTTTTTGGATGCTTGTTCTTTTTGCTTCACTGTATTTTGTGACATCTTTTAAATGTAGGAATTATAGTTAGCATTTCTGTGCAATTCCATTTGGGTTCATGTGAATATTCTATTCTTGTGTGATATTAGCTACTGATGGCTAACAGTTGTTTTGTGTGCTAACTGTCATTATCACTGGCTATTCCTATGATAGGCTTGAATGCGGGCGCTGATGCCCTTTATTTGACTGGATGATTAGTTGCAATTGTGCATGTACTATTTGATGCACCTCTGATACTGTTGTGAATATTACTTGTAAATGTGTATAGGTTTGAGTGCTATTTGCGTACAGGTTTGTGAATGTTGATCTTTCCTTCAACCTAAGTCGACAGTAGGGACATTGTTGATTTCGAGTTTGGGGGAGAGGAATTATGGAAATTTTGAATGTGAACAGTGAGTGCACAAGGATATACAAGCAGTTTTGATGTATAGTTTGATTGAAAAAAGGGGTGAAATATATGAAATTTCACAAATTTAAGCCTTTGCTTGAAAAATTGTAAAGAAAAGATCTTTTGAATTGGTTAAATTGTATGTTTAGGATTGCATAAATGGTCCTATGATTGGATAGCTATTTAGCATTATGCTTGACAGGAAATTGTGATTGATATGCCTTGTTGAATGAGTTATAATGTTGGAGTAAGTTTCTAAGGAATTCTCTTGAGCATAATCTTGCACTATTGGAGTCAGGGATGTTTCGAAGGCTTTTGTTGAAGAAACTCTTGGTAAACTAGCATATATACCTATTTTCAAAGATACAATTTCCAAATCTACTTTAGAATTTTTTGAAGCTTATGGTGCATCTCATATGGTTTTGAAAAATGATCTAGGCATTTCGTTAAAAAGTGTTTGAGCCTTTCAAGCTATCCTGCATTATTATTCTTCCATTTTGAACCCAATTTTGAGCCTTTATAGAAAAATCAATATAAATATTCTTATTGAAAACCAATTTACTTCCCTAACCCCTAACCTGAAAAACCATGATACACCCTGCTTTGAGATTTAAAAAAATGGTTTGATGTGTGAAAGGGCAAGTTGTGAATATGAAATGTGTAAATTGTTAAGGGTTGAACAAAGTGTACAGAAACTAAGGCAATACTCAAAAAAAAAATCAAAGAGGCTTGGTAGAAAGAAAACAAGTTAGTTCAATTTTGTTTTAAAAAGGATAAAAAAGAAAAAAAAAAGAAGTTAGTTCATTTATCTCAAAGTTTTTGTATTTATTCCTTTTTCCCTTCCATTCAAACACTCTAAACCCATGGCCATGTTATAAGCCTAAAAGTCCTTTTGATTTTGATACCATATGAGGTAACTTGTAAGTAGAGAATGATGAAAAAAAGGATACTAAAGTTGTAGAGTTGAAAATTTGTACATGAGTTGGAGTATTTTGTGTGACTGAGATAGAATCCGGAGAAGTGTGTTTTGATTCCATACACACACCCACACTCAAAGGACTCTTGAAAAACTTGCTTAAAGATTATAAGGCATTCATCTTGGCATATTCTCTCTAGAAATTCTTGTATTTCATCACATTTTTCTTATATATTTGTTGGTTTTAAACTAAAAGTGTGCATAAACTTTATACATATGAAGGAAAATGTGATGTGATGAAAATACTTTGAAAAGTGCAAATTTTGAGCTAAAATGTATAGAGTTTTAGATTAAATTGAAGAAAGTTGGAAATCTCATAAAATTCTTCTCTTTGTAAGAGGATGAGGACAAGAAATGGAAGCTTACATGGATCCTTGGAGGTGGAGAAAAGAAGAACAAAAGCCAAAAAGGAAGATCAAAGTAGCTTGAAGGTGCTTGTAACCCCCACACGGTAATTACATCCGGATTTCAAAGTTTAAGTGAAATAGAGACCAATAAAATCAAATCAACAATTTATAATCCCTCAACTCAGGATAAGGTATTTCAAAATCAATTCAAAACGTATTAATGCCGGGTCTCACATTCACATGCGGATATAACTACTTGAGAAATCAAATTACATAAGAAATATAAGAGTGCGGAAACTAAAATCCCGGCAAACCCCGGGTTCATCTACATATATAACATGGGTTGCGAGTTCCCAAAATGGGGATTACATATACAAAATATTCATTTACATCTCATATACACTTAGTAATCCCAAAACCAAAACAAGGATAACCAACATCCAAATATAAAATGTCCCTAAGCCCTAACCACTCCTGGTTGGTCGCTTCCCTTTTGAGCCACTTGCCCTGTCTGAAAAGGTTAGTCATATGGAAAGAGTGAGATTCTAAAGAATCCCAGTAGCAACAAGTCACTCATACAATATATAAACATAAAGTATGTATGTTCATCATGTTCACCAGCTTCACAATGATCTCTGGCTCACGCCACATACGACAGCACTCACGGCTGTAATCACAATTCACTACGCCCACTTTCGTGGTGAACACTATGCCAGCTTTCGCTGTATTCACTATGCACAACGCCCACTTTTGCGGTGAACACTATGTAGTAGCAACACGAAGCACAAAGCACCACAAAGCATCTCAAAGCACAATGTATCACTAAACTCCACAAGGTATCTCAAAGCAGTAGCAGTAGCATCCACACAATGAATGACAAGCAAACATACAATACATTTACACAAAGTATAAGAGAGGAGTCGCTACCTGTATCTTTCCTGACAATCTTTGGCATAGTGGGTTCAAGCGTTCGGCAGATATCAAATCCTATACCAAATTAGGGACAATTGATCAATCTCTTTTCCAATTACTTAATCCCATAATACACTAAGTTGGTTATCATTTAGGACTCTTAAGAGGGCACAAATGTCTCTAATGAAAGCCCTAAAAGGTTGGGAAACAAAAGGTTGAAGGTCACTTTTTGAAAACACAAAGTGCTGGAACACAGGGGTGGGCCGTGGCCAGCCTTTCCTTAGGCTGTGGCCCAAATATGGTCAGAAGGCCGTGGGCTGCGGCCAGCCACTCATGGGTCGCGGCTCGAATCAGGCCAGAAAGGTTTGGGCTGCGGCCAAGAAATTTCCTGACTCTTGGCTGAACTTCGAAAATTCATAACTAATTCTAGAAAAATCAAAACGGAGTGATTCCAAAGCCAAATGAAAGGTATATGAGTCCTCTTTCAAGGAAAAATATAGCCCATCATTGAAAATCACTACACAAATACAGAATCACCAAAAACTACACACTACTCCAAAACAGAGTTCTGTTTCAATCCCAAACTTTGGACAACCATATCTCACAGAATACTAAACTAAATGACACAAAATATATGTCCATTTTAAAGCTTGGGATGTGAATTTTAAGAATGGAAAGTTTCATAATTTTCCAATATCTCTTGGTCATTCAAAACGCTCATTCAAACTGACAGTGAAAAACAGAGCTTAACCAAAACAGATTTTTCAACTTTTCCCAAGTGATCCAAATGAATCCCAAAATCAACAACCAAGCTTATTCCCACACAAAATCACTCAAGGAATCCAATGGAAGTGTCAAAATTACAAAAATCCTATTCCATTATCATGCTTTGGTAGTGGGTAACATTAAACACCAAACTCTCAAAATCTCCAACTTAACAATTTCAAACCCAATCACTTTCTATCTATCCAAAATGCATTCCAAACATACAAATTCCATATCAAACACATACCAACTCCCAAGGGCCCTCATTTTCGAAAATGGGTCCAAAATTCCAGAAATTCCAAGTTAATCCATTTGGCATAAAACATAGATAGATAGATAGGTCTCACTCACCTTATCAACTTTCTCAAAAGGAGTTCTTGATTCACCACTTTCCAAAATTTCGAGTGGCCACAAACCACAACCAATGGACAAACTACAATCATAGAAATGTTGCTCTTAACTCAAGGATCAACTTTAATGAAGGGAGTCTGAGCAATAGAGATCATTTATGTAACATCCCAAATTTTATTCACCAAGAATATATTGTAATTATTATATATATATTCAATGAAATGGTGAATATTTAAGGCCAAAAGAATTAAATATTGAAAATTGAAGGTTGAATAGTGTTTTCAGTGAAATCGCCTGCGAGGCAGTGAGATTGTCATATAGTTTTGGAAGACCAAATGATGACAAACAATTATGAAATTTTATAGGGTGAAAGTAGCCATCCTAAGCTTTAATTTGATAGGTCATATGACTCAATTGAAGCTATGTACAAAAAGATATGAATTTCTGAAGTTGATCCAGAAAATCTGGAAAGTTTCTGGAGCAGCGGTCAAAGATTGAAAATCTGGGAATAATATGATCATTTCCAGTAAAATTCCATATTTTTCCTTGCAACTAGACTCAATGAGGGTTCCATAGGCTTTGGAATCGCCTCGAAACGATGTCTACAAAATTAGTTATGATTTTTCAAAGTTAAGGCAGAAAATCTGCCAGAATTGGCATTATTCCAAAAATTTGAGAAATAAAGTAATCTTCCTTTTTCTCTTAATTATTTTAGAAATTTAGGAATGAAGGAGGAGAAGACAAGTGTCAAAATCCAATGAGGCCAAGTGTCAACACCACATGAAAGATGATGGAGATAATTGTTGTGTCATAAGTCCTTACTTATGTCATAAGGTTAGGTGGCCAACTTTTGCACCAATTGACTTGAGTAAATGGAAGGAACACTTGATTTAGTTGGAGCATAAGAGGGAGCACGTTTTTGGCCAACCAAGAGAGAAGGAAATGATAATTTAGGTTGAGTGTACACAAAAGGGAAGCATGGCAAGGTTGAGTGCACACAAAAGAGAAGTATGGTGCAAGCATGGAGGCAAGTATGGTGGTTGACATGCATGTGTCACCATAACAACCTAAGATGAGATCAATGGTTTGGAATCAAGGGAGAATTTTTATGAAGGCTTTCTCTTCCCTTCCCTTCATGCATTTTCGTTCAACATAGAGAGGGAGAGAGTTTGGAGAAACTTTGAAGAGTTAGAGGGAAGAGGAAGAAGAAATCTTAAGGTAAGAGTTGATTCTTAAGCTTTCCTTGTAACATTTCCCCTAGATCCTTCTCTAAACCATGTGTCTTCATGAATCTATGATCTTGAAGACTCATTCTTAGCTCAAGGAGAAGAGAGAGAGGACGTTCTAGAGAGAGAAACACCAAGGATCAAGAGGTAATCTCCAAAATCTCAACTTCTTTGTGTATTGAAGTTGTTATTGGTGATTGTTGTTTGATTTATGTGATTTTTGGTTAAGTTGTAAAATTGGAAAAGCCATAATCCTAAGGGGTTATGCTGCCCAAAATCCTTTAAATCATGATTATGAAGTGTTTAAATGAGTTAATCAATGATTAGAAGTGGAAAAGTACAAGTTTTGGAAGCTAAAACACAAAACTCCATTTTTCAAATTTTTGACCAATATTTCGGCCAGCACATATCTGAGGCAAGGAGTTGGATTTTCATGAAATAAATGGTTCCATTGGACTCAGTGGGCAAAAATAGGTGGGGTTACAGTTGGACACCTTTTCGGTAGAGGCCGAAAAAGCATAATTACGAAAACGCCACTGAAATCCCTAAATAGGTGCTGTCAAGAGTATTTTCGTAATTTGACAGTGAATTTGGTGATTTCGAGCCCAGAAATGGATTCCTTGGGCGAAAATAAGTCAGAATAGCTTTGGTCAAAATTTTGGGAATACGTGCCATCGGGCCGGGTACGGCGGGGCCGGGCCAAGTTCCCGGGGGCATTTTTGTAAATTTTCACCATAGACTAATATAATTACAATAAACACTATGGAAGAGTATAAAATAATACTTGGATAGGTTATGACCTATTTCTGGTACATTTAATATTTTAGGACCGATTTGGAGGCCGAATACGACACGTTCTTCGAGGCACATTTAAAAGGGGATATTAAAGCTTTGGGGTAGGGACATTATCCTTCATACACTATGCCATAAGTTATGTGATTGTGTGGATGCCATTGTTTTGTAAATGCACTTTATTAATCAACATGATTTGCCTAGAGAGGGGCAGTTAGTGCGAGAGGTGCACTTACACTGGGAGTTGGCAGAAGTCCAACCGGTGTAGATTGTGGGGCTGGGCCCTACTCATGTATACATGATGACGATGATGTGTTTATATTGTTCATTAATTTGTGCATACCTTGGCGCATGACATGTTTACTTTTCGCATTTTCTATGAACGATATTATGTCTCTACGGGGATTCTTCGGAATCTCACCCTATTTTTAAACAAATTCCTCAGCGAGTACCAGTAGGCCAAAGGGCAAAGACGTTGACGCTGAAAAGTGAGTGGCACGTGTCTCGAGGCGAGGATATGAACGTGGTTATGCTTTAGTCTATGCCTTAATATTTTGGGTAATCTGTAAATATTAAAACTTCCGCTGTATTTTCTGTTTTCGTCGACAAACAATATCGGATTTGTAAACGAACAACGTTGGGATTATAAATGAATATTTTTATCAGTATAATTGTACTTTTCTGTATGCCCATTGAATTCCGTCTTTATTACTCTTTGATTATGGAAATGGAAACAGGTGTTGACAATTTACCTACTCAAAGATCAAGCTTTCTTCCCTCCCTTGCCTTCAACAATGGCAGCACGAAATGGGAGAGAGAAAATGTGAGAGATGGAGTGAGGAAGAAGAAGCAAATGATGACACACTACTCCCTCCCTTGTCAGCAGATCAAGAGGGAAGAAGAGAGATAAAATAGAATTTAAAAATCCCATTTGACTTTCTCCCATACTCACTCTTTGCCACTTGTCACACTACCATTGGCTCTCACCAAATAAGTCACAAATTAACTTACCTAATCTCTCCATTATCCATTTTAATCACACATCTCATTTTCTCTTAGTTAGTAATTAATTTCTCCCTTAGTTACCAACTCATGACCAATAATTCCATTCTTCCAATTTCTCAATAATTATGACATATTAATCAAAATAGCCATAAAACACATAATAATTCAATTTAATTTCATAATTATCCACGATAATCATGTTTTTCCCTTAATCAAAAATTGGGATATTACAGTACTCCCGGTCGCTTTTGCTATGCCACAGCGAAGCAAAAGCGAAAACGCATAAAAAAATAGGCCCTTCTGACCGCGTACGCTGTGGGTTCGCTACAGCGAAGCGAAAGCAAAGTTGCTATACTACAACTATGCGTTTTGAAAAACTGAAGCTGCAACTTGCTATTTAACCTAATGGGGGCGCCGAAATGAGGAGATTCTGCACAAGGAAGAGGCTAAGAACCACAAGGAGGCTTCTTGGGGAGCTTGAGGAGGATTTTGGTGCTTCTTGGAGGAGATTTTTGGAGAAACTCAAGATTTTCCTCTCTTTTTCTGGTTTTTCTCCTCTTATCTTCCCATTTGCTGATATGGTTGAGTTTTTTGTTGAGTTTTTTGTTTGTATTGATTATGAGTAGCTAAAACTCTCATTTAGGATTACTTTACTCATTGTATGGATTAAAACTACTATATTTTCTTGCTTTTGCTAGTTGTTGAGAATATATGTTGATTTTTCTCTATGCTTAATTACTATCTTGTGCTTGATCACCACATGATTAGTTTAGTTCAATTGAATGATGCTTGAGAGAGCTATTTTAGTTGTAGAACTTGAGAAAAATCATGCTAGACTTGAAGTTTAAGGATTAAATGGATGGTTTGTTGTTAGAATAGAAATATATCTAACAACCTAGCATAGTCTAATGAAGAATTGCTTTGGGAAAGATGATTTTCATTAATGATAGATAAGAGATTGAATATTGGTAATGAAGATTAAAAACCAATCTTGACTTAAGAGAGCTTGATTGATGATCTTAGAATCTTTGACTAGCATAAGGACTCACACAATTAGCATAAGTGAATCAATTGCATAGTTTCATGAAATATAATGAGGAAGAAGTAATCATAAGCCTTTAAACCTTGAAGTAGAATCAATTTTACGATCACCTTTGTTTTACCTTAGTGTTTTTAGCAAATTTCCTTAATTGACATACTCAATTTCAAATGATTTCATTCGACCTAGTTAAGAACATAGTTACAATAATTAACTCACTTTCGTCATAGTCCTTGTGGATCAACACTCGTTTACTCACTAAATTATTACTTGCGACCCGTGCGCTTGTGGAAGCTAAACGGCGAACAACGATTTTACCTAATTTAATTACTAGCCCCTTCCAAGGTCAAACAATTCTATAATTAATTGCTAATCCAATATATTCTTATATGAATTTAAGTAATTAATTATGCATTAAGATTTATAGAACTCAATAAGACTACACAACTCATATGAATATATTCCTATTTCATATGCAAGTCATGGTTTTAATTATAGGATCTACACATATGCATTTCCTTCCGGTCTCAACATACATATTGAAATCATTCAAAAGATAGCCAATCAATCAAAAGCATTAAGAATAATAATTAAAACTCAATTATGAAGGAAAAATTAAAACTAGATTTAATAATTTAAGATTCAATCCGTCATTAGTAAGCTACATTATCACCCTAAGAAAATGAAAGTTTAGCGCATGATGAATTTAAAAAAAAATAAAATAAATTGAAAACTTCATAAACCTTGCAATAAACATAATTATTAAATTATAAAACATCAAAATACATCCACAAGATGCATGAAAATGAAAAAATCTAGCCTTCCATATAGGAGGTAAAACTTTCCATGTAGGTGGCAACCTAAACCATCCATAAAGGAGGACTACCTAAACCTTCCATGTAGAAGGCATGCAAGAAACAAATACAATGCATGAAATTAACTCTAAGATGATGGTGTATGTGGAGAAGAGATGAAAGTAATGGATATGAAATGGTGTGTAAGTGGAGAAGAGAGGAAAGTAATAGATATGAAATTGTGTGTTAAATGTGAGGGAGAGGATGGCTATATATAGGGAAGAATGGAGTATGGTAGATGAAGTGCTAGATGAAATGTAGTAGATGGAATGGTTGGTAGAATGGTAGATGATTTTCGCTCTCAACTTTCAAGAAAAATTCAAAACCCTTGGAGATATAACTGGATTTTGATCTCAACATAAAAGTTGTAGAGCTTTCTTAGCTTTTTATCCATATAAAGAATGTCTCAATCCGACATCTAGAGCTCCAGATATTGCCTGAAAACTGAAAAAGGGTCTGATTTAGTATTTTTCAAGAAATTCTATTTTATGCCAAAATCATTATTTATTAATTAATTACATCCAAATTTATTAAAGTGAGCTCAAATATCATCCACAAAATCATTATATAAGAAAAAATAAATATACAAATATTTTACTTATCAATGATGATTGAGGAGTAGTCTAGATTAGATTTAGGGATTATGGAGATAGAGATTTGGTATAAAGTCAAATAATATCTTATTATGGTAGTGGTTGTTATTTCTTAACAATACCACTAGAATTAAAAAGAGGTTTCCTAAATTATTCCATAAGGTAATTTCTGCTATGTTGATGTTTAACATTTACTGGAGATCTTCTACATCATAATCAATTAAACGATATTCTAGATAAATGTTAAATTATATCATTTTAAGAGTTGTTGAAATACTAGAGGGATTCTACTAGGTATAGGGTATATATCTTAATAACTTCATCAAACAAGTTTCAAAAATCATTATAATTTAACTTAACTTATAATTCTTTTTTCCCCTATTTGGGTTATCACAACTGGTTGTGCCCTTACTACATTCCTTAGTACTCTATCTGATTTTTAATATAAGACATATTTTTCTAATTTAATTAGATTAAGGAAGTTAGTTAATGTAGTTAATATGACATATATTTTTTCTAAAACACCCTAATCATGTTCCTTAATTCTCTCAATTTCTCTTTTACTTGATTATGGTTGAAGGAGCATCAATATGAGTAAATTGGAAAAAAATTGACAAAAATGAGAAAAATATCTTATATTTAGGACCAAGATTGACTTCATAATTAGATCCTATATTATAGACCGGATGGAGTATTTGTTAATTTTAATGCAAGGCATATAGGACTAGGGTTGGATAACTGCTTATTCAGATTTGTGGTTCAAATTTTAATATTTCATGATACTCCATCCGGTTCTAAATATAAGATAAAGTTGACTTTTTTGGAGAAAATAAGGAAGCTAATTAAATTACTTTAGAATGTTTTTATTTTTATTTTTTTCTCAAAACTAATTAGTTTGACTAATAAACTAATATATAATCTAAGGATATATAACATATGATATAATTAAGTAACTCATTTAGCTTTACTAATCTCTCAAAAAAAAGTTAACTATGTCTTATATTTAGAACCAGAGAGAATAATTGAAGAGGGTCATCTTCTAGAAGATTCCAAACAATCAAACTCATATCACTCCAGGTATGGGAAGACTTCGGTCACCAAATTTAATTATTTTTAATTAAAAAAACCGAAGTCGCGATAAGCACACCTTATATGGCTCCCGAAAGTTTGAAATGATCTTTGGGCAAAAAAGAAAATTTGAAAGGACTCAGCTTTGGTCTTTTATCTAAAGAAAAGGATGGAGGGTATTTTTTTTTCTATGAACCGTTGGATTAAAATTTCAACGGTTTAGATTTAATATATTATAAAAATATTATTATCATAATATTCAACCCCTAGAAGGAAAAGTACTCTCCTTTTCTTTGGAGTAAAGGACCAAAGCCAGTCACAGTTTGAAATGATCAAACTTTGAGTTGTCATGTCAATTCGTCTCTTGCCTTTCATGTCTTTTTAATTCTTCTCTTTACCTTTTTTTTTAGCACACAAAACTTTTCCCTAGTCTGAGCCGGGCTGAAGTATTCATCCTTCATGCACCAATCACCAAATCGGATTAGCCAAGACCAAATCCACTTGAAATAGTATAAACGCGTAATAGCACTGTGGCAGGCACAAGGCGTGCCCATTTCTCTTTCGTTGAATTAAATAGATGGAAAATTCTGGTTATAATTGAAAGTGTTATAAAAGTATATGAAATAAGAGAGAAGATTGATAGGATTCAGAGAAAAACGATAAAATTTCTAGAGAGAAGTTAGAGAGATGTTCTCATTCAGTTCAATTGAAACAATCGATTACAGCCCTTTATATAGAGGCAGAAATCTAACCCTGGTTGTATTACCATGGTTATATTTAAATGACCAGGGTTACTTTATATCGTCTTTATGTCCTTGTCTTCTTTTGCTTTTCTTTATGTCCTTGTCTTCTTTTGCTTTTGCTTTTGCTTTGTATCAAGTCATCTTTTCTTATTTATGTCAAGTTGACTGGAAGAGTAATATGAGTCAATGGACATCCACATATTTAATATTCATAACACTCCCCCTTGGATGTCCATTATGAATGTGCCTCATTAAAAACTTTAACTAGGAAAAACCCAGTGGGATAAAAACCTAGCCAAAGAAAAGAGTACATCATTCATTAATACACCGTCGAATGCTGCCTCATTAAAAACCTTTCTAGGAAAACCCAGTGGGACAAAACCTAGATAAGGGAAAAAGAGTACAGCGTGTATCAACTCCCCCTCTTGATAATATCAGTTGAAATCTTTGAATCTCCGAAGACCAATATCATGAACAAGTTTTTCAAAGATTGTACCTGGGAGTGACTTGGTGAATAAATCTGCTAGATTTTCACTTGAACTGATTTGTTGGATATCTATTTCACCATCCTTTTGAAGGTCGCGAGTGAAGAAGAATTTTGGTGAAATATGCTTCGTTCTATCGCCCTTGATATAGCCTTCTTTAAGTTGAGCGATACATGCAGCATTATCCTCATAGAGGATTGTTGGGATCATTTTGTCGGAAGATAAATGACAAGTTGTACATATATGATGTATTACTGACCTCAACCACATACATTCTCGACTTGCTTCATGTATTGCTAGAATTTCTGCATGATTAGATGATGTGACTGATATAGTCTGTTTCATAGATCGCCATGAAATAGCTGCACCTCCACATGTAAATAGATAGCCCGTTTGTGATTTACCATTATGTGGATCAGATAAAAATCCAGCATCTGCATAACCAACCAGTTCATGCTTGGATACATTTGAGTAGTATAACCCCATGTCTGTTGTACCTCTGAGATAACGAAAAATGTGCTTTATTCCATTCCAATGCCTTCGTGTTGGTGAAGAACTATATCTTGCTAGTAAATTAACAGCAAATGATATATCAGGACGTGTGTGATTAGCAAGATACATTAGTGCTCCAATAGCACTAAGATATGGTACTTCTGGACCAAGTAGTTCTTCATCACCTTCTTCACTAATTTCTCGAGGTCGGAATGGGTCTTTATCCACCTTCAAAGATCTTACAATCATTGGGGTATATAATGGATGAGATTTATCCATGTAAAATCGCTCTAGGACCTTCTTTGTATAAGTTTCTTGATATACAAAGATCCCTTTCTTGAAGTACTCGATCTGTAATCCAAGACAAAATTTTGTTCTTCCCAAGTCCTTCATTTCAAATTCTTTCTTCAAACAATTAATTGCCTTTTGGAGTTCTTCAGGAGTTCCAATGATGTTGATATCATCAACATAAACAGCAATTATAGCAAACTCACTATTAGATCTTTTCATAAAGATGCATGGGCATATCGGATCATTTTTGTATCCTTCTTTCAACAAATATTCATTAAGGCGATTATACCACATGCGCCCTGATTGCTTCAGGCCATACAGGGATTTATTTTACTTAACTGAATATTGTTCTTGAGAACTTGAATTGGATGCTTCTGGCATCTTAAGTCCTTCAGGGACTTTTATATAAATATCACTATCAAGTGATCCATATAAATAGGCAGTCACAACATCCATTAGATGTAAATCAAGTCCTGCATCTACTGCTAGACTGATTAAATAACGAAAAGTAGTCGCATCCACTACTGGTGAATACGTTTCTTCAAAATCAATGCCAGGTCTTTGTGTAAAACCTTGGGCTACTAGACGTGCCTTATATCTAGTTATTTTTCCCTTTTCATTTCTTTTTCGTACAAAGACCCATTTGCATCCAACTGGTTTTACATCTTCAGGTGTAAGGACTACGGTCCAAATACTTTTCGTTTTGCCAATGATTTTAATTCTGCATTAATGGCATCTTTCCATAGGGGCCAATCTTTTCTTTGTTGGCTCTCACTAATGGATTTTGGCTCATGATCCTCATTATCATTCATTACATCATATGCTATATGATAAGCAAAGATGTCATCAACGTTGACTTCATTTCTATCCCATCGGATTCCATTCATAACATAATTTATTGAGATCTCATTATTTTCACATATATCAGGTACCTGAGTCTCTTCTGGGACTACAATATTCTCTTCTGGAGATAATATCTCTTCAAGAGATGGCTCTTCTGGAGCTACTAATTTTTCTTCATTATCCTCGATTTGACCATCTATATTCTTTGCTCCTTTTCTTTTTCGAGGATTTTTATCTTTGGAACCGATAGGCCTGCCACGCCTCAGGCGTGTTTTAGCTTCATTCATAGCAGGTTGTCCTTCAGGGACATCAATTTTAATAGGAGCATTAACAGCTGGGATATGTGACTTTGTCACTTTCTTTAGGTCAGTAAATGCTTCTGGCATTTGATTAGCTAAATTCTGTAAATGAATTATCTTTTGAACTTCAAGTTCACATTGTTTTGTACGGGGATCAAAATAAGCCAATGATAATTCATTCCAACTAATTTCTTTACCCAGCTGCTTATTTTCTCCCCCTAATGTTGGGGAAAATGATTCATCAAAATGACAATCGGCAAATCGCGCCGTAAATAAATCTCCTGTAGAGGGTTCTAACCATTTTATAATTGATGGAGATTCATACCCAACATATATTCCCATCTTTCTTTGAGGGCCCATCTTGGTGCGTTGTGGTAGTGCTACAGGCATATATACCGCACACCTGAAAGTTCTTATGTGGGAAATATTAGGTTCCTGACCAAAAACCATTTGTAAGGGAGAAACCTTTAAATAACTTGTTGGCCTAATGCGAATTAACATTGCTGCATGCAAAATGGCATGGCCCCAAGCAGAAATTGGTAGATTAGATTTCATAAGTAAAGGTCTTGCAATTAGTTGCAACCTTTTAACCAATGATTCTGCAAGTCCATTTTGCGTGTGAACATAAGCTACAGGATGTTCAACATCAATTCCAAGGGACATACAATATTCATTAAAAGCTTGTGATGTAAATTCACCAGCATTATCAAGACGTATTTTCTTGATAGGATAATCAGGGTAATGTGCTCTTAATCTAATCAATTGAGCAAGTAATCTCGCAAACGCCAGGTTGCGAGAAGATAATAAGCAAACATGCGACCATTTAGTTGATGCATCAATTAAAACCATATAGTACCTAAATGGTCCGCATGGTGGGTGTATTGGCCCACAAATATCTCCCTGTATCCGTTCTAGAAATGTGAGAGACTCACTTTCTACTTTGCTTGGTGAGGGGCGAATAATTAACTTTCCCTTGGAACATGCAGCACATGAGAAATCATGGGATTGTGGTATTTGTTTACACTTCAGGGTATGTCCACATGAATTCCCAATTATTTGTCGCATCATTATTGAACCAGGATGGCCTAACCGGTCATGCCAAACATTAAATTCACTAGTAAACTTCTGGTTTACATTATCAAACTGCTGGTTTGTATTAGCAAACTTCTGGTCTGCATTATTGAACTTCTGGTTCACAATAGTATGTGTTTCAATTGTGCTTATACATGTGTAATACAAACCAGAAGAAAAAATAGGAAAACTTTCTAATATGTATTTTCTACCAGCAACTATATTTGTAATGACAAAATATTCCTTATTATCTTTAGTTGTTGTTTCTAAATGATATCCATTTCTGCGGATATCTTTGAAACTCAATAAGTTTCTTTTAGACTTGGTAGAATAAAATGCATTATCAATGCATAATTTTGTTCCTTCAGGTAACAAAATATTAGCTCTTCCGGAGCCTTCAATTAGATTTATACTACCAGATATAGTCTGAACATTGGCTTCTCGTATTACCAAGGAAGAAAAATATTTATCATGTCTGAGTATGGTGTGGGTTGTTGCACTATCAACGAGACATAAATCTTCAGGATTGATGCCAATAGAATTCATTCTTCATAAAAACATAAGTAAAATTAATACATATGATAGAAACAACTTTAAATAAAATATAACAGTTCAAATTATATTAAGAAATCTGCAACATCCAAATAGTTATCATCTATATTGCCATACTTAGAATTCTCGCCCTGATCAACATGATTAACTTCAACATTTGATCTTTTACCAGTATTTTTAATTGATTCTTGGTAAAGATCAACTAGGTGCCTTGGTGTACGACAGGTAGAGGTGGTAATATGGTCCAGCCCGGTGGGTTCGGGCCAACCCACCACGGGTTGGGACCATATGGGTTCGGTCCTAAAAGGACCGCATCAATATGGGTTGGCATTTAGCCAACCCAACCCATAACCGCTGGGTTGGCGGGTTGGGCGGGCCAACCCATATTTTTTTTTTTAATTTTTTTAACAATATACTAAGATTGTTTTTTTATATACAATAAGATTGTTTTCTCTACACACTTAAATATAACAAAATTAAAATACATTAAAAATTAAATATTCATCACAAGTCTATACACAATCCACAAATCATCAGTATAACTTAACAATAATCAATAATTAGTTAATATTAAAGGTGTTTTAATTTGAAGCACGCTGAGGAGAGTAGGGATTGAGGAGAAATGGGTTAGACTTTGGACTTTGGAGTTACGATTCTGGAGATTTGGACTATTGGCAAATGGTTCTTCCTTTTCCCTCTTAGTTAAAAAAAAATATGGGCTAACCCGCCAACCCGGTGGTCCAACCCGTGATGGGTTGGGACCATATGGGTTCAGGCCAAAAAGGACCGCATCAATATGGTCCCAGTTTTGTAGAACCCAAACCGCCCATTTTGTCGGGTTGGGCGGGCTCGGCCCACGGTCCCAACCCATATTACCACCTCTAACGACAGGTACGAGACCAATGGCTCTTTCCACCACATCGATAGCATGGATTATCTGCATATTTGTTATGCCTACTGCTTTCTCCTTTTTGGTTCTTATCAGTCTTTTCCCACTTCTGGTAGGAATTTGAACCTCCATGATATCGACCACGCCCACGGCTGTAGCCACGCCCGCGTCCACGTCCACGGCCACGGCCACGGCCACAATAAAATTCATTTGTTACTACATTCACTTCAGGGAATAGAGTTGAGCCTGTTGGACGGGATTCATGATTTTTCAACAAAAGCTCATTATTTTGTTCAGCCACAAGGAGACAAGAAATTAACTCAGAATATTTCTTGAAACCTTTTTCACGATATTGCTGCTGCAGGAGCAAATTGGATGCATGAAATGTGGAGAATGTCTTTTCTAACATATCATCATCAGTAACATTTTCTCCACATAATTTCAATTTAGAAGTAATTCTGAACATAGCTGAGTTATATTCGCTTATAGATTTAAAATCTTGCAAGCGTAAATGCATCCAATCAAAATGAGCTTTTGGAAGAATGACCATCTTCTGGTGATCATATCTTTCTTTCAAATTGTTCCACAGGACAAGTGGGTCCATCACTGTCAAATATTCAGTTTTTAAATCTTCATGTAAGTGGTGGCGAAGAAAAATCATGGATCTGGCTTTATCTTTATTGGATGCCTCATTCCCTTCTTTAATCGTGTCTTCCAGACTTTTGGCATTCAAGTGAATTTCCGCATCCAATTTCCAAGATAAATAATTTTTTCCAGTAATATCAAGAGCCACAATTTCAAGTTTTGCCAGGTTTGCCATTGTTCAAACTAATTAAAGAAAAAAAAATGAAAATAATTAAAATATGAAATGTAAATATGCAATATAATAACTGTAAATAGAATAACTGTAAATTCATAAAGATAATAAATAATTCATAAGGCAAGATAAGAAAATTAAAACATGTATGGCTTCGGGCCATTTAATCTCATGACTTCAGGCCATGTATGGCTTCGGGCCATTTAATCTCAAGATGAGGAATTAAATATTATCTTTAGGATAAAAGTTGTACATGACTTCTGGCCGTACAATAAGATAAAAGATAAAAATATATATAGCTTCTGGCCATATAATAAGATGAAAAATGTATATAGCTTCTGGCTATATAATAAGAATGGATATGGCTTCTGGCCTTATTATAAGATGAAAAATGTATATAGCTTCTGGCTATATAATAAGAATAGATATGGCTTCTGGCCGTATTATAAGAAATTAAAACATTATGACTTCTGGTCATAATTTCAAGAATCAGATGTATATAGCTTCTGTCCATAATAACAACAACAACAATAATAATAATATAAAAGAACTTGTATATAAAAACAATAACGATCTCCAATCTTAACCATGGAACCCGATGTTATATAACAATCGGTAAAAGTATCTCTCTAATTCCATATAATGGCTCAGATTATCCCATATCTATAAAATAAAACAAGGTATATATAATCACTGAAGGAACTATAAGAAGATCATACCTTCGTTTAGAGCTTCGTGCTGATAACGTGTTATAAAAGTATATGAAATAAGAGAGAAGATTGATAGGATTCAGAGAAAAACGATAAAATTTCTAGAGAGAAGTTAGAGAGAAGTTCTCATTCAGTTCAATTGAAACAATCGATTACAGCCCTTTATATAGAGGCAGAAATCTAACCCTGGTTGTATTACCATGGTTATATTTAAATGACCAGGGTTACTTTATATCGTCTTTATGTCCTTGTCTTCTTTTGCTTTTCTTTATGTCATTGTCTTCTTTTGCTTTTGCTTTTGCTTTGTATCAAGTCATCTTTTCTTCTTTATGTCAAGTTGACTGGAAGAGTAATATGAGTCAATGGACATCCACATATTTAATATTCATAACAGAAAGGATATTTTTATATTCTTATTCATAAGTCATTACGTAAAATTTACGAAGCAACTAATATTCCAATAGTGTCATTGATATGAATATTGTTGAAAAATCATGAAGGAAAAAGGGATTGAGAGAGATGAGCACAATCGGGCAGATTTTTTTGCACTTAATAAAGGATATTTTTTTGAAAATACTGGTAGTTTTAAAAACTTCAGTTTATTTTAATTAAATTTATTTAGTTGGATGAATTAATTAAAAATGATTTCTAAATGCAAACCAGAGAATAATATTTATTTTTTATTCCAAGAGGACAACTTTCGTTGCTGTTGGACAAAAACGCCCACTGATAAGGAATTTGGGGATGAGGGTTGAAAAGCATGTACACTCATGCACATATAACCACATAATTCACACAAATAAATTAAAAATTGATGAAATATCCATAAAGTCAAGTCAATTTGTTTATATAAGGAAGATGCATGGAAAAAGGGAAAAAGCAAGGAAGACAATTTTTTAGTTTATTTATAGGCTAAAATACACAAAAGTTCCCTGAACTTTGGGTATGTTGCGCATAATCTCCATGATCTTTACAAATTTAAATCTAAGGCCCTCAACTTTCACATTTTTACTATCAACTCCCTTACCGTTAAAAGTTGCTATTAAATTTAACCGTCTATGCGGTCTCACTTTTTTTTATTGAGTAATATGCCGCATCACTCTACCACATGCAATTTTAAGTATTTTACTTATTTTATTAAGATCTAAAAAAATGCTTACGGCCATTGTGTCTTTTCCATATTAAAATAGGTTTAGCCTCCAAGGCGGCTTCCTTTAATCTGACGAGCTAGCTAACGATGATAGAGAACTTGGTGGAGGTGCAGTGGACCATGCGTGTGGGTTGGAGGGAGATTGCGGCTAGCTTAGCTTGGGGCTCCATTATCGGCCACTTAGATTCTGCTTCCAAGATGCTATTTTGCTTCTACATCTGCCTCTTCATGTCGTTGGTAATTCTTTATTTCTCATCCTCACGAATCATCGTTTGTTTATTGTTTTATTATTGGTGAAATTGTGGGAACAAGTTAACATCTAAAGAGGCTAGCGATATTCAAGAAGGCAATGAGGAAGTTCAATGTGACATGGTGGGCTCTGGCATTTGATTCGATACAGATGGCTTACGAGGTTGAAGGAGCCGCGCGGGCATGCCCCATACGCTCATACTCAATAGGTTAAACCTATTTTAATATATATGGAAATGACACAATGGCCCTAAGCATTTTTCAGATCTTAATAAAATAAGTAAAATACATAAAATTCCAAGTGGTAGAGTGATGTGGTATATTGCTCAATAAAAAAAAAGAGTGGGATGGCATGGACCGTTAAATTTAACGGCAACTTTAACAGCAAGGAGGTTGGTGGTAAAAGTGTGAAAGTTCAGAGTCTTAGATAAAGATCAGCTGGGAGGTTATACTTAACACACTCAAAGTTCATGGAGGTTTTGTGTATTTTAGCCTAATTACTATTAGACTTGTTCTTGTCCAGGACCACCAATTGCCAATTAAAACACTCTTTAACGTTACTAACTAGAATTTGATGAATATTCAAAGTTGAGATCTACAAATTTCCCTGTAAAAAGCAGAAAACTACTCATAAATATTAGGAAGCATGGGATTTAAGTCCCAAAACCATGAATTAATGGCAGTTAGGTCCTGAAAAAGTTTTCTGATAAGTAAGTTGTAATCATCAATTCAGATTATTACAAATAAAATACCAGCGACAAACAGAAAATTACATTTTAGCTTGAATAATTTATTTAAAATTAACATTCTTGAATTTGAAATTATTTAAATCAATATTTGCAACTCATTTTTCACGTAAATTTATTGAGGCCCTATCTATCCTTAATTTAGTCAGACTTGACTGCCATTCTCCCTAATTAATATCTGTATAATTGTGCATCATTAGCTATGAGTACTAATTTTCTAAACTTTCAAAAGTAGAAAACGTAGTCAATTAGCACAAGGCAGTTTCAAATAGGGTAGGGTAAACACGGGTTCTCTTTTAATGCTCATCACAGCGAAGAGATCCAAACCGTTCAAATCTAACCTAAATGATTTAAATTTCAAACTTTGAATATATGATTTTTTAAAATAATAACTTCGTTTTTCTGAAAAGCATTAGTCATAAGATTATTTTTATTTAAAGTTTTATATTAAAATAAAAAATATTTAAAATATATAAATTAAATTAAATCTGTATCATCTAAAATCAATCTAGAAGATCCAGATTGTGATGAGCATACTATGCTCATCAAAATGATGAGGACAAGATGTGCTCCTGATCATGGGTAAACGCTACTTGCTCCTTCTATGTATATAAACGAACACCCCGTACTCAAACCTCTTCTCATACTGGCTTGAAGTTTGAGATCTCAAAAAGCTTGAGGTGAGTTCAGCATCTCTATTATATTGTTTTCCTTACTTGCACACTTGACTGGCTTTTCTTTTATATATTTGTCATGATATAACATGAAGAGATAGCGTACGTCTTCTTTGTAGAATCGAAGAAACCACATGGAGAAGGAGAAGGCACCACAATGGATTCTATGGTTCGTATTGATCCAACTTTTCATGCTTGGCAACGCGCACCCTGGTAAAGTGCCCAATGTTTCTATGTGATCTTAATATTTTAACTAAACTTAGGGCTTGCCATTGCCTTCGTCCAACTTTATGTTTCATGGCTTCGATATTTAAAACCAAAATCATATTTTGTTGTACTTTACTATATTCGAACCTTTTTTTGCACCGACAGATTTCATAAGCATTGACTGTGGAGCAAGTAGTGAATACACTGACCCACAAACTGGAATCACGTATCAGACAGACATAGGTTTCGTAGAAACAGGAATAAATACTAAGGTAGCAGTTGAAGAAAGATATGAAGTAGATTATACTCTTTTTGGAAGACAACTTCAGACACTGAGAAGTTTCCCAGAAGGAAAAAGGAATTGCTATACCCTGAAACCAAAACAGGGCAAAAACAACAATTACCTCATCAGAGCTTTCTTCGCATACGAAAATTATGATGCCAAAAATCAAACTCCATCTTTTGACTTGTACCTCAATGTCGACTTTTGGAAAACTGTGGATTTGGATTATACTGATACTTATGATTATTCAGACATTATCCATACTCCCACAACTGACACCGTACACGTTTGCCTTGTCAACACTGGCAGAGGAACACCTTTCATTTCTACACTGGAACTGCGACCCCTTACCAATTCTATTTATAATCTAACTACATCCCCTTCTCAATCACTATTGGTCTTGGATACGAGAGTCGATGTTGGTTCCACTTCAAGCTTGTTTAATAAAAGGTTACTCTAATCTCATATTTGTTGCTTGTGTTTACCGGTTTTCACCATCACGGTCTTTTACCCCATGTTCTATGTATTTGTGATCTGAACTGTCCACTGTCCAGATTTAATATTTTGTTAAGAGATGATTTTTAAATGGAAAAAAAAAAATATGTTTTGAAAAAATTTAATTAAGAGATTATCTTTATTTTAGATTCTTTACCCATTAAAATAATTTTTTTTAAAACTAACAAGTAAAAAAATTAAATCTAGATGGTCTAATGGGACAAGCTTATAGTGCCTATCTTTTGGATAGGCACCATAACTGATTCCATGTTTGGATGGGAACAAAATCAAGGAGGAAAGAATACTAGGAGACAAAACTCCCAAAAATAATAATTTATTTTATTATTTTGGGAAGTTTTCATTCCTTGTAATCTCTTATCCCCTATTTTCCTCCCCATTTTTCCCTCCATCCAAGCACAAAGTTAATGAATTATATATTCTCTAGTTTGGAATGTTAATTATTCATGCTTTCCTATTATAAATTTATTTATCTAATTCTGCAAGCTTATAGGTTTAAGGATGACATCTATGATCGTGTGTGGCGAGTGGACGATATTTTTGATGATGAAGGTTGGCAACAGTTCAATAGGTCGTCGGAAGATATTGATGCTGGAAGCATAAACGATTCTTATAAGTTACCGACAGAAGTGCTTATGTCTGCGACCAAATCATTGAATCTCTCCTTTGATTTATACCTTAACTATGACTCTGTCTGGAAGACACCACCTGAAAAGTCTTTCAGATATTATGTCATCTTTCACTTTGTTGAAATTGAGATGCTTCCCACTGGACAAAAGAGAGTAATTGATATTACTGTTAATGATGATAAAATTATCCACCCAGAGGCGCCGATAACTCTCGAATACTTAAAGCCAGTGACAGTTACAAGTGTGACAAATCAAGATGGCCTTTTTTTCAGAATAAGTGCAACATCAGAATCTGATGCTCCTCCAATCCTTAATGCCATTGAAACTTATAAAATTATATCATCACTAGCATCTCCAACAGACCAAACAGATGGTATATATGCTTCACTGTGTTCTATGATCTGTGTGTGTGTGTGTTTGCGCTTTGACTTCTGAGACCCTATTTATTATTCGTAACAATAGCGGATGCCATTCTGGGCATAAAAAACACATACGGAATCCTCAAAGTAGATTGGCAAGGTGACCCATGTGTTCCAAATGAATTTTCATGGGAGGGACTTCGTTGCAGATATGGGAATAACGCTAACGCAAGGATTATCTCACTGTAAGTATTTCACTTATTAAATTAAGGGTTAAAGTGCAAAAGTACCGTTAACTTACACCCAATATATAAAAATATCCATAAACATTTTTCAGGTGTAAAAATATACATTAACTTCAAAATTTGAACAACAATGATAAAACTGATAAAACCACCTAAAGTTCGTTACTTTTTTTAAGAAGACAGTGGGTCCCACAATAAAAAATAACAAACATTAGGTGTTTTGAATGGTTGTGTCTTTCTTACTTTGATTTTTAAAGTTTATGAGTATTTTTGTATCCAATAAAAGTTTATGGATATTTTTACACATTGAGTGTTACTTCAAGTGTATCAATCATTTTTAAAACTATATACTTCACGAAACTTCACCCTCTCCTGCCTAAGTATCTATTAACCATTATGAAAAGCAGAAACTTGAGGGCCAGCAAGTTAAGAGGACAAATAGCTTCTTCATTTTCACAACTTACGGAGTTAAAGTCCTTGTAAGTATATAATGATTTAATTAGGGCAAATTCTTTTCTATATGAATTTTTTCATGTGAAAATATTAATTTGTTTTAGGGATTTATCAAGCAATGACTTGTCAGGATCCATACCGGAATTTCTCGCTAAATTGCCAAATTTGACTTTCCTGTGAGTTTTACAAAGTATATGCATTAATATTCTTTTGGCAAAGGTATATACATGCGTCCTTTAATTTTATAGAAGGTTTCATTTTGGTTCATTAACTTTATAAAGAGGTCTTTTTAGTCTTTTATCCCTACCTATCAGTAATAAAAAATGTTGATATTTAATTTTTAATGTTGATAAAACATTATCAAATGCTAACATATAAAGTTTAATTTTTAAAATAATAAATAGTTTTGCAAAAAAACATCATTTGAAACTAACTTTGTTAGGGTTAAATGACTACTTTTTAAAGGACCAAACTCAGTATAAAGGTAGAGAACCAAATGTATACAGTATGCTTTTGCCTGTTCTTGATTTTTTTTTTTTTTTTTCAAATGCCTGATATACCTTAATAACTTGAGCACCACATGATAACTGAACGCATTTCACAATGTTTTTGTAGTAATTTGAGTGGCAACAGGCTTACAGGCTCAGTTCCCAAGGCTCTTAAAGAAAAGTCAGAATTGGAAATGAGGTTTTCTCATCTTAATCTGTCCTAGTTGCTCGATCAGCTATGATTGCCTTTTTTTTCCCTTGAATTAAACTAAAATCAGTTTACAAATATTACTATTTAATTTAAAGGTGGGGGATCCATGTTGTCGAGCCAAATTTAATTTTAAATTCTAAATATACCCATTTGACTCATTTTTCAGCTTGGATGATAATCCTAGTCTTTGTTTGAGGGATCCATGCCAGAAGCACAAGTTCCTTATTCCACTTATAGCATCTGTTTCAGCTTTGACGGTTGTAATCTTGATTTCTCTGGGAATTTGGATCTTCAAAATGAAAAAACTAAGAGGTACGCACAAAATATTACTTGTTTGTATTATTATGTGGTAATGTTATAATTCTTTTCTTACTAATTGGGATGGAAATAGGGTTGACATAAAGCCGGAGCTTGGGCCTAAATCTGAATGAAGACTTTTTTTTTAGACTCACATCTAGGCCTTTAAAAGGCCCAACAAGGCCTACTTGCAACATAGGCATTTAAAAAGACCTCATATTTTCATGTCTTAAAAGCCATTTGTAAACTTTTAGTAGGCTTCAAAAGCCTACATATATATCTATCTATATATATAAATTGTGAGCGTTGAATTGGCTCAAAGGCTTTATTAAATTACAATAAAAATTAATAAAAAAAAATAAAACATAATTTAATTACATATTATTATATAAAAAATTGTATAATATTTATTTAAAAAACAAAATTATATAATATATATTATACATAGGCCAAGCTTGTAAGCTAGGCTTTTGAAAAGAAAAAAGCCTGACCTATTTAAATAGTTAGGTCTAAAGCCTAATCTCTTTATTAAACAGATGAGGCCTTACTAGGCTCTAATCAGGCCATGCTATAGGCCCTTATTAAAAGCATAACCTATTTTCACCCTTACTTACCAAGAGAAAAAAATTAAAACTAATTTTAAATTGAAAAAGTTATTATGTCACTGAATAAAAAGTTATAAAATTTAAGTAACCATTAATATTAATAATAAAAATATGATTGACATAAATACAATACTTTTAAGGGAAAAGAGAATCATTATCTATCGAGGTAATCAAACTAGCTCTACATTTATAACATTCTGAAATGGCAGTTCTGATTATTTTCCTTATTAATATTTGCAGTTTCTACAAAGCAAGACGCATTAGAACTAAGAAATCGTGCTTATTCTTACACCGATGTCCTTGAGATCACTCATAACTTACAACACTTGATTGGAGAAGGTGGATTTGGCAAAGTTTATTTAGGCACCCTTAAGAATTGCACTCAAGTTGCAGTGAAGTTACTTTCTCATTCATCAGTGCAAGGTCATAGAGAATTTCTATCAGAGGTGAAATCGAAACGAAACGAAACCTAAGTCTTATTTTGTTTACTCATGGTTTTCTTATTTTGCCAGATATTTAATTATAAACATAATTTGCTCTATATTAGTTCCTTATCATGTAAATGATAAAGCTAAGTAAATTTCAATTGCAGGTGGAACTTCTGATGGTTATTCATCATAGACACTTAGTTTCTCTGATTGGATGTTGCGAAGAAAGTGACGTCAGGGCATTAATATATGAATATATGCCGAATGGGAACCTCCATCATCATTTATCAAGTATTATTTCTAGAGCTTGATTACACATATCTCAATATTTAGCATTTCATAGCAATCTAACCAGTATATCGGGATTAAAATATCTATAATAAAATTTACTCGTATAACAACTTTTAAAGAATGTATGTAAAGGAAATCTAATCGTACTGATTTTAATACAGGTAATAAAGGAGGTGCATTGAAGTGGAAAGATCGGCTTCAAATTGCATTGGGGGCAGCGTATGGTAAGAAAAATTATAACCTCAATCTTTAATACAAGACTCATTTTGTAGTTCAACTTTTTTATCAAAATAAGTTTTATATTAAAAACCAGAAGAAGTATATACTATCGTATTATTAGTATTCTTTCAAGCTGTATAGAAAAAGTAACACATTTTATATAAATCATATATGATATTCTAGTTTAATATAAAAATAAATAAATTACATGGGTTAAAGGTCATTGTTTACCCTGAGATTATTTTTTAAAAGTAATGTCACCTTAGAAGTATCACAATCACAATAATATCATCCTACCCTAATATATCCAAATAATCAACTATTAGTTTATCAATTGTGCTGAGTTGTCTCTGCCATGTAGGACATATTTTGCGACATGACGTGACATCATCACCATCCTCCTCACTAAAAGAACAAATGAACCCTCTACCCCTTCATCATCATCATTTGTGCCATAAAGGCATGGACAATCAACAAAAATAAACCCAAAGCTAGATCTAACAACTAACCAATTTGGAAAAAGCAAACCTCTCCCCTTTTATCATTATTGGCATCTATAAAAACTTAACAAAAAAGCCCCAAACCAAATCAAACCAGAAAATCAAAATCAAAGATGAGAAAAACTAGAACCTCTTTGGTCTAGAAAAAGAAAACTAGAAAATGAACCAGATAGATTGAAGTTCAAGAACTAGATCAACAATTAACCAATTAGGGGAAGAAAAATCAATTTGGGAAAAACAAACCCCTCCCCTTTTATCATTATGGTCACCCATGAACAATCAACAAGAAGGAAAACAAAATCCAAACCAAAAAATCAAAAATTAAGAAGAAAAAATAATAAAATCATATTCAATAGAATATCTATAGGCTAGCCCTAGGAAAGCAACTCATTCTTCATGTCGTCTAGTGATAGCATCACTCTTTCCAGTAACGGTGGAGCTTCATCATAATCCTAGCGACGGTGTCTATTAGAATATACTAGAACACTAATGTGTTGCAGTAGTCATGCTTTATTGGCATAACAGTCTAGAGTTAGTTACATTAGTGATCACACGTGTACACAAGTCCACTTGTTATGCAAACTTGCTATTCTCATCTTTGTTATATAAATCGTGTACTCAGACTTTAGTGAATAAGATTCAGATATGTTTTCATCCTCTTTATACTCTGTTATCTAGTATGGTATCAGAGCTCGACAACCGCCGTCAGCTTTGATCCCGGTGACTAGAGCAATTTAGACATTATAATGTGGTGATCTACTTTCTTTGGATTGATTACTGTGCACAAAATGTCATCTACATCTGAATCTAACCATTCCAGTTCCATAATATCTTCGGCGACATCTTCGAGCCGTAGTTTCTTGAACAAGAAGATTACCATCAAGCTCAATGATTCTAACTTCTTGATATGGAAGCAACAAGTCTATTTTATGGTTAAACAGCATAGAGTCTACTCTTATCTTAATGGCTCGATTGTTCCACCTCCGATGAAGATCCGCGGAGACGATGGCTGCAAAATCCTTAATCTGGATTTTGAAGAGTATGAATCACTCGATTCTACTCTTGCTTCATGGCTCCTGGCCTCAGTTGCTTCCAATATCCTCCCTGATCTTGTCGGTCTCTATACTGCAGCGCAAATTTGGGGAAAATTGAATTAGCTTTTCTCCAACAAATCAGATGCTAAAATATTGTCCTCTTGTAATCAGTTGGCGAATCAACGCAAAGGTGATCTGTCCATGCGAGATTACTTGGTGAATCTCAAATCGATTTGCGATCATTTAGCTATGCTCGGCGAGAAGGTGGATGAAGCTACTTATGTTTCGCATATTCTGAATGGCCTCACAGCGGAGTATGAACCGGTTATTGCTGTCATTAATGCTTCTAGACCTCGATTTGGTCTTGAAATTGTCATTACTATGCTACTGGACTCTGAACCTCGGCACAAGGTGTTTCTTGCTAACACTGTCACTCCGTCGGTCAATCTCGTAACACCGTCACCTAAAGCAGCGATGCAAACCTCACTTCCTGTCAGTAATCTGTATACTAATGATTATGATGATACTGATCATTTTGCTTATGCTTATCATACACAAGGACCTGTTAAAGGACATGGAAACAGAGCAGTTCGTCCTCCGAATTTTTCTCAAGGAGGAGGTCGTGGTCGTGGGTGATTTCCTAGTTGGTGTTTTCTATGTCAAATATGTCATAAGTCTAGTCACTTGGCAGATAAATGTTACAATAGGTATGATTATCCTTTTTCTTATAATGCTTCCTCTACTACTCAAGCTCATTATGCTAATAGCTATGGTATACCTGAGTTTTATTCACCTTTTGAATATTGTCCTATTCCTGTTGAGTCTTCTGCCCCTACTTCATCATCAACCTTGTCTGCTGCTGGTTTTGCTATGGCTAATCTTGTGCCTCCTGTCTCATCCTCTGTTTCCAAAGCTGCTCTTCCTGACTCTACTACTTCTAACACTATTCCTGTGGCTCACGCGTTTCTTGTGACACCTGTAACTGTTGCTGACTTAGCTTGGTATCCTGATTCTGGTGCCACGAAGCACGTTACTCATGATAGTTCTTGCTTTGCACCTAACTCTACTTTCAATGGTACATGCACAGTGCAGGTTGGTACTGGTGAGTTATCTTCGATACACTCTATTGGTAAAACTTTCCTCACCAATAGTATCTCTCAGTTTACTTTAAACAAAGTGCCTTGTGTACCAAAAATGAAGAAAAATTTGTTGTCTATTGCTAAGTTTACTCGTGAAAATAATGTTTCTGTTGAATTCTTCCCTCGCCACTGCGTTGTTAAGGATATGAGGACTCAGCAACCCTTGATGTGTGGCGCTGAAAGGCATGGCATGTACCCTCTCTTGGCGAATGTGAACTTTGCTGTTGGTTCTGCTACTTCATCAATTGATTTCAAGCCATCTCAAGTTTTTACTGTTTCTGCTTATTCTCTGACTCTCTGGCATCAGTGATTAGGGCATCCATCTTTTGACACTGTTAAGAGTGTTCTTCATTGTAATTCCATTCCTTGCACTTCTTTAGAGAATAAGAATCTTTGTTCAGCTTGTCAATATGGGAAATTTCATAAACTCCCATTTCATGCTTCTATTATTGTGTATCAAAGACCGTTACAATTGATAGTTATGGATATTTGGGGCCCTGCTCCTATTCACTCCTATGGCACAGCTTACTATGTTGCTTTCGTTGATGCTTATAGTAGGCTTACCTAGATATACTTTCTACACAAGAAGTCTGATGCATTATCTAAGTTCAAAGAGTTTAAGCAACTAGTTGAAAACAAATTTCAGGTTAATATTCAGTAAGTGCAATCTGATAATGGTGGAGAATTTTTAGCATTTAAACCTTTTCTCAATGATTGTGGCATAGAACATTGCTTCTCTTGTCCTCACACTTTCGAGCAAAATGGTTTAGTTGAAAGACGCCATCGTTTAATTGTTAAGACCAGCTTGACTCTATTAGCTCATGCTTCTTTATCTATGTTTTATTGGACGGATGCCTTTGCCACTGTTGTTTTTCTCCTTAACAGGTTACCATCCAAAGCTTTATCAGCACATCTCACATCGTATGAGAAGCTTTTTGGGGTTTGACCAGATTACTCTATCATACGTGTGTTTGGGTGTCTTTGCTATCCTTACACCAGACCTTACAATGCACACAAACTAGAGTTTTGGTCAGTTGCTTGTGTCTTCTTAGATTATAGTTCTCAACATCAAGGATACAAATGTGTTGATATAACTACTAGGAGAATATACATTTCCCGTCATGTTCATTTTGATGAGTCTCGCTTTCATCTCACTTATTCTTAGTTTAATGTTAGAAATGCTGCTCTTCAGTCCAGCTCCACTTCCTCCACAACCCCTTCTTCCCTTCAACCATATTCTGTTCCACCTTCTTCCTCACCTGTTTCACCAGCTTTATCTCCTACTTCCCCTACTACCTCCCCTGCTATCAGTCTTCCTTCTTCCTTACCCACACCCTCACCTGATGCAAATCTCTCTTCTCCCTCTCCCATACCTTTCCCTCATAATACTCATCAGATGATCACCCAAAGCAAGGCCAGTATTCATAAACCCAAGGTGTACTCAGTGTCAACTGATCTTCTTCCACCTTCCACCATTGATGAAGCTCTTCTCCTGGAGCAAGGCCGGCATTCATATAATGCTCTTCTCATGTTTCATACATGGGATGTGGTTCCTTTACCATCCCATCGGTTGCTTATTGGGTGCAAATGGATTTGGAAGACTAAAACTAATGCTGATGGCTCACTCGCTAAACGGAAATCCAGATTAATTGCTAAGGGTTTCTCTTAAGCGGTAGGTATTGATTTCACTGAAACTTTCAGCCCAGTTGTCAAGGCAGCAACTATCCATATTTTACTTACTGTGGCTGTTACTTTCAAGTGGAAGCTAAGGCAACTAGATTTTAATAATGCTTTTTTAAATGGAGATCTAATTGAGGAAGTATACATGGATTCTCCTCCTGGTTTTTCTTTTAGTTTTTTTTGCTGATAATAAACCTCTGGTTTGCAAGCTGCCAAAGGCTATCTATGGCCTTAAACAAGCCCCTAGAGAATGGTTTCAAAAGCTGCATTCTACTCTGTCTACTTTAGGGTTTCTTGCTTCTAAATCTGATTCTTGCTTGTTCACAAAAAAGGATCAGCACTGTGTTGTTTATTTGGCTCTCTATATTGTTGATATCGTTATCACTGGTTTTAGTGATGATGAGGTCCAACGTCTCATTGCTGCAATGAGTGATCTTTTTTCACTCAAAGATCTTGGTCTTCTTTCTTATTTTCTGGGTATTGAGTTTTACCCAACTGAGCATGGTTTTCTAATGTCTCAAAGGAAGCATATTCTTGCCTTACTTAGTGAAGTAAATTTTTTGAATGCTAAGTCCTATGCTACTCCAATGGCCACCAATTTACAACTAACTACTACAGACGGCCAATGTTTTCCCAATCAGAAGCTCTATAGAAGCGTTCTTGGAAAGCTGTAGTATCTGTGCTACACTAGACCAGAAATTGCTTTTGCTGTCAACAGGCTGAGTTGGTTTCTTTAAGATCCACGTGAATCACACTAGGTTGGTGTTAAGTTGTTATTCGCTATCTTGTAGGAACTGTTGATTATGGCCTTCTTATTTGGTCATTACCTTACCTTCATGTTTAAGCTTTTGCTGATTCAGATTGGGCTACGAACAAGGAAGATCATCAGTCTGTGAGTGGCTACTGCACGTACCTTGGTACTAATCCTGTTCTTTGGGTCTCAAAGTGTCAACCGGTTATTTCCCGCTCTGCCACTGAAGCAGAATATTGAAGCCTAGTTGATGCCTCATCTGATGTTGTTTGGGTGATGAAGTTGCTTCAGGAGATGCATGTGCCAATAGTCGAAATTCCAGTTGTGTGGTGTGATAATTCAGGAGCCATGGCACTAGCATCCAATCCAGTTCTTCACTCTAAGTCTAATCATTTGGAGATTGATCTTCACTTCCTTCGAGAGAAGGTTGCTGTTGGGCAACTTTAGATCGATTATGTGCCCTCCCATAATCAATTGGCTGATGTCCTGACTAAACCTCTGGGAAAAACTATGTTTCTTCCATTTCGTGATCAATTGAATGCTGTAATAGTAAATCGTTCAATTCTCTGCCTTGCTTGTTCCATTATTGCCCAAATTAAGGCAAAATATCCTACTAAAAAATCCTTGCCTTTTGAACTCAAATCCCTAAGACAGATATCGAAAACCAAGAACCATCAAAGAAGAGCAAATGAGAACCAGATCTGGGTGAGAAATCTCTCGAGGGTGCTAGAGTTAAAGATTCACAGAGGCGTGGAGGATATTGATGATGTTGATTAAGAGTGGTTCGTGGAGATATAGTGATGGGGCTTCAAATCTGGATGGCAAAGGGGCATTTGACTCTGATAGACAGTAGTGATAGTGGAGAGGAACCCTATGGAGGAGAGGTTCACCAGAGTTAATGATGATAAAGACAAGTGGAAACAAGAGGGGAGAGTGTCCGAGGAGTTGTAGAAGAGAGTCAAGGTGGAATCATAATTATTTAATCTGAGTTAGAAACTAAATGAGGTGGTGGATACCACATGGAAATGTCACTTCATCTTAATTGGGTCAACAAATGTTGACGGTTTAGATTTCTCATACTAGGGCGACATTGCCATGATTTTGCTACTTTTGAGGAAACCAAAAAATTCTTCCAAGTAGTACCCAATGCTCTTTCAAGAAAATGTTTTGGGCAAAAATGTCCATTGACCCTAAAAATCATTTACAACAATTTCTATTCAAATGACTTACACCTATGATTAAAAAGTATATTATTCTTTACGAATTAATATTATTCATATTTTGGATTCATGCCTCTCGCAATAAAAATACATAATTACTTTGGTCATACATATAATGAATGGAATTGCAGGATTGGATTATTTGCACAATGGTTGTAAGCCTGCAATCGTGCACAGAGACCTTAAGGCCTCCAACATTTTGCTGGACAGGAATATGGAGGCTAAGATTGCTGACTTTGGATTGTCTAGAGCTTTTGCAAACGATATTGATACTCATTTCTCAACTCGTCCTGCTGGGACAATTGGTTACCTTGATCCTCAGTGAGTACTTTTATTTATGGAAATACATATTTTCTCATCAGCACATTATCATACGTAGTATGATTCATATAGTTAACTTCACCTAGTGAAGTAAGGCTTATTGTTACTTTATTATATGCTCTCTCATAAATTAAGAAACCCATCCAATTAGTTCAAGATTGCAAATAAAAAAGTCAATCCATCCATCACAAAGAAAATTGTAAATGAACACAAATTTGAATTAGAATACAAATTAATCTCATTTTAATACATCAGTTTTCGGTTTTTTTTATAGAATATGAATTATATAGATGGTCACAAACTAGAGTTTTATTTAGGAAGAACTCTACTTTAATAGGGAAGAAAATTCTCTCACTGGAATTCGTTTTGAATTTTTCTAACTCAATTTGGATATATGATTGAATACAAAAATATCAATGGAGGGAAACATTTTGAGATCTAACAAATATTTTCTTAACAGATTTCAAAATTCTGGGAACCTTACAAAAGGGAGTGATGTTTATAGTTTTGGAATAATTCTGCTAGAACTAATCACTGGAAAACCAGCAGCAAAAAGACGACCAAATAATACCTTCACTCTCCTACTTGAATGGGTCACCCCTAAACTTGGAAACAAGAATGATATGAAGTCCATTATTGATCCAAGGTTACAAGGACAATACAGTGTTGATTCTGCTTTGAAATTTGTAGAGGTAGCCAAGTCATGCACAGGACCACTAGCAATTCAGAGGCCCGATATAAGTCAAGTAGTAGTTGATCTAAGGGAATGTTTGGCAATCGAGATAAGAATTGAAGGGACCAGTCACAACACCAATTCAAGCAGTTCCTTGGATACGAGTACTTTGCAATTTGATTCAAGCTTTAGTGCCCCGTCTGCTAGATAGATAAATCTGTCCACCATGATCCCAAATCGATTTGATGCGTAAACTATTTCTGTTGCTTAATTACCGTGTATTTTTGTATGTTGAACAATATAATTAGTACGGGTACTTGCATGGGTTTGGACATGGAAATTAAACATATGCTTGTAGTTTGCAAGAATTGATGGGAGTGTATGTTGAGAACTTTTTTTTTCAATTTGTATACTTTTATTTTCCATTTGGCTGGCAGTGTATGTTCAAGTATACTTGAACAATATAATTAGTACTGGTACTGCTTAATTTATTTTTGAGCAAAGATTCTTTTATTATCAGCCAAAAGAACACAACGTCCAGGAATAGCAAAATTTAATCTAAACCGTTCACATTTGAATACTTTTATTACAAAATTTCATATATGTTTTACTTTTTGTAGGATATTAATTTTAACCATTCAAAGTTGATCAAATAGTGGAAATAAATAAGTGGAGAGGAAATTGTGGATAAGGAAAGTGGAGAGGTTCTCTTCTCCCACCATTTAATTTAGTGCATGGTCATCGATATGATGAAATCTCATCAAAATCTAATATGGATGGTCCAGATTTAAAATTTTTAATATGCATTTTTGAATGAGAAGTTTATTTTTTAAAAAAAGTATTAATTATAAAATTATCTTTACTTTAAATTCTGTATCAATTAAAATAAAGAAATGGTTTAAAGCATAAAAAAAGATTGAATCGAACATTTCAAACCCCTAACATCAAATAAAACCCAGCAATTCTATGAACTCATTCTAGTAATTACTAAATCACCATACCACCTGGACTCACTCCAGTCCTCGTCCTCAAGGCCTTACCCGTTCTGATTTTGGAGCAAGACCTAAACAAACTAAAACCCTTCAAAATCAAATATGATCTTACAAGATAAAATTACTGGGATTATATTGACGCCTAGTATATATACGCAACACCTGGTTTCTTTATTCTCTACCTTTCTAATATAAATTATACTTTGTCCCAGCCATGTTTTCCCCCTGCTCGGTCACTGAGCATGTGACACACAAGGATAAATTATATTGAGTAGTTGACGAGTCGGCACATTTGAGTAATAGGTGAAGCAGAATAAATTGATTATTTTCTTGGACCAGATCAACCCTATGAATGCAAGCTTACCATTAAAACAAGGCCAAGTACTAAGACCCTAGGACCATATATCAATATTTGGGGATGATACTCAAAACACATGCTACACGCAAGCACATCATTTAGGATCCGTATGTTCCCTTGCCGTGGGGCAAAAGGAATTGTTTCCTTTTTTATATACCTACCTAGTAACTTTTATTCGGCCATAAATACCATTGTTTTAGAACGAAGCCTGGGTCAGCCAGTCACACTAATGAATCGGTGAACTAGTCTCTTGACTAGTCTGACTAAGAGTTTTGGACAAGTAGACCAGGTTTATTTTATTTTATTTTTCCTTCTCTTCCTGAGCTTGAAATGACATCATTTTGAATTAAAAAAAGGGGGGGGAACAATCCACCATATATGTGCTTTAAAAACTCTATTTTTTCCTGATAAATAATAACCCTATTTTATTGGTTATATGTGGAATTTATACATGAATGTTCCATTTATGGATTATTGCTTTTTTATGTAAATAACACTCTTTTCAGGGTTATATATAAATATTTTATATATGTTAATTACATTATATTATTTTAAATATGATTGGGTTGACCCCAATTCAACCAGGATTGGACTACTGACCTTTAAACCACTGCATCAACCAATTCAATGATCAGTCAGTTTTCAATATCTTGATAGATACCAAGGCCCAAAGATGTCTAATATACTACATTCATTCTCAAATATAATTCATAGTTACTTACTATATAGGTATTTCATGCATATTAAGAAATTTGGTTATAGTTATGTTTTATTAAATGTTTTCCAAATTAACTTTTTTCCAAAACTTTCGTTGATAATTAAGAAATTAGCTTTTAATCATTATTCACAGTCCCCCCCCCCTTTGGGCATGAACTCCCAAAATTTAATTAGGGATATTTTTTACAAAAAGAAAAAACTAGCAAGACAATTGCTGAAGTCATAGGCACTTCATATAAACACGGAAACACAACTTTACCATAGCTCTCCAACCACTGCTCATCTTGCTTTCAAGTTTAATCTCAAGCTTTAAGTGAGTTCATTCTTGTTGTTTTCCTAATATTTTACTTAATGAACTGATGTTCTTATATATTACACAGCAGGTTAGAGAAAGCTTTTTCAAACAAATTATATAGATCACATGGAGAGAACACAACAACGGATTTTGTACTTAACCTTATGGCTCACCTTGTTCCAACTTTTCCTTAATCTTGGCGACACAACAAAAGATCAAAGGAAACTCATCATCAATGATGCCCACCCTGGTAATAAGCTCCCAAAGTTTTTGTATGATAATGTTCCATGCATGTCCCAACCCTTATGTAATTTTTTTTTGGGTTAACAAGCTTTAATTCCTTTAATTTCAAGTCAATCATATTATGTTCTTCAATAAATTTGTATAATGTCATACACATATTTCATTAGCATTGACTGTGCAGCAAGCAATGCATACACTGACCCAGATACTGGAATCTCATATCAAACAGATAAAGGTTTTGTAGAAATAGGAACAAACTTTATTATGTCCCCTGAATCAAGATCCGAATTAGATTTTCGTATCTTTGGGAGACAAGTACAGACACTGAGAAGTTTTCCAGAAGCAAAAAGGGATTGCTACGCCCTAAGACCAAAACTAGGCAAAAATACTAATTACCTCATCAGAGCTTTCTTCGGATATAAAAATTATGATGGCAAAAATCAATCTATATCTTTTGACTTGTACCTCGGTGTCAATTATTGGTCAAATGCTGATACAAACTTAATTAAATTCTTTGAATTTAGGGTGATTATACATACATGTTAACCTCGTGAAATTCATATCAAATTGGCACATTTACCCTCAATTTATTACATTTTCTAATTGATTAATGGATACATGGGGATTTAAGTGTAAAGGAAATATGCCTAATAAGTATTTAGTTAAAAAGGGAATAATTCTTTGATTAAATGTGAATATTTTGATATCATTAATCACCCTTTGGTTTGTATAGTTTTTCTTGTGTTGATAGGATAATATTTGAAGCATACAAAGAGCCACTGGAAGCACAAATCACTAATTAAGAAGTTGGGAAGAAGAGTAGAACACCACTGCATAATGGAAAAAGCTAGAAGAGTTGAAGAGAAATGCTTGGCTGGAGCAAAGAAATTGGCTGGCTGCAGTTAAAAGACCTCCAGAAGCTTTTGGGCTGCAACCAAACGACAGATAGAGGCAAGACAGAAGTTTTTGGGTAGCAGCCAAGAAATTTTTGGATACAGCCAAAGAACTCCAGAATGCAATTTGGCTACAGCTAAAGAATTTCTGGCTGCAGCCAACACCCGTTTCAGTAGCTGTGCGTTTTGATTTCTAGGTCTTTTAAAAGGCTGAATCCTAAAAATACTAGGGAAGTTCGATATTCTAGAGAGCTGGGAGGCGGCTAGAGAGCATTTGCAAGCTTAGAAGTGGTGTTTCTCAAGGAGAATAAGTGAAGATTGAAGATTCGAAGATATTCAAGCTCACGTCTCTTGGTTTTTTTGATTTCTTCCCCTTCCTTCTCTATTTTGATCATATGGTTGTAGTTGCTCTATACATTTGTGACTCTTTGTTGAGAATGAGTAGCTAAGATTTTCATTCTAGGATTGTTTTGAACTTTTATATAGATTAAAACTTGAATCCTTCTCTCTTTGAGTATCTAATGGCATATATATGTTGATTTTACCTTGTATTCACTGCTATTTGTGACTGGCCATTACTATGGATGATTTGTTCAATTAAATTAGCTTGACAAAGTTAATTTAATTGTAGAACTTTGATAAAATTATGCTAGACTTGAAGTTTAGGAATTAAATGGATAGTTTGTTAGTAACATAGAGATATAGTTACTAGCCTAGCAATGTCAAATTAAGGTTGGCGTTTAATGAATAGTTTCTCTTAACGGTAGCAAGAGATTGTGCATGTTAATTGAAGATATAAAGTTCCATGGAGATGAGTACTTTGCAATTTGATTCAAGCTTTAGTGCCCCGTCTGCTAGATAGATAAATCTGTCCACTATGATCCCAAATCGATTTGATGCGTAAACTATTTCTGCTGCTTATTAAGGCGTGTTTTTGTATGTTGAACAATATAACTAGTACGGGTACTTGCATGGGTTTGGACATGGAAATATATGCTTGTAGTTTGCAAGATTTGATGGGAGTGTATGTTGAGAACTTTATTTTTTTTTTCAATTTGTATACTTTTATTTTCCATTTGGCTGGCAGTGTATGTTCAAGTATACTTGAACAATAATTAGTACTGGTACTGCTTAATTTATTTTTGAGCAAAGATTCTTTTATTATTAGCCAAACGAACACAACGTCCAGGAATAGCAAAATTTAATCTAAATCGTTCACATTTGTATATTTTTATTAAAATATTTTATATATGTTTTACTTTTTTATAGGATATTAAATTTTAAATGTTCAAAGTTGATCAAATAGTGGAAATAAATAAGTGGAGAGGAAATGGAGGATAAGAAAAGTGGAGAAGTTCTCTTCTCCTGCCATTTAATTTGGTGCATGCTCATTGATGTGATGAAATATGAATTATCAAAATCTGATATGGATGGTCCAGATTTAAAATTTTTCATATGCATTTTTTCAATGATAAGTTTATTTTAAAAAAAAAAAGTATTAATTATAAAATTATTTTTATTTTCAATTCTGTATCAATTAAAATAAAGAAATTGTTTAAAGTATAAAGAGATTAAATTGAACATTTCAAACCGCTCCAGCTTCTTTGTGGTACATATTCAACTTCTTGATTGCCCACCATGCTTTATATTCCAACTCAAGCGGCAAATGACATGCTTTCCTGAAAACCAACCGATAAGGTGACATACCAATTGGAGTTCAAAAATGAGTCCTGTATGCCCACAAAGCATCATCAAGCTTATCAGACCAATCTTTTCTAGTAGGACCTACAGTCTTCTCAAGGATCCTCTTAATCTCCCTGTTAGCCAACTTACATAAGCCATTAGTTTGGGGATGATATGCAAGTGACATCCTTTGGTGCACTCCATATTTTGCCAAAAGAGCCTTGAAATTCTTGTTGTTGAAATGAGTTCCCTCATCAGTAATGATCGCTCTAAGAGTACCAAATCTAGTGAAAATATACTTCTTCAAGAAATGGATCACTGTATTGGCATCATTTGCTTGGAAAGCAATAGCTTCAACCCATTTGCTCACATACTCCACTGCAAAAAGAATATATTGGTTTCCTCTTGAAGATAGGAAATGACCCATGAAATCCATCCCCCAAACATCAAATAACTCTACCTCTAAGATCCCAGATTGCAGCATCTCATGTCTCTTGGAAATGTTACTTGTTCTTTGACATCCATCACACTTGGAAACAAATTGGTAAGTATCTTTAAACAAGGAAGACCAATAAAAAACATAATCAAGCACTTTAGATGCAGTCCTTTGCCCCCCCAGAATGTCCCCCATATGCAGATGCATGACAATCAGTCAAAATTGCTTCTTGTTCAATCTCAGACACACACTTTCTAATGATCAGATCAGCACATCTCTTGAAAAGAAATGGTTCTTCCCATATATAGTAAGCAACAACATGCAAAAATTTCTTTCTTTGATAGAAAGTCAAATCAAAAGGTAACACATCACACACAAGATAATTCACAATATCAGCATACTAGGGTAAATCATAACTATTAATGGCAAACAACTGTTCATCAGGGAAATATTCATTAACCAACAAGTTATTCCACTACTACAAAAAGGTTGAAAGGTGGCGCACATTTTGTGGCACTTCTTTAAAGAAGTGCCACAGCTTCCTTTTCTTCTTTTTTTATATAAATTTTTTTTTAAATTTTGGGTACCAGCTGTGGCGCCTAGTGGGTTAGGCACCACAGTTGGTAAGGCCAAGTGTGGCGCCTGCCCACACTTGGCACCGGGCCAGGCGCCACAGCTGGTTAAGCAAGTGTGGCGCCTGCGTTTTGGCAGGCGCCACACTTGCCCATTACATTAAAAAAAATTTTTAAATGGATAGTGTAATCCACATCCACCAATAGCAAATCCCCCCTCCCCAACCCTTGTCTCTTATTTTCACTTCCCGCGTAATGATCCCGTGTCTTCATTCCTTCTCTTTTTAACTACTACTTCACTTTAATTATTCAACTACTCTCTCCTCCATTAAACTACTTTCCTTTTCTCATCTCTTCTTTGTATCCGTCGCCCCCTCCCTCCATTTCCTATCATCTTTACACTAAAAAACACCCACACACTCACACGTCTTCATTAGTGAATCTATTCTTTGTTTTAATTTGTTCCAACAGCCACAACCATCCCCACTCCTGTCCCTTCCCTTGTCTTTGCACTGTCTTTCACTTTTGGTCTCCACTCCATCCAGTTGGTCCCAACTGCTCAAATTTCCTCATCCTCCTCACTCAAGATTGCGTCACCAACGGGCAACGTGGTCTCCTACTGCACTGCACTGATCAATTAAGCTGTAAGTTCAACGTGCTTCCTTTTTTTTTTCAGGTTGTTCTGCTTATTTTTGTTATTAGACGCACGTGTGTGTGTGTGTGTGTGTGTGTGTGTGTGTGTGTATGTTGATTATATATTAAAATAAAAACTAGTAAGGTTTAGCTATCCGTGTTTTATATTGATTGGGTATGTTACATGTTTTAGATGTGTGTGTTTTTTGAAAGGCTTGATGAAGAACTGAATAAGGTAAACCAGTTTTGCATGAGACGAGAGAGTGAGTTTGTTGAGAGAGGAGAATTTTTTTTCCTTTTTGATATACCAAGGCAAGCATCAGCTTTAATTTGTTTGATTCAATTCCTATATGGTTCTCTCCGCATTTTTTTTGCCAACCTCTCCGCATATACTATACATAATCCTTTGGTTTTATTTTTTCATCTATATCTGCATCTATCTATATATATAGTTAGAGGAGCATATAGACAATTATATCTGATATGCTAAAGTGGACAAAAAATGTTATTCATGTCCACTCATGCCTCTAAGTGCTGCTGACCGCGTGCTTGCTATGAAAATTGTTGGTGGGCCTATATGCTTTTTGATAGATTGCCACTTTAATAGCGACTTTTTTGCTTTTATTTCTTTCTTTCTTTATTAATTAATAATGTTCCAAAGGGGGTGTGAGTGTGTGACAGCTGCTGATTGAATCATTTAATTTAGTCAAGCAAGTAATCAACTTTTTAATTGAATATTTCTCCATTATTATTATTATTATATCAAATATAAAAGCTTAACTACGAGAGGAAGAAGCATGCTATAACTAATTAATATGACCTTTCCAATCATCACTAAGCTTTCTTCCATTTATGCAACACTCGCTGAATGTCTAGGGCTCAACAAACAATTATGCAAAAAATTATCAACCTTTAAATTTCTTAAGATCAGCGCCACACGTGATTATATATATATAGTATATTATTGTCAATAACTGCCTTATTAATTAATTAGTTGATCAATCGGTCTTTTTTTATTTTTTTGGGTGATAATCAATCTATCATTTATAGTCAACAGAACATGATAAATTAATAGAATTTTTTTAATTGAATTTGCAGATATAACTTTCTTAAACTTCACATTCTATTAATAAATTTACCTGTTAATTAATGACGGTATATCGGATGCATGATTGTCCGGACAAATTTATTTTCATGGGTTTATTACCAAATTTTGATATATAGGAAATTTTTTCTATATAATTCACAGTTCAAAAAATAGCTGAAATTTAATGGCATGTTTATTTATAGAATTTGTTATTGGTTTGTTTATCTTTCATTGAGGGGTGAGGACCTAAAGGAAAACATATGACTATCTTGCTACTTTAATTTGTTTTACCATTGCTTCTTCTCTATTTATTTTTATTTGTTACTTATGTTCTGGCAAAAAAAAAATTGTTACTTATGTGTTTGGAATAATTGAGAAATACAATTGATGTCTAAATTTATTTTAAATTTTTTAACATACCCTTAATTTAATTAATTGAAGTTCGCTGATTAGTGCCTCTATCTTTTTTTAAGTAAGCTAGCTCAAGTGGTAGTGGGAATGCATTGAGGCGCTACTTACCCCCAGGTAGTGGCTTCGATTCCCACGGAGGCGAAAAATACCGCCAGGGGGGCGGGGGACTCTTGTGAGTCTTGGGCTCGTAAGCCCAATGGACCGCACCGGTGGGTGGGTCCAGCATCCTAGCCTCAGTCCTGGGTTGGAGCCCAGTGACGGGTAGGCCGGTTGGCCGAAGGGGGGATGTGACAATAAAAAGGACAAATGTAACCCCCTTCAAGATTAAGGCCGAAATTTAGTTCATAAACACGTAATTGATGTAGAATTAGAGACCTTAGATGATTTTGAGACTTAAACAAAAACAAACTTCCCAAAATCATGGCTTACAAAAATCTTTACAAAATCTATTCATGACGGTCTCATATTCACATTTCAATACTAAATGGCCTGTACAAGTTGATTTCATTCACAAATATCAGAGTATAAACAAATTCCCGACACACTCGGGTTCCATTCATCAATAAGGGTTTTACAAAGGCACAAAGCCCACATTTCATTACCCTTAACTTGGGGATTACACAAAATTATACTATCAATCCCAATATACACAATTGTTTCACAAAAATATCCCAAGAGATATACATGATAACCAATGACCCTAAAATATACTTCTAAATCAGAGTTTTATCCGCTCTTCATCGCCAGCTTTCCCTTTGATCCTTCTGCCCTGTCTAAAACATGGTTTTTGGGAGAGTGAGATTCTAAGGAATCCCCGTAGTAACAAATCAATCATATAATGTACAATAATAATGCATGTAAGCAAATCATTAACCACAACAAACAACTACAACGGCAGTTACAACGGCAATGGTTAGTATGACACATGTCATCCCTTACGATTGCTCACGCTGAATTGCTCACGTTGCATTGCATCACAACAATCCACATAATACATTTCACCACAGCTGGGATTCATATAATGCATTTCATACACAAGCCATACAGGCAAGATACACACAGCCCACGGCTGGATTCACAAACGCCACCCCACGGGTCGGATTCATAATATCCATGTCGATTACGACGGCAGTTCAACGGCCGACCTAGAGATGACCACCGTCAATCCCTACACGGCTCACGCTGACCTGCTCACGCCGTAATGGACCATGGCACACATTTCACACATTCAAAGATAAGTTATGCATGCCAAGACATCATACATAATATGAGAGAAGAGTCACTACCTTGATCCTTCCGGGCGTACTCTGGCACCGGTCTCTCCCGCCTAGGGCAAATATCGTATCCTAGAATCATGATTAAGGACGAAGAGTTATATTCTATTCCAAGACTTAATTAACTTGAAACACTTGATTTTGGTCATCATAATTGACCCTTAAGAGGCCACAAATGCCTCTAATAAAAGCCCTAAAAGGTTGGGAAATAATAGGTTGAAGGTCACTTTTCAAAAACACTAAGTGCTGGAACACAGGCTTGGGCCGCGGCCCGCCCTTCCTTGGGCTGCGGCCCAAATATGGTCAGAAGGTTGTGGGCTGCGGCCCGCCACTCTTGGGCCGCGGCCCAAATCAGGCCAGAAAGTCTTTGGCCGCGGCCAGCCACTCTTGGGCTGCGGCCCAGAAGTTTCCTGACTCTGGGCTGAACTTCAAAAAACCATAACTAATTCTAGAAAAATCGAAACGAAATGATTCCAAAGCCAAATGAAAGGTATATGAGTCCTCTTTCAAGGAAAAATATAGCCAAACACTTGAAATCACTACACAAATACAGAATCACCAAAAACTAAACACTACTCCAAAACAGAGTTCTGTTTGAATCCCAAACTTTGGACAACCATATCTCACAGAATTCTTAACGCAATGACACAAAATATATGTCCATTTTGAAGCTTGGGATGTGAAATTTAATACTGGAAAGTTTCATAATTTTCCAATACCATTTGGTCACTCAAAACACTCACTCAAACTGGCAGCGAAAAACAGAGCCTAAACAAGACAACTTTCCAACTTTTCCCAAGTGATCCAAATGAATCCAAAATCATTAACCAAGCTCATTCCCAAACAAAATCACTCAAGGAATCCAATGGGAATGTCAAAATCACCAAAATCCTATTCCATTATCATGCTTTGGTTTTGGGGTAACATTAAACACTAAACTCCCAAAATCTCCAAACTTAACAATTTCAAACCCAATCAATTCTATCTATCCAAAATGCATTCCAAACATACAAATTTCATACCAAACACATACCAAACTCCTAATGGCCCTCATTTTCGAAAATGGCCCCAAAATTCCAGAAAATTCAAAGTATTTCAAATGGTATGGAACTTAGATAGAAAGATAGGTCTCACTCACCTTATCAACTTCTCCAAAGAGAGTTCTTGATTCACCACTTCCCAAAATTTCGTGTGGCCACAAACCACAACCAATGGACAAACTACAACCATAGAAATGTAGCTCTTAACTCAAGGATCAACTTTAATGAAGAACATTTTTCCATTAGAAGCCATTAAGAGGGTCAAATGCTCACCTTTTTTCACAAGCTTCTTCCTCTTCTTCTGCAGAAATGGCTGACGAGAGAGAGAGAGCAAGAATGAGAGAGAGATGGTGAGATGGAGAGAGAGGACGTGAGAGATGAGAGGGAGGAGGAGTGAGAAATAAAATAATGATACTCCCTCCAATACTTCAGCCAAAGAGAGGAGAGGAAGAAAGAGAAAAATGATTAAAATACTCTTCATTTGACTTTTCTTACACCTCTCCCTCATGCCCAACTTTTGCCACATGTCAACTTGCTATTGGCTTACACCAATTAAGTCACCAATTAGCTACTTTAATCTCTCCATTAGCCATTTTAATCACGCATCCCATTTTCTCTTAGTTAGTAATTAATTTCTCCCTTAATTACCAACTCATGACCAATAATTCCATTATTCCAATTTTTCAGTAATTATGACATATTAATTAAAATAGCCATAAAACACATAATTATTCCACTTTAATTCGATAACTAGCTCAAGTGGTAGTGGGAATGCATTGAGGCGTTACTTACCCCCAGGTAGTGGCTTCGATTCCCACGGAGGCAAAAAATCCCGCCAGGGGGGCGGGGGACTCTTGTGAGTCTTGGGCCCGTAAGCCCAATGGACCGCACCGGTGGGTGGGTCCAGTATCCTAGCCTCAGTCCTGGGTTGGAGCCCAGTGACGGGTAGGCCGGTTGGCCGAAGGGGTGATGTGACACACTTGATTTACTAGATCATTTAGTGTGTTACGACATTAATCAAACATATATACGATGGACAAGGCATAGTGAGACAAACGATGCATATAGTAATCGGGTGCATACCACGAGTGGTGCTTCGGATGAATTTGATCAAAGCATGTTTGATGAAGATGATAGTCTTGAACAAATGCTAAATGTGGTTGAAAGGGTGTATCATAACTGCCTCAACGAATTTGAGAAGTTGAAAGGTGATGCAGAGAAACCATTATATGCCGGTAGTACTAAATACACAAGATTGCTAGCAGTGTTGAAGTTGTACAACTTTAAAGCTCGTTACGGATTGAGTGATTCGGGTTTCACCGCACTGCTTGAATTGTTGCATGATATGCTTCCAGAAGAAAATGTACTTCCTACCAAGACATACGAGGTAAAGTGAATTCTTTGCTCTACAACTGGTATGGGATATGAGAAGATACATGCATGTCCTAACGATTGCATATTATTTCAAAATTAGTATGCAATGTTGGAGAAGTACCCTAAATGCAATGCATCTCGCTATAGGAAGAAGAAAGGAAAGAGTCCTTTGAAGGTCCTATGGTATTTTCCCATTATTCCAAGATTCAAGTGACTGTACAGTAATGCAGAGATTGCTAAGCAGTTGACATGGCATACAGATGAAAGGATTAAAGACACGAAGCTTAGGCGCCCTGCAGATGCTCCTCAATAGAAAAAAATTGATCATGAGTACCTTGACTTTACAGATGAAGCAAGGAACCTTCGCCTTGCACGATCAACTGATGGAATTAACCCACATGGTGTTCAGAGTAGTACACATAGCACGTGACCAGTGATATTGATGATTTATAACCTTCCTCCACACTTGATCATGAAACGTAAGTTTATGATGTTGTCCATGTTAATTTCTGGGCCAAGGCAATCTGGGAATGATATAGATGTATATTTGGCCCTTTAGTTGATGACTTGAAGCTACTTTGGGAAGAAGGCGTCAACGTGTATGATAGGCACAGGGAAAAAAGTTTCACTTTAAAAGCCATATTGTTTGGCACAATTAATGATTTCCCTGCTTATGGTAATTTGTCAGGATACAGCGTCAAAGGATATGGTGCATGCCCTATATGTGAAGATGACACTCATTCAGTGTGACTTCATCATTGTAAGAAAAATGTTTACATGGGGCATCGAAGACTCTTACCATCACAACATCATTGGAGGAAGTGGAAAAATCCTTTCAATGGTGACTCAGAAGAAGGTAGCCCACCAAAGATGTTGACCGGTGCCCAAGTGTATTCAAAGGTAAAAGACTTGGATAACAATTTTGGCAAGCCTTTTGCAAAACAAATTGAGACAAGTGGTTGGAAGAAAAAGTCTATTTTCTTTGAACTTCCATATTGGAAGTCTTTATATGTGAGACATTTTCTTGATGTGATGCACATAGAAAAAAATATTTGTGATAGTTTAATTGGCACGTTGCTCAATATCCAAGGAAAAAGCAAGGATAGTGTCAATTCGAGGTTGGATTTAGTAAACTTGGGAATTAGAGAAGAGTTGGCACTGATTGATCAAGGGCATCGTACCTACCTACCGCCAGCGGCATACACTCTGTCAAGGAAAGAGAAGAAATTGTTTTGTGAGTTTCTGTAAGGAATTAAAGTTTCTGAGGGCTACTCTTCAAATATAAAGAACCTTGTATCAGTGAAAGAGTTGAAGTTAAAGAACCTCAAGTCTCATGATTGTCATGTACTCATGCAGAATTTCCTACCGGTTGGTATACGATCCATTTTACCTAAAAATTTAAGAAACACCATCACTAAACTTTGCGTGTTTTTCAAGTTGATCTGCAGTAAAGTGGTAGATTCAACTAAGTTACAAGATTTACAAAGACTGATTGTATGTACTCTGTGTGAACTTGAAATGTATTTTCCACCTTCTTTTTTTGACATTATGGTATATCTAACCGTACACTTGGTCAAAGAGATTCAATTGTGTGGTCCAGTTACTTGAGATGGATGTACTCGAATGAGCGATTTATGAAAATATTAAAAGGGTACGTGAAAAATAGATTTCACCAGAGGGTTGTATCGCTAAAGGTATATGGTTAAAGAAGCAAGTGACTTCTGTACTGATTTTCTATCAAATGTTGACCCTGTAATGATCCCCAAGTACCGTCATGATGGGCAAAGATTAGGGAAAGGAACAACTAGGAGGGATGTAATAACGATATCGGTGATTGAACGGGAGCAAGCCCACTTGTATGTGCTACATAACACTGATGAGGTCGAACCGTATGTAGAAGAACACAAGGATGCTCTTCGATTGGTACATGGTGATAGGAATGAAAATTTGTTAACAAAAGAACACAATAAACAATTTTCAAGCTGGTTGAAAAATCGCATTAATGATGAGATGGAGCAGAATCCTGATTGAGTTTCTAAAAAATTAAAGTCATTGTCGAAGGGACCGAGCTTAAATGTATTATCTTACAATGGTTATGCAATAAACGGTTACACATTCTATACACAAGATCATGGTACACAGAGCACGATGCAGAATAGTGGGGTAACACTTGTTGCTGATTCTTGGCATAGATCCAGTGCTAAAGACATACACCCTATCTATGCATCAATGTCATACTTTAGTGTCATTGAACGCATATGGGAGTTAGATTACTCTATGTTCAGGGTCCCTGTCTTCAAATGTAAGTGGGTTAACAATAATAGTGGATTGAGGATAGATGACTTGGGCTTTGTTCAAGTGGACCTTTTTAAAGTTTGGTATGAAGATGATCCTTTTATTTTAGCAGCACAAACAGAACAAGCGTTTTTCATTCCGGATCCTGCTAGAAAGAATTGGTCTATTGTACTCCCATCCAACAAGAATCGTCAAGAACAAGTTGATCTTGAAAGTAATGAAAATTTGAACATCAATGATGACGATCCTTCGTTTGAAAATTTGTGGTTAGTAGAGATTGATATAGATGGAGATGCAAATGAAGATGAAGATGGAGATGAAGATGGACCTGTATACGTGAGACATGATCATGAAGAGGAAACTTGGGTCAAGAGAAACACAATTCTCAATCCAACACGAATTCTGAAGAATAAAATTTTAAATCAAATCAAAAAAAGGAAAAGATAATAAGTGCCTTGACTTGTTTACTTGTACGTACGTTTTTATAAATTTCAAAATAATTTTCTTTCATTGATATGGTTGACATTATACAATGATGTTATATTTTGGTGTATTTCACTTTCAGAAGTATGGACACACCACACGATGAAACTGCTGATGATGTTCCTCAGCATATTGGTAAACAAAGATTTGAGGCGAACGTACGACGTGGCAAGACAGTTATGGCGAGATTAATCAAATTGAGAAGTAATGGAATCAAGTTACATCTGGAGTGGAATGAAAATGGAAACCCGTTCGGCGAGAACGGTAAGTCATTAAATAACTTGATTGGGACTACAGTTCGAGACAGAGTCCCTATTACAGTTCAAAACTGGAAAATGGTCAAAAAAGATTATGAGGATGACATATGAGATGAAGTTTAGGTAACACATTAATTATATTATTGTTCGGTTTGCTATGTATCACTTAATTTCAATCTTACATATTATATATGTTTTTTTTGTTACAGAGCATTTTTATTATTGATGATAATTGGAAGAACTTCGTGCTAAGAAAAGCCGAAAAACTTATGAGAAAGTTTCGATCTGATCTTGTCGAATACTGCTTGAGGGATTATGATGACAATATCATTGATACACCGCCTTATCCATTGTACGAAGGAATCATCACTCAAGAAATGTGGGATGAGTTTATCAAAACACATACAACTCAGGAATTTCTGGTAATATAATTTGTTTTACTTTCCCTATTTCTTGTAATGCACGTATTTGTAATTAACATTTGTACATTGATATGAATCATTTTGATCTAAACAGGAGTTGAGTGAGAAAAATCGTGCTAACGCGCTCAATTTGTCATACCGGTACACACAAGGACCTGTTTCATATTCACAGTTAGAAAGAAAACTGGTACGAACTAATTATTATTTCATTTATAGATAAATTGTTTGAATATCATTTAACTTTAACTAAATTTGCCGTGCAGATAGAAGAATCAAGTTCAGGTATTATACAGGTTTCACGACTTGATTTGTGGATAGCAGGTGTCACAAATAAGAAAGGTGAAATTCATAGTGAGGAAGAAAGAAGAGTAGCTGAATATTGTGTAAATATTGGATTATGTGTACAATAAATAATTGTCTTTACTTAAATGAACTTGATTTATAATAACTAATATTGTTGTAATTCTTTTTGTGATAGCGACAAGTGTCACAGGAGGATCCTGCGTTGGCGAGCTATGTTGGTCGGGACAATTTGTTTAGCAGAGCTATGAGAGTACCCGAGTATGATGGTCGTGTTCGGGGTACTGGTTTTGCAGTCACCCCATCAGCATACTTCGGACGTCAGAAGCGCCATAGTAGAGGTGACGTTTCCCAGCTGCGTGACGAGATGACTAGTTTCAATAGTCAAATTCAAGAACTTCAAGAACAAATGTGCCATAAGGAACAATAACAAGAACAATTCTTAGAACAAATGCGTTTGTTGCAAGAACAAAATGTGTTGTTAACAACACAAATACAACAGTTTGTGCTGTGTAGGCCAACACAAAATGTTCCCTTCTGTGATAGTCCAAGTGTCAGAGATAGTTGCACTTCCATACCTAAAGTCCCTTTTCCTTTGGTAATTAATTTCTTCTATACTTAACTTTATGTTATATTATAATTTAGCAAACTATGACATATTAAGTCTATTTTCTATAGGGTGAATTCCAATGTAAGCTATATGTCGAGCAAGCTTCCAAGCACGCGGTTGCAGTAGGTGTTGCCTACAACACTGATAAGGACACACTACACAATTCACCGCTGCCTGACAACACACTCTAAGTGAGGGTTGACGTCTGCACGAATGAGGACGCCCTCTTACCGATCCCATCTTGGGATGAGCAAATAATGGTCAAAGGTGTTGTAGGTGGCTATGTTGCTTGGCCAATAGGTCTTATAGAGCCATATGAAAAGGTCATTCATTTACAATTCCCTGCATTTTTCCTTCGTACTTCCATATAAAACTGTGATTTATTTTTTTTATTTTCACAGGGCAAGATGTCAAAGTATTCGACAACACAACCCAAGTCTAAAGCTTCAGCTAGACAACAGAGCAGAAGGAGACTGACCTCATATCGTGATCAATTAGTATCGATTACACCACAATTGATCAGTGCAGGAGGACGGGAAATATGTCTTGAAAGACATATCTACAATGTTGGCGGTCTAGTTGATTATGTTACTGCCGAGGTCGTGCACGACATATGTACTCGTGATTGGGTTAGTGCTTCAGCTATCAACTTCTGGATGAGGTACTTGACCATTATCGTTTATCACTGTTATTAATATTTCTTGTTCCATTTCTTTTGTTTTTAATGACATTGTTTGTTTTATACCAGGCATTTATACAATGACTGCTTAATGGATACAAATAGGGTCCAATTCGTATTTGTCAACCCTTATGTCGTTGGCTACCATGGGGGTAAAGTAGATATACATGCGCAGTCTAATGATCTAAAAGATTACTTTAGAAAGAGAGCGACACCGACTACACTATTTTTAGTGTCATACAATGCAGGGTAAGTTATTAGTGGTACAATTTTTCTTTTTATTGTTTAACTTTTATCATACCATGATTGTTGAAATTAATTTTTTAAAATATTTTAAGCGCCGTTGGATATTGATAGTTATCAATCCAGCGGAACCTTCAGGCCCTCGCATTTACTATGTGGATCCTCTAAAAGATGGTCTTCCACAAAACTATTTTGATATGTTACTATTGTTCAATGGGTAAGCATACGTGCATATGTGTAAATATTTGCATGTGATTGAATAATCAAAAGTCATCAGTTTCTATTTGTTTTGTTAGCGCATTGACTGCGTATCGATCCTCTATCTCGTTAAGCTACTCTAAAGTTGCTGACCCTCACTTTAGCTATCCTTGGAATGATACTAGTATTGATATATGAATTTACTCAAATTTTGTTAGTAAACAATTTTTATTTATAAACAGAGTTAAATATTGCATTATATTTTTGCAGTGTCTTTTCCAACCCAATGATAATGATTGTGGGTATTATGTCATGAAATTTATGAAGGATGTAATTACGCATGATCAGGCATTTATTCCTCAAAAAGTAAGTCATCATTTAGTTGCACTCCATATTGTGTTTTAATTAAATTTAATTAGTTCCTGATAATTACGTTTTACTGATTTTAATTCATTTTAATTTGTGGCTGATTGTATATATGTGTAGTATTATGAAGATCAACATTGTGACACTTTGACTGACCATCAGCTTGATGACGTGATCGAGGAATGGTGTGAATATGTTTTTAGGCAAATCTCTGGGTAGCTATCCTATTTAATTCATCACTAGTTGCTAGCCTTTGTTGCGTTGTTTCTTGGCAATTGTTGTGTCATGCATGCATGTAATCAAGTTGAATTTGTTATATAATTCATTCACGTATAATATATTGTATAATTATTTTATGTTCTACTTTAACTAATTAATCATTTTTTTGTATCATTTTGAAATTATCTATTATTATTGTTTGCTTTTCTTCATTCTACAGTATTGTGGATATAGATACAAAATGTTTATTAAATCATGCAGTGTGAAATATTGTACAATTATGGGAGATATGATCGAACAAAAAATAAAAAAGAATTTTTGTGGCGCTTTTTTAAATAAGGGCCACAAGAAGAGCCCAAAAAAAGAAAAAATGAGGAAAAAAAAGAACCTCCTGTGGCGCTTGGTGGGGCAAGCGCCACAGGAGGGTATTTTTTTTAAAAAAATTATAATGTTGTGGCGCTTACCAGTGCCACAGCTTCTTTTAGTGGCGTCAGATATGTAGCACTTCTCTAGTGCCACAGCTAATCATTTTATAAGTGCCACAGCTTTGCTTTTTTGTAGTAGTGTTCACACAATCAGAAGAGTTCATAATTCTAGACAAATGATCAGCAACTTGATTTTCAGTTCTTTTCCTATCAACTATATGCACATCAAATTCCTATAAAAACAAAACCCATCTTATCAATCTAGGTTTGGACTCTTTCTTCCCTAACAGATATTTTATAGCAGCATGATCAGTGCGGACTAAGATCTTAGCACCCATCAAGTAGACTCTAAACTTTTCAAAAGCAAACACAATAGCAAGCATTTCTTTTACCTGAGCTGCAACTAGTGTCTTACTTGCATAGTAGATGGGATGGAAGATTTTGGCAGGCCTCTGTCCCAACATAGCTCCCACAGCATAGTCACTTGCATCACACATCACTTCAAAAGGTAATGACCAATCAGGAGCCACAATAATAGGAGCTAAAATCAACCGAATCGAATCTTTAATTCTTCAAAAGCCTTCATGCACTCTTCATTGAAACTGAAAGGAGTATCTTTCTCAAGTAATTGCGAAATAGGCTTTGAAATCTTGGAAAAGTCTTTAATGAACCGGCGATAAAATTCAGTATGACCCAAGAAACTTCTCACAGCTTTGACATTAGAAGGAGGAGAAAGTTGCTCAATCACAGAAGTCTTTGCTCTATCAACTTCTAAGCCCTTTTTTGAAACCTTGTGACCAAGAACTATCCCTTCGGTCACCATGAAATGACACTTTTTCCAATTAAGAACCAGATTTGTTTCCTTACATCTCCTCAACACCTTATCTAGATGTATCAAACACTCCTCAAATGATTCACCAAAGACCGAGAAGTCATCCATGAATACTTTCATTATCTCTTCTATCATATCAGAGAATATGCTTATCATACATCTTTGGAAAGTAGCAGGAGCATTGCACAAACCAAATGGCATTCTTCTAAAGGCAAAGTTACCATAAGGACATGTGAATGTTGTCTTTTCTTGGTCTTCAGGAGCAACAACAATTTGATTGTAATTAGAATACTCATCCGAGAAACAAAAGAATTCTTTGCCAGCTAACCGGTCTAACATCTGGTCAATAAAAGGAAGTGGGAAATGATCCTTCCGTGTCGCTTCATTCAACTTTCTAAAATCCATACACACTCTCCAACCAGTAACTGTATGAGTGGGAATGAGCTCATCATGCTCATTAGCAATAACAGTCATTCCTTCTTTCTTAGGAACACATTGTACTGGACTAACCCATGAGCTATCTGAAATGGGCTAAATGATTACAGCATCTAACCACTTAATTACCTCCTTCTTGACCACATCATTCATTATAGGATTCAATCTTCTCTGATTCTGAATAGACTTCTTATGATCATCTTCCAAAAGCATCTTATGCATTACAATTGAAGGACTTATACCTTTGATGTCGGATATTGTCCAACCTAAAGCCCTTTTGTGATCCCCAATGACTTTCAACAACCTTTCTCTTTGATCTTCAGATAAAGAAAAAGATATGATAATAAGAAGTGTCTCAGATTCACCCAAGTATGCATATTCAAGATGTGAAGGTAAAGGCTTAAGCTCCAGAATTTGTGCTTGTTCAATAGAAGGCTTTAAAGAAGTTTGCCTTGATTCCATCTCCAACAACTCAAACCGCCTTGATCGATTATTGTAAGGAGAAGAAGCTTCAAGTAACCTTTTGCATTCAACTAGATTCCCTTCTTCAACATCATCAAGCTCAAGTAACACAGCTTCTAAAGGTTCTTTTATAACATAGGAATCCAAAGCCTCTTGAATAACCTCATCTAATATATCAACTCTAAAGCAATCAGTAGTATCCCTAGGATACTTCAATGCCTTGTTCATGTTAAAAATAACCTCTTCGTCATTCACTCTTAACTTGATCTCCCCCTTTTCAACATCAATCAAAGTTCGAGCTGTAGCTAGGAAGGGTCTTCCTATAATTAGTGGGAGAGTGTTATCTTCATCACAATCTAATACAATGAAATCAGCTGGGAAGATAAACTTACCAACTTTAACTAAAACATCTTTAATGATACCCTTTGGATAAGCTAAACTTTGATCAGCTAACTGAAGTGTCACAGAGGTTGGATGAGCTTCACCAAGTTGCAATTTTCTAAACACAGATAGTGGCATCAAGTTGATACTTGAGCTTAGATCACATAATCTCTACCTTGAAACTTTTCAATTATGCAAGGTATAGAAAAACTACCAGGATCTTTCTGTTTAGGTGGCAACTTGTTGAGAATAATAGCACTACATTCTTCAGTGAGAGATATTGTTTCATAATCACCAAACCTCCTCTTCTTACTCAACATCTCCTTTAGAAACTTAACATATTGAGGCATCTGCTCTAAAGCTTCAAGGAAAGGGAGATTGATGTGTAGTTGCTTTGAAAATTCCCAAGAACTTCTTGTATTGCTCATCTAAAGCTTTCTTCTAGAATCTTTGAGGAAATGGCAAAAGTGGCACCCATTTAAGATTCTCATTAGTAGCCTTCTTCTTCACTTCACTTTTCTTAGACTCATTATCAACTTTTGCTTCCTTGACCTTTTCATATAGCTTCTGAGTAGGCTCTTCATTATTCTCTATAACAGCTTCAAGAGTTGCATCGCCATTAGAAGCTGAAGGTTTCTTCACTGAATGAGGAATCTCAAGTAACTCTTTACCACTTCTTAATATGAGAGCTTTACATTCCTCTTGTCCATCTCTACGAGGATTAGTCACAATATTACTTGGCAATTCTCTTTGTTGTAATGCATTCACATTAGTTGCAAGTTGTCCCACTTGAACCTCAAGATTCTTGATGGATGAACTAAATGTTACATTAGCAGCAGCTTGATCTTGAGAACTTTTTAGCTGAAAACTAACAAGTTGAGATATCATTGCCTTAAGATCAGGTTTGGGCTCTTGAATAGGCTTAAGTTCCTTTTCCAAGTGATAAAAACTAGGAGGTGCCATTGGCTTTATATTAGAAGTGGAAGCTTCATCAAGGGTTGCACCATGTTTCCAAGAGAGATTAGGATTTTTACGCCACCCAGAATTGTAGGTATTGGAGTATGGATTACTTTGATTATTGCCATGGTAGTTTCCAGCATAATTAACTGGTTCTATTTGTTGAGATATAAGGCATTGTCCAGTAGCATGTTCATCTCCACAATAATCACAAGGAGCATAAATAGCATTAACTCCCATGTGTCTACTATTGGATCAATGTACTTGAGCTTCAAGATTATCAAACCTCTTGTTGAGAGCATTTAACATTCCCATCAATTGTGATTAAGTGTCCTCATTAACTCTTTCAATAGACTTCACAAATCTTCTGTCATTGTTGTTCTAAATAAAGTCAGCTGATAAGTCATCTAAGCATCCCCAAACATAATTCACCAGTTGCTTTGTAATTTCTCCATTAGTCACAACATTCAATTCTGATCTAGATTCAGGAGTCAACCGAGTACAGAAGATTTGAAGTAAGACCTGTTTCTCAAAATTATGGCCAGGACTTTGCCTTACCAGCAACTTGAACCTCTCCCAAGCTTCATAAAGGTGTTCCCCAAACTGTTGGCAAAAATTAGTTAGAGCAGCTCTAACATCCACCATCTTGTTATGAGGAAAGAATCTTGATCTGAACTTTTCCTCCAATTCAGCCCAAGAAGTTACACTACCCTCTTCTAAATTATTGAGCCACTCTTTAGCTTTTCCTTGTAAAGAATAAGGAAAAAGCCTAACACGAATCACATCATTAGGAACTCCATTTTGCTTGAATGAGTCACAAACATCAAGGAATTGAATCAAGTGCCGATTTGGATCTTCTAAGTCATTTCCGGCATACTGACCATGTAGCTCAAGCATCTTCAACATAGTTTGCTTTATCTCAAAGTTGTTGGCTTGAAATTCAGGCACTCAAATTCCTGATTGATACCCACGAGATCGTCTTCCCAAGAAATCATTAACACCCAAGCGATCATTTTCGTCCTCAGCCATTACTATAGTCTCAGTATGTACAACTTCCTTTGGTTGAGTATGAGGTTGCGTAGCTTCCCAAAGTTCTTGGATGCTCCTTGTTTTATGTGGTGTCTTAGGTGCTTTGGATCTACGGGGCATATACTGAAGTACTTGAAAGACAAAACAGATCTCAAGAGTATCACACTAACACAAAGAACGAACAAAAATAAAATAAAATTGCTCAAGCTAAAACTACTAAAAGATTTCTAATTCTAATCACCAATTGCCTTGAATCCCCGGCAACGGCGCCAAAAACTTGATGCTACTAAATTTTTGAATATGCACCGCAAGTGTACGGGCCGTTGGAATAGTATAGTAGTAAATCAAGGTCATCCCACAGAAATTCAAGGTAATAGATAATTAGGCATTAAAATTCTCATTTTCATTTAAGTTGAGCAAATCAAAGAAAGATATTGGAAGACAATTTAAACAAATGCAAAAGAAACAAATCTAATGATTTAAAGATTTCAATCGATAAAAACAACCTAGAGTGGCTAATCCTTCTTTAAGTTTTACAGCATGCATTTACCCAATTAAAAGTACTAAGTGTTAAATTGTTAATCTAGAGTTTAAATGAATATAAGTATCTTCCAATCACTTATACTCTTCTTTCAAGTTAAAATTGTTAATCCTAACTAATTCACTCAAGAGGCAATAATTGTCCAATTCCACTCTAATATGATTATATGGGTCCAACAGGTATATTCCTATCCTATTGGCAAATTAGAATAAATTCTAATCCCACATTACTTACTCTTATGGTCTAATTAAGATCCCTCTCCCAAAGATAATCTAAATTTCCCAAATTCATACTTGGTAGTGATAAGCACTAAGTAAACAAAATAATCTAAAATTAAATAAACAAACTTAACACAAACCACAATTAATTAGTTTATACATCCTCAAATCCCTAAATTAGTTCATAACTACTCTAGGTTGAAAAAGAAATTAGCCACACATGGCTTTAATTCCAATCACCACAACAGCAAATTCCGAGCCACAAATCAGTAAAGAGGCAAACAAAATAGTGAAATAAAGAAGAATTACAATTCAAATCACTCCTCACAGTTCACAAAACAGCCCAGCATATTCAAAGTCAAATTCTTACTAAAGCAATAGAGGAAAACTTTAATATTGGTGCTGCTTCTCTGCTTCCGCCATTCACTGCTCCAATCTCATCCTCTCTTATCCGATGCTCTATGAACCGATCAGCTCTGCCTCTAGCTCGCGTTGAACTTCCACTCTCTCTCAATATCGGCTGCACTGTGTCTTGCCCCCAGAAAATCATGAATGTTGAATCCACCAGTTCATCCTTGCGGCTCCTCTTTTTCACGCTTCTCCAGACGCTGCTCCTCCCACTCTCTAGCTCGCAGAAACGCTAACTGTTCTCTAATTCAGCTCGAGGAAGACGGTGAGGAGTAGCTGTTAGCTAACTGTCGCGGGCTCTGGATTTCTCTCGCTCCCTCCGGTTCTGCAATGAAGATGGTCAGAAACGATGCCCCCCAGTCGCCGCCACCCAGCTCACTGCTCTCTCAATGCATATTGCGGCTCTCCCTGTGGTTCTTCGGGGAGTCCGCTCTTTCTTTTTATCTTTCACTGTGTGGCTCCCTTTTTACTTCGGTCCCCAAACCTTTTTCTGTTGTTTTTTTTTTTTTACCCCTTCAATAAGGCCCTCCAATTCTCTATTCCCATAGCGGTTTAGCCCACCTCCAATTGGTCCTCTTCTTTAGATATTAAATTCACAATAAAAAGCCACAAGCCCAAAACGCTGATGTCTCTGCTCGTCTTTTAAATCAGCTGCAATCCAATTGATGGAACTCTTCCCCTCATGCTGATGCCACGTATTAAAGCAATAGAGAAAGGAACAAAAGTTAAGCTAAAATAGAAGATGATAATAATAAACATAATAATGATAATAATAATAATAATAAAATTAAACTCAATCTCTTCCCTTTTTTTTTATTTTTTAAAAACTATTAATATTAATATTAGTTATTTAAAACTAAATCTATTTTTATTTAAAAATATAGTATTTATAACGAAACCCCAAATCATGCATCAAATTGGTATCTTATCAAAATCTCAAGAAATATCTTAAAATTTGCTTAGATAACTCTTCAAATATATTCAAAATAACCTGTAAATATGTAAAATATGGAGAGTTATCAAGAAATAATGCAAAATTTGAATTTATTTCGTTATGTGATGAATGGACGTTGCAGGACTTGATTATTTACGTAATGGTTGTAAGCCACCAATAGTGCACAGAGACCTAAAGACCACTAACATTTTGTTAGACGAAAATATGGAAGCTGAGATCGCCGACTTTGGATTGTCTAGAGCTTTTGCAAATGATATTGGCACTCATGTCTCAACTCGTCCTACTGGAACAGTTGGTTATCTTGATCATGAGTAACTAATTTAATATTTATACTAAATATAATAATGAATTCAATGTTCCCAGAATATTAATTTAAATAAACTTTGTTTGAATAAACTTTTTTTTTTGTTTGAATAAACTTTTTTTTTTTTTTTACATCTAGGCGTGTTGTATGTTGAACAATATAGGTATTAGTTGGCAGTTGCATGGGTATGAATAAATATGGAAGTCACATGCACTACAAAAGAAAAGACTTTCGGCGGCGACTTTTGTCGCCGCTGAAAGTCTAAAAGTCGCCGCTGAAAGTCTTTCAGCGGCGACAAAAAGTCGCCGCCTATGCGACTGTCGCTGAAAGTTTTGGCGGCGACTTTTAATGTCGCCGCTGAAGGTGACTTTCAGCGGCGACTTTTGTCGCCGCTGAATGTGTTAATTTTTTAAAAAAAAAATTTGAAAAATTAAATTTTTTATTAAAAAAATTCGATTTTTTTTAAAAAAATTTAATTTACAATTGCCACGTGTCTCCGCCCCGTGCTGCCACGCGTTGCCTCCTCGTGCTGCCACGCGTCGCCTCCTCGTGCTGCCACGTGTCGCCTCGCCGTGCTGCCACGTGTCGCCTCCTCATAATTCCTCCAAGTGACTCTCCTCCAGTTCGAACCCGCGACCTCAGGGAGCTGATGCCTTCGCGCGCGAGTCTCTACCAGTTGCGCCGAAATGAACCTATGTCATATTATTACATATTATTATATATATACTATTATCATATATATAAACATACATACATATAATTAATTAATTATATACATATAATTAATTATTAATTAAATATAATATTATTAAAAATAATGAAAAATAAAATAAAAACGAAAAAAATATTTATATATTTAAATTAAAAATTTTTTTAATTTAAAATTACTTAATAAATAATAATTTAATATCATAAATATTATTTTTAATATAAAATTATAAATATAATATTAATAAATAATAATATAATTTTAATAATTAAGGTTAAATAGAATTATTTAATAATTAATAATTAAATTTTATAAATATTATTTTTGAAAAATATTAATAAAAAATTATGAAATTGACTTTCAGCGGCGACTTTTAATAGTCGCCGCTGAAAGTGTACAAAAAAATTTTTGTTTTTTTTTTAATTTTGGACTAGACTTTCAGCGGCGACACTAAAGTCGCCGCTGAAACTCACTTTCAGCGGCGACTTTTAATAGTCGCCGCTGAAAGTGTACAAATTTTTTTTTTTTTTTAAGATTTCGAACTAGACTTTCAGCGGCGACACTAAAGTCGCCGCTGAAACTCACTTTCAGCGGCGACTTTTAATAGTCGCCGCTGAAAGTGTACAAATTTTTTTTTTTTTTTTTAATTTTGGACTAGACTTTCAGCGGCGACACTAAAGTCGCCGCTGAAACTCACTTTCAGCGGCGACTTTTAATAGTCGCCGCTGAAAGTGTACAAATTTTTTTTTTTTTTTAATTTTGGACTAGACTTTCAGCGGCGACACTAAAGTCGCCGCTGAAACTCACTTTCAGCGGCGACTTTTAATAGTCGCCGCTGAAAGTGAGACTTTCAGTGGCGACAAAAGTGTCGCCGCTGAAAGTGACACCTTCAGCGGCGACATAAAAAGTCGCCGCTGAAAGTCTCACTTTCAGCGGCGACATTAAAAGTCGCCGCCAAATGTCGCCGCTGAAAGTGCTTTTTTTTGTAGTGATGGTTTTGTAAGAATAGTGGGAGCGCATCAGTACTTGTGCCATTACTAAGTTGAAAGCCTAGTTTGAGAAAATGTAATGTACTATCTCATTCTTTAATTATTAATTAAGGGACCTTTTGAAATCTTATTTATCTTTATGGTTTGACCTAGAATCTTAGATTGAAACCATTTTCTAGTCTGGATTACAGGACACACATATGAGAGAAATTTCTCATGAGAGGCTGGAGAATGTGAGAGGTAAGAGATAGAATTAGATATGGTCATGTTAGTAGCAAAGAGAGAATGCATATAAGTGGACTCAACATTAAATTTTAATCCCAAGCCTTTAGAATTATAAGTTTATGAGTCTTTGCACTTACATAACCTTTAATTAAGCCTAACTATCAAGCCTAACTCTTTGTGATGTGAGACTTTATCAACTTAGATCTATTCACACTTGTCATCCTAACAATCTTTTCCTCATGTGTGAGTCCATGTTTGAGCTCGCAAAGAAGCTCCCTATATTGAAAACGTCACACAATGACATAGCTTAATACTACATACTTTGGTCCTTATTATGAGTCCTACATAAAAGAATTATTTCGTTTTAATTATAGGTCTGCTTAGAGGGTTAATAATCATTGTTTTCTAATTATACACTTATTTAATTCTCATTTGAGAGAGAGAGAGAGAGAGGTGAGAATGATTTGTAAATGTAGAGAGAAATTTTTAATAAGGGCAAACTTGAAAAATGTTTCAATTTAAGACATATTTAATAAGTGAACTATCATTCTTTCCATATATAAGAATTAGTTGGGATGGACTTATAACAGGGATTAGAGTGGCAGTCCTCCCATTCCAAGGTGGGGGAGAGAAACTTCTTTTTTTAAAAAGTGGGATCAGCTATGAGAAGAAATAATTGTATACAAGTATATGAGAAGAAATGATTTTAAAAAATAAGAAATGATGATTTTTTTTGCCAACAAAGAAATGATGATTGATAGTGAAACTTGTGTCTAAATTCAATTCCAGTACTATAAATTTACTGATTTTTGCCGATCAAATTTAATATGATTTCGATAACATTCGTATTTTTACGACTTTCTGTCTTGAATGACATTCTTACTATTTTTAAGATTAAAACAGAAATTGCCAAAGTTACTCAATTAAAACCAACGAGGATATGCAGACCTGAAGGTCCCAACAACTTATTTAATGCATTGGTCCCAGTATGCATTTAACGACTAGACATGAAATTTGAAAGGGAATCCTTATAATTTTATCGAGTTTGTAATTCAGTCCTTATAGTTTGACTCATTCTGATTCAGTACTTATAGTTTTCTCTTTATCTCTATCAATCCTTACTTTTCATAAGACCCTGAGTCCGACTCATTGGACTTATCGACCGGCAAACCTCGTCTGGCAACCTCTCCATGCATGTGATGCAACTCCATTGGTGCAGAGAGTCTCCAAGTTCACACAGTACATACCCCTATTAAATATAGTTCATTGCTTATAAAAAGGACCGGAGGGAATAACTTTCATGGTTCCTAGGTGAAATGATGAGGCATACTTAAGGTTGTCTATACTGAAAACTATTCATTTGATTTTATTTATAAGTCATTTCCAGCATGTTTTACACAGACAAAAAAAAAAAAACTTTAAACTTCATTAACTCTAACTTAAAATTTAACAACTTCTCAACTTTATCCCTATTTAATATACATTAGATATTGAGAATAAAATCATAATCAATATAATAATAAATGAAAAGTAAAACTGTATACATTCACGTGAAAAATTCTCTACACTAGAAATAGAATAAAAAATATTATTCTCTATATCATATATATAAATAGGACTAGAGGAGTAATTTCTATATAAGACCCATTCTTGGATGCCTTTTACATGCATGCACGGTCGCCTTAGTTACTGTTGAATACTTGTAATAATCTTAAAGACAAACATACAAACAAATCTCATGGAATTGAAAAGGTACCATAAAGTCTATTTTGTCCTTAGGCTGCTATAGCATTTAATTTTGTTCACGACAAGGTTGAGCAAAAAAAAAGGGGGACTTCTATTTCTCAACATAACTTTTGTTTTATTCCCGGAGCCACCTTTCCTCGAGCATGGCGTATATTATAAGCTAGAGAGCAATGGTTCCAATATGCTTTTAACTGCCTCACATGAAATTTGAAAAATTATATTCAACGAAACACACCCAAAATGGTTTAGTGTTTTTTTCTCCTTCTTGTTTTCCCTCACACCTCTCTAGTATAAATCTGCTGCTACTTTAAATTTTTCACGTAATTAATCATTTATCTTTTTGCTTATCATGCTTGATCAAAATGCTCATGGAGGTAGATCATAGGAGTAGATCTCAGATTCTCTATTAAAAGAACTGCATACCATGTAAAACCTTTCTTTACAAGTTGCTTATTATTTCAAAACAAAGGACACCACTATATAAAAAGCCATAGCTTGACACTTGTTTAAATAGTAAAGTGTAGTAACCTGAAGAGGAGGTTGTGGAAGAATTTATTTGATATTTTTATTAAAATAAAAATATTATTAAGATAAAAGCATTTATTTGATTGTTATTATGTTGACTATCAAAAGTGTCCCATTATTTTACGGTTATTCAAGGAAGCTGTCAAATAGTTTTTTTTTAAGAAAAAAACTTTTTGGCCCCCTACTTACGGTCATTTGACATTTTTGTGAAACATCAAATATAACGGGTCGATCAAACCCTTTAAATTTGTGGGAAAATGCATATATAGAAGTATATGTTGTACTGTATTGTGCCCAAAAAAATTATAATTCATACCCATAAGTTTTAATAAATTATACTTTGGCTCCCTATAACTTTTTTTCGAGCCTGGTCACTGAAACGTGATGCACAAGGCTAAATGCATGTTTGGCAGTGCGATTTGTGGGCTTTCGTGCGTTTGTCTATCGTTTTTGAAAAATGGAGTGTTTGGTTCAATGATTATAGAATTGGGCTTTTAGAGAATATCTATGATGAAACGCACAAAAGACTAAAGCTGCATTTTGAAGCTTTTTGCTATTGATTCATGCTATATACATTAAAATATTTTTTTAGTTGTATCCAGTATGCTATCAATCTGATTGTAATTTACTCTTAATGTATTTTTTCAACTCCAAAAATTACTTTAAAATATTTTTTAGTGCTGTTAATCCCTTAATATATTTTTTTCAGTTGTACCTAGTGTGCTATCAGATTGATTGCAATTTTACCCTTAATATATTTTTTCAGCTCCAAAAATTACTTTGAAATATTTTTTAGTGTTTTTAACCCCTAAAAATATTTTTTCAGTTGTACCCAGTATGTTATTAGACTGATTGCAATTTTACCCTTAATGTACTTTTTCAGCTCCAAAAATTACTTTCAAATATTTTTTTGTGCTTTTAACCCTTACCCAGTCTTAAGAGATTGACTACAATTTTACCTTTAATATATTTTTTTAGTACTAAAAAGCACTCAAAACTTATAATACTGATTTATTGATTTCCACTCACTCTAAATTATTTTTCCAATAGCACCTAATATTTTAAAGTAATTTTTAAATATTTACTGGATTTTTTAGAAATATTTTTCCACCTACTCTCTCTTACCATTATCACAAAAGTCATTTATGCTTAAGTCAATCCAAACAAGTTTTACTTTTACAAAAGTAATTTATACAACTGCAAATCCAAACATAAATCACATTATACAATTTGACTTTTACTTAAAGTAAGGTTATAAAAAATCAAATTAAAAAAATCATTTTTACAATCACTATTCTAAACACACACTAAATTGAGTAGTTGACGAGTCGGCACATTTCAGTAAATTAATTAATAGATGGAAAAGAATAAAGTGATTATTTTCTTGGACTGAATCAACACCATGCATTGAAGCTTACCATTAAAACCAGGGCAAGTACTAAGTAGAACCATAGGGATGGTCCTTGAGACCATGCCACACGCAAGCACATAATTAATTTAGGGTCCGTATTTAAGAGGCTAAAGAGACCTCCACTATGACCGATATTTGTTGGTATTATTTAAAATCAATATTTACAACTTATTTGTTTGGAAAAATTTATTGAGACTCTAACTGTCATTAATTCTGTCATTTGGAACTTGATTGTCATTTTTTATAATCATATATTTTTGCCATCGCATTCTTCCTAATTATATTATTATTAGTATAATTGTGTATCATTAACTATTACTATTTTTTAAACTCCTTAAAAAGTTTAAAAAGTAATCAACAGTGAGCACTAGACAGTTCCGAATAGCATAGGCCAATGAACACGGGGCAAGTATTCCTGATGCGCCTTAGGTGCTGCGCCCCCATGCGTGCTCTCAATTTTGGGGCATTTCCTAATTTTTTTATAGTTCTCTTGATCATTATATTTTACATGAAATAAGTGACATTTTAATATTTTTATGGAAAAAAAATAGAGTTTTTTTTTTCAATTTTTATGATTTTTTAAAGATTTAATACTCCAAAATTGTGTAGTCTCTGTTTCATATAGACTCTTAAATCTTTGAAAAAGTATAAAAAAAAATGAAAATAACTCTGTTTTTCCTCAAAGATATCAAAATGTTATTCATGTCATATAAAATCCAATGATTAAAGAAACCATAAAAAAAGTTGGGAAGTGCCCTAAAATTGAGGGGTAGTATCTAAGGCGTAGGAGGGCCCTCTGCTCCAATAAACACTAGTTGCTACTTATACCCCGCACAACTTTACTAGAGTACTCAAGCCGCTTCTCATCTTGCCTTGAATCTGAGTCCATGATCTATCTTTATTGCTTTTCTTACTTATATGCTTCTCTGTTTCTCTATTATGTTATAACACAAACAGATAACGTCTTCATAGAATTGAAGAAATCACATGGAGAAGGCACCGCAAAGGATTCTATGGTTCGTATTGATCAAACTTTTCCTGCTTGGCAACGCAACGATAGATGGAATGAAACTCACCACGGCCTACACGCACCCTGATAAAGTGCTTAATATTAAGCTATTAGTTAAAATGATAAGCACTCTCATCCTATAAAAAAGAGAATATAAATTCAAATCCTAATAAATGTATGGAGGAAACCCCTGATCAAATAAAAAAAAAAAAGTGCTTAATGTTTCTTTATTATATATATTTTTTAACTAAACGTAGGGCTTGCCTTAGTCCAGCCTCATGTTTAACTGCTTCGATATTTAAAACCAATTCCATATTTTGTTGTACTTCAATATATAAACTTGTGTCAGCTTTTGTGCGCACAGATTTCATAAGTATTGACTGTGGAGCAAGTAGTCTACTTCAATATATAAGATCTTGTTGAATTTTTCGAAGAGATTATACAAGTTAATTAAAGTATTTTAAGGTATTTATATTTATCGTTCTCTCTTCAAATTAATTTGTCTGATTTATAAACTGATATATATAATTTAATCATACATAATATATGATATGATTAAGTAACTTGTTTAATTTCCTTAATCTCTTCAAAAAAAGTCAACTAGGTCTTATATGAGAGAGTATTATATTTGAATTTAATGTAATTAACAAGGGTAATATTGAAAATCATTTAAGTTTTTAGATAACTTTAAAACTTTTAACTATTTTTATTAATTTATAAAAATTGGTAGTTAGTATTTTATAACAGGACTAGAGGAGTATAAGAGCAACATGCAAAAGAGTACAATAGTGATTCATTACCACTTTGATTTTACCCAATAGTAGATTGCTAGAAAATGTGTTTACTTTTATGAAGAATTTTTTTTTAAAAAAAAAATTATAAAGACAAACATTAACAGCATGAATTATGACAAGCGGGGTCAAATCCGTGACTTTCCACTAATAAGAGAATATACATAGCACTAGGTTATAAGGTGTTTTGGGTGGACCAATTGTTTTAAATGTCGACAATTACACCAGTAGGGTCTTGCGTATGCAATGCAATTATAACCCGTAGATAGACAGATCACATTATGAAAAATAAGTCGCCTTTTTGCAACACAACAATTCATTGTGCATGTGTGAGAGGTGACAGGCTTGTATGAATCAAAGACAGCTGATTTGAAGGTTGAAATATTAACACTGGCTCTTCTAATTTTGTCCTTTTTCTATTATATGATGACTAGTTCAAAATGCCTGGGATTCGCATGCCCGTTCTCATGATACAAGTCACATGATGGCATGTGTTCTCACTTCTTTATCAATGACTAAATTATATTTTTCATCATGTGACAAGTGTTCTATGAAAGACTTCATACAAATTCACTCACTCAAAACAAAACGTTGTGCCACTAATCTTTTGAGTTTAATAGTGAGAAATCAATTATTCATATATTACGTGACTGTGAGACTGCAAGCAGTGTAGTTATCTCTTTAATTAACCCTGCTTATCTTTGTGCTTTTTAGTGGTGATTTGCAGGTATTGGCAAAAATGGAACTTGACCAATGTCCTTGGTTCAAGGAAACTTTTTAGATGGCCTTGGATCAGGGTTTTTGGTCTTGTCTGCTAGATGATTGGGAAGAACCGGTGCAAAAAAGTAGTGCCAGACGAGGCTGAGGGCTTTCAACAAAGTCCTCTACACATCTTCCACTGCCACAGAATCACAAGTTATTCATACAGGTTTAGACATGTGCCAATCAATAGGTTTCTGTTAGTGTAAATTGTTTACATGATCCTCCAGGCTTCTACTCGGATCAGCTACATCAAAGATCTAGAGAATAATATCTCTGGATCTATATCCCAACTGTAATTTGTTGTCTATGTTACCTGTCAAATGTAGAATTACTAATAGTACATAGAGATACACGTGGCCGAGTCACAAATAGTTAGGAATAACAAGTATCTAACCACTTGTGTTATAACAAATAAGTGGTTAGAAGGAGGGATTACGTATATAAATACCATTGATTGTAATAATGGGAGTTAGTGAATAATACCGATTCTTTCCCTCTTCTCTCTTTTTTTCTCTTCGCCTAAATACGTTGGCCTGCACCAGTTAGTTGTTGAACATCTCAAGCTTTTGCTTGCCTTGCTAATCAAAATAAAAAACGAATATTTACATAGGGGAAAATCCCTTGGGGAAATCAAGGTGTCTAAGAAAATAAGCAAAATATCAAACGCAGTGTAATTCATATCTTTTATCAACCCTAAAAGGGTGTGTTTGTTTTGCTGGGATTGAGGGGTATAGATATAGAAATCCAATTGAAATTGGAAATTAGTTTGTTTGGTTGCAAGGAATTGCATGACCTTAAAAAAATTAAGCAAAATAAAAGGCTTCAGAGTAAATAAAGGGCTTCATCCCAGATGAATGAAGATTGAAAAATAAAAGGCTTCAGCTAAATAATCCATATTCAATGTCAATAGAATATCAAAATAAAACTCACTAGGATTAATGAGCTGAACTTTCACCAAACTAAAAGTAAAAGAAAAGAAGCAAAGGAAAGCTATATATTTCAGAAAGCACAAAAAAGAACTCATGAAAGCTAGAAACATGATGAGCCTAATGAAAGTCGAGATTTTTCATTTTTGTCATCTTTTGGAAAAAATTTGCCAATATACTGCAATATTCACTTGACACAATATTCGGAAACAAAATTTATATGGCTCACACATCAGACGCAGTTATTCTTTCCATGACCTGTCAGAATCTGACTAGGCACAAGACACTACTGGTTTAAAATCCAGCAACTGATTTATGAGAAAAAAATCAATTGAGAAGTCTTCCCCTTGAACACTTAATCAACTTCTTCAATCTTGGGCCCTGCACTTGCTCCACCAGAGGATGATTTGCTGTAGCCACCATTAGGCATGCTTGCACGGCCGTCCATGGGCACATCGCCACCGCTGCCACCTTGATACATCTTAGCTACAATGGGGTTGCACAAACCTTCCAATTCCTTCAATTTGTCCTCAAACTCATCCACCTCTGCTAGTTGGTTTCCATCAAGCCACTCAATTGTTTCATCAATTGCCTTCTCAATCTTCTGCTTATCTGCCGGATCCAATTTCCCTGCAAATTTCTCATCCTTGATACTGTTCCTCATGTTGTAGGCATAGTTCTCCAGAGAATTCTTGGCCTCCACCTTCTTCTTCACTTCCTCATCCTGTGCCTTGTACTTCTCTGCCTCCTGCACCATCCTCCCTATTTCTTCTTTGCTCAATCTTCCTTTGTCATTCGTGATAGTGATCTTGTTCTTCACTCCTGCTGTTTTATCCTCTGCTGACACATTCAATATGCCATTTGCATCAATGTCAAAGCACACATTGATTTGAGGAACTCCCCTTGGTGCCGGTGGGATCCCCGTGAGCTCAAATTTACCGAGCAAGTTGTTGTCTCTGGTTCTTGCCCTCTCTCCTTCATACACCTGAACGAGCACTCCAGGTTGGTTATCAGAGTAAGTAGAGAAAATCTGTTCCTTCTTTGCCGGAATTGTTGTGTTTCTGGGAATCAACACTGTCATCACACCTCCAGCAGTCTCAATACCAAGGCTGAGAGGGGTAACATCAAGCAGAAGCAAGTCTTGAACCTTCTGGTTCCCTTCACCACCCAGAATTGCAGCTTGCACGGCAGCACCATAAGCCACAGCTTCATCTGGGTTTATGCTCTTACACAGCTCTTTTCCATTGAAGAAATCCTGCAGAAGCTGTTGTACTTTTGGAACCCTTGTAGAGCCACCAACAAGAACAACCTCATGAACTCTACTCTTGTCAATCTTAGAGTCCCTAAGACATTTCTCCACAGGTTCCATGCATTTTCTAAACAAGTCCATGTTCAATTCCTCAAACCTTGCTCTGGTAATTATAGAGTAGAAATCAATACCTTCGAAGAGGGAATCAATCTCAATTGTTGTCTGCGCTGTTGAAGACAGAGTCCTCTTTGCCCTCTCACAGGCAGTCCTCAATCTTCTTAGAGCTCTTGCATTGGTGCTAATATCCTTCTTGTGTTTCCTCTTGAACTCTTGCACGAAGTGATTCACAAGCCTGTTGTCAAAATCTTCACCTCCCAAGTGAGTATCACCAGCTGTGGCTTTCACTTCGAAAATCCCCTCTTCAATTGTGAGCAGTGAAACATCAAAAGTTCCACCTCCGAGATCAAAGATAAGAACGTTCTGTTCACCAGACCTCGAAGTCTTCTTGTCCAAACCATATGCGATAGCAGCAGCAGTAGGCTCATTGATGATTCTCATCACATTAAGCCCTGCAATTGCACCTGCGTCTTTCGTAGCCTGTCTCTGAGAATCATTGAAATATGCAGGGACGGTCACAACGGCGTTCTTCACTGTTTGTCCCAAATATGCCTCTGCCACTTCCTTCATTTTCGTCAACACCATTGAAGAAATCTCTTCGGCTGCGAACTGTTTCTCCTCGCCTTTGTATTGAACCAAGATCATTGGCTTGTCGCCAGGACCAGACACGACTTTAAATGGCCAGTGCTTCATATCGCTTTGAACAGAAGGATCGGAGAATCGCCGGCCGATGAGTCGCTTGGCGTCGAAAACCGTGTTCTGTGGATTCATGGCGACTTGGTTCTTGGCAGCGTCTCCAATGAGACGCTCTGTATCCGTGAAAGCAACATAGGAAGGAGTTGTTCTGTTGCCCTGATCATTGGCTATGATCTCAACGCGATCGTTCTGCCATACACCGACGCAGCTGTAGGTGGTGCCAAGGTCGATGCCAATAGCCTTTCCTTCTGTCTGGACCACCATTGATGCAAGAAAGCTATACGATGCAGAGAGAAAGATAAAATGCGAGGATTATGAGGGAAGAACAGACACCGATGAATGAAGTTGATTGTACGTAAGGCGTTTGTGATGGCGAATTTCAGGATCAGCTTTGATTGGAGGCGAAGACATGGAGAGGAGAAATATATAGGAAGAAAGAAGACGGTGAAGAAAATTCGAGAGATTAGTAGAAACGACGGTTTCCAAGAGATCTCTAAAACGGGAAATAGGTCCGACTAGATTGTTCTGGAATCTGGAGAGGAGGCGTCCCCTGACTTTCGTGTTTATTACCCGGGCATGTCTTCTTAGTATTTGGAATAATTTATTTCAGAAATAATCATTTATTTCATAAGTTGATAAAATTTTTTTCACATATTTATCTTGTATATCGTGAATTATGATTTATAAATACATATTATTTAAAAATAAGCCATCCAAACGAACACATAATTTGATACTATTACAACGAATAATTTAACATCATGAAATTATTAAATGAATAATTAAATGGACAGATAGAATTGTGTATGGACCATACTTTTTTGTTGTTGTTGTTGTACAGCATGGACAATACTTTTTTTTTTTTCAAAACATGGACGATACTTTAATTTCGCTAAAAATGATCTGAACACTCTTTTTTAATAGAGAAAAAGATAGAAAAATATCACTTGAATTTTAAAATCCTAAATTAGTCCTTTGACAAAGATTTACGTTGTCAATCTCATTATCATTCTTATCAATCTCATTATCATTTTTATTAGCAGGATTTTAAAGTTCAAATGATATTTTTCTGTCTTTTTCCCTTTTTAATACTAAAGTATATTTTTAAGTTAAAATCAATCTTGATTTAACCATTAATTATTTAAAATATTTTATGATAATTAATTGTTATAATCAATTTTATAAATAATTAATTTTATATATCATAATTTTAAATAATAATTTTATTTAAAATCTATTATTCCTACTGTTAATCTTTTTTGGTCAAATTTTTCACCGTTAATCTAGGCACATAATAAAATGGTTCAATTATCCAAATATGTTGTAATTTTAACCATAGGATCTTTATAGTGAAGGATTTAAAACTTTACCTTGTCATCATCTTTCATCAATAAATTATATTTTATTAAAAAAATATTGTGGGCCTAAAAGGGATGACCATAAACCCTAAAAGGCTCTTTTTTATTTGTGGGGTAAACGAATTGGCTCTTTTAAACTTGACTTTCCTTTACACTATAAACTTCAAATAGAACCCTTGACTTAAGTGGGTTTAAATGTGTAGGCTTGATAAGCTTATCTCATTTTGAGGGCACTAAGAATATTTAACCTGGTTGGTAACAAAATTAAGTGTTGATTGTTGAACATTTTTGCATTTAAAAGGGTACTCTTCCATCTTCCAATGCTCTACTAATAAGAGAGGTGAATACTTCTTTGATTTTCTCGAATCTTTAAAACGAAATGCTTTTTTTTTTTTTTTAAATTTAACTTTGAAAAAATTGAAGTGAATGATATATGGACCTGCAAGATAAGTATATTTGGTCCACTAATGGGGTAAATTTAACCTGGATAATAGCCAGAATGAAATTGCTACGATTTGAAAACTTTCAGAACAATATTACTTTTGAGTGAAAACGTTTAAGCAAATTTGCACTTAAACTCAAAACAAAAACGACATGGATGACATCACGGTTTAAAATATTTAATCACCTAATAGTCAAATTTAATTGAAATCACGGCTAGAACAAAATTGTTAAGATTTGAAAACTTTTGAAATGACATTGCTCCTCAAAAACCTTTCAAAGTGCTCCTACGTGTGAGAGGTTCGGGGATAACTTTGGACCTCAACCCTTTATTTTACATTGAATTCACAACAATCTTTTTATTTTAAAATAAAATTCAAATTTCAACAATCTCTTTATATAACATTGAAAATTGAAATTTAAGAAGGTTATCTAAATTCATCCTCATCAAACATTTAGATAAACTAAATAAATTGTTCTTGAGATGAAATTTTGTTAGGTCTATAGGTCAATTTTTTAAGCAGTTCGTATATATTTTTTAATGGATAAAAATGCCCACATAATTTCTCATGCCTTATTACATATTTATATTTTTTAATTAAATTCATATAAGTCATTCTAGTTCTATTAATTAGAGCATTTCTGAGGCTGCCGCTGAATTTTCTTGCAAGTTTAAGAGAATATGCCTACTAAAATGCCCTTAAAGCAGTTGATAGCCTTTGATAAGGGTATTGGAGTTATCATGATGGATGGTGGGTTATAAATTAAAAACCAGAAAGTTAAAATGTAAATTTGATTAACCAAATTACATACTATTTGTATGCAAAGCCAAAAAAATAATTTGATTTAAAATTATATCTTGCTTTTAACAAATATAAGAAAATTAATTCTTCACTGAAAAGAATATTAATTTTTAATTTATCAATTTCTTTATATTATGATGAAAAATGATTATTTAAAAGGGTAACTTAGTTACCGACGGGTTGGCTAATACTACTTTTAAGAAGGAGTGTGTCCTTCTAATTAAATTATTATTTGTCTACCAAATCTTTTGGAACTGTTATTTTTCTAGATGCTTGTTATGTTTTTGGGACATTGTTGGAATATTTTTACTCCCTCAGTTGAGAGTTCCTTTTTATGAGATAAAAATGTTCATATGCGTTGTTCATTTTTATAAATAGATTTAGGGGCTGTCTGATTTTTTTTTTTTTTTGGTAAACTCCTTGTTTTATGCTTATTTAATTACAAAAATTATTTATATCACTATTGTATGTATTTAATTACCATGTATGATTAAAGCACTCAATATACTCCTTCCGGTCCTTAATATAAAACATATTTACCTAATTTGATTATATTAAAGAAGTTAGTTAAATTAGTTAATATGATATGTATTTCATAAAACACTATCTAATAATTTTCCTTAATTCCCTAATTCTCTCTTTGATTATTGTTGAGAGAGCATCAATAAGGATAAATTAGGAAAAGATTGATAAATATGAAAACTATGTCTTATATTTATGACAAAGATTAATTCTTCAAATATGCCTTATATTAACGATAAGAGAATTAACATATTATTTTTCTTTCACATAAATAAGAGTATTTTAGGGGAAAAAATTCATTTTTTTTACATATTTATTGTACCAAACTAGTTTTGATTAATTAACTTTTTCAACAGCACAGTTCGATTAATTCTATTTTATACAGGTCAAGCAATCATAGAAGTTAGATGGGTCTCCCAGACAGGATGACATCAATTATCCCGAGGAGTTATTGGATGATTTCATATTGTATGGATAGGAGTCATTACAGGAAGAGGCGCATAAAGACTCAAGTTCAGTTCCAGAATCAGATGCTTGGTGAATGGTGGACTGCTCCACCAGTTAAAACGGAGGAGGTACTATACAATGAGTTTTTTTTTTTTTTTTTTGGAAACAAATGGCACTATATAATTATAAACAAAATATTTTTCAGTTTATTTCGGCTTCAGTGCTCCTTGCTCATGTCAATTTGATTTGAGGGGTAAGTGTGTGTTTGGGAACACTTTTAAAATTAGGAAAAATTTTAATGCAACCCCTTTATAATAAATTATTCTCAAAAAGCTCTTAAAACTTTCTAAAACTTAACTGGATCTCTTAGAGCTAAACTGAAATTAAGTTTTTTGATTGACAAGACATTTATAGCCTTGTCTTGTATATTGTCGAGACGATCTTATAAATTCCCACATGTGTCTTGTAAATACACACATTTATAGCCTTGTCTTGTATATTGTCGAGACGATCTTATAAATTCCCACATGTGTCTTGTAAATACACATATTTGACTTGTAAATTCCAGCACGTGTCTTGTAAATAGCATGTATTTTTGTGAATATGCTCATTGTCTTGTACATGGCCGAAATATTCTTGTAATTCCACTAATTTGCCTTGTAAATTTCAACTTTTAGTTGATATTGTAAAGAATAAAAGAATATTATGGTTTATTTTAAATAGTTAATTGTTGGAATATATTGTATAGCTTATTAAATCATTATTCCATGTAGTTAGTTATAGTTAAGGACCTTATAAATTGTCTGTTCTATTAATTTTGTAAGTGATTTTTCCTATTATAATATTTTGCTAGTTTTATCAATAAAGGAAATATCCTAGTTTTCCAAGGCAATGCGTTTAGGTGTAGAGTTTGAAGGGTTTCTTCATAGTACCAGAGCCAATGGTGCAGTCCATTAGAGCCAAGAAAGCCCAAGATACAGAACCTACTCTGCCGTTCAGGCCCCATGGAATCGAAACTCTAATTGCATCACTTCTCTTACCCTTATTCCACTAGCCTTCCGATCGCTCCCCTCCATGACAATTAGCTCCACTGATGATTCTCATGACGCGGGTCGACGGTTTTCCGGCTCTCCTACCTAATCGACGCAAGAACCACCCACCAATGTCCCTTGAAGGTTCGTTCTCCAAGAAGTCCCTTGAAGGTTTGACATCATTCTTGCTTCTTTTCATCTCTTCAGTGTGACCGCCGGTGATCTACAACATTTCGACACCGATCCTTCAAGGGAGATTGAAGTGCAAGAAGCAATAGATTTAGAAGACACCATCGCACTCCACTCTTGCCAAGAACCGATCTTTGAGAAATAGCCAGATCTATGAGAAATAACTAGAGTCAACTGATTTGCAAGAAGGGATAGCACTCTATTCTTGCCAATAACCGATCTGTGAGAGTTAGCCACAGTCCACTGATTTGCAAGCTGTGCTAGCATTTTGTTCTTGATAACACCGTTTTGTTAGAAGTTATCGAGCCGCAAGCATGACTGATTCGACAAAGGCTGGTACTCCTGTTCCTTGTTCTTTCGATTCTTCCTTTTTTTTTCTTATCAGAACTCGTCTCCTTCCTCTTCTCTTTGGGCGCCGATTCTCTTTGAGCTCAAATGGCAACCGAGAAACCTACTGCTAAAACCCTACCTTTTTCACACCCACTTTACCTTCACCCTTCAGACACTCAGGGCACCTCCATCATCAGCCATGTTTTATTGGCATGGAAAACTACACTGTTTGGAGCTGTGCCATGAGAATTGCATTGTTGGGAAAGAACAAGTTAGGCTTTGTGACTGGCACTTGTATAAAAGAATCTCAGGATGCTGTATTATGATACCAATGGGAGAGGTGCAATGCTGTGTTCCTCTCATGGCTGGTGAATTCAGTCTTGAAGGAATTGTCTACTGGGATTATATTTTTCTTAAATGCTTAGAAAAGTTAGGAAAGATTTAAAAGAATAGTTTGATAAGAAGAATGGTGCTCGGTTTGATAAGAAGAACGATGCTTGTAATTTTGTTTTGTATAGAGAGATTGTCTCTCTCCGGCAGGGGACTACCTCTATCTCCACTTATCTTTCAAAATTAAAGGAAATGTGGGAGGAACAGTTAGCCCTCATTTCCCTTCCTAATTGTACATGCTCCACTTCAAAGGCCTACATTGATATGATATAAGAACAAAAATTATTGCAATTCTTGTTGGGCCTCAACAATTCTTACAATCAATCAAGAAGCTAGATATTAATGATGAGCCCTTTACCTGCTTTCAATGAGGCTTATGGCATGCTGATCCAAGATGAGATGTAAAAATCCATCATTGACCAAGAATGAGCTTTTCCTACAGAAGGAATTGATATGGTAGCTCGTGGTTGTGGTTGTGGTAGGGCCAGAGGACACACAGACAATGGATTTGAATGCACCTATTGTAATAAGAAAGGGAATCTTCGGGAAAATTGCTACCAACTAGTCGGATATCCATCAAAATTCAGAGGCACCAAGGGAAGAATTACCAGAGACTCTGCAAATGTAAGTTTGACCATAACTTGAGACCCTGAAGCACAAACAAATGCTGGTAGCACAGTGGCACCTACATTCACATAGGCTCAATATGAAAAGCTCCTAGAACTTCTGTAAAAAGACACTGAGCCTACTATTCATGCACTTACTGGTACAGGTCTGACTACTCCTATAACTTGTTCTATATTGATAATTGGATATTGGACTCAGGTGCCACCATTCATACGGTAGGAGACTTGAGCCTCTTAGATAATTATAAAACATATAATTGTCCAATTAAATCCATAAAAATTCCTGATAGTAGATGTGTAGTAGTAACTCATAAGGAAATGTGAACATTGTAGATGAACTCTTGTTGAACGATGTTTTATTTGATCCAAACCTAAAATTTAATCTAATTTTAATATCTAGATTCACACTGGAAAATAAATGAATGGTTGTTTTCTTCCCTAACCTTTGCTTAATGCAGGACCTTCAGGGTGGGAAGATGAGGCTAACTAGTAAGCTGGTCGGTGGTCTATACATTTTAAAAGCATCAAAGAATTCTCATATTGTTAATGTCAATGTAACCCAATATAGTACTCAGAAATTAAGTTTTAGTGATGTGACTTTGTGGCATAAGAGGCTAGGGCATGTGCCCTTTTCCATTATGTGATACTTGGATTTTGTAATTGATGATTCAGATTTTGTCAATAAAGTTTATGACATATGTGTTCAGTCAAAACAAACCAAGTTTCCTTTTTCATCTAGTTGCATTAAAACTCATCAATGTTTTGAATTAATTCACCTCGATGTATGGGAACCGTATAGGACTCCAACTTATCAAGGTTTTCAATATTTTCTTACTATAGTGGATGATTTCTCATGAGCTACATAGATTTTTCTCATTCGTAATAAAAATGAGGTTGTAACACATATTAAGAGTCTTGTCACCTATGTTTTAACTTAATTTCACACGCAAATTAAACGTATTCGTGGTAACAATGGATTTGAATTTTTGAATCATGGGCTGAAGTTGTACTTACAAGATAAAGGCATGATCCATGAAACATCATGCCCTTATACTCCAGAACAAAATGGAGTAGTGGAACGTAAACATAGAACTATCATGCAAATTACTAAAAGATTGCTATTACAATCAGGGGTTCCAATTATATATTAGGGGGAATGTGTGCGTATGGATGCCCATTTAGTTAATATGATACCATCTAAAGTTCTAGGATTTAAAACTCCCTATGAAAGGGTATATGGCTCCAAGCTGATATCTCGCATCTTAAGGTTTTTGGATCCTTGGTGTATGCTACAAATTTGAAAACTATTGATAAACTTGATTCTAGGGCAATTCCATGTGTATTTCTAGGATATCTCGATAATACAAAAGGTTATTTGCTCCTTGATTTGCATCGTAGGACAATTTTTGTTAGCAAATATGTTAACTTTATGGAAAATTGTTTCCCCTTTATAAACATGATGAGCAATGCTTAAGGAGGTGTGAACCAACATCTAAAAGAAATGTTCTGGTTTGAACTAGAACATATGTAGGTAAATCATAGACCATATACTATATATGAAAATGATGCTACTAATTTTGTTCCTCACAGACTTTGCAGTAGTAATGCACCAGCCAAATGTGAGGAACACAAGCAAAGAACATTTAGATGAACCACAAGCATCCACTCACTCACGGCCAACAAGGGAAAGGAGGCCCCAATATAGTCCAATGACTATGTATGCTCTCTTACATCCCCTGAAATACTTTAAGAATAGCGAGGTAAGTGTACCTATCCCATTCAAGACTATATTGCATACAATGATGTTTCATCTGATTATTTAAGCTTTCTTTGTGCTATTGATTCTGTGACTGAACTAAATAACTATGAAGAGGTTATTAAGAATGATGAATGGATTAAAGCAATGAAGGAAAAAATGCAAGCTCTTGAAAACAATAAAACATAGGATTTGGTTTCTTTACCTAAAGGAAAGAAAGCTATAGGATGTAAGTGGGTCTATAAAATTAAGTACAATTTTGATGGTAGTATAGATAAATATAAAGCTAGGCTAGTAGTAAAAGGGTATAATCAAAGGGAAGGCATTGATTACCATGACACCTTCTCTCCGATTGTTAAAATGCTTACCATCTAGATTGTATTAAAACTTGCTACATTATACAAATGGAATCTTTACAATATGGATGTACATAATGATTTTCTGTAGGGAGACCTACATGACGAGGTTTATATGAATATTCCACAAGAATTTGATAGAAAGGAGGAGCACTTAGTGTGCAAATTAAAGAAATCATTATATGGCTTGAAGCAAGCTTATAGACAATGGAACAAGAAATTGTCATCAGCCTTACTTCAAGGAGGCTTCAAACAAAGTTTAAATGGCTATTCCCTGTTTATTAAGGGATGTGAAGATAGTTTGGTATTGATATTAGTTTATGTAGATGACTTATTAGTGACTGGAAGTTTTGAAAAGGGAATTGAACAGGCTAAACAATTTTTGCATAGTGATTTTAAAATAAAAGACCTAGGGTCAATGAAATATGTTCTGGGAATTGAAGTGGCCAAGTCTGAAAAGGGAATAACTTTGTCTCAAAGGAAATATACCCTAGATTTACTCTCTAATATAGAACTAAGTGGATGCAAGCCTCGTGTAATTCCTATGGCTTCAAATTTGAAATTGTTGCCAGTGGACAAGAAGAGGAACAAAGAAACAGAATTGCTGCGAAACCCAGAAAGATACAAAAAATTAATTGGTAAGTTAATTTATTTAACTATGACTAGGCCTGACATCTTATTTTCTGTACAAACTCTCAGTCAATTCATGCAAACTCCAACCAAAACGCACATGGCAGCAGCAATAAGAGTTGTTAGACCTTAAGGGAACTCCAGGAAAAGGGATATTCATCAGTTCACAAGGGAATTTGCAACTAGAATGTTTCTGTGATGCTGACTAGGCTTCATGTGGCATAACAAGAAGTTCGGTAATCGGTTATTTATTGAAACTTGGTGCTTCCTTGATGATGTGGAAAACAAAGAAGCAGAGCATAGTGTCAAAATCTTCAGCTGAGGCAAAATATAGGGCGCTCAGCATGATAGTTTCAAAAATCATCTAGACATTGGGATTATTGAAAGATTTAAATGTTGTTCATAATAATCCAGTGGATGTATATTGCGATAAAAAATCTGCAATACATATAGCAACCAACTCAATTTTTCATGAGAGAACCAAACACATAGAAATAGATTGTCACTTCATTAGGGAGAAGTGGTAGTTGAACCAGATTGATTTAAAGCATGTGTAGTCAGCTGATTAAGAGGCAGACTTGTTGACAAAGGCTGTTGAAGGATTTACACAAAGAAGACTTCTCAACAAATTGGACACTGTTGATTTTTATTGTCCAATTTGAGGGGGAGCGTGAGAAATAATTTAGTTGATATTGTAAAGAATAAAAGAATATTATGGTTTATTTTAAATAGTTAATTGTTGGAATATGTTGTATAGCTCATTACGACATTATTCCATGTAGTTAGTT